>JAWNZC010000351.1:7137500-7823333 GCA_035771165.1 Paragorgia papillata
TTGAAGACACCGGGCCGAAGACACTGTCAGGTTGGGAGTTTGGCTGGAGCGGCACTACCGCCAAATGATAACGCAGGTGTCCTAAGTGAGCTCAATGAGAACGGAAATCTCGTGTAGAACAGTAGGGTGAAATGTGACTTGTTGAAAGAATTGACTTTTGTTGGCCAGGCAGATCTCGAGTTTAAGTATAGATAAAAACCACCACGTAAACAACTCGTTGGTCATTGCGTATAAAGCACGCTCAGTAGCCAATCAGAATCTGTGTTGTACCAAACCTGTTTTCAAAACCGGTTTGACACAATGTCACGTCCAAGATCATGGACGGCGGCTACATCAAACAAAGCGTCGGATGTTTGCAGAGGTCTCTTTTCTGTAGGGTCCTCTGCCAGCATGGGGGAACTCCGTTTCGTACGCTTTTTGTTCTTTACACGCTGTGACGTCATCTGTGATCTATGACAGTACCCATGTACTACACAACAAAAATGGTTTATTGAAGAATTTTTGGAGGCATGAAAAAAGAAAAACAAGTTTAAAAAGAAAACCAAGTAAATAACTGACCAACTTCGGCCACGCTCTGACGAAGTCCCGAGTTTACGGGACGAAAGCTCAGCGAATTTTTATCGTTAATAAACATGGTGTATAACCGCAAACATTTTGTTTTATTACAAAAACAGGTTTGTTGACATGATCCGACGTGGATTTCATACCATCTGTTGTGTGTGTGCTATAATGACCACGGTCAACAACCAATGAAAATACACACAGAAGTCACATTATTGTATAATGGTAATATTTGATGGTACTTGACATCAAAAACAACCTGACAAAAAGTAAAATTCTTTAGTTAAAACCAATCTGTAGTGTTTTTAGGCCCGCGCTAAACGTCGCACAAAAGACGAATTTAATTCTGACGAATTTAATTGTTTGAATTTTATTCGACGAAACTGCGACGTATAACTCGATTAAATTCGACACACAAATTAAATTAATCTCAGCAATCGAGTCAGACGGATAATGCGAGTATGCGACGATAATGCGTGTTCGAGTTACACGATGAATCAAGCGCGCGACGTTTTAATATAGTGGATCGAAATACAGTTTAACTCATTCCTGTCCGAGGGCTTCCCCAGAGGTGAATAAAATCGTCTGGCGCTAGCCACAATAAAAAGACCAATTCGGACAGGAAAGAGTTTAAGGGCGCGGATTCTGACCAACAAGTTATTTTAATTTATTTTATTTTGTAATTATAAATGCATAAAATTATGAGGAAAATTTTTCATGATTTCTTACACTGCTAAAGTCAACCGAAAAATTTCGGCTAACTCGAGCGGGATTTGAACTCGCACCTTCGGGATTCCAGTCCCCGCTCTACCTGTTGAGCTATCGAGCCGCACAGGGATTGGAGGCGAGTTTTATCCACCTTAAGTGCACGAGATATTCGTGCTTTCAAATTTCAATTTTCAAATTTCAAATTTGAGTTCAAATCCCGCTCGAGTTAGTCGAAATTTTTCAGTTGACTTTAACAGTGTAAGAAATCATTAAAAATGTTCTCATGTTTCTCTGAGGATGGTTCTGTAATAGCATAAGATTACATGGTGTTACTTTATAAAATTGTCTTGTTACTTTCAGGTCGAGCCATTCGCCATATCAATGATTATTCGACAATAGTTCTACTTGATCAGAGATACGCCAGGTCAAGCGTACAAAAGAAGTTACCAGCGTGGATTTCATCACAGCTGCAAACGCACACACAATTTGGGCCTGCGTTTGGTGCTCTAAGAAAGGTAATTTTAAACAATGTTGGTACAGTGAACTCGATTCATAACTGGAACACTAACTCTAGGGAAAAAGTGAAGTCGCTCTTCGGCCTGCGCGGTTGAGGTAGTGGACAGCATATGGGGGCTGAAAGCTGGCTTCCACTCAGGAAAATTTTTCTCAGGACAGGAACGGACATGCAGGGTAATTTTCTTTGTCTTGTGAGCTCTCGGTCGGAACTAATGACTTTAACACAAAGGAAACTTTCCTGTCCGTTCCTATCCTGTGGAAGATTTCCTTGAGTGGAAACTAGCCTTGAATTCGACGTGAATCTGGAAAATCCTGAGCTTCACTTTTGAACCCGTGTAAAGGCTGTTTTCCATTACGTCCGTCTTGCCCACGCGGGTGGAGTGTGCATTGTTCAGTTCGCTTTGGAAGTAGAAAATTTCCAACTTTCAAAGCCCGCGCGGCAAAGCGGCCGTACTGAATAGGAAACAGTCTGAAGTTAGCGTTCCATGCAGATATGGAGTTCGCTGTGTTGGTAAAAAATCATGGTAGATAATATATAACAAATAATATTCAGTAAATGTTTTTTTTTGTACGTTATGAGTTGGTAAAGGAGAATGTTTTTTCGTATGTTTTTGCTTATACAAGCTGTCGTAAGTTAAACTCAGAGAAAAACTCTGAGCTCCAGACGGGACTCGATCCCACAACCTTCCGAATGCCAGCCGGACGCTTTCATCATTGAGCCACTGGAACTTGTTGGGCTAGAAGTCGCATTGTGTCAGTTTATTTTCAGTAAATGTTTTTTGTACGTTATTAGTGTTTTCAGCTGAGTTGGTAAAGTTTTTTCGTATGTTTATGCTATAGAAAAACATACGTACATATGTACACGTACGGATTGACTAGTTCCCAGGCGTTAAATATCGAAAACAACCTCGGTCTACCATCTGACTGGCATTCGGAAGTGGGTTCGAGTCCCGTCTGGAGCTCAGAGTGTTACAACACCAAAATAGATTTCCTGCATGTGGTACAAACCCAGTTGTTTCAACGACTAATTTCGAACGTCCATGTGCAATTTTGTACAATTTGTTTTGGTCTTTAAATACCTTTTCTAAATTCGTTTTAGGTATTTCGGATTTTATCATTTACATCGTAGTTGATAGAGGGAGATGGTTGGGAAACTTCATAAAATCCATTGTTCTAGGTTTTTGTGTACCTTGTGCACGGTCACGGTTGAAAATTATATTGTTGTGCTATTGTTTTACCTTTGCGAACTAAGAGAGTGTATATATGGGAATATTTTCATCCCGGCATGCTGAGATCTTGGCTGTTTTGCCGGGATCTCGGCTAGCCGAGTTACCCGCCTGTCTCATATAAACACTCTGTCGGGATAGCATTGAATTTCTTCTATACATGGCGGGTAACTCGGCTGGCCGGGTAATTCGGCTCCATGTAAACAGGCCCTACGATAGCAGTGTAGAAGGGATTGGGCACTACGTGTTTGTATTTGTTTGGATGCTGGTTCGAGGTATTCCAGTACTTATTACAAATAATGACATATTTCGAGCCGTGCTTCCAATAGAAAACGTTTGTGTTCAGTAGTTTGTCCATATCAAATGAGCTTTAAAAAACTTTGTGCACGGTCAAACCCCGTTCAACCTCCAAGTGGGTTCTTTGTTCAATATATTTGAAGTTTGCCGGGTTTCCTAACCATCTCCCTCTATCAACTATGTTTACATGCATGGTCTCATTGTCTTTTACCTATTTTGCAGTTTTTCACTAAACAATCCGTCCAAACCAAAGAGACGTTGTAAGGACTGTTTCAGGACCGTTAACCTGAAAGCAAAATTGGTGTTTGGTTGTGTTCTCTTCTTCCGACACAGACGACAGCTGGGGTCTTCACCAAAGACCTACAGTACCCTAACATGTGTCGGATTATTAATATATACAATTATGTAGAGCTATATCTAGTTAAAAAAAAATCCCTTGTACTCTTATATATATAGTATTTATTCTTAGCGTTGTACAAAATATATAATAAAAATATGTAACAAAATATATAGTATTTATTCTTAGCGTTGTACAAAATACATGCCATAATTGGTAAACGTCTGATAAGAAGTTAAGAAGCCCTGGACTTATACAGTATAACGTGGTCTTATGACTTCGGTGATTATTACATGCATACTGATGATGATATACGTGTGCCTGCATGCCCCGCTGAAGTGTCCCATCTACTAAAGCAGTCTCTGCTCTTCACCATTTCCCCATACGGCGAAAGCTTTATGAGAAGAGTCTGAGGCTACACACCCTAGCTCTGCTGATAAAATTTGACGAAACTTCACTGGCCAATGTGACCGTAATGTCTAATGACCTCATTCGAAGTAGCTGAAATAAACCCGAAAGAAGAATGTGGAGGAGCCTGGACCGAGAAAACGCGTGGTCATTATTTCTATCATGTTTAAATCCAAATTATTGACCTTTCTACTCCGGATAATGGCTTCAAATTTTATAGTTTCTTTATTCACTTTATTTTATAAATAGAAAACATGTTTTACCACTATTTTATGCAATAATAAAAAAAGAAGCCAAAGACAATCTTGGACAATAATGTTGTAACACCCCCCCTCCCCCCCCCCCCCCAAAATATCAATGTTGTAAAACATCTGCTTCCCGCAAATCAATGTTGGCGCAAGCTTTTAAGCCGTAATCAAACGAGGACGCAAGTCATCGCAAGTTGGCAGTCACAAATTTCTGTGGCGGTCGTTTGAACACCCAAATTAACAAAATAAAGGTTTCATGAGTGTTTTAGATAAGTTTTAATTTTGTCACGGTACATAATATTTCGGGAAATTATTCAGAGCGGCTGGCTGAGATAACGTGACTGCCAACTTGCGATGACTTGCGTTCTCGTTTGATTAGGGCTTTAAATGACAACATTGAATCGGGGGGTGGGGGGTTGAGTGTTACAACTACTTTTGTCCAAGATTGTATTTCTAGCTCAAATGAGCTTATGAGGTCAACAGAGTTCATTCTAGTCGTGGTCATACTGCAGCTCTTTTGCTCCGAGTTGACACGATAACTGAATTGAGTATTTATAATAGAAAATTACTGAGGTCAACGGCATTATTGAATATATTGCTGTCAGGTGAGGGCGCAGCCTATACATGATCTTCTTCAGAGTACCAACATGTAATTACGCCATTGTGTTCTTGCTTTTGTTGTTCGTATTGTGTTTATATGACGTGCCCAACACGATGCTGGCATTTGTCCTGACCATAGAAGTAGTGCGGGCTCCTATCTCTTGTCAGTCAAAAAAAGTGACCCCACTATAGTCAAAATGGCCGATTTATAAGGGCAAAGGGAACTCGTCCTGGGAGTTTTCGGCGGTTTTTAACACGGCGGCGGTTGGTGACCATGTGAAGTGGACTGTGGATAAAATATTTTTGGGAGGACAATAAGCTGGGCTGACGTGACCCTCCTCCTAACTTGGAAAATTCAAAATGGCGGATTAATAAGAGCAAAATAGAATTTCAATTGACTCCTGTCACGCGACAGAGCCTGACGAAGGCCCGAGTCAACAAGTTCCCACTTGTCGTAATAATCGTGGATTTTTCCTGTCTCCCGATCGTCCCAGACGAGTGCAGGTTTAGCAGTTACTGAAAATGGTCACACTTTTCCCAACTCAAAAGTAATAGGAGCACGCAGTCCAGTTATATATAGGTCAGTGTTGTTTACATGAAGAAACAATCTCGTACACAGAGCCTCTGGAGGACTCTGGGAAACGCCGATGAAACTTGTCATATGATTGGTTTGTTTAAAAACAGTAAAATTTCAAATAATGTACACGTTGCTAACTTGTTTACTCGATTTCTCGACGTTCTGTAACACATAATTATACACGACAGACCCAAAATACAATTAAACACATGAAATAATTCACAAAAACCCAATAGTGTGCATCTAAATGAGCCTTTCTGGCCTCGTTATGAAGCAAATATTCTTTTGAATTGCAGACTCACAAACGAGGCCAGAAAGGCTTATTAAGATGCACATAAAAGAATATTCAAATTTGTCGCTATTATGAAAGTGGTCTATTTGGTTGTTTTTTTTCATCGGAGTTTCCCAAGAGCCTCCGTTCCTTGGTACTGAAGGATCGCAGGTTCTGGGTACGAGATTAAGAAGTTGACCAAATTTTCACACCTTCGCACCTCTCCAACCCGGGTCTTGAAAAGGGTTGACCCGGCTATCGTGTATAAACGCTAACAGGAGTTTATTCGTAGACGGGTTGACCAGGCTAGGGCTCGTGTAAAGGCCTTATGTCGTGTAACACGCGCTCAATATCATTTCTCAAACTCATTAATAATTCATGAGGAAAACATAATGCATCAGTTACCGAGACGTTGTGAAGTGTGGTAATAAACTCCCATAAATTAAGACAAGTTTTACCTCAAATTTCTCTTTAAATACTGATTTGTTTGAGAAGCTATACCATACACTTGAAAGCCGTTTATTATCTGATTTAAAAACACTTCGAAGTGAGTTAAAAAAAAGTCAGCTATCGCCTCGTTTTTCAACACACTTCTCGGTGTTTTTAAATCAGATAATAAACGGCTTCTCGTGTACGATATAGAACTCTTACTTATTGAATTTTTTACCTTTTGATTTTCTCAACCCCACAAGTACTTAAAATATTTGACGAGCTACGCCAAAAAGAAAATGGTGTTTGAACACGACCAAATTTTTGCATTACTGTAAATATAGCGGATTAAACATTTTTGTAGCATACCTATACCTTCATAATTATGATTTCTTTTTTTTTGGTATGTTTCTCAACTCATAAATGCTCATTAAAAAAATGTCGATTCTTTAAGCCACAAAATAATACTAAAATAGAGGTTTTGGGTGGTACGCCAAAACGTTCTAGGATTTTGAGCGCTTTTCACCGAAAATATGTGACATGGAAAAAATTCTCCTAAACGTCATCGCTCAAATGGACTACAAAATAAATCTCGGATTTTCCTCGTTGACTATTTAACAAATAGACAATTCGCCCTCGTTTTCTATGACTATGAGCGAATAGTCAACGAGGCGAAGTGACAAAAAGTTGAAAGAAACATGCGTTTTAGCTTGTAGGTTTACATCACGAAATCTTGTCAACAGCAAGCGTAATTTTGAAATGTGTTTTGTTACCAGTTACTTCGTTTTAAACGAACAGAGAAAAAACAAGTTAACGATCTTACCATTAATAATTTCCATAGCCGTTTTTGTTTTCTGTAGAACTTATTGCTTCGCCTAAATGTTCAATTTCTTCTTTCATTTGCCTACTCATTATAATTTCGGCGCCATTGTTGCTTAACAGAAACCGCTGGCTCTAATGATCATTGCTCGTGATATACTACGCATTTTGTAATTGGTCAATTTCGTTAAAAGAAGACTTTTCATTGGCTTATCGCCAGAGGTTTCTACCAGCGGATAGTAACTCCTGCGATAGCCAATGAAATTCAAGGATTTATGATAGAAACTTGTAAATTTATACTAAATGCTCATAGAAAACTCGAGCTCGTTGTCTAGTTGCAAAATATTGCTCAAAGCTAAAACGCAAAGCACTTTCTCTGATAAGTTCTTTATTACACCGCTCACTTAAATTATACTCTGTAATATTTGTGCAAAAAATGCTATTTCGTTTGTTAATTTCAATTCTGTAAGAATGATGCTTTGCTTATCTTCACAAAGCCTTGAAAAGCTTTCCTATGTGTAGAAAACCCAGATCAGAAATCTGAAAATATAGGATCCTGTCTTCCACGGTTAGTACTCTATAGTTGTTCAGTAGGAATAACCAAAAGATCAATTGAAAGAAAAAATTTCAATAAGCAAATTATGTTCTTTAACTTTGATAAACCATTAAAAATTCCTATAGTCTTTCGAGGACTGTTTCATTTTAATTCAGCAAATTTCGCACTTCTTTGTGCATAACACACAGGAAGTCCACATAACTTTGACTTGACGTTGTCAGTCCTTTATCTTCCACAAGATAATGACGGAACCACGGTTCCAATTTGTCACGTTGTCGCACAATGGAAAGCTAGACAAAAAATATCGAACAATTATTAGCATTCAATGACGGACCATAGTAGTATACAGCACAAACATTCGACAGGTAAAAAGTTTGCATGTATTTTTAAATAGACAAAAAGGCGAAGACCAAAAAATGCACGATTGATTTTGTAATAAAAAGTGCCATATTGTAAACTACTTAATAATCTCGATCGTTCGGTTTTGGAGAAAAAAATTGAAATCTCGGCCTTGAATGCATTGACCTCGCTATCGCTCGTTACAGCAAGGCAGTTCAGTTTGATATTTTATCATAAAGACCTAAATTTGGTTATTACAAGTAATTAATTTTTACATTGTTTAATAAATATGCAGATCTGAAGTCAGTTGTTCTCAGTTCTGTCGGCGGAGCCAACTGGTAAAGATAGATATTAGTTGCACTAGAAATTCCCCTGCACATATTCAGCCGTTGTGAGAAAAATGCACAAAAAATAGCCTATAAAGTAACCGTGGATTGTAAAAGGACTGGATAGAAAACTAATAGTCATGTGGGGTGTTTTGAGCCTTTTGATTGGTTAAATCGCATTTACTCAGTTTACAAAATGGTTGAAACCTAGTTGCAAATTGTGATGTCACGAATGGCGTGAGTATGCTTGTTTTACTGAGGTTCTTAAGTGAACTTTTCTTCAAATTCTTCATGTTCTCACATTCAGATGACTATGTTGACGTTTCAAATGATTTTATCGCCTTACAAACCTGCCTAAGCCACAATCGAGTGTTCGAGGTAAACGTTGTTGATCTTTGTTTAGATGTTTTCTGTGTTGTTTCAAAGAAACTGGCGTCCCAAAATTGTACTTTGTTTTGCCCGGAATTTGTGATGCACATTTTAACTAGTAAACCTTGATATTTTCTTTTAAAATGAGTAAGAATAGATGGGAATTTGATCGTACTGTAGCTTTGTCGTATTTGCAGGCAGTTCGATTTTAAGTTGTATTAATCCTAAACTTTGAATATACGAAGGGTTTTTTAAGCTTGTCAATTTCAACCAGGTTATGCTCACGCCATCAAGATTCCTATCCAGTCTTTTTACTATCCATGCATGATGTAACACTGTAAGTCACGCAACATTAAAGCCTGGTTGACACTTGCAAAATAAGCACTAGCACAACGACGTACTCATGCGCAGTAAGCACTTCGTGGTTAACTCTTCCCAAATACAAAGGAGTTAACCAAATGTGTTAAAGTGACAACTGCGCTTGCGTACGTCGTAAACCACGTTTTAAATTAAGGTTTCCGATCCTCGTGCATGTAGTTGTTTATCTTTCAACATCTTACTTTCATGTATCGCTGTCGTTCGTCTTGAATTTGGGTGATGACTCCTCTAACACGACGTGATAAGACAGTATCCAACTCAGGTAATGAGGTCTAGTAACAAAACGAATAACAAACATTGAGTAGTTTTTCAGATTTTAGTCACCTAAAACATCCTTGTTGAACCTAGCATTAAGAATACACGTGAATGTTATATATGTTAGTGTAAAGAGCAGAGGAACCTTTGGGCCTTAACGGACATCGTCATCCTTGACTCTGAACAGCTGAGGACAGTAAATCGTTTTCATCTGTTATTAATTTTTTACATCCGTACAAAGTAATAATCTAGATTGCTTTTTTCTACTGCTCATTATTATGGGCGTCTGTCCCTTGGCTTTTTGCCAAGTTTAATATGCTACTAGTCTCACTTACCATCTCTATGTCAACGTGGCCAATGGTAGCAACACCAAACACCTGTTGAAGCCAATCTGCACTCACATGTAGACCAATCCACATGAACAAGACAATTCCATTTTCTACAAAGTTTGCATTAAAAAACAAAGCAATATTCAGTCTAAATAAAAGTATAACAAGCCCGAAAACATCGTACATTGAGGCGGGTATAGCAATATGAGGAGGACGAGGAGGAAGGGATCATAAAAATCCTGTTAGAATCACCAGAAATAGTTCAGATTTAGATGTATCAGTTCCTAAGTGCCATACAAAACTCTCTCAAACCAGTTACTTTAAGTTAACCGCATACCTAAGCTTTGGAATAATCTACCTTGCATACACTGTAGTACGAAACTCTAATTCAGTCAACCGGTTTAAAACCCAACTTTCTAATCACTATACAATGCTCTAATTAATGCTTACGACGTAGATAACTTTTGTACCTGGAAATCTATTTGTTTAAAATGTTGTAACATACTCTCTAATTCGAACCCTTGCTGCTACTGACCTAAATATAACCGTAGCTTATTTTCTGTTAGCTCATATATATATATATAAATAAATATATATATACTGTATTTATTATAAGTGTATTGTACTTATGTATATTTTTAACATTTTAAGGGAGTACTTAAATTGGGGCCTAGCTCTGTTGTACTGTCCCGCACCTTCTTGTACCAATTGGGTGAAAGTATAATAAATAAATGGAAAAAATTAAAAAAAGGGAGAAGCGCCAGAGTGCCACGAATTTTTAGATTTCCCGGGAGAACATGCCTTTAGTGTCCAGACCCCAAAAGAACAGTGCGGTATTGGCACTGCAGTCAATAATTACAACATTGCCCCCATTCTTGGGAAAATTTCGGGCTATATGTATTGTAATCAGATGTTTAGTAATATAAAAAAGTGCTGTGTTGGCAGTGTTTTAGATAGAGTAAAGTGTGGTAAATTGCCGTGGTTTTTGGGAAGGAAAAACGGACGTTTCATCTGATGAAGAGCTCCGTTCGAAACGTCTGTTTAGTAATATAACGTAATGTTAAGGTTGGGCGGTTTACCGGTTTACCGTTTTTTCCCCGGTTTTATTATTAAACCGTTTTTTTCGGTTTAGCTTTTAGAAAAACCGGAAAACCGTCATCATTATTTATTATAATGTATAATTTTGTTTAGTTCTTAAAATTGTTACTATTAAAGATGAGAAAAGCAAATTAGCAAAATCAAATTAAACTTAGCAAACGTTTTCGCTGAACGTTCGTTTTTTGTCCAATATTTTGCCGTGATTTATGCAGTCATTTATAATTATACAGCCAAATTATGACGTCCAGCGCTATTAAAAATTTGAAATTGCGTTCCTTCAATTAGTTCAATACTGAAATTGCGTTAGTTTCTGAAATTTTGAAAAACCGGTTTTACGGTTTAACTGGGTTTTTTCGGACGGTTTGGCGGTTTTTATTTCAATCAAAACCGCCCAAGCTTACGGCTAATGTGTTATATTAAATTCAAATTTTCGATTTAACATAAATCATTAACAATTAAATAATTATAAATTACCGAGTTCGAGTGTGATGGTATGTACTGTACACACACTTATATTCACTTCTTCTATTTTGAACTATATTCCTAATGACGTATTAGTATCATTATAACCAGTGGTGCAATAATGCCACTCACCAAGCAAATACGCGCCATTTTCTTTTATCCTATCTTCTGAACAACGGATTTGAGAAGGAAGGGTGGTTGTCTCGCTCAAGTTAAGTTCATGCTGCAAAAAGAAAATGTAAATTGAATTTGTGGCAGTGAACAGAAAATGCTTAAACAAACAACTTATAGATAAAAATCTATATAAACCAACTTAATAGAGCATGGTTAGAAATCAATGTGAAATATCGGTGTCAGTATACTGTTTTTTTCCTGAAATTCTGGTATAATCACCCGTCAGGCGGAGCCCAGTCCGTTTTTTATTTTAAGTTTTGTATTTTAAGTCCAAAATATTACTAATTACATCTCGATAAAATTACTTCAAAAGAACAAAAAGGTTTGAAACTGCATCACGTACCAACGGCATTAACCGTGGATAGAAATAGGAAACTGAAGAAGCAATGTCCATGCCAAGAACAGCTTGCATTAGCCAGCTGCGATCATCTGAACTTATTTCGGAGCCTAAAGGAAATTAATAAAAGTAACAGCTGCTTTAGCAAAACAATAGCATGCAGTTGCAGTTGCAATAGAAGTAGCTGTAGCTGACAGTATAGCAGTAGTGGCAGCGGTATGAACATTAGTAGCAGAGTAGCAGCAACAACAACGGCAGAAACAGTAACAACAGCGGCAGAAAGTAACAACAACAAACAACGACAACAACAACGACAACAACAACAACAACAACAACAACAACAACAACAACAACAACAAAATAATACGCACCTCCTGTTAGAGCATCGCTCTTCAATACTGAGTTGCTATACAATGGCAGCAGTTTCATACATTCCGGTAATATTAACTATATAATGGAAGAATTGGAAGCATGCTAGAAAAACAATTGTTATTCTAAGACTAAACACACGCGACGCCTTCATGCAAGAAACGTATGATGTAAAATGTAAGATGTTACCAAGATTCAGATGCAAAAGTAAGAACACAATATTGAAATTTGAATACACCTTAAATTTATACTAAAACAATACAATACAATACACTGCACAGCACAACGCTGGACAGTACAGCACACCACTCCAGTTTTTATGTTGTTTTAGCAGATAACACTTTCGACATTTCATTCAACAAGGGGACCCTTCTCCTATGTTTGGTCCACGCGAAAACTTTGTGCAATAAGGATTTTCCTTATCATTTTACACATGCAGCCGTCGAAAAAACCCCAACATTTTTACACGGGAAATAAACTATGGACGTCTCCACAAGCATATACTATCGACCATTAACAAAAACGGAAGACGATTAAGGGGAAAATATACTTTCAAAATCTTTCAAAAATGATCCTCGAAATGCCGTAGGTATGTTAAAACGAAACCAGTAAATTGTAGCACCATTGTACAAACACAATTATCCGTTCATACAAACTATCGCCTTTCGCGTTTTCCGTCGATAATCAGATAACGTACTTAACGATAAGCTTCACACTCACTGATCTCTAAAAACTGGGTTGCTCATCCGGCTCCATGCAATAATGAAGCCAGTGGAGATGACAAATTTGGAATACCATGGCCACATTAAGAAAATTTCTGCCATAGGTATCAAACAACGAACACTGTAAAAGGTTTAGAAGCTTACTTTTTGCATTTGTTCGTATTATTTAGCAGTAAAACGTGTTATTTTGTAGTTTTTTTACTCCGCTCATTAATCGATAAACTTGCCTATATCACAAAACTCGTAAAAAAACAACGAAATCAATCAATAACTTCATTATAAAACTATTTACAATTTTATTTACAAAATCTTAAAGTATGTAGTTGACAATTTCGGACTGTATTTGCTTGTATTTCCCTTGTGTTTTCCAGTCGGTAAATTGGGATCTGACAATTGTTGTACGGCTTTTCCGACTCCCCGGGTAAACTCTTACTACTCTTAAGCCCGCAAAGTACACTGGAGCTGGAGTACCAATATGGCCGCCAGTGGCTTCAAAATGTTTACTGCTGGCCACAAAGGATGAGCAATCCAAAGATCAGTGTTCACACCCCTCCCCCACGCTTAGGTAAAGATACTTTCGCGTCATGTTGACAAACCTCAAGAGCATTAACGTAGAGAAAAGCAGAAACAAGAAGTGCTTATGATAATAGACTAACCTGGCCTGCGGACGAAGGCGCTGCACAGTGTTGTCTATAGCACGCTAAGATGGACGCAGCTTGGCTGATAACATTTTCTCGCATTGTCTTTGGGACTGAAGTACATATTTGCTTTATTGCTAAAGGAAGAACATAATTATGATAAAAATGTTTTAAAATTTTCACACATAAAGCTAGAAATCGGAGACGTTGAAATGAAGAATAAATTACGCTACCATTGATATAACGCACGCATTATGAACCGTCTGGCTTTCTGAAAGAGGGGGAGGGCTTAAAAGAGAGGGGGGAAGGCTTAAAAGAGAGGGGGAGGGGGGCATATTTCAAAATCGGAGCTATAAAAGAAGGGGGCTTAATAGGGGAGAGTGGCTTATTAGAACTAGGGAGAGGGTTAACGGAGCTTTTACGGAATATTAATAAGTAGCCTGCCAAGCAGCTATGTTTTAATTCAATGTGCTTTGCTGTATAATGAGTTAATAATATTCACTTGTAGCGAAAAAATAGATTCTAAATTCTGACACCAGTTTCGACAAAATATAAATTACTGAATATAAATATAAAATATAAATTAATCTCCTCTCCAGATTCCGTCACTTTTCTTAGCGTGGCAATAAGTTGGGGGGCAAAGTCCAAGCTGCATGACCATAGAACATCATTGTATTCAATTAGCCAATCACATTACTACCCAAATGCCTGTGCTTCTAGAGCTCCAAGGTTTTATGAAGCCACGCTAAGAAAAGTGATGAAATCTGAAAATGGGAATGATAGCACGGTGCTGTTAAGACCTCGTGCATTAGAATATTCTCAAATAACACATATGTAAATAATATATATATACCTACCATGTTTTGCAACGTAGTTGGTGAAGGTATCCATCTCACAACATCTAAAAAGATCGGTTAGTTGACTGCACGTAGAGAGCGCTAGGTTGTGGACTCGAAGACGTCTTTGACCAGAAATACTGGTATACAGTAATGCACACTGAAAAAAACAAGACAATTATTTTAATTATAACAATAATAATAATGATGTTGTTGTTGTTGTTGTTGTTGTTGTTGTTGTTGTTGTTGTTGATGATGATGATGATGATGATGATGATGGTGATGATGGTGATGATGATGGTGATGATATTCTTGATAATGGTGTTGATGATTATGATGATGATGATGATGATATTGTTGATGATGATGGTAGTGATGATAATGGTGTTGTTGTTGATAATGGTGATGTTGATGATGATGGTGATAATATGATGACGACAATAATTATAATAAATAATAATTAATAATAGAACAATTTTGTTTATTTCAAAAAATATGAAGTGTCTCAACATTTTTGCACGCGAATAATATCAGCAAGCTGTAAAGCCTTGGAAACTAGGATAAAGTCAATGAGCATTTGTACGAGAGTTGTATCGACTTATTTCAATGCCCTTGGCATTTTTTTTGTTCACAACAACAATATTACCTTTACAAGCTTTCATACTTTTATCAACCAGTAAAACTGCCCACGATTATATTCACATAACAATACAAGAAACCTACCTGCAAATAAGCAACACTGTCTTCTTGGAGTTTATCGTCGTGCTTGATTTCGATAACAATGGACTACAAAAATTGAACGCAAAGAAGCAATGAAAAGTTTCCTTGACATAACTATCGCAACGACTATGTAAAAAGTGAGAGTGAAGATCAAGTTTATCAAAATGCTTTACAACGTCAAGCAAGAACGGACTTAATTAAGAAGGTGTGGCTTATTCATGCATCGTCCTGGACGCCTTCATACTTAACAATGAACTTTCTATCAATAGCGGCGCCATCTTGAATTCGCAATGCATTGTGGTCTATCCTAACAAGCTTAAAAAGGTGATTGCTTAGTGTGTAGACACAATGAGGTAAATTTATCTTTATGAACACTTTCGTGGCAACAATGTCTAAATATGAACGTTGTAATATTAGTAAAAGTAATGCTTCGACGTATAAGGATACATTTGTCATGAATCTACCCTAATACGTCCGAGAATTGTTGCTTTTACCAATATCACAACGACCATATTTAGACATTGTTGCCACGAAAGTGTAAATAAACATAAATGTACCTCATTGTGTCTCAACACTACGCAATCACCTTTTTAATTAAGCTTGTTACCCTGGATAGACCACAATGCATTGCGAATTCAAGATGGCGCCGCTATTAGTGAAAAGGTCATTGTTATGTGTGATTTTTTCCCTACACAAGATATGTGTCTTCGCAGAGGTCCGCCTCCCACGAGACTATATAATCAGCCACGCGATCTCATTTCACCACGCCTGAAGATCGAAGAAGTTACTTCCGAAACGTCGCACCAACAAAACTGACCTGGTTCAAGACTAGAAAAACCTCGAACTTAACAATTCGCTTGTGATATTTACAATTATATACTTAAAGCCTTACGTATATAATTATTACTTATTGACACAATGAAGTTTTTTTTATTTTTAATATTCTTTATCCAGTTCTTTTGAAAACTTAGCAGTTTCCTTCTGTATTACTTCATTCATATGCATTCACTGCATTTTGTCGTTGTCTATTCAGTTATAATTGCACAAATAACGTCATAACGCGGTAAGAACAAAATAAATGTCCTACGAAATGCAATCAAGTAAATCACTGATGTCATTTATACGTTGTAACGTCTTCTGCCCAGACAACAAAATTTGTTTTATATAATAAAAATTTTAAATGTTTGTTAAAATTCTTGCCGAATTTTTGAGGGGAAAAAACAAACACGTCAGCTGATGTGATTTAACGTAAATTGAAGGGATTCGTACGTTTGTTGTCTAATATGATGCGCAAGACAAAATGCATACTAAATCTACGTCGTTATTGTGCAATTAAACAGTAATATCGAAATCAATATTATTTATGCAGCGATAATTATTTTAACACGCATAGGACCTATTAAGAACATTTCGGCAAATGCTCTATAATTGTCAGATAGAAAAAAAGTTTAAACAAACAAACAAACAAACAAACAAACAAACAAACAAACAAACAAACAAACAAACAAACAAACAAACAAACAAACAAACAAACAAACAAACAAACAAACAAACAAACAAACAAAAGCAATAGGTACATGCAATCTAAACTCTCACCGTTTGTGAATTGACTAAAGCCAGTTCAACGTCTGTCGTATTGTTCATGTGCAAATTGCCATAAAACTCGCATGGTCGCAGACCTATAACGCATAAAATGACAAAGTTAGAAATTTTCACTTCCTTAACCCTTTAATGGCATTGTTGCCATTCGGCAACTTATATATTTCACTTTGTCTAATGCCATACCTTTCACTCTAACGGGAGACGATTTTACTCTGTGTAAAACCAGACGATTTTACTCTAACGCCAGACTATTTCACTCTATCTAACGCAAGACGATTTTACTTTGTGTAACGCCAGACTATTTTACTCTAACGCCAGACTATTTTACTCTGTGTAACAGTAGACGATTTTACTCTAACGCCAGACTATTTTACTCTGTGTAACAGCAGACGATTTTATTCGTCAAGTGGAGACCTTCTGGCAATCAAGTGGGTAAAGAGTTACGGTGACTTATCTTACAACACCAGACGCACAGAGAAATCATTAAACTAGATATACCATTAGGCTCTGTTTACATGGAGGTGGGGTGACCCTTCTAGAAGGGTTACCCTAGTTCATTATCTTTCCGTGTTTCGTTTACACGAGTGCTAGGATGACCCTGGGGGGAGGGTTACCCTACCAGCTTGCTAGGGTAACCCTGGCGGCAGGGCTATCTTTTTGTTTACATAAGCCATGTAAACGCGTTTGCTAGGGTGACCCTGGCAGCCGGGTTATGTTTCAATGAGAAAAAAAACGCGTACCGGACAAAATGTCTTAACGATTTTGTGGCTGCCCTTCCTGTTCTTATACACCTTGTGAAGTCTTTTGAAGATATCAAGCAAATATAGTAAAATGGTCACGCAGAAGTAATGTGACCCTACTAGAAGAGTTAACCCTGCTACAAGGGTCACCCTACTCCATGTAAACAAGGGCTATCTTTTGACTCGCTTCAAAGGGTAACCCTTCTAGAAGGCTCACCCTACGACCTTCATGTAAACAGGGCCTTAGGGTCAAAATCAGGCAACCAATTAAAAGCTGCCATTTGGGAAAACGTATTGGATATTGGATGCTGGGTCGTTAATTTCTTATTAGTGATAAATGCGAGACCAACCTGTACTTGTTCGTAGTCTCATAATTGTGTCTAAGCCAACATTACGTTCAATATTTCGTATCAAATCTTGTTTAAATTGCTCTCCATGTGTCATTTCCTACAGCAAACAGTACAATCAACCTTTAATAATATTTTGACACACTGGGACATTCCAACACTAACTTAATAGTTATAATAAGATAAAGTTTATAAGGTGGGTCCCCACAGTTTCAATAAATTCTAGAAATAGTTTAATACTATATCTCCAACCTTTAAAATAATCATTGAATAAATATTGAGTATACATCTTAATGCACAAAACTTACATCGTATACGTGCATGAAATATATTTGGCAATTAGCTTATTACTCGGGCTGGCCGTGTGCTGTTAGCGCGCTGCCTCCCACAAAAAGTTAAGCCCGGTTAAACGGGGTTAATACTTGGATGGGTGACCGCTTGGGAATGACCCCGTTGTCGAGCTTGGAACTAATATGAGTAGAGTTGTAGTTGATCTCACCTGTGCTTCGAGGGTTTTTCGCCGGGTTCTCCGGTTTTACTCCCTCCGTAAAATCAACACTTACTGTACATCATGGTAGTCATGTTCAATTGGGGCATTTCGCCCTGTTTGACCACCCGTTGCTAGAGGCAATAAAGTTATTAAATCTAAACCTAGTGCGCAATGTTGTCGTGGGACAACTTTATTTTTCTACTCTAACGCCAGACGACCTTACTCAGTTACCCATCAATTTTCAAAGGAAGAAGCCACGCATAAAAAAGTTAAAACATCGGCAATACCACATATTTCAAACAGCCACTAAAGAATGCCCAGAAATAGAAATCAACTTAAGGTAAAGTGCTTACGACATAAACCAGGGCAATATATGTGATGCAAGCCTGCCGGAATGCTTTTAGCTTCTTAGAAACAAGCATGAAAATATTTGAGAACGAATCTGACCTTGAAAAACGAATATTTGTATAGTTGTCCACCGCTGATAGAAGTCAATGCACCAATCGTAGCGACGTCAATGTAAGCATTTGGAAAGAGGAACAGGTCAACAGCCACACCAGCCTCGACACAACTCTTTGCTAGTGTCTCGTAAAAGTTCGTCTGAGGACAAAGGATCGTCTAAAATAACAAAGGAGGTGGAGTGGAATTATAGAAGCCAAATGCTTCTGTGTATCTACTGGAATAAACTTTAGATTCGTCAGCATGAATAGTTACCCTATGATATACGACACCATATGATCTGATGCGACGTGACGATGAATGATGTGATGTGATGTAATGTAATGTAATGTAATGGAATTACTACTTATTGACCTCGCTTGTTCGGTCTGTACTAGTGAAATATCGGACCGACGTTTTTAGTACGGACCGAGCGAGCGCAGCGAAGCGAGGTCCGTGCAGGAAACGGAGGTTTGGTCCGATATTTCACTAGTACAGACCGAACAAGCGAGGTCAATAAGTAGTTTATTATATGACTACAAGTGTTGTAAACGTTCTGTGAAAACTTGACAAAGTGTTAGGCTCGTATTCGCCACCATCTTTTTTGCGAACTAAACCAAAACGGCATATGTTTTCCCATTTTTAAAGTACTTTCCGTTAGCTAGAGCACGATATATTTCAACAATGAGTAGTTCTGAAATTATTATCCCTCTTGTTGCATGTATACTGACCGGACTTTCATTTTGTTTATAAAATTCTCTCAGCGGTCTGGAACGGCAGATTCCAGACCGCTCAGGGACCAATCAAATCGCCGGATTTCACGTTCCAGACCGCTCGCGGAAATAGTCATATAATAATGTAATGTAATGTAATGTAATGTAATGTTGTAATGTAATGTAATGTAATGTGATGTGATGTGATTATGCTAAGCACAATGATGCATGCCATCATCAATCTAAGGTAGAATCAGCTAGAAAATCTCGAGAAATTTGTGGGCATACTTAATAGGTAGTTCTTAACCGTACCTTTTCTTTCTCTGTCGCTAGCAATTTTCTGTCCTCTCTATTTCTCAATTTTCCAGGAGCTTCAGATATCGGCAATGACGTGTGGAATAACAGTAATTTCCCTGCTATACCTGCAGACTGAAGATAAATAATAATGTAATGCTTAGAGTTATAGATTAACGAACTTACATATAACATGACACGAAATCAGTCCTATAGACTCCTCTCTACACATTGGCGCTTTAAATACGGACTTTAAGATCTACGACGTCGACCTCAACGACGACGTCCTCCAAACAAAAGAATTCTCTTTGCAAAACAAAGAAAATGAATAATATTTAATCCAAAGAGTAATCTCAACACCATCCTCGTTCTTCATACAACAACGCCATGCACTTAGAGCATTTTCACGTCTTCAGGGCGACGTCAACGGCCAAACGAGAAGTGTTGCTTAAGATTAACTTCAATACAGACACTACAATCATTTTAGCTGTACTGGGGAGTTTTGGAAGTCATTAAAGTACCTTCAAATATCAAATATAATAGTCAGTTAACCGTGACTTCTTTAAATTGTAAAACTTATTTTGCGTTTTAACCGCCGTCGTCGTCCTAGCATCCCTAATACTAAGTAAAGAGCAACGCTCCAATATTAAAGTCATTTTAAAGAGCCGGAATTTAAATATCTATTCAGAATCTATTTACTTTTAAAGCATCCAGTCCAGCTTGAACGACAGGCGCCAGAACAATTTCAGTATCTCTGGTTTCAGCAAAAATAGTAGGAATCTGCTCCATTAAACTATATAAAAACATACAAATCACAGGTCTTACTTGAGCACTGACTGAAAATTAAAGCTTCCAATATTAAGCCCGGTATACACTAGAGAAAATTTCCGAAACAAGTTACCGAAACACGGTTTCCAAAACAAAAGTTTCCAGTGTGTGTTGAAAAGTTTCCGAAACTTTGTTTCAGAAACAAAGTTTCCCTGATTAGAGCACTGTTCTATTTTTTGAAAAAAAGGTTTCAGAAACTTTCTCGAAAATGTGTTTCGGAAACTTGTTTCAGTGTATGCCGGGCCTAAGGGCCATCTTTTTGAGTTCGCAGCACAACAATCTAGTTCGCGCGAATGGGCTTAAACAATTTATCATGCAGAGAACAAAGATATATAATATATGATAAAGACAGGCACTATCCAAGTATTCAGCTAGAACTCAAGTTCTGACAGATTCCACTTATACGACCTGTGAAAGTATACAACTATACCAAAATAGGACCATTTTCTTTTTCGTGAAAATATTTCAATTGATTTAAAAGAAAACAACTGCACGCCAATCAACATTACAAATTTCATTTTAAAAAACATACTGATAGCTTGATTGGCAGATGGAACATAGAGAGTCGACCAATGCGACGATTACTCACATTTTCTGAAACGTTTAAGCCATGTCAATGAAACAACTTTTAATAAGTGAAGTTGGAACATGTTTTACGTGTGTGTTTTGGGACGTGATCGGGTTGGAAGGGGATTTAAAGGGTCAGATTGCGCTCATTTCCCCCAATCCAATGTTCAACAGCTAGCTGTAGGTCATTTAACAAATAAAACATAAATAAAGCGCCGTGCATATGTACTCTTATAAAGGTTTGTTTAACGTCATTTGAACACGACGAAGTTGAACACGAAAGAAGTTGGCCGAGTGCCTTTACACTTCTTTCGTGTTCAAATGACGTCAAACGAACCTTTATAAGCGTACATATGGAGCGGTGTGTTATATTTGTTTTATAAAATAAGAAGGGAAAAAAACAAGTTAAAAGTTGGACAGTTTTGAAATTTCGCTGGCTTTTGCGGCCAGCTGACGCCATTTTACGCCATTCCACGCCACCTTACGTCATTCATGATCTTCATACTCTTATAAATGCACGAAGCCCAGTCAATCAGAGCGCGCGTAGAGGACATCTTATTTTATAATGAACAATGATGCATGTAACATACCTTTCAATTACAACTTTTGCTTCTTTTGCGTTAACAAGGAAGCCATCAAGCAATGGAACAAATACATCATTCACATCCGAAACTATCATCATCTGCGGTTGAGACAAGTTGGACTACAACATAAATAACACTCATGCGTCAGAACAATATGTAATAAGAATACGAAATGAATAGCATTGCAGATTTATCATTATTTTTTGAAATGTTGCATAAGTTGCATGAAAGGTATAGATAACAAGTTTAAGTTGTATAAATTGACCCTAATTGAAACAAAACAGCAAAATACAAAGTAAAACTAACATATATACAAAATGTATAGCTTTGCGACAGCGAGGGTCGCAGAGGTACAGCTAATATGGAGACGAAATGACGACGGGAACGTCGAGGCAACGTCTCATACGAGCAAGGAAAATGGCCGCGTGATCGTTGATGTTGTCCTTAAAGTTTGATGATTAAGAAGATGCCAAAAAAGGCGAAGAGAAAGTATATAACAAATGCTGTGACAAGCTTTAAACTAATTTAAAATAGCATTTTACTAAAAATTGTACGAAGGCGAACCTATACAGTACATCCAGGGTTAAAAACAAAAAACTTTACCATGCAAAACCAATCATAATTTTTCGTGAACGCATATATCGTTACACTTCCCATGTCTACTGCGAATGTCTTTTTAAAACAATTAAGACGAAAGGCTTTCGTATATATAATATATTAATAATTTCTGGTATTTCTCGTTCGTTTAACAAAGCAAAAGGGAATAAGAAGTAGTTTTAGTATTTTTTTGGAACGCTATGTGGACTTCCTACAGCTGATAAAGCACCCATAATTTCCACCGCGCTGTCGACAACGCCAAAACTGGCGAAATGAAGTCGGGTACGCAACAACCAGAGAATCAATGATACTGCATGTTATCTGGAATCGGTTGACGTCGTGTCGACGTTGCTGTCGTCATTTCGTAACCTGCCTAATAATGTAATGAATGTAATCATCAACTTACCTTTACATTGTAAAAGTGCAAAGAGGAATTATACGTAACAAATCCAACTTTGACAGATGACTCATTTTCACCATGCATCCTTAGAAAAAGAAGACAATGTTGCTTCATCTAAACACCAGCGCGCTTCTAGTGCGCATCCAAGGGTAGTGCATTATTAAAACTCAGTAAAAGATCTCATTTTGACGAATATTAAATTTAACTAAAATTATGTAGATGTCAGTGTTCTAACACGTTACGTTCGTCTGTCAGAATTTTATATACACATGCATATAGACCTCTGCATGCATATATACATGTAGACACATGCAGGCGCACGCACATGGATACAGCACATGCACACACGTACGTACACGCATACATACTACATGTACAACACAACACAACACAACACAACACAACACAACACAACACACGTCACATGTACGCGCACAACACATACATGCACGCACAATACATGAACGCGCACGCACGCACAACACATGTACGTACACGCGCACACACAACACGTGTACCCGCACGCACACACAACACATGCACGTACGCACGCACACCAGTGAACTCGATGTAAGTTAAAATGTGATACCTGGAACGTATCGAGGCAAAAAGTTCCAGGCCCCTGCGCGGTTTGCAGGTAGGATTCAGTCTCCCACAAAATGTTTTTTACACGGCCGCCCGTCTTGAGCGAACTGCGAAGGCTCGAAAAGGTTTGAAAAAATTATTTATCAAATTATTTTGTCAGACTAAACGTGCATTTAATGGTTTCCCATTGTTGTGCAGTGCTGTTGTTGTTTTATTTACCGAAATTATACAGTAAATTAAGCTCGCGTCTCGGGATGAAAATAGGCTGAGAAAACAGACGTCCTCTTGCTGGCTATGATGAAAACAGCCAGCTGAAAAGGTGAGAACAAGATTGAGAAAGCTATTCTTGTACGAGTTTGAAGACGTATTGATACTTGATATCCAATGTCATTTTCTTATTTCTGCTCCTTTAATTCTTTGTTCGAATGTGTTAAACGGCATTAAAATATTTTAAGAAATAACTGACAACTAGATTGTTTATTTTTCACGTTTACTCATGGCTAGTTGTTTTCGGTACGAATGCGGAATGCTTTTTAAACAAAACGACACGATGAAACTAAGTTTGTGTTGATTTTTTGTATCCTCTTCGGAGTGACGAAACTCTAATATATATGGTTTATAATATAACGAAAATTTGATTTAATTTCTTCACTGACAAATTTCGTGCACGTTTTGTAAAGACAATGACTTTTACTATAGCAACAAATAAACAATCACTGCATAATTAGTTCGGCAGCATAGCACAACCAATCAAAATTTAAAATGCACGTTTAGCAAAGCGTGATAAAATGATTCATAAACAATTTTTCAAACCTTTTCGAGCCTTCGCTCAAGACCGGTGACCGTGTAAAAAAACATTTTGTGAGAGACTGAAATCTACCTGCAAACCGCGCAAGGGCCTGGAACTTTTTGCCTCACTTTTTGCCCCCCGAATGACTGGACGTTAGCGTTCCAGGTATCACATTTTAACTTTATACATCGAGTTCACGGACGCACACACACACGCAACACATGCACGCACGCACACATATAACACATGCACGCACGCACGCACACACACGCAACACATGCACGCACGCACACACAACACGTGTACCGGCACGCACACACACAACACGTGTACCCGCACGCACACACGCAACACTTGCACGCACGCATACAACGCATGCATGCACGCACGCGCAAAACATGTACGTACACGCACACACAACACATGCACGCACGCACGCACGCACGCACGCACAATTGACACATGCACGCGCGCACACACAACACATGCAGTTACTGTAGGCCATATACCAAGAACGAGGGTAATAAGTTGTTTGGATCTAATCACTAGAGTTTTAGCAATTAGTCAATTACGAGCGTGCGTGAAATACCAATCTTGTGCATTTATAAAACAAAAATATCACAGCAATAATTGTAGAGCAAGAACGCTGTGTTCTTCACTAGATTTAAAGGTAAACCTTACTTTGGTAATTTTTCAAGTAACGCTGGAATTTCTCGGACCAACATTCGCAGCATTCCACACTGGATACTTTGATAGGATGCTTCAATCATAAAAATGTATGCAGGTGGTTCAGGAATTTTCTGGTTCTGGAAAGTCAAGAAAAGTATCCTTTTTACTTTCACGAGCAAATTAGCCAGTGAACAATATTGTCCAACGTAATTATTGTGTGTTATTAGTGTTGTCAGCTTGAGTTGGTAAAGTTGTTTTTTTGTATGTATGCTGTACACGCTGTCAATGGCTCAATGGTTAGAGCGTCCGGCTGGCATTCGGAAGGTTGTGGGTTCGAGTCCCATCTGGAGCTCAGAGGGGTTTTCCCCTCGGAGTTTAATTTACGACAGCTTGTACAGCAAAAACATACGGGGAAAAAACGTAATTATTGCTGAACAACAGTTATAATACACTTAAAAGACTCAGACTTGGAGTGGCAAAGACTCGGACTCGAAAGGGATGGACACATAATTGTACTGACAGCCTTGGACTCGGATCAAGTAGACTTGACTACAACACTAGGAAGTTGTCTGTAGTTAGTTAATAAGTAATGCCATCTGTCGAGCCCAGTCAATGTTGGCTTTGGTTTGTCGTTTAAAATTAGCCAGCTATGTCAAAATGCACGGGTGGCGTGTGCTGTTAGGGAGCTGCCTCTCACCAAAAGTTAAGCCCAGTTAAACGGGGTTAGTACTTGGATGGGTGACTGTCTAGGAATAACCCCGTCTCGAGCTTGGGCCATGTGAGTAGAGTCTAGTTGGTCTCTCCTGTGCTCCGAAGGTTTTCCCCCGGGTTCTCCGGTTTTCCTCCCTCCGCAAAATCAACACCATCTGGGACAGGAGTGGCACACACCCCTGGTTTAGGGTTGTAGCCAATGAAAGAGGCTTATCCGACTACGGTCGACCAATAGATAGATAGATAGATAGATAGATAGATAGGTAGGTAGGTAGGTAGGTAGGTAGGTAGGTAGGTAGGTAGGTAGGTAGGTAGGTAGGTAGGTAGGTAGGTAGGTAGGTAGGTAGGTAGGTAGGTAGGTAGGTAGGTAGGTAGGTAGGTAGGTAGGTAGGTAGGTAGGTAGGTAGGTAGGTAGGTAGGTAGGTAGGTAGGTAGGTAGGTAGGTAGGTAGGTAGGTAGGTAGGTAGGTAGGTAGGTAGATAGATAGATAGATAGATAGATAGATAGATAGATAGATAGATAGATAGATAGATAGATAGATAGATAGATAGATAGATAGATAGATAGATAGATAGATAGATAGATAGATAGATAGATAGATAGATAGATAGATAGATAGATAGATAGATAGATAGATAGATAGATGCTACCGCCCACCACCGCACACATTACCTTGCAGTAGTCTGCCGTTGCTGCAAATTCATAAGACCCTAAACAAAGCTCAGGTCGTTGGTAAATATCTACTCTCAGTCCTTGATGATCTAAGTGTGAGAAGTACTCTTGTGGAACTACGAAAAGAACAACACAAACAATACAATTTTGACAAAACGGTAATCTCCTTGAAAAATCGCGTAAAATCAATATCACAATTTAAAATTCTTTTCAACAGGTCTTTATTGATGTGAATAATTATAAACTATAGCCTGCAAGCAAGACACTTTGTTGGAAAACAGTTACTATAGTAGTTACTATATATAGTACAGTACAGTACAGTACAGTACTGTGCAGTGCAGTACACAGCATGGCATATAAGAAAAAGCGTTATCTTCCCAAGTACCCCAAAACACAACTGAACTATAATTTGATATTGTGAGAAAACTTTCATTCTTTTTGTGTTCAATACCTAACTCGCTAAAAAAACTGCAGCCGAAAATTTGAATATAAAGCAGTTTTAGCTAAAATAGCTAAACAGTCTCTTTTATAGTTCACACGCGTAAATCCTCGTGTTTTAATCAGTAAACATAAAATCATGTTTTAATCAGTGAATAATACAGAGTGAAAAACGTGCACATACCTTCTGAGGAATAGTTACATATATTACACAAGAACCGTCTTCCACCATCAATGAACTGCATGAAAGGATTCATATATGCTTTACAGCGGTTACATCTCACAGGACCGTTAGCACCATGGTCAACCAGCTGTAAAGGACTCTGAAATTATGACAGATAATTACTGGTTGGCCTATTGAGCAATATTATTTCTGTTATTTTATTTGTTAGGTATGCTTTAGTGTTGGTAAATTACTTCGATGCATAATTGTTAATTATTACGAAGCAACTATTTGACCGGCAGCGAATCACTTTAGATTGTTTTTAGCGCTATTGGGTTTCCGCTTTTCGCCATGTCAATTTTTTCGCAACTCCGTTCAATTTCGTTCAGTTTTCTTTTTCTTTGTTTTTTAATATATTTTTAGAGTTAGGATTGTAGGTTTGCAACTTGTAGTGTGTTGGTTCGAACCTAGAGGTTCGCCGTTTATTTTCAACTTTTTTTTCGACAGTAAGTTTTTCATTCAGCGTTTTTTTTCTTAACTTTCTCAGAGTTAGGATAATACTTAAGGAACACCGCTGCCAAACGTTTGCGCATGCGTGGATTTGCAGAAGATTGCAAGAGAAGTGGGAACTAGCCGTGGCGACAACAACCAGACAGTGAAGACTAAGTAAGACTCGACTATTCATTTGTCTTTTAAAAAAAGGGGCATGAAAATTACGAAGGGATCATTTCAGAATATGTTACAATATTGACAAAGAAGCCATGCACCAATTACCTACCTTATTATTTGGTGGTATGCTTATAATTTTAACTTTTGTGTCGGACTCTCGGACCAGTCCAAATATTTCAGTGTTTTCCCGCTCTTTTTTTAAGATACGAGCTCGGATATCGCGCAGGCGCAAAACCTTTGGCAGGGATAATCCATCACCGGGAAGTATTTTGATTGGCCAGCTAATCCGGTGATGGATTATCCCACAGCCTTCGTTTGTGCGCGGCGAAGGCTCTGGGTACGAGATTGCATTCCGATATAACTACATAAACTCGCTCCCAGGCTCTTCTCCGTATTTCGACCGTTTGAGTTTTAATACTAAGTAAGAGCTGACAAACAACCTTCCCACCTCCGAGCAATCTAATCGTCCCATCCCACTTGCTATAATCTTCCCTTACATTCGCTGTTAGGCTGTTGTTGCCGGCTGCCGGTCAAATAGACGGTCCTGTTTTCACGTTTAAAATCTAATCCTAACCCCAACCCTAAACTTAACCCTAACCATGCACTACACCACTCTATTTAATACTTTGTTTTATTATAACTTACTTATTTTAAACTCTGTTCCAGGTTACTTTCGGAATTTCGACCTTTTAAGTATATTAAGAGACTTAACCGACGTCAGGTAAGGTAACAGTTGCTGTATGTTTCGATAATGATTACAGTACTTAGCAGATCTTTGTTTTCTCCATTGAATAAAAGCTTTCAAAGAATTACATGTGTTTTCTTTTAAAAATGTTCCATACTATTAATAATTTTGTACGCTATTTCTCAAACATTGGACTATCCATTCTACCGTACCTCTTCTCCTGGAATTTCAGCAAATGGAGACACAGCAACAGCAAAGGGAACACCAGATGCCTTCAGAACATCTTGATTGGTAGGAACATTGTACAGGGTGGAGCGCATATATCTTGGACTACAATTCCCTACAAGTAAACCACATCAGTCACAATGATCAATTGGACCAAATTACTATATAAACCTTTTTACACAAAGCGAGGCTCGTTGGTCTTTTCCAACTTTTCAAATACTTCAATGGTCGCCAACGAATTTTTTCCAGGTAAGTTTTGCTATACTGCTATATAGAGAGTAATGACTGATAGTCTGCTACTGACGGCTGATAACTAGACACGTTTGCCTTTCCCGAGCAGTCGGGAGTGACCGTGACTGCCAGCGCTGCGCATTTGTTGCATGTTAGCCAGCTGTTTTGCTGCACATATAAATACCCTCCTCATCAACACTCTGCTTGATCAATTATAACGTTCTGAGACTCTAAATAATGGTTTAAGTGGATTTTAAAGTGTTTTTATTTTGAATCTTTCTCGCTATAGTACTGTACATGTAACCTTCATCACGGGTGGTAACTACTTTTCTTCATAACTAACGTACTTCCTCTACGGGTACTAACTTTTTCCGTTAAGGTATCTGCACTGGCTAATTTGTGACATTTTCAAAAATATCTAAAAAATGTACCACTTTAGCTATGTTACTTAGAATTTATGAAATGACATGGTATTTCAAAAGCATAAAAGTTTATAAACCTTCTCGTCCCCACAGAGTTAACTACCAACCCAGGTAAAATCGCGAACTTTCTGTTTTTTTCTTATAATATTTAAAAATTGGATTGAAACTAATTGGATTCTTTCTCAGCATTACACTTTGTACCGATGTAGTTTCGGGCCCAGTTGCAAATGAAATATTATCTGTTAAAATGAACAATGTTTCATTTCAACCAATCAACTCATTTTAAGAATTTTTTCCTTCCACAGAAAGTAACTGTAAAGAGGACCCAAAACTATGTTTGTACATTTATGTATAACGAATCACCATACCAAATATTTTGGCCCTCAGTGCAGTAGTTCCTGAGAAAAACTATTTTTCTGACTGTCCTCAATGCTCTGAACTCCGAATGACTGAAGAAATAAAATTTATTTAGAGTAAATGGCTTCGGAAACAGCTGGTTGTTTCCCGCTGGTCCAAATCACTGCAGCATGAAAAACAATGTAAATAATCCTCTCTATCCCTTCCCTACCCCATTGATTAATATTTTTGTTTATCTGTTGCTATGCAATTAACTTCTGGTAATTACTTCTGGTCGGTTCAAAACAGATACGCATGCGCACAATTTTATAGAATTATAGTATTTTGTGGCCGCTGATTACCACCTCAATCGTGGCTCAATCACTGTAAATTTATAATAATTTTTTTTAATATTTTTAATGATCCATCTTTAGTTTAAAAATACAATGGATTTACAACAATGTCAATTTCCATGCAATTATATTACAACTATCAGAAATTTTTTATATGTACAAGTTTGGTAATATTAAAATCTAAAAATTTGTAAGGTTTATAAAGAATTCGTAAAACTAATTTAAGTTTCATGCCTCCCCTGTCTCATCGCTCGGGGGATAAAACTGTTTCTGTGTCGTTCAGTGCCAGAGAACGGTATGTATTTAAATACTCCGTTTCTGTGTTTAAGATTATAGTCATGTTTACTATGATCTATAATTTGTTGGTAAAAAATATGGCTTGGGTCTCCTGTAATAGTATCAAGGTATCTCGACGTGGCCTCATTTCTTCTCTCTTCGAGAGTTATCAGGTAGTTATATGGAAGGCCAATAATTCGCAGACTCCTCCTTTGCACGCGTTCCAATTCCTCCTTTAGATATTGTGACAGACCTCCCCACACTGGCGAACAATATTCGAGTATAGGCCTGATTTTGGTTAAGTAGGTTGTTAAACCCACTTCAACTGGTAAGTTCGCTCTTCTACATTCTCTTAGGCAGTATAGATTTTTGGATGCTTTGCGGGTGATCTCTTCAACATGTTTATTCCATTTTAAATCCTTTTGAAGCCACGTTCCCAAAAGTTTAAAATTATCAACTCTTTCTATTGTAGTATCTCCTATACGCAAGGGTGGCGGGGGTGATGCTCCGGTGAAACAGATACACATATCTTTTGTCTTCTTAGCATTCAATTCCATCTTATTTTCCATCGCCCAACTATGGACTGAATCTAGTGCGCTTTGCAACTGGCTAGATTCCTCAGTTCTTACGGACGTATCCATTGTACAGTCGTCCGCGTATTTATGTGTGTTGACATTAGCCTGTTCAGGGACATTTTCCTCCATATCGTTGATGTGTATGTTGAATAAGGTTGGTGAAATGGCTGATCCCTGAGGGACACCGGCTGAGCATGGTGCAGTAAAGGATAGTGCACCTTGGAGGTTCACTTGTTGTGTTCTTCCCTCCAAAAATTTTCCGGTAAAATCACCGTATTTGTCCACTTTCTAGAACATTCATATCTTTGTATATCAAGGTATAAACCTATTTTTCGAATATTAGATGCAATTAACTACAAAACGTTCATTCTGAGGATATCAAATTAGCCAGTGCAAATACCTTAAATTCTTTACAGGATGAAATGGTTTAGTTAAAGGAATATGGAAAATCTTCTATTCAATTTTAATTTTATCTACAAGCACTTTCCGTATGAGAAAGTATAGCGTTCTTATTAAATCAATATCTTATTATGTTCTAGAAATATTCAGGTGTTTGTAACATGCAAATGAGATATCATGATGTCATCTATTCCACATAGGTCAAACAAACGTCTCCAAGTCCAATTAGAACAGCTGCAAAGTTTCAGCACAATCTACTTATTATTTCCGTAGATATTCCTCCTTACGGAGGATTAGTGGAGTAGATAACGTCATAAGGTATCTTATTTGCATTTTTTTAAAACCAAACTATCTTTGGAACAAGATAAGAAATTGAACAAACGAAGAGGCTATTCTTCTTTATTTTAAAAACACTTCTAAATAAAATTAAAATTGGGATAGACAATTTATATATAGATACTGCCCCTTTTATTTCCTATTTTAAGGAAATGCTCATTTCCCTCGCTCCTTCCTCCCTAGTCCCACTCCCTTCTTCCTATCCTCAGTCTCCTTCTCTCTCTCCCCCAGTTCCCCTCTCCTGAAGCAATGTGTGAAGTAGCCTGGTATACCCTGGCCTAATCAAAGAATATGGGCCAGGGTACCAGTAAAGATTTCTGCTTTCCTATTGGTTGAAACTTTCACGCATTCAAGGCATGCGCAGACGTACAAATGGATTTAGCCCTGAATGACGCGAGATTGTAATTAGTGGTTACCTGGCCCATATTTCTTTTGAAATTGGGCCAGGGTACCAGGCTATGTGTGAAGCACATACCGAAATCTGAAATTCCGCAACATATTTTTGTCTCGTTTTCAAATTTATTTAGTTGTTGAAGATTTGACGAAAATAACCCAATCGTATTGCACAATTCTCCAGGAAGTAGTCTTAATAATAAGCTGAATTTTCAAATAACTAGAAATAAAAAGTAAACTAACCATCATCGCGAATAACACATTTAGTAGTAATCAAAGGTGGTACTCTCCCTCGGATGCTGGTATTGAATGAGGTGTCTTTGAAGTTGTCTTGGTCGTCTTTCATGACTTGGATCTAACAAAAGTAATTAAAATACTCATTAATAATTCATGACGAAAACACAAAAGAAACCAATACCGTAGCACTGGTTGTAAATTGGATACAGCATCGTCCTGATTTACATAAACTTCAGCTTCGATTTTCTCGGCTAAAACAGACCGTATCCCCAAAATAGTTGGTGAACTTGATTACTTAAATGCATTTGTATTTTAAGAAAGATACATGCAGCGAGCCGTAGTAAATCAGATACAGCTCGGCTGCTCATGCTGTATCTATTGCATACAACTGCCTGTTATCATTTTCAAAAATATTCTGTGGCATAAAAGTACTGTTTAACCCTTCCATGCGCATTGTTGTTGTGGAACATTATCTTTTTATCTGTCTAACTCCAGAAGATTTTACTCGTCAAGGGGAGAAGTATCGGGAAGCCACGCGTGAAAGGGTTAAACACACTGTTGATTAAACACACTGTTGATTAACCCTTTCATACATGCATGGCTTCCCGAAACGTCTCTCCTTGACGAGTAAAATCGTCTGGCATTAGACAGAGTAAAAAGATAAAGTTGTAAATGTACCACAACAACAATGCGCACGAAAGGGTTAAGAACATATTGACAAAGCGAAAGGTCTTTACGGCAAAATTATCATGCCCGCGGTCTTTCGGTACAGACCGATTGACTAAGGAGCGAGGTTTGTGCAAAAGATCAAGGGCAAGATAAGTTCCCCGTAATAAGGTTATTCTTATATAGCCAATGTTTTTTAGTTTTATTTGAATGTCAAGAATACAAGTCGAAAAACCAAAGTAGCCGACTTTCAACGAAAACTTCACACAACCAAAACGTCAGTCACCGTAAACACTGTATTTATATCGCGTAAAGACCGCTCACGTGACAAAGCCATATAATAATAATGTGTAGGCCAGGAGGCGATAGCCGAGTGTTTTACACCTGATAAAACACAAACTGCATGCGAGCTTAATAAACGGCTTCAGAAACCTATCATTTCGTAACTTCACTGACGTAAAAATTTTGATGATTGACCTTATGCGAACCGTAAAATCCAGCAATTAATTCCAATCGTGTTTAAATATAATTTATTGTATTGTATTGTATTGTATTGTATTGTATTGTATTGTATTGTATTGTATTGTATTGTATTGTATTGTACTGTACTGTATTGCAAAACATTTTTCGAAAAAGACACTCATTAAACATGGATTTCTTTTGTTTTTCCTGCACGAATTATTGATTTTTGAAGTAGATTTAAGTAAACAAAAGTAATGATTTTAGTAATATATAGTTTAGCTTACGGGACTTGGTATCTGATCAGGATCAATCCTTCTTGATTGCTGCGACATTGGAGAGCTCATCGGCATGCCACTGGGTGATGGCCGTGTTGAACCTGGGCCATAGCCAGGTATTGGTTGAGAAGACTAAAAAGGATCACAACAAATTATATACAAAGAAACAAATTATACATAAGGAACTACTGTTATACATACGGAACAAAATTGTACATAAAAAAACTAAAAAATGAATTTATACTGTGCATAAGAAACCGAATTATACATATATTACAAGAGTAGGCAAAATCAAATTGGAGGAAGAGGAAAGTAAAAGGCACTTATATCCCATTGAGTTGCTTTCAAAACGTGTACACCAACTTGTCAAACCTTTTTGCGCTGTTCTCATAAAATACATACTACCGTGTTTTGTGCGAGTTAAACATTTGTTGAACATGTTTTTTGTCAAGGCTTTTCTCTTTTATCTCTGTTTCGCTCTTATTTCATGCATAAAAGAAATATGACTATTCATCTCTAACCTCATAACCTCGCGTTTTACGATTCCCCGCGCGCCTACCCCTTACCAGAATTAACGGAAGCCTCTGCGGAGGAGAGAGCCTCGTAACTAATCAGAACACCAGACACTTCAAGACAAAAAAATATGATGCGAGCGGTGACTAAGCTTTAATACATGTCATCGTCGTGTTACCATATTTATCGGCCAATAAGAAGTCGGAGCACGTCGCTCCCAGCGAACTCCAGTTTGCGGTTTGCTGTTTGGTGTTAGTGAGGAGAGCAAGCATTTCGCCTCCTCATGTCTTAATGGTTATTTTATACCTTTTAGTTTTACGTGAATCTTTGTTCTAATTTAAGGGATTTTTTACTCATATAGATGTTACGTGGATAAATAAATTATGACTGACTGATTGATTGATTGCTCGCCGATTGACGTATGAACGTCAGGCTTAATACATGTCGAGACATTTAGATTGATGTTTGTTCCTTTTATCGCTAACGTCTGAACCGCTGCCCGAAGTTTCAGGTTACACGTTTGCGGTTTCAGGTACACATTTTCGACGGCAAAAGGTCGGTTTTCACGTCAGTCATTTACGTCTGCAATTTCTCTGCTTGGAATTTGCATTATCTCACGTATAAATGCTCCTAGTATATACATGCAATTTAAGTATTTTTCTTTGATTTGTTATGAATATTAAGAGTAAGAAGCGAAGCTTTTTGAGGTCTCAATCTAATTGTCTAAACAGTGTCTCCTATAAACAGAGAGGGAAAGGCTGCATAGCACAAGATAAGAGCGGCAAAGAAAACTCGAGTAACAAAATTAATTCTGCCGTTTGTCAGAGATCTCGAACGTAAAACCTAAACCCTCTTTCAAGAAACTATTCTAATTAATAAACCAAATACATGTCTTATAGTCTATAAAAGATGTTTTATTTTTTTAAATATATTTTAACTTTTTAACTTAAACTGGTTCTTTTTACCCTCAACAGTATATAGTCGAGGAGGAGAAGCGAGAAAACGGCGACCACGTAGCACCCCCACTACACAATAATTTTGACTCCAGATTATAATAGGCTGATACCCATAGAACATTGCTAGTGGCCTGCTACATAGAGGGGGTGGGTGGTCCTTTAGTTAGACAGACTTAATGCACATGTGACGTCAAGTTGTTTAATTTACATTTCAAACAAACTGAAATATCTCAACAACGAAGCAAGGAAACGAAAAACTGCAAAAGATGTTACTCTCTCATTTTAAGTGTTCTTTCAAATAAGACAAACTTAATTTTCGTTTCATGTGCACTTTAAGTCTGTCTAACTAAAGGACCACCCACCCCCTCTATGTAGCAGGCCACTGACCGCACAATTTGCGAGTACGACTGACCTAGCAATGTTCTATGGGTATCAGCCTATTATAATCTGGAGTCAAAACTATTGTGTAGTGGGGGTGCTACGTGGTCGACGTTTTCTCGCTTCTCCTCCTCGACTAATAAGACGAAGTGTGTTAGAAACGAAGACTTACTGGAGCGTTTGGAGCCCCCAACGGAGGCATGGGTCCGGTTAAATTCATGGGCGATGCACCAGGTTGGGGAGGGTAGCTGCGTTGTCCAGCACCAGGATTAGCCATTGAAAATGGTTGAGAATGTGATGATGGTGGAACACCTTGACCAGCTGAGTGTGGAGGCATTCCTGTTGGATGTCTAAGAACTGAGGGACCACTTAAGTTAAGGTTTGGATCTGCAAATCAATAAGATTAAAATACTTCGATTTTTGGTTGAACTTTTATTAAAAAGTTTGATCATTTCGCAATTTGACACGCTCCCATGGAAAATTTGAATGTTTGAGTGTTTTGACCAATAGAACTTAAGGCGTTGCCCAAACTGTTAAATTTGCCCTTGACAACGTACAGTATGCGTTTCAATATTGAAACTTTTCACTAAAACATTCTGAGTCTAAGCTCAACCAAAAATCGCAGTAATTGAACAACGAACTTGTAATGGTAACAAACTTGAAAATCGCTTTGAAAAACGTATTCACCTCATAGTGATTGTAATATAGGAGAAGAGTAAAACTTTAATTGCAAAAACGTTCGAACCTATAACTTTCGGACAATTTTTCGGCACGTTTTTTCTTGAAACTGTTGACGCAATACTCGTAAGACGATACAACGTGTAAATAATGTTAAATGCCTTGGACACGGTTCCAAACCCAAAAATTGAAGATTGCGTTCAAGATCTTGCTTCAAAACTCGCATGTCTTAAATTTGTTATCCTAGCAAGTACATGCATGTAGCTGCAATGAAGAACATTTTCGTACAGTATATAGGCCTTTCTTATTGTAAAATCATATGCATTGCAGTAATTCGCACATTTACCTTATCAAATTCATTAAAAATTCATGAAGAAAATTCAAAAGAAATGAAGATTTAATCAATATCTGTACATCGCATACAGATTCGTCCTGGTTTACATAAACTTTTTCCTCAATTTACTAGCTAAAATCACTCCAACTTGAAAAATAGTTTGAAAACATGGCTATATTTAGATGCGTCCATTTGATAAACACGATAAAGCATTCGCAGCTGATATGTATCTGATTTACTACGGCTCGCTATACAGATCGCTGCTCATGTTTTATCTATTACTTAAAGGTAAAATATTCCGACTGTGTTTTTGTTCGGACGGGAAATTTCTTCTTGTCCGAAAATGTATTTGCGCGAACATTTTCGTAATTAAATAAGTGTGTATTGTAATTTAATGAATATGTACCATTTATTGTTCCTGGACCTGGTGGACGAGACATTTGCCCAGGATACTGTTGTGGGTTGGTTGGTCTTGCACCTGTAGATGGATTTATTCCTGTAGCCATTCTTGGGGCAAACTGATTGATATGTGGTGGTTGGTCACTTCTAGTTCCCGGCCCAGGATTGCCGCCTGGATGGTAGTTACCCATTGCATTGTGTTGAGGTTGCATAGCAGGTTGTCCAAGTCCAGAACTGGGTACTCCAGTAGAAGGAATTGATTGAATTGGTTTCTGTTGGCCGCCACTAAGTTGAATATTAGCCATTGGTTGGTTCAGCGTCTAATGCAAGACATTTTTATTTGTTAGGCAAAAAAAAACCAACCTGTATGTAGGGTGTAGGTCGGATTTTATTTTCCCCCCACTTTTTTTTTTATTTAGTGCCCAGGCTTGATGACAATATTATTTTACAAAACTAAATATCAATTACGGTAGCACATCTATTAAAGCTAATTTTGAGCACATTACTTGGTTTTAGCGCCATGCTTGCTATCCCAAGATGCAAATCATGCTGTAACTCAGCCTCATGCTGGTCAAAAGTTCGATAGAAAGATTAGGGTCAGCATTTTGCTGGCCAAAAAGTATAGGTAGGGTCGGGAAACCGGAAACCCACATATTCTTTTTTGGCCTTTTTGGCCTTGCAATTTAAGTAAAAAGATAAACCCATAATACCAGTTCATTTTACCGGCACACCGTAACAACGGTAGGCTGATATAGCGTCGACGGTAGGCTGATATAGCGTCGACGGTAGGCTGGTATAGCGTCGGAACCAATACTGTGGCACCATACCAGTATCAACTAAATACCGCACACAACTAAAAATACCGGTATACCGCCAAACTTTAGCTAAGACTCGTAGATCTCCTGTAGGTACAGTATGTTTTCCCATACTAACACATACTGCGAGTGCATGAAAGAAGCAACTTGAACATACCTGCTGAGTTCCACCAGATGATGATTGAGGAGGTTGTTGATAATATGGTGGATGTGATGGAGAAAATTGCCGTGATTGCATTCCATGTTGTGGCCGTATTGGCTGTTGTGGCTGCATTGGTTGTTGTGATTGCATCGGCTGTTGTGATTGCATCGGCTGTTGTGATTGCATCGGCTGTTGTGGCCGCACTCCTTGCTGTATGGGCTGTTGGGGCTAAAGATTAATAAATTAAAATCATGTGACAGTAAATATAATTATACTGTATAATAATTACCATGGGCGTAGCACACTAATTCTGTTGAAGGAAGGGATAGGCAGAAATTTTTGCCCCAAAGTAGATATTGATTTAAGTTGTATTTTTCAGTCATACTTTAACCCTTTCACCCCCAAATACGGAATTTTCCGTACTTTATTATTTTACTCTGTCTAATGCCAGATGATTTTACTCATCAATGAGAGAGCTCCCAGAAAGTTGGGAGTGAAAGGGTTAACATATGAATTTTGCTTGAACATTTCACAGTGATAGTTATCGAAATTGCCCTAAATTCCAAGTAGAAAGTGCCAAATTTCTTCCTTTCAATTATTTTGGGAGAGCAATTGTCTCGACACGCACCTTTGTTGTGCGCTTGTCATAAGAAATGGTTGTAATGTGCAATAACAAAATTCTCATAATTTTTTTAAAAAATAAACTTGTTATTTATGTGTTTTTCCCCTCGCAGTATAATAGTGTAATGGGTCTCACAGCGTAGTGTACTGTAATCGGTCTCACAATGAAGCGTAATTGGTTTCACCGCTATAAATCGTAATTCGTCTCACAGTGTAGCATAATCTGCTTATCATTTTGCATTAATTATCAATCTCGCAGCATGGCATAATTGATCGTGCTGAATAACGAAATTGCAGGTCTGCAGCATCTTACAACATGCCACAATAAAACCCATCGTACTGTATATAACACATTTCAAAAACTCATTAATAATTTATGAGGAAAACACAAAGGAAATCAGTACCATGTCCGTGGTTTTATACCTGATAAAACTTCTTGACGTCAGAAAGAATACTAATGAACATACAATTTTATATAAAGAATACTAATGAACATACAATTTTATATAAAGAATACTAATGAACTTCTAAAATCATTAATAATTCATGAAGAAAATTCAAAAGAAATAAATATTTAATCAGTGTTTTTAAATAAGAGGAAGATTACGGCCAAATTTCGTCAACTTTAATCTCGATTTTCTCTCAAAATACGGGTTCGTTTTAGAAGTAAGTTCAAACACTCGTAAAGAGTTCTTCCTCCGATTTCAAAACACCTCGAAGTTCGTTTAAAAAACTCGGCTTCGCCTCGTTTCTTCAACTCACTTCTCGGTGTTTTGAAATCGGAGGAAGAACGCTTACTCGTGTTTGAACTATTACATAACATCCAATAACGAATCGTTTTTGAAGCCATTCAAAGCACTCGCATCACGTGTTTTATCACATCTAAAACACTCGAGCTGCGCCCTCGTGTTTTAAATATTACGTAACACCTTATGGTAATACCGGTATGCGTCATCCACAGTTGTTCTAGTGACTGTGTAAAAAGAGCCGCACCTTGCCTCACTGAGAAGCTATGTACTGTATATGTGAGAACAGAACAAGAACCATCCTAAATATCACTCATCTTACTAGAAATATAAGATAAAACACAATCCGAAGACGAACATCTTGAAAACCCAAGATATGGATTAAGACAAGACAAAGATGAAGAAACGAAGCACTTCATATTAAGTACAATAAACCAGAACTGAACTTTGGCCTTAAAGCCAGTAAAGAGTTAGCACTATTTCCATAGATAATATCATTATGTATACTTATCAGATTTGTACTATAAAGCGTTAGCCTATCACTTCTTTTGTATATTTTCAAAATTTTAAATTTAAATTTTGTAATCCTACTTTCACCGTTGTAATTTAACACTAAGCCTATTATCAGTTTTATTCCCTTGTAAATATAAAGAACGTATATACATGTATTTAATTTTAGTCACTTGGTCTGACGATGACTTTGTAATAAAGTCGAAATATAACCGTTTCATCTTTGTCTTGTCCTAATCCATATCTTGGGTTTTCAAGATGTTCGTCTTCGGATTGTGTTTTATCTTATATTTCTTTAAATTGTCGGCCGGCCTTGGCTTTTACTAGAAATACATAACTGATGAGAGCTATGTAGATAAATTTATGAAATAAAAGCATCATGCACAGTGTGTGTTGTTGTTGTTGTTAGGATTTCTTGGAGTTCTAATTACAGTACTGAGCTCATGTGCTCAACCTCAGGGCTTATTCATGTGTGGTGTACTGTCCGTTGTACATGTACAACAGAACATGTACATGACACTTCACTAGTGTCAGAAGGGTGCATTAGGAGGATGGATTGCTTGTGCTAGCTCACTATAGTACTATCTAACAAGTTGGATGGGCTATTATTTTAAAGAAACAAAGTGAAAACCCGCAAAAGGTGACTTTCCTGTCACTATTACTAGTAGTCTGTAGTCTCCCAATATAAATGCAGCATTTGTAATAGTCCATCTGTAGTTGGTTTATACTAAGGTTACAGTGACACTTAAAAGTTTTGTAACACTGACGAAAGGGTAAATTTCACTCAATAAAGCAAATAAGACTTGCCTTCACGCTCAAACAGTCAAGTTTAAAAAAATTTTATTAAAGACATGACAAATCTCAAAAAAATATGTTATTTTCTTGGAAATATTCTTATTTTCTTATTTTTTGGAATCTGGGATAGAATAGAACCCAGATATTTTGTCAGAGCACAAGGTCAACCATTTTATTGCATCAGTTGTTTTGGAGTCAGACTGCTGCTACATGTATTTGCAATGAAGTATCATCTGAAATGCAGGTGTTATATTTGGATGAATATGCGTAGTGCTTTTGGGATTTGACATCTGCTAGTGCAGTTTTAAGGTGTAGTGCGAGACATCCACACTACACCTAATTAAAACTGAACGTCTGCAATGATATTAAAGCAACATTTTCTGAAACAAAAAAAATCAATTTCACTCAAAACTTTACTGGTCATACATGACTGGTAAGCAATGTTATATTTACTGGACAAACTGGATAATTTTACCAGTCAATGACTGGTGACTGGCACTAATTTCGTGGTTTGCAAATACCCAATTTAACTCTGTTTTCAAAGTTGATACATTGAACCAGGCCTTGTGACGAGAGGCAATCGATCAATCCAGATCGCCTCCACACTCCCCTCAGTCAATGTTCTAGCGCTGTGAATCGAGCACCTAAAATAAGATTAGGTTGAAAAATACTGTGGTTTTGTGCTTTATTTTTGAAAATTTTGTCCCCAAATTAGCTTGAAATTGCTTTTATTGAGCGCAATATAATCGCTCGGAAATTGTACAGTAGCAAACTACAGTGCGTGTTTATACGGCGCTCAGATACGGGAACTTAGTATTTCCAGTAACCTGTGATCAGGCGTTCCTCACTTCCTGCCATGTCCTGGCCATGTGCTATGGTTGTTTTATTACTCGTTCAAATGGCAGGGGAAAAGGTTGAACTGTGTACATTCAAAAATTGGCAAAACGAAAATGTGATCAGTCATGAATTGATGGAGGATAATGGTACACAATATGTCACTAAAGTGTGGTGCAAGATCTGCCGGAACAATGAAAAAGTGATTGAGCTTCACCCTTCTTGCCGTGAAGACGGCCATGTTGGCATACGTGCAATTGATTTTATCTTTAAATCAAAATGCACATTTAATATATTAATAGCCATGTTATTGTTTGACATTGTTCTTTTTTATATTACTTAATATATACTGTAATTCAATAAAATTGAATTGTTAATATTTCACTTTGGATTAACACTTTTTAGGCATTTGGGTTCTACGTTTATGGCCAAATATTTTGACTTTTAACCCAGGAGCTCAATTAAGCACCTGGATAAATTTAGGAGCTCGATTGGTCAATCTCCTTTATTTTTTTCATCACAAGGCCTGATTGAACAGGGTGGAATTCTTAAAATGAGATGAACGGAACACATATAATATGTCATATTAGTAAGACAAATATAGTTTGTCTAAGATGAATTTGATTGAAAGTGTGTTTTAGATGTTGTACTAATGTTGAATTTAAGAATTTGACTAGATGTATTGGAATTTGAAGTTGAATACATTTGACTGTTTATTGTTTAAAACGGGGCTAATTATAGCTTTACTTCATTTATAATATCAGTGGTTTTCTTTTACATGTATTGAGTTGTCATGCAAGCTGAAAATTAAGACCAAAGCTTAAAAAATACCATAGATACTCACAGAGGACAGCACAAACATTTGGGAAAAACACTTTGACAAACTGATAAGTGATGGTAAATTTGGAAATTCTATTTCACAAATTCTCAAACAAGCAGCAATGATATATTCACAGTAATGATTGACACCTTAGCCATAATCAAATAACTAATTGGAGAGGGACTTGTACAAGTCATAATTATATATGAAGAGTAAGTAGTCCCCCTGATATTCAACAAACATGGTCAGGGTTCTGCCCAGGAGCATGTGAGTGTCGGGTACCTACAGGCCCGGGGGCCCACCATCACCCACCATGGGCAGAACCATGCGTGGTGTTAAGAATATTCAGCAATCATGCTGTTCAAAATGCTCTGACTTGTTTGGCTTAGCCTGCACCACAGACATCCAAACCTGGTTTGACAAACTGGGTTTGGATGTCTGTGGTGCAGGCTAGTTTGACTATACACACACTATGTTTGATGTTTCAGATGTAAACTGCATAACAAAAGAGCACTACAGGCAGATAAGGTGTAGGTTTTCCATATACATGTAGTACACGCACAGTGCATGTAGTTTTTCCATGTAGTAGTGCATGTAGTTTTTCCATGCAGTAGTACATGTAGTTTTTCCGTGTAGTACACCCACATTACACACGAACTACATCCATGATGATGTTAAAAAACTTCTGGGCACCACTATAGTAGTTTCACAGCATACCACAGGGTAACTTGGTATCCCAATCAACAAAAACTGGTCTTGCAGCATTACAGATACAGTAACAAGTCACGAACTGTAGCATCAGTCTCAGCATACAGTACACTTGTAGCAAATAAATTTCTTGTTCTCTCATAACACACTTCAGCTACTGTATAACACAGTCATGACTGTGGCCATTGTATTATTTATTGTAGACACGAGTTGATTCTTCAACTAGAGACACAGCCACCAATCACATGTCGACAGAAGTACATGTATTATTAGATCAACCACTGGAAGTATTGTCAATTAATTCAGGAAGACATGAAAGTAAATATATAATTTTAGAGCCTTACCTTCATTTGATGTTGTTCAAGACGGGCAGGAGCTTGTCCTCCAGGATGACCATAACCGGCCTGCGTTTGATATGAATTATGACCGTCACCATTAACCATAGCAGCTTGCGAATGGAAATATGGAGGACGCGCGCCTTGACCTTGCATTGGCGGCCCTGACATAAGGTTTTGTGGCGAACTATTAAATAAAACCACAGCTTAGTTACTAGTTGCGCTGATGTTAAACTATTGCGCGGAAAATGTTCACAAAACGGCAACCAATTTCAATTATTAGGATACCTGTACGCCATATGGTGTCGACTTTCAGCCCTTTGATCCAACACGTATGTTTTGCTTTTCAGCGAGTTTTTTTTAAAAAAAAAGACGGCAACCCAAGCGTCGATAGAACCACAAGGTTTAAGCGAAAAAATTATACTTGAAACACGTGAAAAACGTACTGTAATTCTCAAAAATATCTAGTTAAAAACGGCTGTAATGCCACGTAGTAGTAGCGGCCATTGTTGCCATCTCCCGGATGTTTTGTAGAAGACAACTGCTGACCTATATATGATCGCCTTTGTGTCACGGCCTGTCACGAAACAACTGTGCAGGGGCGGATACAGGGGGGGTGTCCTAACCAATACAGGATTATACAGCGATACACTAGCTGTTTTATACAAATCACAACAGTCACTCATGTGTAAAACGTGCATAAATTATATTGTATAACAATGCTTATTGATACAGGCCGTAGCTATGGCCTCTCCTTTGCAATACGATTGGGCTTCATGATGCGCTAATATCTTGTAAATTTGAAATCCCCAATTTTAAAACAGTAAGAATCAAGATTATATAGACGTATTGTATACAATATACTGGTATAGTGTGGTTAGTATATAATATACAATCTCAATCTGAAATCTGAATATACATATCCTCATGAGTCCATGACAATGACGACATGTCCTCCTACATGATGTATGCCTTGTATGGTATGGTGTATTCATATATTTGGGTATTTTGTTTCATGTGATTTATATCCTTCAAAACTCTTTCAAATCCCCCTCAAAATGCAGGAAATGCTATTTCAGAGACTCTAAAATTCAACATTTTCCGGGGGAGCATGCCCCCGGACCCCCCTACAAATTTCTCGCACCTTTGACGTTCCCCACGTGGTAAGTATTGCCCCCCCCCCCCCCCACGGAGCACCTTATAGTCACCCCCATTGCAAAAATCATGTATCCACCCCTGGTGTGCCACAGAATAGGTAATCAACCAGAAGTCCCACTTCATGATTTTATTTCTTGAGGGTAAATATATTTATACATTATTACATTTAAGTATTTTACAAAATGGCCCTCATAGATAAAAATAACATATATTAGTAAAAATAAAAATAAAAGAAAAATTTTTTTTTTTACTTGTGTGGAGTGGGCAAACTTGGATCAAGTGGGCAAACTTGGATCAAGTGGGCAAACTTGGATCAAGTGGGCAAACTTGGATCAAGTGGGCAGGGGGGGTGTTGGCCACAAAGTGCACAGAGACTGAATTAAGGTTCTTATTGCATTTGAGGCAGCACTTCACTTGCGATAGTAATTTCTAGTTTTAGTTTTTTTACAATATTAGAAATAACCAGTAACAGAAATTACATATACACAAGTTACATATAGCAAATACATTTTACAATATGTTTACAGACAGACATAACATGCAAATTGTTCAAGGTGGTCAACTTCGTAATTTAAATTTTTAAAGAATAATTTGAGTTTAGTTTTGTAATAGGAGCATGAAATAATAGTTATTGATTAACTTTAGATCGATTGGTAAAGAATTAAAAAGTGAGGCCCCACTGTAGGATAGTTTGGACTTTGCCAATTCTGAATTAACAGAGGGCAACATAAGATGACCGAGTCTTTAAATCGTGTGCCTCATTAACAAATGTAAATAGTTTGCGGACTTCAATTGGTGTTGAAGAACGCAAAACATTAAAAATCATTTTTCTCATTTTGATTAGATTATGGCATGGAATCCACTTAAGCATACGGAACAATACTACTGACGGAGTTGTCATAGGCGTACGGGCCGGGGGGGCTGGGCGGGCTGCAGCCCCCCCAGTTGCCGAAAAATTGGCTGTATTCGGGCAAAAATGGTCTTGTCATTCGGGCAAAAAGGATTCTGCCTTAAATTAATCAAATGTTGTAATAATGCAACTTAATGACATCACTGATTGCCATCGAGGGAAATCGGGAATTTTATTGTTGTTTTTCGTTTATCAATGTGATCAAGGGTGTAGGCGTCAGCTGTCAATACAGGCATTGTCCAAACGCTATCTCGCATATTTGATATTATACCTAATAAATTTCGATTTACTCAAGACAAAAATAAAAATTATTTAGTTTTTCATGTCGGCTTCCCTCTTCTCTGCAGCCATTGTGCAACGTGTTACTCGTGAAATGTTTCCGCGGGAGAACTGTACATGTAGTTATCCACACAATCTAAATTTGGAAAATCTGCGTTGCGCCCGCGTGGTACGGCGACCAAAAATACCAGAATAGTACCCTTAAATTACAGGAAATATCTTTTCAGAGACTCAAGAGTTCAAAATTTTTTCCGGGGAAGCATGACCCGGACCCCTAATAAATTATGACGTCGTCATTTATTCGGGCAAGTTATGTTCAGCCCCCCCTGCAAAATGTTGCCCGTACGCCTATGGGAGTTGTTATACTTTCCGGCGTCTAAAGTTAATCGAGCTGCTCTTTTTTGGAGTTTAAGAAGTTAATCGAGTAATTCATTTCGTGCTTTTCCCCAAACCGTATTACAATATAATAAATGAGGATATATTAAAGCGTATAGTGAAATTGAATTCTTGTATAGAGGGGTAAAGATTCACGAATCCGTTTGAACAAAACAGCTGTGAATTAACAATTTTAAAGACTTTATTAATTTGGCTATCCCAGTCGAGGTGATTGTGAAGAATAATTCCTAAAAGTTCGCCACTCTTAATTTCCTCAATATATTATAAATATTATTTATGTTAACTAAAACTGGATCTAGGTTTGGAAATTTACGCCTGGAATATATCCTCATAGATTTTGTTTTTCAGTGTAATTTATTACTATGCGATTTTCCTCGGCCCACTCTGTCGTGTTGAATAAATCGTTAGAGAGGTTATCATTGATTCAGTGAAATAGCTCAGAAGCATGAGTAAGCAGGGTAGAATCATCAGCGAACAAAAAGGGATCAGAGTTCTCAATGTTTGGGGGTATAGTCATTTATAATGAGCAAAAATAATAAAGGACCTAGAATAGAACCTACGTACCCCAGTTTGACTTGACAATGGATTGGATGAAGTCCCTTTAATAAACACTTGTTGGGTGCGATCTTGTAAATAAGAAGTAAAGCTAAGTCGGTAATTCCGTAGGATTTTAGTTTACGAAGTAAGATTGAGTGGTTCACTAAATCAAAAGCTTTTGAGAACGGTCCAGAAACAAAATACCATTGATTTTACCTTTGTCGATGGTATTAACCAAGTATTCATCATGAATCATAATTAAAGATGTCTCGCAGGAATGATTGGGTCTGAAGCCATGCTGATGGTTAGAGATTATTTGATTTTCACGTAAATAAATCATGTAAGAGTTGAAAACATGCCTTTCACTAAGTATTTTTGACATTATAACTAAAATAGATATTGGTCTATAGTTTCCTCTTTTATCCTTTTTATCTGACTTATAGATAGGAATTAATTTAGCTTTTTTCCACATAGCAGGGACCCATCTCTCTAACGGTTGATAATGTTCAATATGCATGATGACCCCAAAACTGTTGGAAATCTCTTCAATGAATACTTTGCAAATATAGCAAATAATTTAGACATACCAGATCCAGTTGATTTGGGTCACGAATTTACTTCTCGAGCTCCGTGTTTAAATGAGACGATCTTCAATTCCCTCTTATTTCCGGCTAAAAGTGGCTCAAAATGTAATAACGAAATTTACTAGTCTTTGTAAGGTTAAATTATCTAAGAACATGGCGGAGGCCAGACTAGAGTGGGACGTCTCGTTATATCGAAACCCGGAGCATGTTTTGAAGTTAAAGTGAAATTGAGATTTACAAATTTGGAATTGAAATTTCTATCTGAGTATTCTGCCAAAGACAGGTCTTACATGTAATTCATCGCTAAGTTCCCCGGCACAATTCCCTCTTCTTAGCCTGCCGTTGCATGGCCGCGCGTTTTATCCGCAATTCCGTATCCATTTTCGTTTGAAAACGCAACTTTTTTTATTCGTTATTTTCAAAAAAATCCGCGTCGACACGAGAACAGGAAAAAACGGCGTTTTCAAAAAGTTCCACTTTGGTGACCGTCTTCGAAAAGTTCCGTTTTTGATAACCGCTTCATCGTTGACGTGTGGCCAGACGGAAGGCCAATCCGTAACTAAACAGTTGCGTTTTCAAAAAAATCCGGATACGTGTGGACGGGCCGGTCTGATATAATATGACCTTTCATCCTTGATTTGATGTTATGGACTTTCTTCTGCGTTCTTATTATTTTCAGCAGATATATATCTTCGTTCATTGACCCTTTCCAAGATCTCTTCTTGCCTCCCGTCCACTTGATGATCATCTTCTCCATCCTCCTCCAGATCCACATCTCAAATGCTTCAACCATGCATTTCGATACAGTTATCAGCTTTTTTCGGTGTCTAGTTCTCTGGGTTTAACATACATCGTTACACTCCCGACCACTAGCTGAAGGCCTTCACCCAGCTGGGCCGGATTATAACCATGCGCGCCGTCTGGAACTCCGCGCTACCGTTGGTCAGCTGAGCATTCCGGAAAGCACGCGGGGCCCCAGAAAGCGCAAGGGCGTATAATATTTCATATTGTTAACTGTTCAAGAGCATGTAGCAGTAGGTCAGTACATGTTTTAAGACTCGTTTACACAGTACGCGGTCATTCATCTCGCTGGTTTCTGGTTTTGATGCCCGTTAACCAAAAAAAACAATAATTGTTTGTTTGTTTGTTTGTTTGTTTGTTTGTTTGTTTGTTTGTTTGTTTGTTTGTTTGTTTGTTTGTTTGTTTGTTTGTTTGTTTGTTTGTTTGTTTGTTTGTTTGTTTGTTTGTTTGTTTGTTTGTTTGTTTGTTTGTTTGTTTGTTTGTTTGTTTGTTTGTTTGTTTGTTTGTTTGTTTCAATGACCGTTCTTCTCGGTCAAATATGGCCTGGGGGGCTGGTAACTATGCTGGTAACACAATCACAGCAATAAAGGTGAACAAGATGGCGGCTGTCAGCGAAGATATTTCTGACCGCGACTTGAGACAAAAATTGAAAGAGCATGGAATCAGTACAGGTCCTATAACTCCTACAACAAAAAGCTTGTACATTCGAAAGTTGAATAAAAAATTACTAGGTGCTGAAAGTGGTTTGAATAGCACTGTTAAAAAACCGGCTAAAAAGTCGTTGTCTCCCAGAAGATCTCCAGGGCGCTCTCCTGCACGAGATAGTCGTCGCTCGGTTGGGACTACTTCATCTCCCCGCAGGAAACTTGTGGGTTTCTCTAGCGACGAGGAAGAAGTTGTCAAGGAATCTCCCGTACCGAGGTCAAAGCGTTTATCTGGGCGATTGGAGCCAGGCAGATCTTCGGCAAGTCGCAGCACACGTTCCGAGGAGGAACAACCTCTGAGATTCAGACATCGACCTGTGGACTCATCAAGCTATAAGGTCATCGAAGACGAAGAGAAGACGGACATAGATGCCAGAGTGAACGTACCGACAAATTATCACGAGTTCAGATCGAAAACGGCCAAACCTTCACCATACTTAGGTTTACAGAGATTATTCTTGCTGAGAAGCAAGGAGGACAGCCAGAACTCCTCGGCAAGGAACCCGCCAAGAAATATGTCGCACGATGTTGAGGTTAAAAACGAGTCACAACGGAATGTATATAATAGGTACATTTGGGTCATACTGCTGCTGTCTGCTGTGGTGGTGTTTTTACTTTACAACTGGCACTTTCTCAAGAGTGAAGATTCAAATAGTAAGTTGGCTGCAATATGTTGTTAATATACCAGTACTGCTTGATCTAAATAAATATGTAAATTTGTGTATCTGCTGAAACATTGGTGTATTTGGTTTCTATTTTTGCAAATATTATGCCAATAGCATTCAAAAGGAGAAAATGGTGACCATTTATAATATCATGACCAACCACTCCCCTCCCAGATCTCTGAGGTCTGGCTCCAACTGATTTGGTCGAAGATATGAAAATATAAGTAAGCATGTTGTACATAACCATTTTAATGATTATTTAAACTTTTTAAACATGTACATAAACATTTTAATGATTATTTTAACTTTCAACAGTCGAAATGTTCTTAAAAAAATCCTTGACATTAGGTCAAGCACTTGCATAAATAATTGAGACAATGTTTATTTTTAATATATACCTGTAGTATAATACTAAATCAGATTGTACTCAGTAGTTACAATGAATGTGCACGATGTTGCTTTACTTTGACTTTTATTAGCACAGTGACTTTATTATTTAACACTAGCTAATGCCAGATGATGTACATGTAACACACCAAGGGAACACGTCTGTGTACACATGGTATGAAAATTCACCCAAGATTTTTAGGATTATGTTTTGGAGAACACTTAAAAATATTGAAAAATGGCTTTTATATGCCTTAGTTTCTCTTTTTATCCCCTGAGCTATGATGTTATAAGTTGTTATTTATCATAGTTGTGTGAAACAGAGGATCAGCCATGATATTGTCCAATAATTAGTTAGGAAAACTGAATCAAGACTTGCAAACTTAATAAGTTGAGATTCCAGACCCTGTCTCTATAGTGTGAGTCAGTTTAGTCAAACAAAATCCAAAGATATGGCTGATTTTCTAAATTTATATATGATGTCATAGCTCATAATAACTCAAGATGTTAAAGGCTTCTCATAAGTAATAACATGACTTGAGGGAAATTAGCGATTAAATTTTCCCGCCGCCGAGGGGAGATTTGTGAAAGTCCAAGAGCCGCAAAGGGGAAATTTAATCGCTAATTTCCCGAAAAGTCATGTTATTAGTTTGTAATATTATGATCGCCGAGGAAAACTTTGAGAATCTTACTGACAGGAAATTTACACGGTTGATCAGAGAAGTTGCATCTAATTTTCCTGTGCATGTTGACGAGGGAAAATATATGCAAGTGGGAAATTTAGAAGAAGACAAAAGATTTCTTTGTCTTCTAATTTTCCCTCATCAACATGCATGGGAAAATTAGAAGAAGACAAAGGATTTCTTTGTCTTCTAATTTTCCCTCATCAACATGCACGGGAAAATTAGAAGACAAAGGATAAATTTCCCTCTTGCATGAGCGATGAGGGAAATACGAGGTTTACATTCCCTCAGAGAACAAAAGAATCCGAGGCAATCATGGTATTATTCCATATATACACAGTCATAAGAAGAATGGGATGATCTTTTTGGTCATGTGCACTAAAAATGCACATTATTTTACACTATCATCGTGATATGCTTTTTAATGCTTCTACTGAATTAACCCATTTGTTCCTACTGTGTATACACTGTTACTGTACAATAGATGGCCTTCTTATAACAAACCTTTAAATTGGATGGTGGCTTGTTTTGCATATGCTTAGTTTGGGTTGGTCACACTTTTGCCATAAGTTTTGTTCTGCTTTTGGTGTGGTTGTACCTTAGATTAATTTTTGACTAGTAGAGTGCAGTCTTTATATTAGTATGGATATTTGTGATCATTTTCTTTTAAGTATGTAAATTCAGTAAATTCACACATCTGACCAGGGCATCACAAATTTCAACCTCTGTCAATTGAAGCCTATAGATGACTTAGATGTACAGTATTTGGGCAGAGCACTTAGTCTAATAATATATCTGCTAATTTAATATATTGCTTTACATGTATATGACAGATATATTGCTCTATAATGCTCTAAGAGTGCAATTTTAAGGATTTACACAATGAGTGTTATTTTAATATTGAACCAAAATTCCATCTACATGTAGGCAAGTGCAATTTGGAATAATTTATTTTCAAATAATTACAAATACATAGTGTAAATTACAGTCAAAATGAAAATACCTTTCCACTAGTTCCACTTCTGTAGTTGGTTGTGTATTACTGTATTTCTGTAGCGCTACTGAAGTGTGAGGAAAGAATGGAATGACAAAGGAATGTAACTTTGTAACTAGTTACAAAATATTTGGAGTTACTTTGTAACTGTAACTAGTTATGGTACTTTCTTTTCATTGTAACTTTTATCGGTAACTAGTTACTTTTCTAATGATGTAACTGTAACTGAAACTAGTTACAAAAATTATGTAACTTTTACAGCACTGATTGGTACCGGTATATGTTTGAGTTCCTATTAGTAAAATTCAAAATTCATAACCGGATTTATTTAACAATTATTTTTGTTTATATTGTAGGTCTCCAAATTTGTGGATCTAAAGCCAGTGGCAGTGAGGTATGATCAGATGTTCACTATTAATGAAATTGGTGCATTAAGGCGCAAGTTTAAGTGACTTCTAAATTTATTTTAAGAAATAGATAAATATATATAAATATACGTGCTTTCATGTACGTCAAGTTGTGCAACCAAAAATTGGACAAAAATGTGAAACAAAAATATAAGACAAGGAAAGCAAAACAAAACAGAACAAAGAACAAAAGTTGGAAAAATTATGCACAAGTATTAAACAATTGAATGATCAATCAGCCATCCGTTTTCCCTGTGATTATGTGCAGGGTGGAGCTGTGGTTGACCCTTAATAGTTAATACAATACATTACAATACAATACATTACAATACAATACAATACAATACAATACAATACAATACAATACTTTATTTGATCACTCCCCAGAGAGGCTTTTCAGTGAACAATTACAAAAAAGATAACAAAATTATGAATATTAAAATTAACTACGCTATATTACAATATATTAAATATATTAGTACACTATACTTCATCCTAAGAATTAAACTGTTTAAGTAGCTGACTTCACAACTTTCGTTTAAAGGTATGCACAGATTTTCTCAACTTTAAAGAAGTGTCTAAGCCGTTCCATAAATTCACAGCGCGATAATAAAAAGATCTTTGACCAGTAGCGGGCTTAAACAACGGTATATTTACTAACTGTGAACTTCTGGTAATCCGCTTACTCACATCACCTCGTTTAATAAACTGGGACGCTAAGTAAACTGGTGCATGGCCGTTAATATACATTTAAACGCAAGAATTGCGTCTCGATAATAGAGTTGCAATTTAACAGGTAACCATTTCAGGTCTTGCAAAACAGAAGTAATATCATATTTACTAATTCCCGTCACAATGCGTGCTGCGACCCTTAAACTCTACAGTACCTTTTGGCTGTGGAGAGAGCTCTGTGAATTACATCATGCATGTACTGATATATTTGCCTAAATGCCAGGATATAAAAAATACTTTTTGTGGAAACCGAGCTGGAAAAATATCAAAATGAATGTGTCTTTTTGTGAAACGTCCAAATAATCACAATGTCCAGGGTTCGAGATTTGTGGTTTTTCAGTATCCTTGTTTTTATGATTAAAATTATGGTATCCCAATGGGATAACAGAGAGAATCGTAAACATCACGGATAAAGTAAGGTCTCGCAACGTAAAAACGTTAGGTCTAGCAAGGTAACGTAAGATCTCACAACGTAACGTAACCTCTCACAATGTAACGTATAAGGTCTCGCAACGTAACATAAGGTCTCACAACGTAACATAAGGTCTCACAACGTAACGTAACCTCTCACAATGTAACGTAAGGTCTCACAATGTAACGTAAGGTCTCACAATGTAACGTAAGGTCTCACAATGTAACGTAAGGTCTCACAATGTAACGTAAGGTCTCACAACGTAACATAAGGTCTCGCAATGCAACGTAAGGTCTCACAACGTAACGTAACCTCTCACAATGTAACGTATAAGGTCTCACAATGTAACGTAAGGTCTCACAATGTAACGTAACCTCTCACAATGTAACGTAAGGTCTCACAATGTAACGTAAGGTCTCACAATGTAACATAAGGTCTCGCAATGCAACGTAAGGTCTCACAATGTAACGTAAGGTCTCACAATGTAACGTAAGGTCTCACAATGTAACGTAAGGTCTCACAATGCAACGTAAGGTCTCACAATGTAACGTAACCTCTCACAATGTAACGTATAAGGTCTCACAATGTAACGTAAGGTCTCACAATGTAACATAAGGTCTCACAATGTAACGTAAGGTCTCACAATGTAACATAAGGTCTCGCAATGCAACGTAAGGTCTCACAATGTAACGTAACCTCTCACAATGTAACGTATAAGGTCTCACAATGTAACGTAAGGTCTCACAATGTAACGTAAGGTCTCACAATGTAACATAAGGTCTCGCAACGTAACGTAAGGTCTCGCAACGTAACGTAACCTCTCACAATGTAACGTAAGGTCTCACAACGTAACGTAAGGTCTCACAACGTAACGTAAGGTCTCGCAACGTCACGTAAGGTCTCGCAACGTAACGTAAGGTCTCACAATGTAACGTAAGGTTTCGCAACGTAACGTAAGGTCTCGCAACGTAACGTAACCTCTCACAATGTAACGTAAGGTCTCGCAACGTAACGTAAGGTCTCGCAACGTAACGTAAGGTCTCGCAACGTAACGTTAGGTCTAGCAAGGTTACGTAAGATGTCACAACGTAACGTAAGGTCTCACAATGTAACGTAAAGTCTCACAACGTGACGTAAGGTCTCACAATGTAACGTAACCTCTCACAATGTAACGTAAGGTCTCACAACGTAACGTAAGGTCTCACAATATAACGTAAGGTCTCGCAACGTAACGTAAGGTCTCGCAACGTAACGTAAGGTCTCACAACGTAACGTAAAGTCTAACAACGTAACCTAAGGTCTCGCAACGTAACATAAGGTCTAGCAAGGTAGCGTGAGGTCTCACAACGTAACGTAAGGTCTAATAACGTAACGTAAGGTCTTGCAACGTAACGTAAGGTCTGGCAAGGTAACGTAAGGTCTCACAACGTAACGTAAAGTCTCACAACGTAACGTATAACGTCTCAAGGTCTCACAACGCAATGTAACCTACATATGTATATATATACACTGTACAGTAAGGTCTTACAATGTGACGTATGTTTCACAACATGACAAAGTTATACAACGTAATGTAAGTTCCCACAGCATACATAACGTATTATCTCATATTTTGATAGAGTTAGAAGGGTACAGTTTGTCAGTTGAAAATTTGAACATTTTTCTCCGATGATCTTAAATTAGGTGGAGGCTACTGTAAACGTTTGCCTGGCATTTTTGTAGTCGGAAAGACTAGAAAAAATTTAGTACACTAGCTGTATAGTCTATATTTTTTGTTCTTGTTTTTCCTAGACTGAAGCTTGCCTGAAGGAAGAAGACTTTGCCCAAATACTTCTTGACAAATTACAGTATGAGCTGGCTGAAAAATCAGGTAGTGTAGTTATTACCAAAACTGATGGTCCGCGGCATGGCCCAAAATAAACATGTCATGTTTTCCGCCGAAAGATTAAGGAATCCATCTGCATTCCTTAGCCTTTGAAATTGACACCGTGAGATCACTGAAATATGATTGGTCCATTTGCCGCTTTTGAATTGAATTGAATTGAATTGAATTGAATTGAATTGAATTGAATTGAATATATATATATATATACAGTATATATATATACAGTATATAAATGAGACAATTTCGATTCGATTATTCATTGAAAAACATCCCAATACCATCAAAGGACGCTTATTTGAGAACATTTATTGAAAAAGTCGAAAGTGTAATCAGATGCATGAGATGGGAACTCTTTTGGACTTCCTTCTAAAAAAGCACCACCAACAGTTATGGAAACTAAAGCTTTCGAAGAAGATCTAATAAAACTGATTGAAAACATCAAGTTTCGAAAAGCACACAATCACTTTCAACAGTCTTTGGCTAATGATTTAAAGAAAATTAAATCATCACCCAACCTTTTCATTTTCGCAGACAAAACAAGAAATATTTATGAAACCTCGCTCGACACATACAACAAACTTCTGCATGATAACATAACAAAATCATACAAACATGGATCAGACACAATAACACGGATTGATGAAGAATTAAAAAACATTTCAAACAAACTAAAAATTAGTGACAGAATTGAACAGACAAAAAAACGCGAAGCATTTATTTCACTTAAAGACCATAAAGATAATTTCGAAAACAACCCAACATGCCGTTTAATTAACCCAGCAAAAAGCGAATCTGGTGAAAACTCAGCAAAGTAATTCTTGACAGAATAAATACCGAATTGAGAAGAATTTCGAAAGCAAATCAATGGAGAAACACACGAAATGTAATCGAATAGTTTAATAATATCAACGAAAAAAATAGACACACTTTTATTTCATTTGACATTGTCGATTTCTGTCCATCAATATCTGAAAACCTACTGGACCAAGCATTATCTTGGGCCAGAAATTGGACAAATATAGACAGCGATGAAATTACAGTTATTAAACATGCGAGAAAATCACTCCTTTTCAACAAAGAAAAACCATGGATTAAAAAAGACAGCCAAGATTTATTTGACGTCACCATGGGTAGCTATGACGGCGCCGAAATTTGCGAACTGGTTGGCCTTTTTATTTTAAACAGCCTTGGAAAAAAGTTTGGCAAAGAAAATGTCGGCCTATATAGAGATGAGGGATTGGCCATTTTAAAGAACAAAACCGCGAGATTGGCAGACAAAACAAGAAAAGATCTACACAAAATTTTCGAACAGCTCGGCCTCAAAATAACAGCCCGGACAAATTTACAGGTTGTAAACTTTTTAGATGTTACTTTCGACCTTCAAAACGGAAAATACAAGCCTTATAGAAAGCCCAATGACGATCCATTGTATGTAAACAAGCGATCAAACCACCCACCTAGCATTTTAAAAATTAATCGGCAAACGCATTTCCTTTCTCTCATCGGACAACACAACATTTAAGGAATCCGCACCAATTTACCAAAATGCAGTTTCAATCAGGAATTAAATTACACACGCAAAACCCACAACAACCACGCAAAAACCAACATCGCAATATCATTTGGTCAATCCACCATACAACAAAAACGTAAGATCAAACATAGGACGCAGCTTTCTTAACCTAATCGACAAACATTTCCCACCAGAAAACAAACTCCATTAAATTTTCAACAGAAATACAGTGAAAGTCAGTTACAGTTGCATGAACAACACCAAGTCCACAATCATGAAGCACAACGCACACATACTTAAAAAAAATCGGGTACAAAATGAAAACACAGCCAGTTGCAACTGCAGGGATAAAAGCAAGTTCCCACTTCATGGACAGTGCCTGACAAATAGCATAGTATACAAAGCAACTGTTTCCACAAGCGACATAAATAACCCCAAACACTACATTGGCATGACTGCAAATAATTTCAAAGAGCGATACAGAAATCACACTAAATCTTTCCAAAACAAAAAATATTCAAACGAAACCGAACTTTCGAAACACGTCTGGGATTTAAAAGAAAAGAAACGAAATTTGAACATAACCTGGTCTATTTTAAAACGCGCGGCTTCCTACTCAGGAGGATCAGGCAGATACAATTTATGTTTGGAAGAGAAACTTCGTATCATGAAAGCAGACAAGCACTTTTTACTCAATAAAAGATCAGAAATCATTTCGACATGCAGGCATAAAAATAAATTTAATATCAACAATCTAAACAACAATCAAAACAAGGAAAGGAGTTTGAGGAATCCACCGCCCACACGCCCACCTTTCGACCAAAACCATTTGAGGGATGCATTCATTGTTTCACCGCCCATACGCCTACCTTTTGACCAAAACCATTTAAGCGGCCCACGAATCGAAACTACTCAGTCGCCTGAAGATCGCCCCGCGTGAAACTGACAGTTGCGACACTCGACATTTTGATGTAAGCCCACTTAAACTATACTATATTCGCTCTACCTTTATGGTATTGAGCACTTTCCGACATTCCGTGAACAAAATCACACGTGCTCGTTTGTATATATATATAATATTATTTTACTTTGGCCACAAGTTTGAGTTTGTGCGAATCCAAATAGATTTTTAGATCTTACCCACCGTGCGAGCAGAGCCTTGTTTTCCTTATTTCTTCGCTAACCATTGCTTGGTTACAATCTCGAACCCAGTCCAAATCAGAGCAGAAAGCAAAACAAGAACCGGTTAAACGGGTCTTAAACAGGTTACTTCGTCCTAAATCTTGGACGAAGCCAAACACGAATACAGCAGAGCCTTCTTTTCTTCCTCTTTCTCAGCGAAGAAATATAAGGAAAAGAAGGCTCTGCTCGCAGGGTAGATGTTACCTTGCCAGCCGTTTGAGGTGCGCGACAACACAGTCGCTTCTCGTCACGTACCTCGCATCATGCACGTGTGTATTTCTTCACGCGCTTCCTTTGTTGTTAGAGCAAGATATCATGCGCCACTTGTCTGCCAGTTTGGAGAGAATGTCCAAAAAAGTCTTCCCTTTCAGAGTGAAGCGTGACATCTGTGTCTTGTGTTTCCGAAGTGTTTGTATATATTCATTCATATGATTTGCATGCATAGCTGTACTATTTACAGTAAATGTATACTGTACAGCTACTCGATTAAGTACATATATACTGTGATTTTATACTTTCACTCAGTTAAACGACGTGTTCCGGAGATTTTTGGTGAAGAGAAATTTCCTTTTTTAAGATCAAACTCGTGGGACCAGTTGCAAAAATACAAGGCCTTCTGCCTGGAAAACTTCTATTTCTCATCAAAAATCTCTGTTGGAATACACACTTTAATTAAGGTTGTGTTCTAAAAATCTGATATAACACAATCCATCAGAGTTGAAGTAGCCGTCATCATGCATTTCGAGCTTTGATAGAGAACAACCTTAAAGTGTTTAAAGTGAAAAACTAGCTTAGCCACGTTTTTCACACAAGTGAAAAGGGAAGTAGTAGTAGTAGTAAAAACTTTATTTATACACGCTAACTCATCAACTGTGTAGTTGGTTTCCATGAGGGGCGTGTGGCAAATTTAACTATTGTAACTAATTACATTAAAACGTTTTGGGTTCCTAACTAACTAATTACAAACTTTTTAGGTTCTTAACTTAATTATAGTAAAAATGTAAAAACAGGCTAAGATATAAACTAAAATGTAATATATAATAGGAAGATATTTGATAATAAGACTAAAATTATAATATTATTATTTACACAAGAACTGAGAAAGAGTGAGCAGCAATGTTTCTTTTGAATTCAGGCAATGACTCGCATTCTCGTATTTTAGTAGGTGACGAGTTCCAAATGATTGCTCCATCATAGCTGAAGCTCTTTTTTAGATTATTGGTACGAGGCTGTGGTAACTGAAGTGAAGCACTAACTTCCCTTAAATTGTAATTAGTTATATCACGTTTATTAGTGAATAGCTCTGTAAGAGATTGAGGTCCCAAATTATTTAATATTTTAAACATTAATTTTGCTTTCTTTTTTCGCCTCGAGAGTTTCCCAACCTAATGAACTCAGTGCTACGACATGACTGACTTCATTACTCATATTCATAAGAACTCTTGCTGATCTGTTGTGTAGTTTTTGTAATCTTTTGGCTTGGCATAAACTAAACACATCCCAAACCTCACAACAGTAATCAAAATGTGGCTGAACCAAGGCAAAATAAACTGAAAGTAACGTATCTTTGTCAACAAAATCCCTCAACCGTCTTATAGCTCCAATTCCTGACGTTATCTTCTTGCAAATTTTATCGATATTTGCATTCCAGGACAAATGTTGATCAACAACGACCCCAAGTACCTTACTTTCAAAAACCTGTTTAATTGGTTTTTGTTCAATACAAATTTCAGGTTCTCTATCTTGTTTACTCCTCAGTAAAGGCTTTGATCCAGTCAACAGAAATTAAGTTTTAGCTACATTGAGACTTAATTTGTTAGCCTGTAACTATCTTCTGAGGCCCTCCAGATCCAAATTCATAGCTGTCTCAACCTCATTTATTGTCCTACCAGCTGCAGTTAACTTTGTATCATCTGCAAACAGTCGTGAATCTGTATGATTCAGACATTCTGGCAGATCATTTATATAAAGCAAAAATAGTAAGGGGCCTAAAATAGACCCTTGAGGAATCCCGCATGTCACCGAATGTTCCGATGAAACAACTCCATTTATACTTGACATTTTTGGATGCGATCAGTGGGATACGATTCTATTAAGGATAGAGCATCTCCTTTCACACCATAGAGTTCTAATTTTTTCAATAATATTTTATGATTGACGGTATCAAAATCCTTTTTTAAGTCAATAAAAACAACCAAATTAAACATTTTTCTATCCATATTTATGTACCAATTATTGGTACAGTCTAGGAGAGCTGTCGCAGTGGAATGAAACCGCCGAAAGCCAAATTGGTTTTTAGAAAGTATGTTGTTTACAGTCAAGTACTTATAAAGTTGATCATACAGGATTCGTTCCATGATTTTACTAATTGCTGGTAAAACAGAGATTGGCCTATAATTTTCGGTCAAATTTCGCTGGCCGCTTTTATAAATAGGCGTTACTCTAGCCATTTTCCAATCAATTGGAAAATTGCTTAGAACAATAGCCTGGTTAAAAATATGAGTTAGCGTTGCTGAAATAACAGGAGAGGCAATTTTTAGAATTTTACTAGATATTTTATCAATCCCTGTTGCTTTAGAATTTGGTAAACGCCCCAGAAGATGACAAATTTTGCTAACAGTTATAGTCTCAAAATTTATAGTTGCAATTTGAGTTACCAATTGACTGAGCCAGATTAGGCCCAACTTGTGAAAAGTATTCATTGAAACTGTCAGGAATTTCTGCATGAACCGTTGTGCTAGTACTATTTATATTTAGTTCATTAACAGAGGTTGTTTTACAATTTCTTCCAAGTAAGTTATTTATTGTTTTCCATGCCTCTTTGGGGTTAGACTTTTGATCAGCAATCCTCCTGCAATAGTATTCCGATTTAACTTTTCTTATTTCAATATTTGTCTTATTTCTTGCTAGTTTATAGTTTTTCCAATCAGTTTCCGATTTTGTTATTATTGCTTTACGCTTTAATTTATCTCTAGTATTTATAAGCTCTTTTATATTACTAGTTAGCCACGGTACTTTATATAATTTAACCTTTCTATGCTGAAGGGGAGCATGTGTATCTAAGACTTCAAGAAACAGCTGCTTCCAAATTTGCCACATATGATTTGGATCGTTTCCCTGGAAATAGATTTGTTCCCAGGGTTGATTTATAAGATCTTCAAGAAAATGTTGTTCATTAAATCTTTTCATATTTCTAACTTCGGTATAGTTTACCCTGCGTTTGTCAGTTATGTTTATTTTCCTGACCCCAAAAATAAGACTGATCGCTAATTCCTGTATGAATAACTCCAGAAATTGTGATCTTTTCGGGTTGGTTGTTATATAATGGTCAAGAAGACTAGCCGAGGTTTTAGTTATGCGAGTTGCTTCATTAATTAACTGAGATAATTGGTATAATTCATATAAAGATGTAAATTTTTTTGTCGGCTGGTCTGGTACGGTTTTTAACAAATCGCCATTTAGATCACCAAGAATATGTAATTCCTTATCTTCATTGTCAATAGTCTTAATGAGATTCTCAAAGCTTGTAAAAAAATCAAGCGAAGAATCTGGTGGCCTGTACACTGAGGCAACAATGAAAGGGCGACTATTTGGCTTACGAATTTCTATGCATACAGCTTCCAAATCTAATGGCACGAGATCAGTTCGATTTAGGTAGTTAATAGTGCTTCTGAGGTAAATACAAACACCACCCCCTCTTCGTGATCTATCTTTCCTAACAATGTCATAGCCATCAATTTTTACCTGACCATCAGTTATAGTTTGGTCAAGCCTAGTTTCATTAAATGCCATTAAATCAATCAATTGACTAGACATTGAAATCTTAACTTCGTCATAATGTTTAGGTATGCTAACAATATTCAGCAGAGCCATTTTAAAGCCTCTAACATGAGGGATAGAATCAAAATCAAATTTACCTGAAGGATTGCTGCTCACACTTTCTACATTTAAACTGGAATTACATGTACTCCAGTGCAGTCAATCTAGTGCAGTCTTTTAGCAATAAGCTCTTAAGTTTTGCTAGTATGGCTAAATCTTTTTAGAGAAATTTGAGTGTTTAGTTAGAATTAGACCGCCGATAACGTAAAGCTTATTAACTATATACTCGCAATGGAGTTCAGTGTACATATATGTTGCTATGTTGGTCCACCTGCATACGTTATTACAGTAGGTTCATACAGCATACAGGTATATTCATTCCTTGTCTTTCCTAATCTTATAATTTCAAGGGTCCATCCTTTATACATGATAATTTGAGTGCACCGGTACGAACTAAATGTATTGTATTTTTTGGGAAATGATTAGTTAGAAGATAAGCTTTACGTTAAGTTTTTTCGTTTGGTTTTGCTGTACAAGCTGTCGTAAGTCTGAGCTCCAGACGCGACTAGAACCCACAACCTTCCGAATGCCAGCCGGACGCTCTAACCATTGAGCCACTGGAACTCAGATGATAGACCGAGGTTGTTGGGGTTTTTTTTGAAAAGCAAACGAAAAAACTTTACCAACTTCAAGCTGAAAAACTACTAACATAAGCTTTACGTTTGTAAGGGTTTGTTGAATGAAACTGCATACATAGACACATTATACAATTAGCTATATATACCCTGTACAGTGTATATAGGTGCATGTGTGGTGATAATGCATGTTTCCTATACAATTCCTTTCCGTCCAAGACGCCTTTCCTATAAAGTTCTTATAGTCTCTAGGCTATAATGGCTAAAGGTGAATAAAATGGTTTGGCATAACCCAGAATAAATTCGGGCTGTGAATACAAGTGTTATAGGCATAGCATCTTTTATTTAGGTTTGGTTAAATGTGGTTATTCAAATGAAGGTGGTGGAGAAATTAAAAAAGATGAACTAGTAAAGTGGATTGCGAGGTGGCCAGTAAGTACTGTAGTATACCTCTTAACACTTACCTTCTGTTCAGACTGGGTGCCCGTCAAACTGGAAGCACTCTTCTCACTAGCCGGGTGCGGTGCTCGGGCACGGGCCACTTGTTCACATTCACGGCGCCCTGGATCTGAAAGCTTTTCATGGCTTTTGCAGCTATTTTGTGGCTTTAAGCCTTCGAATTACAAGGAATATTGAGTAAAAAGCGTGGGCACCACTTTGGGCACTGAAAACGTGTTCACATTAGTGCCCGTACCCGCACGGTGCCCAGTTTTGATTAGTTTGAGTTGGGCACCGCGAAATAGTCGTGTTCACATTAGTGCCCGTGCCCGGGCACCGCGCCAGGTACCGCGCCCAGGCACCTATACTCTGAACAGGGGGTTATGTTTTTTATTTATTTATTACTGCATGCAAGTTTTAAAACTGCAAGTTTTCAATCACTCTCTGAAGCATATTTAAATAGGCAGATTCTTTAAATATATTGAAAGAAACATTTTATACTACTGATGCAGTGACACGTATTAGCCATACTGTATACAGGGAATGCCACAATGTTCAAGTTGAGTAACAAATTACTGTACCAATGGAGCGGAAAGTTTGAATTATATGAACTGTGTACACGCTGATCTCGGTGTCTCTGTTACTTCTCTTTATAATCCATTAATTCCTTGGTATATGTTGAGGGAGCTCCGTTTGAAGTAAAGTTATCAGGCGTTAGACAAAGGGGGAAATATAAGAACGGTTTCTTGGTTGGGCGAGGTTAAAAGGGATGACTGAAAAGGACCCGTCCAGTCTTTTCGCGGCTTTTCCAAAATATGTCGTCAAATTTGTTTTTTTCCAAATTTGTCGTCAAGCTTCAGTGAGTCTGAAGTCAAGTGAAATGAAATGAAATGAAATGAAATGAAATAAAGTGAAGTTAAATGAATTAAAATGAAATTAAGGTCGTTGAGAAAATTCGTCTCTAAACACATGTAAAAATACGGGCATTTTTACGTGTGAAGATATCAGTTTAACGATCAAATGAAAACTGTGCCCCTAACCCTAAAATCAATTTTCAGCTCATCGAATGTACTCTTTATTTGTAGTGTTTTAGTGGGAAAAAAATTTCAATTTGGATAAATTGTCCGGTTTTTATGGCGTGTTGAATTTGGCTTTTGCTGGCCCAGTGCCGTCGTATTTTCGTCTTTTTGACGTCACGCAAGGTAGTCGGTATCAGTGAACTCTATGTATTTATACCTGGAAGGTCGACTGCCATTAAAAAAGAAGTCTTTTTTCTCGCGGTCGAACACAGGCAGCCCAAACGTACACCCTCTTGCACGCGAGTAGTGTTGTGTTCCCTTTGTGTTTACTTTCGATTTCATTTGCTTTTGGAGGAGGGGCTGCGTATGTTGTTCTTGTTTTGTTTCTGCTTTGTATTTGTTGATGCTTGTGACTTTCCGAGTCGAGTTTGAACTACATGTATATATTTCGGCGAGTCCCATTCACGGTCAATTAACCGCTTTATACCTGATGACTTATGTCTTTCATGGAGAATAGGGAGCTTATGCAAACTAGGACGACGACGGCAATGTAAAGTTCAGTATCCAGCAGAAACCACGAATTATTTACGTAGTATTGAATACTTAAGGTATGTTTTTCGGCATGCAAAACCTTATAGAGTTCTAAAAGGATTTCGTTGCAAAGTTTGAAGTCAAACTCGACTACAGACGACCCTCACTTGAAGCTCCCTAAAATCCACAAAAACCGCTGGATCTTGCAACATTGCCATCAGTACATTTGTCAAGAACTTGGTTTTCGGTTCATTGCTCTTTCGACCCAAACGTTCATCTTCGCCGCTCGAGACTGTTCATACAAACTTTGTTTCGGTTTTGTTTGACCAGGTAACACGCAATGTCCTCCTCTCTCGGATTCCTTTGGCTGGAAATTATCTGAGCAAAGTATTGAAATCAACCCAAATTTTTTTCTTCGCTTTTTTAATAGCTTCCGGCCAGTCATCGTTGAAATATGAAATGTTGTGAAGACTTACACCATCCTTGAGACTAGCTTTATTCGTACAATTGGCAGCAACACAACTAAACACCATCTTTTCACAAGCTTTTTAACGATACAGTAAACGCAACATATATGTAGATATCGAAATTTATAGCATGAAGCCTTGAATGCGCCAGACGAGTACGTTGCGTGACGTCACAAAATACACTCGTTCCAGCCTCCTCGAAACGAATAATTTTCACGGAAGTGTGCCAGCTAAGATCACAGTTTTGCCAATTTCAAACTGCCATAAAACCGGAGTTTTTTAAGAAATTAAATTTTGTTTTCGCAGAAACACTAGAAATTATGCCTCGATTTGATATAGCTAAAAAAGGTTTTGGGGGTTAGAGGCACTTTAATAGTTTAATACTTTGTATTATTTGAGTGCAATAAAAATTAAGCTTCAATTTAGATTGTTTGTGTTGGTGATTATAAAATAAACAGAAAAATACCTGGTTGTTTGGAGATATGGAATTTATCTCCTCGTGTTTAACTGATTTTCCACAAATGACTACACCTAAATTAAATTTCTAAAACTCATTAATAATTCATGAGGAAATCACAAAGAAAATCCAAAATATGTGATATAGATTCCTCTTGATTTACACAAACTTTAGCTTTGATTTTCTCGACTTGGACAACGTTTTTTTTAGAAAAATTATATATATATATATATATGAGCACTCTGGGCCCATGCGCACTTCACGCTGTCTGAATGTACTTCACCGATGCTGTCCCACATGCGGTTGTCACCGACGATCGCATGTGTATAAGTAATTGATTGATGAAATTCATTCAGATTGTTCCAAGCTACACTAATGAGCTGTTGTACAGCGAAACACCGTGTCTGTAGATTGAACTATATATATATATATATATATACTGTATATAACGTATATGTGATAGAATGCCGTCATCTGCTCTATATATTCAATCCCAGTCTTTCCTTATTTTTCAACATCAGTAAGACAACTTTGACATTTAATATCTCAAAAAGTACATTTATTTCATATTTTTGAAATTAGGTATTTAGATTATGAGCCTCGAATTTGTTCAATCAGAAATTTTTCACTTCACAGGCGCTTTAAATGTAATAACTTTAGTGGCAAGCTCTTTAGTTTGATTATGTTTTATTTTTCTTTAACAGAGAAGCACTGAATTCCAATGCGGCACTCTGCTAAAAAGCATGATTAATCAAGTGCAGAAGACCTCTGGTTATGACTTAAGGTAGCATTGTTTTTAACATGTTTACATATGCGTAGTGGTGAACAAAAAATATGGCTATCCCTGAAAATATCGTTAATTTGGTGTAACATTTACTAGAGAACAGAACATTTTTAAAACGATGTTTGGACAAAACGTATCTGTCCAGATCTGTCGAAGTATGGTCTCTCATCGTAATTCTACTCCTAATGATTTCGAAAATTCATGAACTCTTCATAATTTTAGTCAATCGTTCAAACACATGTACAGCAGCACAATGCCACAAACTCATTAGGAGGATGTTATGTCATTATTATATTTTATTATATTTTATTTTAATTTATTTATTTTTTACTTAATTAATTAATTAAAACTTAATTAATTAATCAATTTACTTTTTTATTTTTTTTATTTATTTATTTTTTTATTTATTTATTTATTTATTTATTTATTTATTTATTTATTTATTTATTTATTTATTTATTTATTTATTTATTTATTTATTTATTTATTTATTTACTTGTCTGTTTATTTGCATTCCAAGTTTTTTGGATGAAAACGGGACAGCAGTGTCTGACGTGTCTAATGTTGTCATTGTCAAGACCACACTTGTATTAAAGCCGCTACTGTGCAGGATACGGGAGGCGTTTTCTAAAGTGATTCTTCAGCTGGTTTTTCTTTCTGCAGGTAATTTAATGTTTCAACGACATTTATTAGAACGCACATTATTTCATATCCTGGTCTTCCCGCAATTTTATAACAGTAAGACACAGGGGCGGCGCGGAGCGTAAATTTTTTGGTATTAGTTGTTAAGTTGTGGTATATAACGTAGGGGGGGCCAGAAAATTTTGAAATCTAGAGGCTCTGAAATGCAATTTCCAGCATTCTACAGAAGATATTTTTTGAAAAAATCAAGCGAGATGAAGATCTAAATGCTAAGCATTTTACGCGGTTCGATGACTTCACGACCAAATTAACGGAAACATCCATGGAATTATATCTGTCTGAGACTGTGATGTGACTAATAGTATTGTAGCCGTACTGATGCGCTGCACGTGTGAATATATACAGTAGCTTGCGTGATGCGCCGACAATACATATGATCAGCGCAACGTTTTACGAACGCAGGCGGCCAAGGTATTAGAATCGCAAAACTAATACCTTGTAGGATTACGTTGTTAGATATACAAATATTCGCATCGTTCTTACCTTTGAAGGAGGACTTATGCCTTTTTTTTGTTAAATATGGATTCAAGAAGGTTTTCCTTTCGTCAGATAAGTTCTAGTCACCATATCAAAGCTTCAAAATTGTTATAAATAATTGCTCTTTGTTTCCATATTATCGAAGTGTTGAACTCCAGTGTTGGGAGCTGTTCCTTGTGAAATAGGCGATACAGCCGATACTACATGGATGATTTATATATTGAGATGTTATATATTGTTAATGTAATGAAGTGAAAAGAATTGCAGACTTCTCGCTGCGAAATAAAAGCAGTTTACTTTTAAATCGAAATAGTAAAGCGTCTGACTTTAAAATATAAATATTGTACCACCTGTGGTGAAATTTAACACCGAAAATCCGCGTTTCTTGTCAAGCCAAGGTATTAGTTTTGAGATTCTAATACCTTGAGGTCTAAGCCTTTCAAACACTTGTCGCTAAAGTCGCTAAGGTTGTTGCGCGCATCAGCGAGGACGGTACGGTACTGCGGAATTGAAATCAAACAATCAAAAACAAAGATGTTGTTTTCTTTCATCCGTCTCTGTTCTTGGAATAATTATATTATTTTACAATTCATTTCAATCTGGAGAAAAAAAGGTATTAGACTAATACCTTTAATACCTTAGCGCGCCGCCCCTGGTAAGACAGGAGAGGCGAGAAAATCTCTGGTAATGAAGCGGTACGAACCTCACTTTCGTGTAATTCAGGCTATATTTGGCTACAAATCTCATAGGCTAATCTGATACAGGTTTAACCAATGATATCACCCTAGTAATAAGAAGTTTAGCGAATCAAAACTGTATGAGGGTTATCCAATCAGAGATGGTGAACACGTTCTGTTCAGCTAGAATTCTATTGGAGCGGTTTGATCAATCATCGTGCCACTTCCTACCAGAGGTTTTCTCTCCTCTCTCGTCTTACCGCTATAATTAAATTACGGGATCTAAAAAACCTCTGGGACCAGGGTAATTATTTCAGAATAGACTCGAGTCAAAAAACTTTTCTATAATCTTATTCGTTTTTGCGTACACACATTTTATCAAATTGTATACGTTTAAGCAAAGTCCTTTAATATATATGTTTTACGCAAAAACTGGCGAGGCAAAGACAAAAGTTATCTTTGCGTAGATAAATTAACAGGATTGTGTCTCTATCTTTGAAAAAACAACACTAAAATTCATCTGAGCTTGTAGCCAGCTGTCGAACAGTTCTGACACGAGAGCCTGGCTTGGATGTCAGGGAAACTACTTCCTTATATGCGATAAGTAAATTACTTTTACTTCACGATCTGTCAAACACTCAAAAAGGGAGGGAGGGAGGGAGGGAGGGAGGGAGGGAGGGAGGGAGGGAGGGAGGGAGGGAGGGAGGGAGGGAGGGAGGGAGGGAGGGAGGGAGGGAGGGAGGGAGGGAGGGAGGGAGGGAGGGAGGGAGGGAGGGAGGGAGGGAGGGAGGGAGGGAGGGAGGGAGGGAGGGAGGGAGGGAGGGAGGGAGGGAGGGAGGGAGGAAGGAAGGAAGGAAGGAAGGAAGGAAGGAAGGAAGGAAGGAAGATTGGTTGAATTGATGAATGAGTGAACGAATGAACGGATGAATGAATGAATATGAATGAATGACTATATTTAAGTCTGACGTATTTAGCTAAAGTTACAGTTACGTTCTTACAGTTACGTTCGTTACAGTAGTTCTATGATGCTTGTTTTTCTAGTTGTCATCTTAGGCTTGTGCGGTTATTTCTACGTAAAATATTGTTGGAGAGTACAAGAAAGAAAAACGCGGCAAGTGTTTGAGCTGATTGATCAAATTCTAGGTACGTATATGAATCGTGAGTTAGTTGTGAAGAATAGGCTATCTTCCCCTTCGCACTCCTCTGCTCTGCTCCCTTACACCCCTTTTCTATTCCATTTCCCTCATTCTCATCTCTTCTCATCTTTCTCTTCTTTCCTTCCCCTCCATTCCTTTTTCCTCCCCTCCTTCTTCTCCTCCTCCTCCTAGCCATTTTCCACCCTTCTTGTCTTTCTTTCTTTTACTCTCTCTTGCTCTTCGTTTCTTTGTGTTCCTTTCTATTTTATTTTCGCCCCTTTCATTGTATTTTCTTTTTCTTTTTCTTTTCTTTTTCCTTTCTTTCTCTTCTCTTTTCTTTCCTTCTCTTACCTTTCATTTCCCTTGTCTTTTTCCTTTTTTTATTTCTTTTCTTCCTTTTTCTTCTCTTTCATTTTTTCCGCTTCCTTTCCCTTTTTTCTCTCTTTTTTCCTCCCTTTCCTGCTTTCCGTTTTTCTTTTCTTTTCCTCTTCCCTTTCCTCATTTTTCCTTCTTTTCCTCTTCTATTTCTATTCCATTTCATTCTCATTCTAGTACTCCCCTTTCCCTCGCATTCCTTTCTTTTTTTTCCTTCCCACCGTTTTCTTTCTTTTTTCTACTTTCTTTCTTTTTTCTTTGTTTCTTCTTTTCTCCCACAGATTGTCCACTAAAGGGAACCCAAAACAATGTATTTTGTTTTATTCTGATTTTCAACGACTGTTGATTGTGTTTGTAGATGTATTGAAAAACCACCATAACGAATGTCAGCGAAATAAAGATCTCAGTCCATATTTAGCAATTCCTCACGTTCGAGACATGTTGATAAAACCTTCAGAAAGGTCAGTATTCGAGAATGAACATAATATATTTTGTATTGCCGTAACTTTGTCAGTGATGTCGTTTTTTACGATGTCTTTGCTAATGTTGTCGGTTAGGTGATCGATGTTTGTTGAAAGTACTGGTAGTGGTGCTGTTACTAGTGGTAGTTGTGCTCGTGGTGGTGCCGGTAGTAGTGGTGGTTGTTGTGGTGCTGTTATAGTAGTGTTAGTAGTGGTAGTTGTGCCGGTGCCGGTAGTAGTGGTGGTTGTGTTGTGTTGTGTTGTGTTGTGTTGTTAGTAGTGGTGGTTGTGGTTGTGTTGTAATCAGTGGTAGTTGTGGTTGTGGTGGTGCTCTTAGTAGTGGTCGTAGTGGTACTGTTAGTAGTGGTCGTAGTGGTACTGTTAGTAGTGGTCATGGTGGTACTGTTAGTAATGGTCATGGTGGTACTGTTAATAATGGTCATGGTGGTGCTGTTAATAGTGGTCATGGTGGTACTGTTAGTAGTGGTCATGGTGGTACTGTTAGTAGTGGTCATGGTGGTACTGTTAGTAGTGGTCATGGTGGTGCTGTTAGTAATGGTCATAGTGGTACTGTTAGTAGTGGTCATGGTGGTACTGTTAGTAGTGGTCATGGTGGTGCTGTTAGTAATGGTCATAGTGGTACTGTTAGTAGTGGTCATGGTGGTACTGTTAGTAGTGGTCATGGTGGTGCTGTTAGTAATGGTCATAGTGGTACTGTTAGTAGTGGTCATGGTGGTACTGTTAGTAGTGGTCATGGTGGTGCTGTTAGTAATGGTCATAGTGGTACTGTTAGTAGTGGTCATGGTGGTACTGTTAGTAGTGGGCATGGTGGTGCTGTTAGTAATGGTCGTGGTGGTGCTGTTAATAATGGTCATGGTGGTGCTTTTAGTGATGGTGATTGTGATCGTAGTAATGCTGTTAGTAGTGCTAGTTGTCTCGCCACTACTACTAAAATCAGTAAAGCGTTTTTCTTCTTCTGAAAGTTAATTGGAAGTAATAGCGTCATACTAGAAATATGATCATACCAAAGGAGTGTATACTGCTAGAAATTTAAGATGAACGAAACACGGACGTTTTAATCAAATCTGATTGGAATATGGAATACTTTTAAGACGAAGAAGAGTTATAAAAATATTAGTCACTACACACATGTGTCTCGGCATCGAAACCTGATTACATCTGTCTTTTTACAGGGAGTCAATGAAGAAGGTGTGGGATCAAGCCGTAAAGTTTCTTAGTGCAAACGACTCAAGAGTTCGTGTTGAAAGTCAGCGTATTGCTGGCGAAGATTTTGAAGTATGGCGTTTATTGCATCATGGCTCTCCGACCAGTCCAGGATCACCTTCGGTAAGAAAATGCAAGGCCAACCACGGGTTTTTGCTTTTTATAGTCAAACTGGATGTTCTCTTGCGTACGACTTTGCAATATTGATACGCAACATTGCAATTTTGATTGGCGGATTCAATCAGCAACTTGCTGAAACAAACGCTTTATCATGATTCCTCGATGGGTTGCTTAAAATATTGGTTTTAAACATCGAACAACACATAAATGCGATGTTATACTTGAAGGTAATGGCTCTAACTTTATGTAGAATTTCGCATTATCCAAAGTTTGGCATTTAAAACGATTTTTTAGGGCAACCCGTCGAGGAATCGTGATAAAGCGTTTACAGGTTGCTGATTGAATCCATCAATCAAAATTGCAATGTTGCGTATCAATATTGCAAAATCACGCTCATTGCACGCAAGAGAACATCCGGTTTGACTATAAGTGTTCCAAAACTCGAAATAGTGTGGAAGCACTCGCCCTGCGGGCTCGTGTTCCCACTGTAATTTCTCGTTCTCCCAAAATTCCCCTAAAACACGAAAAATGTTTTCTATTTCTTAAAGGGGATTGGCATTAAAAATTAAGTTTGTCTAATTTGAAAGAACTCATAAAATTGTAATAGAAGATCCTTTACAACTTTTTCGTATCTTTCTGCGTTTTCAAGATATTTCAATTTGTTTGATATGTAAATGAGATGGTCTCTGACGTCAGTAGTGGAGTAAAATATTTTCATTCAGAGCAAAATCACTTACATATCTAACATGAAATGTTCAGCGTCGCAAGGAGTTTTTATGTGCACAGTTTCAAATGATTTCGCTGAACAAACTTAGAGATATAACTGGTTTTGCTACATGTGAAAATATTTTACCCCACACCTGACGTCAGAGACCATCTCATTTACATATCAAACAAATTGGAATATCCTGAAAACGAAGAGAGATACGAAAAAGTTGTAAAGGATGTTCTATTACAATTTTATGAGTTCTTTCAAATTAGACAAAGTTAATTGTTAGTGCTATTGCTATGTTTTGATTGATTTGTATGACGCTTTGTTGGCAACCAACAAACTGCTAACCCGATGTCATGCATCCTCGCGACTAGCTGGTGTTAAAAAGAGTGAGACTGTGGGTTCGAGATTGCCAATAATTAGAACGCTTGACCAGCAAAAGTTACCATCAACATAGGTGACTTGAATTGTTACATTATTAAAACATTTTTTTCCCTATAGGGGTCCGAAGCCAAGGATGGAAAAGTTTGGCAAGGTCCAGGTACGTTTGTTTATAAGCCTAAAATACTTTAAATATTGATCGAAGTTGCGTTAGTTCGCACTAAGCAAATTGATGCTTAGTGTAATCCCTGGTTTTCATCTGACGTCACGGCAGCCATAATGGTGCACCGAAACAATGAAATGGCGGCCATATTGATACACCCCATCTTTATCCTATGGGAATTTAACTCTATTCTTATTCAAACATTTAACAATTATTGGACGAGGTTGAGCAAAATATCGTGATTTGTCAGGGGCGAGCAGATCAGTTATTTGCCGATGCCGAAGGCAGAGGCAAATAACTGAACTGCGAGACACTGACAAATCACGATATTTTGTGAAAACCGAGTTCAATAATTGTTTTATTATTCGATTTATTTTTTATTTGACATGGTTTACCTGTAATTATGTCCATTCATTTCTTTCCAGTTTGGTTGAACGAGCGATTTACGTTTGCCGAAATTGAGAAAGTAGAATATTATTTGCTGCAAAACAACATTTCCGGCTAATGCGCATGAGCAGACTGTTATTTGTAGGCAGTTATTTGCAAGTGACGTAGTGGTCCCTCAACCAATTAAAGCGAAGATAAAAATAAATCGAATAATAATTCGTATTGTTTCACCACGCCAATGGGGCCACCGATCATGTGAGTGAAAACGATCCATTTGCAATTTGTGGACAATTTTTAACAAATTTCGTTCCGGCAACATCATTGGTAAAAATTGTCTCGTGTGTAACATCACCTTCATATTATATGAAACTAATTTCAAATTATTTCCATGAATTTCTATGTATGTTTGGCGTAGAGGCTGTGTCATTTTCATCCACCATGTGAATATCTTATTGACGTCAGATGTTGAACTTTTTTGAACAAATAATTTCTTGCATTTTATCAGACCTATATAGTAGATCTTTATTAAACTTAAAAACAAGATGTATGCTTTACATCGGTGAAACTGGCAGTCGTTTATCTGACAGGTTTGCTGAACATCTTCGTTCCGTGAGGAACAATGATGTTGACAAGCCTGTTGCCGGACATTTTAATAGTGTCAGCCATTGTATTTCGGACATGAAAGTTTGTGCCATCTCACCCATTTCTGGTGGTAATGACAGCCGCAAAAGACTAGAAAAGCGTCTCATTTTCAAAATTGGAACCATTCATCCTCACGGACTGAACGAACGTTTTTCTTTTATTTAACACTTCTGGAGACGCTGTTTTTGTTTAGCAAAGGTGGACATAGACAGTGTTTTCACTTAATTAATTTATCTATTTTTTACTCTCGCTCGTCCTTTTTACACCCCCTCCTTATTTTGCTCATCGACGGTGGGAATAGTAAATGTCTTTCGCATCTCATTATTGATTTGCTATTGTTATTTTGTTCTGATTGCATGGCTAATTTTTTCGTATTCATTATTAATTTGTTTTTGTTATTTTTATCTCATTTGGCTTACTTTTGGTCACATGATTTTCTTTCCTATATAAGCTCGTTGTTTGTTTACACTCATTACGTTTCTCTCTGACGAAGGGTCTTCGCTCGAAACGTTAGAAATCGACGTTCAATAATTTCAACCTTACTATATTTCGATTTGTATTTCAACACTGCGTACGCACGCAGCACACTACTTTTATTTCACTATTTGGTACTTTTATATCAATGCATCCATTTTAAACTAAAGAACTCTTGAAACCAATAATTTTGTTGATAGAGAAGACACAGCAATTTTTATGATCATTTTGAATTTTATGCGGTTTTTTGTGTCACCTGATTTATACACTGTAAAAAAAGTATTTTTGCGTTTGAGTTAATTTGCTAAATTTTTTAGTAAATATGAAGCTACACTCGTCATACGGAGTAAATATTACTCAAAATGCGAGTCGAGATGTTTCTACTCAATCACTTGAGTAACGATTGCTTCTTGTGCGAGTTAAAATATACTGTGAGTGAACTCCACTCAACAGAGCTGAGTAAAGGCGGATTTCCATTCAGTGCTTGTTATCGCGCGATCGACATTTTGTGATTGCTTTCTTTTGTCTTGTGGGCTCTGGACTGGATCCGTTCCATCCGAGGGCTCATGTGACAAAGAAAGCGATCGCAAAAAGTCGCTCGATCGACAAAAAAAGCTGAATGGAAATCCCCCTTAAGGCTGGATTTCCACTTGGCGAAAAATGTCGCGCGAAGCGACCTTTTCTTTTGTCTCGTAAGCTCTCAGGTGGAACTAATCAGCAAAGACAAAAGCAAAAAGTCGCTTAGCTCAAAAAATATCGCCTAGTGGAAAACAGCCTTAAGACCTAGGTCAAACGCAGTGAACTCGATGTAAGTTAAAATGTGATACCTGGAACGCTAACGAAGGACCAAAAAGTGAGGCAAAAAGTTCCAGGCCCCTGCGCGGTTTGCAGGTACGATTCAGTCTCCCACAAAATGTTTTTTACACGGCCGCCCGTCTTGAGCGAACTGCGAAGGCTCGAAAAAAGGTTTGAAAAAATTATTTATCAGACTAAACGTGCATTTAATGGTTTCTCATTGTTGTGCAGCGCTGTTGTTGTTTTATTTACTGTATAGCAGTCCAAAACTATACAGTAAATTAAGCTAGGGATGAAAATAGGCTGAGAAAACAGACGTCCTTTTGCTGGCTAGGATGAAAACAGCCAGCCGAAAAGGTGAGAACAAGAGTGAGAAAGCTATTCTTGTACGAGTTTGAAGACGTATTGATACTTGATATTTCATAATATACATCTAATGTCATTTTCTTATTTCTGCTCCTTTAATTTCTTGTTCAGTTTTGTTAAACGGCCTTTTGTAACTAATGATATTTTAAGAAATATAAACTGACAACTTGATTGTTTATTTTTCACGTTTACTCATGGCTAGTTGTTGTTTTCGGTACGAATGCGGAATGCTTTTTAAACAAAACGAACTGATGAAACTGGTACTAACCTAAACGGCATATTCTAGACTAAGTTTGTGTTGATTTTTTGTATCCTCTTCGGAGTGACGAAACTCTAATATATATGGTTTATAATATAACGAAAATTTGATTTAATTTCTTCACTGACAAACTTCGTGCACGTTTTGTAAAGACAATGACTTTTCCTATAGCAACAAATAGACAATCACTGCATAATTAGTTCGGCCAATCAATTATTAAATTATAAATTAGTTAGCACAATTATATTTTTATTTATTTTTACAATTATATTATTATTATAAATTAGTTAGCACAATTATAAATTAGTTAGCACAACCAATCAAAATTTAAAATGCACGTTTAGCAAAGTGTGATAAAATGATTCAATAAATAATTTTTCAAACCTTTTCGAGTCTTCGCAGTTCGCTCAAGACCGGTGACCGTGTAAAAAACATTTTGTGGGAGACTGAATCCTACCTGCAAACCGCGCAAGGGCCTGGAACTTTTTGCCTCACTTTTTGCCCCCCGAATGACTGGACGTTAGCGTTCCAGGTATCACATTTTAACTTGCATCGAGTTCACTGGTCAAACGTCGCTCTTCTCATGCGCCGAACCTAATGATATGAGCTAAATCCTTTGTTTATGCTGATTTGCGTTAGGTTCGGGGCATGAGAAGAGTGACGTTTGACCTTAGGCCTAAAGCCGGTTTTCCACTTGCGAATTTTTTCGCGCGAATCGACATTTTTCATTTGTGTTATGAGCTCTAGGAAACTTGATGGCGTGAGCATAACAACCTGGTTGAAATTGACAAGCTTAAAAACCCCTTGTATATTCAAAGTTTAGGATTAATAGAACTTAAAATGAAAATCGAACTGCCTGTAAATACAACAAAGCTACAATACGATAAAATGCTCGTCTATTCTTACTCATTTTAAAAGAAAATATCAAAGTTTGCTAGTTAAAATATGCATCACAAATTCCAAGCAAAACAAATACTATTTTGCGACGCCCAGTTTCTTTGAAACAACAAGAAAACATCAAAACAAAGATCAACAACGTTTACCTCGAACACTCGGTTGTGGCTTAGGCAGGTTTGTAAGGCGATAAAATCATTTGAAACGTCAACATAGTCATCTGAATATGAAGAATTGGAAGAAAAGTTCACTTAAAAACCTCAGTAAAACAAGCATACTCACGCCATTCGTGACATCACAATTTGCAACTAGGTTTTAACCATTTTGCAAACTGAGTGAATGCGATTTAACCAATCAAAAGGCTCAAAACATCCCACATGCTATTAGTTTCCTATCCAGTCCTTTTACAATCCATGCTGGAACCATTGAACTGGCTGGAACTAATGAGAAATCTATTCAATATTTACAATAGAAATGTCGATTCGCGCGAAAAAAATCGCAAGTGGAAAACCGCCTTAAGGTGGCTCCATACAGTTTCTTGAAAAATGGGAAATACAAGTTTGAGAGTCCAAAAGACGTGATTAAACAATTCGGGAAAAGAATAAAACTAAATATTACACATAGTTAAACAGTCTGACAATGAAATACTGTTACCAAATAAATAGCAACAGTTGTTGCTATGGCAACAATGACGTTTCAAAATGGCTCCCAATTACCCTTCAAACTAATTTAATTCGAAAAAAACTTTGGTGACCCCCAATTTTTTTTGCATTAAAACTTTCCTTGAAGTATGAGTAATCAATAGCGCGATTTAAAAAAAATTATGTAAAACGAAATTTAAAAAAAAATAACAAACATGCTTTTTCCGGGGAAAAACTTATTCGTTCTATAGAATTTTTTTTTAAATCGGCCTATTGATTACTGATACTTCAAGGAAAGTTTTAATGAAAAAAAAATTGGGGGCCACCAAAGTTTTTTTTTAATTAAATTAGTTTGAAGGGTAATTGGGAGCCATTTTGAAACGTCATTGTTGCCATAGCAACAACTGTTGCTATTTATTTGTTAGCACATTTTGATTGTCAGACTGTTTAATTATGTATAACATTTAGTTTTATTCTTTTCCCGAATTGTTTATGCACGTGTTTTGGACTCTCAAACTTGTATTTTCCATTTTTCAAGAAACTGTGTGAGCCACCTTAAGATCTACTCACGGGGTGAGTAAAAGCCAACCAATTAAGAGAGCATAAACTAAGGTGTTTACTCGTAGACTGAGTAGATGTAACCAACTCAATATTTTGGTTTGGTTTATTGCGTATATATAACCACGCAAATATCATTGACTTTGTATTTCGTTGCTTGTGCAGCTTTTATAGACTTTAAGAAATCTGTTAACCCACCTCCAACTAGTCCTACCCCGTGTTTGAAGATACGGAATATGTTCGAACCAGTCATGTAAGTACTGTTTTTGTTCTTAAAAGAATTACGACACAAAAATGAACATTCAGTAACAAATTTGTTAATTAGTTAGTTATTTGTACTGCTAGACTGAAAGGCAGGCGCCGAGCTCATCTCGTTCTCACTCGCTCTCAGGAGTGAGAACGGGATGAGATCGGTCGCTGGCTTTCAGTCTATTCATAGTTAATAGAAAATATACATGGTTTGGAAATCCGGCAAATTTCAAAGCGGTTAAGAATCAAGCTACGATTCATGTTGAAAGGTACATGAAGGTGCCAAATCCTTTGTTTTAGGTTTATTAATATTTAAACAGTATGGTTGAGTGATTGAACCCAAACGTTGCTATTGGATGATTGCTTCATTATACAGAAAACACAATATAGACGGGGTAAATACCCTAACCATCTAAGGCAGTGCCTAACCAAAGTTTTTAAGGTTTGAATTGATACTTTAGGTCACTAGGATTAATTTAAGCCCGGACAACATTTTTGAAAATTGTTGGTTGTCACGTGATCGATGACGTCATCAAACGGCCTAAAATTTCACAATATCGGCCATAACATTTGATCTATATGTCGCCATAACGTGAAATTTATACATTTGAATAGAGCCTAAGAAGACTTTTCGATTGACGTATTACTTATTTTAATTTGACGTCATCAGTATTTTAGGTGATGACGTCATCAAAATTTTACTTTCGCGGGATTCAGCTTTTTAGGACGACAAACGCCACTTTACTCGATTTGAATGATTATGTTGACCTCATACATGTCATAAAGGACCATATCCGCAAAGTACGTACGCACGTTTTCGCAATTTTCGGATGTACAATATATTAGGCTAATTCTTACTGAATATACGATAATAATAAACTAATACATACTCAATATTCATGGATTCATGGCATCCATTCATCTCCAGAGTCCCCACTTGAAAGGAAGTCAGAAAGCTCCCAGTCGCTCTCGTTTCCGTTGCTATCCGCGAACGAAGTATCTTCGTCTTCAATCAGCAAAAGCTCTCCAGCAGCTTCTTGATTTACAGCCATCTCATTTACGTCTCATCTCATCTCATCTTGGTAAATAAGATTACTATTACTGGTCTCATCTCTGTTCCTCAAGATCATCGGACTCCTTACTCTTCTCCTCTTACGCCTCCCTGTTTGCGGTTCTAGTTCATCTTCGGCATCTGCATCCTCGTCATCTGCTATGTTTCCAGCACTTGCTTTTTTGCGCCTCTTGCTACTCAACGATGGTGGTAACTGACTTCCGGTGAACCATACTGGTACAACAAGTTTCTGCTTCTCGTACCATTTCCATTCATAATTGCTGAAGGGTATGATTTCATTATTGATTTCAGTACACCGACGCCAGAAGTAAACTTGATAGTGGACTCGCTTTATGACTTGTACAACAGAATCAGGATCAGGTGGGAGACACATCGACGACTTCACTTTCATTTCTTTATACAAACGAATTCTGGTTTGAATATATGTTTCTTTCTGCTTTCCTGTGTACAGCATCGTACGAAGAAACTCTTTTGCGCTTTGCACAATTTCCTCTGTGACAGACCGGTCTTTACCAAGATCCATGAGCAAGTCGGCTTTACTTGGCGTGTTCAGGAGCTTTTTCACGACTTTTACTTTCCCCACCTTAAACAGATATGATGTTGTGTCGCACCTGTCATAGCATGCACCGCTGGTAGAGAGAGACATATCTTAGGACCCAGAAACGTGCAGATGGTATTAATATCAGCATACTTATTGTGATCATATTTCAGATACCACTTCTTCTGGATGTTGCACTTTTCGTATGCCCATACTAAGAGAATGAGAACATCGGTATCTTTTGAGACCACCACAACATCATTATCTTCCAACGAAGCATGTAGCACCAGACGCGTGTCAGCTTCTTCCTGATTGCACTTGTAAAGCATGCTAATCTGTCCATCTCTTAAGGAATACGTCATGTCCCCAGCCGTCACTATATGTGGATGCTGCAATAGTCTTATTCCTTCTCTTGTTTCAAGGTACTTTACAACGAGTCATACAAGTTCTTCCTTATTCTCCCCGCTATATTCAAGAAATCTTGCCATTTGCTACCTTGCAGCATGTGTTGATCAAACCCTTATATTCTAACTCTTGGTCCTGACTCGCCCCTTTCCTTTCTTGTGCCTCCTTTTATGCTGTATTCTTTGTAGGTGTCGTTTATGAGTCCCACTTGAATTGCTTCTGAGTCTTTAGGTGGAGTTATGAACTGCAACAAACTCTTCAGCCATTCGCGGTAAGTTTTCTTTGGCCGCAAGGATCGAATTGCAGCAAGGCCGTCAATAAACCATGAACAATTTTTGGGTGTGCCATCGGAAACTGAACCAGATTCGTTCATCAAATAATTTCGGAGCGATGCCTTGTTGGACTGCCTGAGTGTTGATTCAGATGTAGCTACAGCTAGTGGGACTGTTGTTATTGGGTATTGAAATGCCTCTTCAAGACTGACTGATTTTGCAACGATAAGACCGAAGGCTTGGCGATCTTCTTTCAGTAGAGATACTGCTTTTGGGGTTGTTTTCTTCTTCTCGCATCCGTTGTTCAGCTTCACTTTCTTGATTGGATCAAAAAAGTCTTTGACGTTGCTTTCAAAGGTCTTGAACAAGACATTTCCAGTAGCTGGAGCATTGAGCATGTCCCTGACAACAATTTCGTCTATTTCAACACCAGTTGGTAAACATTTTGGTGGGCATTTGTCAAAGGGATCGACACCGTAGTTTCTTAGCTGGCTCTTTAGACTCTTTACATGATCTGCATGATTTTGTTTGCCACCCGGACTCAACTCCTTATGCGTGGAGGACGTCTTGAGGATTAGTTGCTCTCTAAAGGTCTCCTGAAGTTTACTGTGGATATGGATGGTTCTTATCCATGTATTTACGGCCTATGTGTTGGTACTGAAACCGGAACGGAAAGGTCCAGCAGTTCCTTTCGTTTCTTTGTTGAACAATTCCGTCATTAAATCACCGTGAATTGACGAAAATGGCTTACCTCCGATGCTTCCCCCAAACCCTTTCGCCTTCAGTTCTCCAAACGCTGGATGGCTTTGTTCTTCCAGGGAGCGCAAATAGACGTGTTGGAAGCTACAATATCTTGCGTAGTTTTGGTGGTTGAATGCAAAGACTTGATTCAGCATATCCCTCTCAGATTGGAGGTGTCGTTCTATGTTTCCTTCTCTAACTGCTGAAACCATTGCAAGCATGGACGAGACATCTTTGAGGTAAGCAATGGTCAGGCTTGCTTCAGTGCTATCCTCTGCAGCTTGGGTTAGATCTGAAAGTAGACTCTCAAATCCTGGTGACTTCACAACATTGTCAACTGTGCTTGAACTAGGTTGTTTTCTTAGAGCAACGAGCGAAAACAGCAATTCCGGTTCTGTGTTGGTATGGCCGGCTATTGTTTCTTCGACTTTGTACTGAACAAGAGCGTCAAAGCATTCTTTATGGACTCTCATGCTTCTATAGTAATGACGTCCTTCAAATGTTTGATCTGTAGACCCCGAGGCTATTATACCTGAATCTACACACCACTGCTTGTATCCTCTGCAACTATGGCGTTTGAAGAGCAACTTTTGTCTCACGTGCAGTTGGTGAAATCCTCCCATTAGCAAGATTACATCTTTATAGAGCTCTTTATTTTTCCACAGGATATGGCACAACTTGGAATAAACCGCTTCATCAGAATGGACGTAGATGTAGGAAATCTCTAGGTCTTGCATGATGTCCAGCTGAAAATCAAGGTATTCTTTACACACCGGATAATCTGGTGGCGCTGCAGTGACTGGCAAATATTCTTGGATGCACTTCTCTGTTGCGAAGTTCGAGACCATTTTATTGAAGGGTGTCCACGATCCGAGTAAGGGCAATTCTTCGCCTTCGTATTCCAAAGGCAATGACCCTGCAGCAGACCATGCTACATCTCTTTTGAAGCAGGTATCAAGTTCCTCGCACAGATTGCCATCATCTTTGTAATTTGTTATAAGCGAGGGTCCAACACGTTTCCCAATATAATAAGGCGCTGCTTCTGTCTGGTCATTCTCTGTACTGTCACATATATCAAGTTGTCGCTCTTCTTGAGACCCGATTTCAGGGATGGATTCCTTCTCTTCTTTGGTTGGCAGTTGAAATAAAGTTTTGTTGGTATCGTGAGAGGTGCCGGCACCTGTCAATGTTTCTTGCTTTCCATCGTTGTTGTCAACGGTACTGTGTGTGCAGATTCCTTTGCGCATGTTGGACAGAAGTAGCTGCCTCGAAGACACCATTCTTGACCAGGCCAGGTTCTGCGTTCTTATATCTTGATAAGAGATGGTGTGATTGCATTTGTGCAACATATTTGCGACCTCCTTGCTACCTGTCATTCTATGAATAACAAGCCCCATGACTGCTTGCTTCGGAGATGGCTCTCTTGTAATAAGGCTCTCCCAGTCGCTTGCTAGAGACCAAATCTTTATAGCTGTTGTGTGGGAACTTGTCACAGCATAGCCATATTCATTCTTCTTGGCAAAATCATGCATGGTGTAGTAGATGGCGTTGTAAAGATTCTGCAATGGTCCACGATCCAGCATTTCTGTCAGTTCTTCTGGAGTCAACGGCCATTGTTTTTGCCGATCAGCAGACTTCTGCAACTTTCGTCTCACCATTCTACCGAATGACCTAGCTAAGTCATCATCTCTCAATCCAGAGCCATGTAGAGCAGCAATTGCGTATTCACATGGATTTACATCTGATGCATGTACTAACAGGTATTTTCCACTTGGAAAGAAAGATATGCTTTCCTCGAATTCTTGGATGAGTTTCAGTTTCAACGTAGCTGTATGTTTGACAGCAGGGAATGGCAGCCCCTGTTCATCACTCAATATCTTTATATCTTCTAACAGTTCGTTGAGAAGGAAAGCATTCTTGTCACGAACAATTCTGGTTCTTACTTGGTAGTAAAAAGCTTGCAATACGTCTTTTTCCCTTTCTTTATTGAGATCATCATCATTAACTTGAAGTGGTGCAAGAGCAAACTTGATATAACAGGACTGGTGATAGAAAACATCCACCGCAAAAATGTCGTGAGATGGGCCACTTAAGAGAATATCTAGTCGTTTTGTGGCTTGAAAGAAACGATGCGATGGATCCTTCATATAAATCTCTTTCCTTTCTATGAGGCGTTTACTTGCGCTTAGAACAGAACATCGTCCAAGACCGCCTTCATTGTACCTGCTATCATCACTGTCACGCTTACAGTCGCAGATAAAACAGTGGCGTTTTCCTTGGGAAACGTTTCTTGCTGTACGTGCTTCTGAAGTAGAAATTTTATTCTCGGTTTCAGGGCTAACGGAAATTTCTTGTCCGCTGATATCAATAGTGCCGTATCTTTTAAAGTAGCGACCACTGTTACTAGCAAACTCAGTCCGACATGTTTTATGAACTTCTCCAAATGCTTCTTCCGCATCTTTAACTCTTCCATAAATTTCTGTAAAACGATGTTTAGGCTCATGGATTGGAATATTTATGCTTGCCCATGTTTCAGCGTCCCCTTTAAATCGCATCCAGCTTCTTTGTCCTAGGTTTTGTTGCTTCTCCTTTGGTCCAATTGCACCATTGCATATAAGACAGGTATTGTCAGTTTTTCTAGTTTCTGGACTCAGGAATGGTTTTGCTGACTGCATCATCTATCAAGAGTATAGCGTGCAAACTATGACTATGTATCACATGCATGTATCCACACCGAATCACTGTCTTGCTCTCTGGAGACTGGAGGCCAAGAATCGAAACCAAAGTACTATCAGAATGTTGCGACGAAGAAAGCGATTATAATACAGTAAGTTCTTATATTAATAATGTTAATACGGAGAAAAACGGCCAAACAGAGTCGACTGCAGAGACAGACGACACACCATGCACGAAGTGAATAAATCCGATAACTTGGGAATCACTGAACGACAGGAAACCAAAATAGCGTCCTTTAATAGAGAATAACTAAGCGGTCAATCTTGTACGAAGTTTCAAATTAAAGAATGAAACCAAGAGACACCAAAAGAGAGAAAACGATCAACGAAGTTTCAGCAACAACAAGCCTTTTTCAGACGGAAACGCAGGATGCACGAAGTGAATAAATCCAATATCTTCAGAACTGCTAAACGTTATGAAACCAAAATGCCACCATTTGATAGAGAATACCAAGTGATCAATCGTACGAAGTTTGGAATAAAACAATGAAACAAAAAGAGAACAAAAATAGCAAGCGAAGTTTCATCGTCAGCCACGACAACACGGCGCTGTCAAATAGGGGAATTCCCTGATGAAATATTTTCTAAAAATAACTCCACGACAACTAAGTGTGTGAGAACACGATTACCAAAAACAAAATAAATTTACAATTGGGGTCAGCAGAAAGAAGAATATCGCGGCGGTAATTAAGCAATGCTAAATCCCGCAAGTGCAAAATACCTATGACGTCATCACCTAAAATACTGATGACGTCAAATTAAAATAGGTAATACATCAATCGAAAAGTCTTCTTACGTTCTATTCAAATATATATATTTCCTGTCATGGCGACATATAGATCAAAAGTTATGACCGATATTGTGAAATTTTAGGCCATTTGATGACGTCATCGATCACGTGACAACCAACAATTTTCAAAAATGTTGTCTGGGCTTAAATTAATCCTAGTGACCTAAAGTATCAATTCAAACCTTAAAAACTTTGGTTAGGCACTTCCTTAGATGGTTAGGGTATTTACCCCGTCTAATATGTTCAGTAGTAATCGTGAAAGTGCAAAAATTTCCATAAACCTGAACAAAAACATAAAACAATGACTTTTGTTGAGCTCCCAAACCATGTATATTTTCTATTAACTATGGTCTATTGTACTACATGAAGATGACATTCCTTTACATTTCTGTAAGTATGTATGTATTACTATGCATTACCTTTGCTTTTGTAGGGAAATTCGCAATCACTGGCATATCTCTATCCAAGATGCTATCCTGGAGAAATGCAACGAGAAAGGTGCCGCTATAGTTCACATTGCTGTAGATCAGTCATCCAGTGAGGTAAGTGGATCGTTGTTATTGTATTTTATAGCGTTTCGGAATGCAGTGCGTCATACTTATCTGGTGATTATATCTTGTGCAGGTGTGCAAATAGCATGTGGTGAATGGTGCTATTTGACGGCATCTCTCTCTCGACTCAGTGGCCCTTGAAATTGTAATTAGTTATGTAATATTTCATACACGAGAAGCCGTTTATTATCTGATTTGAAAACACCGAGAAGTGTGTTGAGAAACGATCGAGGCGATAGCCGAGTTTTTTAACTCACTTCGAGGTGTTTTTAAATCAGATAATAAACGGCTTTCGAGTGTATGGTATAGCTTCTCAAACAAATCAGTATTTAAAGAGAAATTTGAGGTAAAACTTGTCTTAATTTATGGGCGTTTATTACCACATTTCACAACAATGTCTCTGTAACTGATTTCCATTCAGCAGAGCAGTGCAGTGCAGTGCAGTGCAGTGCAGTGCAGTGCAGTGCAGTGCAGTGCAGTGCAGTGCAGTGCAGTGCAGTGCAGTGCAGTGCAGTGCAGTGCAGTGCAGTGCAGTGCAGTGCAGTGCAGTGTAGTGTAGTGTAGTGTAGTGTAGTGTAGTGTAGTGTAGTGTAGTGTAGAATAATCGTCCAGAATAATTCCATTCCTCCACTTGATCGTGAACATCCTCACAAATACCTTGGTGTTCCTATTGGCCTAATCCATGACCCAGATAACATTTCTGACTTGGTTCAAAACCTTTCACGTGATTTGGACAACATTGAGAAATCCCTTTTAGCTCCTTGGTAGAAATTAGACATGATCCGTACCGTTCTTCAACCTTCCTTAACATTCGCCCTTCGTGCTGGTTACCCTAAAAAAGATCTTCGTGAATATCGTTCAACTCTCGTTTCCACCATTCGTAGAATATGTTCTCTGCCATCTCGAGCTTCTGCTTCCTACATCTTCGCTCATAAACGCGCTGGTGGTCTTGGCCTCCTTGATCCAATCCTTGAAGCTGATGTTCAAGCAATAATTCATTCGGTTAAGATTCTATCTTCCTCCGACCCGACTGTAATTCACATTGCTAATGCTGAATTAAACGAAACCGTCCGACATGCCTCCCGATCTAATCCTACTTCTGCTCTGAAATCCAACTATCTGTCCAGCCTTCCTGATGATCGTTTAAACAACATACATTACCGCATTCAATCGTTGTGGACCCGAGTCCGCAAATCCACTCGTAACCTTGGTATTGAAATTAAATTCAATGACAATGGTCTTCCTGTCCTTTCATCGCAAAACTCCGGTTCTGTTCTTGCTAAAGAAGTCAGTCGTTTCCTGCATTTTCATGTCCAAGATCGATTCGCTTCTACACTATTTGCTCTTTCTGATCAAGGAAAAGTTGCTCGAGCGCTTACCACTGACACCTTCGCCAATGGTTCTACTTGGCAATACAATGGCCTCAACATCCGTTTTAGAGACTGGCGTTTTATCCACCGTGCTCGACTCAATTGTCTTCCACTTAATAATGTCAAGAGTCGGTGGTCTAATGCCAGCCCAAAATGTCGCCGTTGTACTTCGGATGAGACCCTTCCTCATGTCTTGTGTCACTGCCTTCCTAACATGCCTAGTATTCTTCGCAGACACAACACCATAGTAGACCGTATCACCAACGCCGTTCAACATGGTACCATTACTACCGACAAACAAGTTCGTGCCGCCAACTCACGTTTACGTCCTGACATTATTGTTGAAGAGGATAACAAAGTTCTTATAATTGATGTTTGTTGCCCCTTTGATAATAATGCTGAAGCCCTTCATGATGCTCAACAACGAAAAATCAATAAAAAGGAAGGGCTGAAGCAATTTTTCATTGGTCAAGGCAAGCAATGTGAGGTCTTTGGTTTTGTCGTTGGTGCTCTCGGCTCCTGGCATCCTCCAAATGAAAATGTTTTACGACACCTTGGAAAGGCCCAAAGATACCGTTCCTTGTTCAGAAAACTTTGTTGCACTGACGCAATTTAAATGCTCGACAAACATTTACCGGGAACATCTTGGCATCACAGAAGATGTCTTATAGAAGTAGACGTAGATCCTGAGTAAACTGTTCATATATTGACTCGTATTAATATTGTTATGTTAGAACTTTACTTTTGAACTTCTTTAAACATATTAACCCTTTAAATTTTATTACCAATTTTCTTTAAGAGTGTACTTATTTCATGTATATAATTATCTATATTTGTATGACCATTAATGGCACTTATTGTTATCTCGAAGGACTTAATCAAGACCCATCACCTGTAAATTTTAATTTGTATTAAAAAATCAATAGTGTAGTGTAGTGTAGTGTAGTGTAGTGTAGTGTAGTGTAGTGTAGTGTAGTGTAGTGTAGTGTAGTGTAGTGTAGTGTGTAGTGTAGTGTAGTGTAGTGTAGTGTAGTGTAGTGTAGTGTAGTGTAGTGTAGTGTAGTGTAGTGTAGTGTAGTGTAGTGTAGTGTCGTGTAGTGTAGTGTAGTGTAGTGTAGTGTAGTGTAGTGTAGTGTAGTGTAGTGTAGTGTAGTGTCGTGTCGTGTAGTGTCGTGTCGTGTAGTGTAGTGTAGTGTAGTGTAGTGTAGTGTAATTGTAGTGTAGTTGTAGTTGTAGTTGTAGTGTGGTGTGGTGTGGTGTGGTGTAGTGTAGTGTAATTTAATTTAATTTAATTTAATTTAGTTTAGTTTATGTTTTCATCATGAATTATTAATGAGTTTGAGAAGATATTCTACACACCAGTTGTCAAATTTCACGTGCGACTTACCTTATACATGAATAAATGAGACGCCTGCATGCTTCCTACTCTGCATGTAGTTCTTGTTATTGTTGTAGTGCTTTATACTCGTTCACAGAGGAAGTAGGGTATAATGCGTTTTAGGCATGCGTACATTGTCAACTTATACTTGGTCAAAGTTTGTAACAGTGTAACGATGATATTTTGTCTAAGGATATAATGAAAATCTTACTAGTATAAATCGTGTTTCCTTGTTAAATATGATCAGAATGGTAGATAAAATAGTGCAGCACAAAAAAAAATGTTAAAAGGGCAGTCCGGTTTTACGTCAAATGTAGATTTTAAAATATGTTTGATACTGACTAAAAATTATATACAGGACGTTTCAACTGGGAGTCTTAGTCTTCTTCAGTTATAATAGTCTGAGGTCCGTGGGTGTGGTAGTTAGGTCTGTTGGGTTGGGTTCAGCTGACTGAGCTGAGAATTTTTGGTGAAAGAAAACTTTGAGTGTGAATATATGTATTTTAATACCAAACCGGGACCAGTTGCGAAAATGCACCATCAAAGCCTTCCGGCTAGGAGTTGAACCCGCGATACTATAGTGCAGTGTACTGACCACTGAGCTGCGGAGGCCGTAGCCTGGTACCCTGGCCCAATCAAAGAATATGGGCCAGGTAACCACTAAAGACTTCTGCTTTCCTATTGGTTGAAATTTCGCGCGTTTTAGTGGCTATGAGTAAAACTGCAATCGTCATAAGTGGATTTTGCCCTGATGACGCGAGAATGAGATTAGTGGTTACCTGGCCCATATTTCTTTTGAAATTGGGCCAGGGTACCAGGCCACGGAGGCCGTTGTCAAGAGTTTAGTGACGACTTCTGTTTATATAATGTGGTTATAATGGCGAGAGAAGAATTGGGTATATTGCAAGTAAGATTTGGAATATCGTTCTTAGTGCATGGAATGAAATGCCAAATATTAACTGGGTTGGGTTTGTTGGGTTGGGTTTAGCTGACTAGGTTGCGATGGTTGAGTTGGGTTGCGTTGGAGTAATTGGTCAGTTGGTATTGTTGTAGAACAGCTGTATCCAAATTATTGCACGCGATGTTCTAAATCTTATTTTGAGGTTTTGTTGTTTTTAGGGTTGTGTTTACGTGAAATGTGCAAACCACCATTCATCTGGCATTGCCTATCGCGCCATTCATGGTTGTTGGTTTGATGGTAGGTTTTTGAGACTTTAGATTTACAGTTTTCCTTTGGTTTTTAGCTCAATTGGTGAGAAAAGTGATCCCTTGCGGGGGTGAGGGGGAGGGAGGGCATTGGCTGCCACCATAGTTAATAGAAAATATACATGGTTTGGAAGCTCAACAAAAGTCATTGTTTTATGTTTTTGTTCAGGTTTATGGAAATTTTTGCACTTTCACGGTTACTGAACATATTGTGTTTTCTGTATAATGAAGCAATCATTTAATAGCAACGTTTGGGTTGAATCACTCAACCGTACTGTTTAAATATTAATAAAAAACAAAAAAAAAGGATTTGGCACCTTCATGTACCTTTCAACATGAATGTTTTGACGTTTGCCGGATTTCCAAACCATGTATATTTTCTATCAACTATGCTGCCACGAAAGACAAACATTTGACATGATTTCAACTAAAATTCTCAAGCTCAATAATTCAAAAGGAATCGGTACCGAGATGGTGATATCGGATCAAACACTCTGCCTCGTTTTTTATCTATTACGTCTAAAAGCGTGCAGCAAAGTGTTGTAGGTAATAAACATTTATTTACTGGCACGGAGGGACCCAACAACACAAATGTTGAGCAAAACCTTTTTTAAATGGAAGAAAGACAAACTGAACCTGACCATCTCCGCTGCCATAGGTTACCTGGGAAGCATCACGATTTTCGGAAACACTTGAAATATAAACATATAACAAACGGGCCCTTTTGTATGGCCCTCATTGCTCAAGACTTTAGCTTGATATTTTTTCGTCCAGAACACGCTCTCGGTTAGTCGGTCAATATTTTATTATATATAGACCACTTTCATAATAGCGACTAATTTGAATATTCTTTTATGTGCATTTTAATAAGCCTTTCTAGCCTCGTTTGTGAGTCTGTAATTCAAAAGAATCTTTGCTTCATAACGAGGCTAGAAAGGCTCATTTAAATGCACGTAAAATTTAAAGTGGTGACCATGGGCTATATTATGTTTCAAAAACTCATTAATAATTCATGAGGAAAATTCAAAAGAAATTAAAGTTTAATCAGTGTCTTTATATGTGATAAAGATACCTCCTGATTTACATAAACTTTAGCTTTGATTTTCTCGGCTTAGACAAGGTTATTTTTCTAATTTACTACGCCAATGAACTTACCAACTCGCAGTTCGTGTTTTATCAGATATAAAAACACTCGGCTTCGCCTCGTGTCTTTATATCTGATAAAACACTCCTGCTCGTTTATTAAACAGTACATAAAATTTAAAGTGCATGGTGACCATTATGAAAATGGTCTATATATATATATATATATATCATTTATAAAATACGTTTCGTCTTGGGCTCACTGTGGTTGGTCATAAAGTATTGTGTTTATATTAGGCTACGCAAACACGTTGACGCCACCAGAAGTCGATTGGTGTTTCATGTATATCGTTCACCAAATGAAATACCCTTAACCCTATTCGTTTGGTGACCGATAAATGAAACATCAACCAGCAAGTCTTAGGTGGTCTAGTAAGAAAAATATCGGTAACCATTGAGATGGCGTAAACAACATCCTTTCGTCATTTTTAGGACGTTTGATCACTGTGAAATTTCTGAAGCTCAAACGTTATCATCAACGCTTTCCGGAGTCTATAAGCGCTAAAGAACCAGTCAAGCTGAGTGGAATGTCTAACAGCACGATCCCAAAACTGAATGATCCTATCAACGACACCGACTCTGATTCAGAGACTGAGGAACCAGTTATTGTGACCTAACTCCCATGAGCAGAACATGACCTTGGAAACTTGTCTGCAAAAGGCCTTTTCACCAGATGTGCGACCTTTTCATACATGGTTACCGCCGTGTCACTGCAATGATGAAATCGACTTTTCTGTCTACTCTGGAAACGACTACCTTGCACCATATTATATATGCCCTATATACTCACTCACTTAAAACACCATGACTTGTATGTGTATATTTATATATGTACACAAGAGAGCATAAAGGTAAGAGAGGGAATGTATAGTAATGGGCCTAGTTCTATCTTAATTCCTTGTAAGTTATTTTTAGATCTCACGAGATAATCCTCGCGCGTAACTCGCAACCTTTCGAGCAGTCGAGTATGATATATAGATGTGAATATTTATAATGTCTGTCATATATAATATAAAAGTACAGGCGCGTTTTGAAAGATAAAACTTTTTCTTGGTCAAGAAAAATATTGCCTGTATTCAATTCTTGGGTACGAAACGTTCCCGTAATACAGTTCTTCTACAAGACGTACTTCACTCCTATAACGTTTGCCGCCAATTTATTTTCACGAGAGGTGTGTCTAAAAATAGCTTGAAGGGGAACTCCCATAAAAAATAGATAATTTAAATTATATTTGTTTATAGGTTTGTTCTATTTGATTTTGTTCTGGAGGAATAACTTTTTCACATATTTTTCACATATTTTTCACATTTGTTCTGGAGGAATAACTTTTTCGTATAATTTGCTTATGGACGGCGCCATTCCGACGGCTCAATGTTGATGTACAGCGGGTGTTCTTGAGTACTTTTCTTTTCTTTCTAGCACTCAATGACGCCAAAATAAAAAAATGAATCACCGCTGGGCACCAATTTCGAGCCGACAAACAAATTGTAATGGCTACGTCTGAAAGCACAAAATGCAAAAATGAAAACGTTATTTCTCGAAATCAAAAACAGATATCGTGGAACTACTAAATTTTTAAAATGGGATTTTAAGGCCTTTTAGTAAACATTATTTATTTTTTGACTGGAGTTTCCCTTTGAGATGAATTAGGATAGAGCTAAACCCCCATTACTATACACTCACTCTCTTTATGCTCTTTTGATGTACATTATTGCATTTTTTTTGTGAAAAAGTATTGTTTGGGACATTTAATTTAATGGTATAGTTATAACATTGGACAGATTCCATCGACTAACTCAATGAACATTTTAAAATGTTTTACGAAACCTGTCGTAATCTTGCAGTAGGGACCAGGAAAGTTTATCAAACTAACTATAACCGAATCAAAAATATAATATCTCTGAATAAAAGTAAAATTCAAGGCCCCAGAGTAAGGTTTTAAAATGACGTCGAATAACGGTGCTGGTTGTTTTTAGATGATCGCTAGTTTCCGTGAAACCATTTGTAAGCCATGGATGGACCTTACCAATGCATAATCAATCGAGAAATGGTCTGGAAACTCGACGAACTTCAAAGCGTCTATAATGAGCTGTGACTTTATGTTGAGACAGACCTCACCGTACACAAACCTTTTGTTTTTCGCTTATTAATATTTAAATAACACGATTGAACCTAAACGCTGCTATAGACCGTTTTCACTCGCGTGATCGGTGGCCCCATTGGGGTGGTGAAACAATACAAAATATTTGAATAAGAAAGAGCTAATTCCCATACCGTACACCAATATGGCCGCCATTTCATTGTTTTGGTACACCAATATGGCCGCCGTGACGTCAGATGAAAACGCTCTATTGGATGATTGTTTCGTTATCAAAAATACAATTATCCTCACCGTGCACAAGTTTGCATAAACGTGAACAAAAACATAGATCAAAGACTTTCGCCGAGTTTCCAGACCATATTTTTATTGACTATGACCAATGTGTTTCACCAGTCGACGAATAAATTAAATTTAAACACATTGCATTGAGGTTGATTATTTTCAACTGCTTAGTGCGTTGTGGAAAAAATTGAGAAATTAGAAATTGCTCTACTACAACAGTCAACAACTACATCAATCAATTTATAGGTCTGCTGCCTTGTTCGCTCGCTTCAGAGCGTCTGCTTCACAGCAATATAAATGTAGACAAGGCTCTCATGAGTACTGGTTATTTAAGTAGGATCAGTGATCAGCTGTTTAAGTTGGAAAAGATCGAATATTTCAACTAATCTGATAGAATGAGATTGAAAGTTATACTCTCAACGAGAGATCATGCACAGTTAATATCATCCGTAATTACAGTTGATTTCATATTACTTTACCGTGGTTTGTTGCGAAGTTTGTTTGGAAATTGACAATGCATTATAACCATGGTTGTCGATTATCCAATGGAATAGCGAGCTTTGAATCAAAGCTCGTTTTGATTGGATAATTGGCATGCAACCTTGTTGACAACGTAATTCCCAAGTTCCAAATGAACTTCCCAACGAACTTCGCAACACACCGCGTCAAAGTAATATCAAATCAAGTGTAACAACAGCTTTTTATCTTTAGAATATTATCTAGACTAAGAGTCTGTAGACGAGTTCCTAAACACACTATAAATCAGACCCACGCAGAACTACAATCATTGCAAAGTTGTTGGAACGATGACCTTTCAAAAAGCTCTTCCCAATGCACCGAATCCCAAAATATTTTCCATCTTGGTATACCTTTTCTAGTGTTTTAATTGATTTAGTTGTATATTATATTGCTCTGATGAAGGCCTAAGTCAACAGGCCGAAAGCTTAATAGCAAATAAATATTAAGGTTGTCCTGGCTAAAGCCAAAAGGCCAAAGCCAAAAGGTCAAAGCCAAGCGCGAAAATGCTCGTTAATAATCCCCAGAGAGGCATAAATATAGTAAATGTGTGCTTCGCTATTTAAATAGTTATTCCCATCGTACTTTTCGCGCTTGGCTTTAGCCTTTTGGCTTTGGCCAGGACAACCTTAATTATTTAGCTATACAGTGTGTATCAAAAAAACTTGAACCCTTGGAAAACAACCTATTGTAGTAGTTTGAAAGCCCTAAGCACTTCGCTGAACCCACAGATGCGTAAAACACATGGTCTTATACACCTGGGAAATTAAGATAACTTATAATCGTATGAAGGAGCATAACTGCAAAGAAATATGTTAAATGTATTCATATCAGTTCGATTAAAAATGGTTCAACTGACCACAGAGCAACGAGTGTTCATTGTAGTAAACCATTTTTAATCGAACTGATATGAATAATTTAACATATTTCTTTGCAGTTATGCTCCTTCATACGATTATAAGTTATCTTAATTTCCCAGGTGTATAAGACCGTGTGTTTTACGCATCTGTAGGTTCAGCGAAGTGCTTAGGGCTTTCAAACTACCACAATAGGTTGTTTTCTAAGGGTTCAGTTTTTTTTTATACACACTGTATACAGTATAACGAGCTGTGGGAGTGATTCATCTGACGTCACGGCGGCCATATTGGTGCACAGAAACAATGACATGTTTTATTACAAATAAAATCCTGCAAATAAAAAATAATTATCTAGTAGGAAGGAGTACGTTATATTCTTAAAATGTCTATCTACAGAGGCTTCAGTTCAGGCCAGGAAAATTTCCCCGTTGGCGTCTTTCCGTTTTCTTTACGCGCGAGGCCTAATCTGTAGCTACGACTGATTTCGAGGGGCAGCAGTGGGATGCACGGGATAAAGCAGTGGGAAGCAGTGGGATGCATAGCATAATGGGAGAATCAAGGATCGAGTTCACAGTCATTTCCAGGCCGCAAATGCGATGCAGGCTCTCGTCGTTCCCAGAGCCCACTTTCCCCTTACCCAGCGGGTGGGAAACGAGAGGCTCTGGGATAAAGCCGTTCACGCCATCACAGAATTCTTGTTATCCAGAAGAAGAGTTATATAGAGTTCACTGTGTTCATCAGCCAATGAAATATCGATGTGAAACCGATTATCCCAGAGCTCTGGGATAATCCGTTCACGCCATCACAGGATTCTTGTTATCCTAGCCTGCGTAGCTGGCGGTTTTACATAGAAAATCGGCCACTTTCATGGGGCAGTTCGCAGTCCACGTGCGTGCTGGCTCAAGTGAGTTGTCGGCCGTGTATTGGTGACGTTTACACGCAAGATATTCGTTCTACGCATGCGTAGCTAATACGGTTCAGCCCGTATTTCGCGAGCCTCGACAGCCGCCATTTCCGATCGTGCGCCCGCTCTTCCGCCGCCCGCTCTTCCGCCGCCCGCTCTTCCGCCCGCTTTTTCTCCCTCGCCCGCTTTTTCTCCCTCGCCCGCTTCTTCGCCCTCGCCCGCTTCTTCACCACGCAGGCTATTGTTATCCGGAAGAAGTCACTGGGCTGTGTTGTTATGTGTATTTATTAACTTGTTTAGTCGAAAGCTAATATTTTGCCTAGAACTTCACGAAATTTACGAAGAATGTTGTTTTGACTATGCTCTTGCTTCCTAGCGTAAGAGAAATTTTGTAAACAAAATCTAGCAAAGCTAAGGTGTTTAGTAACACCAACCTTCGACTCTAAACGAATTGCGTACCTGGCTACTTGGCTACTTGGCTACGTGGCTACTTGGCTACGTGGCTACTTGGCTACGTGGCTACTTGGCTACTTGGCTACTTGGCTACTTGGCTACTTGGCTACTTGGCTACTTGGCTACGTGGCTACGTGGCTACGTGGCTACGTGGCTACTTGGCTACGTGGCTACGTGGCTACTTGGCTACTTGGCTACGTGGCTACGTGGCTACGTGGCTACGTGGCTACGTGGCTACGTGGCTACGTGGCTACGTGGCTACTTGGCTACTTGGCTACGTGGCTACTTGGCTACGTGGCTACGTGGCTACTTGGCTACTTGGCTACGTGGCTACAGTTGGCTACTTGGCTACGTGGCTACGTGGCTACTTGGCTACGTGGCTACGTGGCTACTTGGCTACGTGGCTACGTGGCTACTTGGCTACTTGGCTACTTGGCTACGTGGCTACTTGGCTACTTGGCTACTTGGCTACTTGGCTACGTGCCTACTTGGCTACTTGGCTACTTGGCTACTTGGCTACTTGGCTACTTGGCTACGTGGCTACGTGCGTACTTGGCTACGTGGCTACGTGGCTACGTGCCTACTTGGCTACTTGGCTACTTGGCTACGTGGCTACGTGGCTACGTGGCTACGTGGCTACGTGGCTACGTGGCTACTTGGCTACTTGGCTACTTGGCTACTTGGCTACTTGGCTACTTGGCTACGTGGCTACTTGGCTACGTGGCTACGTGGCTACGTGGCTACTTGGCTACTTGGCTACGTGGCTACGTGGCTACGTGGCTACTTGGCTACGTGGCTACTTGGCTACGTGGCTACGTGGCTACTTGGCTACTTGGCTACTTGGCTACTTGGCTACGTGGCTACGTGCATACTTGGCTACGTGGCTACGTGGCTACGTGCCTACTTGGCTACTTGGCTACTTGGCTACTTGGCTACGTGGCTACGTGGCTACGTGGCTACGTGGCTACGTGGCTACGTGGCTACGTGGCTACGTGGCTACGTGGCTACGTGGCTACTTGGCTACTTGGCTACTTGGCTACTTGGCTACTTGGCTACTTGGCTACTTGGCTACTTGGCTACGTGGCTACTTGGCTACTTGGCTACGTGGCTACGTGGCTACTTGGCTACGTGGCTACTGATGAATCAAAAGTAGGAAAACGGAAGTATCACAAAGGCCATTATGTCGAAGGTCAATGGATTTTGGGGGGAATAGAAGAAGACTCACGAAAGTGCTTTCTCGTTGCAGTGGAAGACAGATCAGAAAAAACACTTTTATCCCTCATAAAGAAATGGACTCCACCGGAAGCCATTATAATTTCAGATACGGTTAGTTATACTCACAAAACTGTTAATCATTCTCAGGAATTTAAGAATAACGATGGAGACAATACCAACAAAATTGAAGGGCATTGGAAACAAATGAAAGCTACTTTACCAACCCATGGAAGAAAAAAATATCATTACTCGTCATATTTAGCTAAGTTTGTGTGGAGATACATGAACAAAGACGAGGATCTATTTTGGGCTTTTCTGGAGAACGTAAAGACAATTTATAATCCAAATATGAAATAAAGATGCAATTAACAGCATCTTACTTTATGACGTGTGGCTATAATACAATGCACAGCATAAATGCAACCTATAGCTCTGATATTTTTACTGCAGTTAAAATAATTTCCATCTTCCTCGTCTTATTTTTTTACTTGAAATAACAACAAACTAGTATAATATAGTATATAGGTCCCCTAACTCCTAATCCCTAATCATAACCCATAATCCTAACCCCAATTCCTAACCTTAATCATAAATGGGTACGTTTGTGGTATACAAAATTACGTGATAACCTGACCCCCACACAATGAAACCAAAAACCCTAACCCTAAAAAACGGGAACGTTTGTGGTATGGAAAATTACGATAACCTGACACCCACACAATAGAACCAAAAACCCTAACCCTAATCACAAAACGGGTGTGTTTGTGGTATGGAAAATTACGATAACCTGACACCCACACAATGGAACCAAAAACCCTAACCCTAATCACAAAACAGACATGGATGATTTTTCTATTGCTTCCGAAGTGTCAGTTTTATTAACCGCGGATATCACGTGGTGTATGCTCATGTACCACGTGATAAACATCCAATTGTTAACCCTTAAACAAGCTATCACGTGGTACAAAAGAATACACCTCGTATTCTGTGCCGTGGACAACAGAATTAAGTGGATAAATGTGCGAATTGGGTGCATTGAATCATTATTGAGAAGCTTTTTACAAAATTCATAAGTATTTTCAGTACGAAGTGTAGTAATTTTTTAATTGTGATGTACTAAGATCCTTGTCAACGTTATCAAAGAGGTTAGTTTTCAAAAAGACAGTTTTCGTTGGTGTTTTGTTCTTTCCTTGTTTCAAACTTGGCGTGCTTTTTAGCAGAGTTTGTTTTATAGATCTCGCCTGTTAAATTGTTTTATTAGGGCTATAATTAAACACGAACAGCGAGTTTATTGCACTGCCTCAAAAACAAACCATTTTGTATTTATTGACGTAAACAACTTAACATTTTGAAGATTGACCTTGTGTGGGCCGATAAAATCCAGCCGAGAATTTTATCAAACAGCAAACGTGTCTCTATAGCACATATAAAGACATCGTTAATTTAAACACAATTCTGTATGTTTTGGTTCATAAATTTTATATCAATGATTTTTAAAGCCGCCATGCAAGTATTCGTTTTGTTGTTTAGCTATTAAAATGAACATGCATGATGATAATGTATTATAGAAGTGGAAAGTTGAGTTATTTACGAGTCGTGGCTTTAAATTTAAATATAAAAACACTTTGACAATAATGTTATAAACTCTTTACTAGTAATGCATTGCCTGCCCGAGACCCGACGGGTAAAATCATCTGGCGTGAAAGTTCACTTTCCCACAACAACGATGCATCGATTGTTATTTTTTGAACTCCCTGTCACCGTTTTTATAGTCTGAAGATTGTTTTCAACGATTTGACTTGTGTTTGTATGATTTACATAATGTACTGCTTATAATTATAATGAATCTTTATATGCTCGTAGATGTTTTCTGACTAAAATTAAACCTGGAGATGACAAAATAAACTTTAGGAATATTCCTATATGAATGGATTTTGCATAGGATAGCTTGTTGTTTTTTACTATTTATATTTAAACATTATCTGCCCCTGGCAAACCCCTGGCAGTCTGTAAAATTACTTATTTCAAGGCTAAATTCAAACGTATTTTGAACGCAATTCGTTTAGAGTCGAAGGTTGGTGTTAACGACGGCGTGTGTAGCCAAGTGGCAAGCAAGAATAACAGTTTTGTGTGGCGGGGTATTCTATAGTTATTCCTAAACTTTGTAAAGCTCTGAGCTATAGTAAGCGAAATGTTAGCTTTCATGTAAACTAATTCGGGCAGTCGCTTCAGACACTAAACACCTTAGCTTTGAGATTTTGTTTACAATCTTAAATCAGTTCTCTTACGCTAGGAAGCAAGAGCATAGTCAAAACAATATTCTTCGTAAATTTCGTGAAGTTCTAGGCTAAACTTCAAAATATTAGCTTTCGACTAAACAAGTTAATAGATACACATAACAACACGGCTTATACGTGGCTACGTGGCTACTTGGCTACGTGGCTACTTGGGTACGTGGCTGGCTACTTGGCTACGTGTCTACTGATGAATCAAAAGTAGGAAAACGGAAGTATCACAAAGGCCATTATGTCGAAGGTCAATGGATTTTGGGGGGAGAGAAGAAGACTCACGAAAGTGCTTTCTCGTTGCAGTGGAAGACAGATCAGAAAAAACACTTTTATCCCTCCATAAAGAAATGGACTGCACCGGAATCCACCATTATAATTTCAGATACGGTTATACTCACAAAACTGTTAATCATTCTCAGGAATTTAAGAATAACGATGGAGACAATACCAACAAAATTGAAGGGCATTGGAAACAAATAAAAGCTACTTTACCAACCCATGGAAGAAAAAAATATCATTACTCGTCATATTTAGCTAAGTTTATGTGGAGATACATCAACAAAGATGAGGATTTATTTTGGGTTTTTCTGGAGAACGTAAAGACAATTTATAATCCAAATATGAAATAAAGATGCAATTAACAGCATCTTACTTTATGACGTGTGGCTATAATACAATGCACAGCATAAATGCAACCTATAGCTCTGATATTTTTACTGCAGTAAAAATAATTTCCATCTTCCTCGTCTTATTTTTTTACTTGAAATAACAACAAACTAGTATAATATAGTATATAGGTCCCCTAACTCCTAATCCCTAATCATAACCCATAATCCTAACCCCAATTCCTAACCTAATCATAAATGTGTATGTTTGTGGTATACAAAATTACGATAACCTGACCCCCACACAATGGAACCAAAAACCCTAACCCTAATCACAAAACAGACATGGATGATTTTTCTATCGCTTCCGAAGTGTCAGTTTTATTAACCGCGGATATCACGTGGTGTATGCTCATGTACCACGTGATAAACATCCAATTGTTAACCCTTAAACAAGCTATCACGTGGTACATAAGAATACACCTCGTATGTGACTGCTTTGAAACAAAACTGTCATCTATTCTGTGCCATGGACAACAGAATTAAGCGGATAAGTGTGCGAATTGGGTGCATTGAATCATTATTGAGAAGCTTTTTACAAAATTCGTAAGTATTTTCAGTACGAATTGTAGTCATTTTTTAATTGTGAAGTACTATATACTACACACACGTAAAAATCTCACATTAGCAAGCCTATCACGCTGTAGCAAGCTTGTTGACTCTTTGAGAACAACCTTGTAGTAAGTTGTTGAGCTGCAGAGCGGTAACAAGTTGTTGGAACAGCGAGGATCAGGCTAGTTGTCAACAAGCCATGTCAGACTTGTTGGAACAACTTGTAACAAGTCTGTTGAAGTCATCAAGCTTGTTACAAGCTGTTCCAACAAGCTCGTTACAGATTGTTTTAACAAATTTGGAGCAAGATCGCTGTGACAACTTGTGGCAGACTTGTCACAACAAGGAAGATTCAGCCTTCACAACAACTTAAAAATAGCATGTGAAAACCGGTTTGAACCAGTCGATTAAATCATGGATGGCGTGGATTATGAAGAGAAAATTTCAACAAGACATTAACGGCTTTTTGCTGGCGATGTTGTTTACAGTTTACACGAAGTTGTCGTCAAAATAGAGAGAAATCACAGGATAATATAAACAGATTACAGGTCTTTTGAAGTGCTAAAAACTCATTCTCGGTTTGGATTTCTGTTTGGAGATAATTTTTCAGTGGTTGCAAATAATATCAAGCACAAATGAAATGGGAAAACAACAAGACTTTGCTCAGTACTGGACGTTCATCGATAGCAAACCGGAAAGACAGAATATAATACACCAAGATCCTTGTCAACGTTATCAAAGAGGTTAGTTTTCAAAAAGACAGTTTTCGTTGGTGTTTTGTTCTTTCCTTGTTTCAAACTTGGCTTGCTTTTTGGCAGAGTTTGTTTTATAGATCTCGCCTGTTAAATTGTTTTATTAGGGCTATAATTAAACACGAACAGCGAGTTTATTGCACTGCCTCAAAAACAAACCATTTTGTATTTATTGACGTAAACAACTTAACATTTTGAAGATTGACCTTGTGTGGGCCGATAAAATCCAGCCGAGAATTTTATCAAACAGCAAACGTGTCTCTATAGCACATATAAAGACATCGTTAATTTAAACACAATTCTGTATGTTTTGGTTCATAAATTTTATATCAATGATTTTTAAAGCCGCCATGCAAGTATTCGTTTTGTTGTTTAGCTATTAAAATGAACATGCATGATGATAATGTATTATAGAAGTGGAAAGTTGAGTTATTTACGAGTCGTGGCTTTAAATTTAAATATATAAAAACACTTTGACAATAATGTTATAAACTCTTTACTAGTAATGCATTGCCTGCCCGAGACCCGACGGGTAAAATCATCTGGCGTGAAAGTTCACTTTCCCACAACAACGATGCATCGATTGTTATTTTTTGAACTCCCTGTCACCGTTTTTATAGTCTGAAGATTGTTTTCAACGATTTGACTTGTGTTTGTATGATTTACATAATGTACTGCTTATAATTATAATGAATCTTTATATGCTCGTAGATGTTTTCTGACTAAAATTAAACCTGGAGATGACAAAATAAACTTTAGGAATATTCCTATATGAATGGATTTTGCATAGGATAGCTTGTTGTTTTTTACTATTTATATTTAAACATTATCTGCCCCTGGCAAACCCCTGGCAGTCTGTAAAATTACTTATTTCAAGGCTAAATTCAAACGTATTTTGAACGCAATTCGTTTAGAGTCGAAGGTTGGTGTTAACGACGGCGTGTGTAGCCAAGTGGCAAGCAAGAATAACAGTTTTGTGTGGCGGGGTATTCTATAGTTATTCCTAAACTTTGTAAAGCTCTGAGCTATAGTAAGCGAAATGTTAGCTTTCATGTAAACTAATTCGGGCAGTCGCTTCAGACACTAAACACCTTAGCTTTGAGATTTTGTTTACAATCTTAAATCAGTTCTCTTACGCTAGGAAGCAAGAGCATAGTCAAAACAATATTCTTCGTAAATTTCGTGAAGTTCTAGGCTAAACTTCAAAATATTAGCTTTCGACTAAACAAGTTAATAGATACACATAACAACACGGCTTATACGTGGCTACGTGGCTACTTGGCTACGTGGCTACTTGGGTACGTGGCTGGCTACTTGGCTACGTGTCTACTGATGAATCAAAAGTAGGAAAACGGAAGTATCACAAAGGCCATTATGTCGAAGGTCAATGGATTTTGGGGGGAGAGAAGAAGACTCACGAAAGTGCTTTCTCGTTGCAGTGGAAGACAGATCAGAAAAAACACTTTTATCCCTCCATAAAGAAATGGACTGCACCGGAATCCACCATTATAATTTCAGATACGGTTATACTCACAAAACTGTTAATCATTCTCAGGAATTTAAGAATAACGATGGAGACAATACCAACAAAATTGAAGGGCATTGGAAACAAATAAAAGCTACTTTACCAACCCATGGAAGAAAAAAATATCATTACTCGTCATATTTAGCTAAGTTTATGTGGAGATACATCAACAAAGATGAGGATTTATTTTGGGTTTTTCTGGAGAACGTAAAGACAATTTATAATCCAAATATGAAATAAAGATGCAATTAACAGCATCTTACTTTATGACGTGTGGCTATAATACAATGCACAGCATAAATGCAACCTATAGCTCTGATATTTTTACTGCAGTAAAAATAATTTCCATCTTCCTCGTCTTATTTTTTTACTTGAAATAACAACAAACTAGTATAATATAGTATATAGGTCCCCTAACTCCTAATCCCTAATCATAACCCATAATCCTAACCCCAATTCCTAACCTAATCATAAATGTGTATGTTTGTGGTATACAAAATTACGATAACCTGACCCCCACACAATGGAACCAAAAACCCTAACCCTAATCACAAAACAGACATGGATGATTTTTCTATCGCTTCCGAAGTGTCAGTTTTATTAACCGCGGATATCACGTGGTGTATGCTCATGTACCACGTGATAAACATCCAATTGTTAACCCTTAAACAAGCTATCACGTGGTACATAAGAATACACCTCGTATGTGACTGCTTTGAAACAAAACTGTCATCTATTCTGTGCCATGGACAACAGAATTAAGCGGATAAGTGTGCGAATTGGGTGCATTGAATCATTATTGAGAAGCTTTTTACAAAATTCGTAAGTATTTTCAGTACGAATTGTAGTCATTTTTTAATTGTGAAGTACTATATACTACACACGTAAAAATCTCACATTAGCAAGCCTATCACGCTGTAGCAAGCTTGTTGACTCTTTGAGAACAACCTTGTAGTAAGTTGTTGAGCTGCAGAGCGGTAACAAGTTGTTGGAACAGCGAGGATCAGGCTAGTTGTCAACAAGCCATGTCAGACTTGTTGGAACAACTTGTAACAAGTCTGTTGAAGTCATCAAGCTTGTTACAAGCTGTTCCAACAAGCTCGTTACAGATTGTTTTAACAAATTTGGAGCAAGATCGCTGTGACAACTTGTGGCAGACTTGTCACAACAAGGAAGATTCAGCCTTCACAACAACTTAAAAATAGCATGTGAAAACCGGTTTGAACCAGTCGATTAAATCATGGATGGCGTGGATTATGAAGAGAAAATTTCAACAAGACATTAACGGCTTTTTGCTGGCGATGTTGTTTACAGTTTACACGAAGTTGTCGTCAAAATAGAGAGAAATCACAGGATAATATAAACAGATTACAGGTCTTTTGAAGTGCTAAAAACTCATTCTCGGTTTGGATTTCTGTTTGGAGATAATTTTTCAGTGGTTGCAAATAATATCAAGCACAAATGAAATGGGAAAACAACAAGACTTTGCTCAGTACTGGACGTTCATCGATAGCAAACCGGAAAGACAGAATATAATACACCAAGATCCTTGTCAACGTTATCAAAGAGGTTAGTTTTCAAAAAGACAGTTTTCGTTGGTGTTTTGTTCTTTCCTTGTTTCAAACTTGGCTTGCTTTTTGGCAGAGTTTGTTTTATAGATCTCGCCTGTTAAATTGTTTTATTAGGGCTATAATTAAACACGAACTGCGAGTTTATTGCACTGCTTCAAAAACAAACCATTTTGTATTTATTGACGTAAACAACTTAACATTTTGAAGATTGACCTTGTGTTGGCCGATAAAATCCAGCCGAGAATTTTATCAAACGGCAAACGTGTCTCTATAGCACATATAAAGACATTATTAATTTAAACATAATTCTGTATGTTTTAGTTCGTAAATTTTATATCAATGATTTTTAAAGCCGCCATGCAAAGTATTCGTTTTGTTGTTTAGCTATTAAAATGAACATGCATGATAATAATGTATTTTATTATATGTCTTGCGAGTCCGAACTGGTGTATTGAACGCTGATTGGCTAACGTGCGAGTCCGTACTTTACCGTACGGACTCGGTGTACGGACCCGCACAAAAACAACATACAAAAAAAATTAAAAATTATAAAAATTAAAAATTAAAAAAAAATTAAATAAAAAAAAAAAAAAAAATTATATTCTTAAAAATTATAAAAAAAAAAAAAAAAATTATATTCTTAAAAATTATATTCTTTCCAAAATGTTTTCCCTTTTGGTTGTTTTGTTGTCAATTATATCGAATCGCGACTATGAGACCGCTCAGCCTCCGCTTGCGCTGACGTGCAGGAAGACGTACTGTAGACGATAATGTTTTCTCTAAATTATTTCCCGTTGTTGTGGAGACATATAATAAATTCCTTATTAACCTCACAAGCTCGGTCCGTACGGGAAAATATTTTGCTTTCGATCTTTTGAGTACAGACCTCGCCCTTCGGGCTCGGTCTGTACTCAAAAGATCTCGAGCAAAATATTTTCCCGTACGGACCTCGCGCTCGGTTAATAAGTACTTAATAGAAGTGGAAAGTTGAGTTATTTATGAGTCGTGGCTTTAAATTTAAATATAAAAACACTTTGACAATAATGTTATAAACTCTTTAGTTTAATGTATTGCCTGCCCGAGACCCGACGGGTAAAATCATCTGGCGTGAAAGTTCACTTTCCCACAACAACGATGCATCGATTGTTATTTTTTGAACTCCCTGTCACCGTTTTTATAGTCTGAATATATGTGTTTGTATGACATAAATTTTTGCATTGTATTCTTTGTTGTGAAAGTTTTGTATTAAATCCATTGAACTAAAAATAACTGGAACGCTACGTTCAACCGGAAGTTTGAAGCCAAATTATGCAAGTCGTACCCAGCCTTTCCACGAAAAAAACAAACACGGCCAAAACAAAAAAAGTAGAAACACGCGTGGAAGTGCGTGTCTGGGAGTCAAAACTGGCTTCATGGGAGTCAAATTTTGGCTTCAAGATTTGTATGCGCAGTTTACTGAACGTAGCGTTCCAGTTATTTTTAGTTCAATGATTAAATCTGCCGCCACGCTGGACAAAGGGTTTAGATAAAAAGCGGGCGCGGACTGGCGGAATCGCGGACTAGCGGACTCACGGACTGGCGAGTATTTTTAACCGGGGTTTTATTGCCGGTAGAATTCAGGCGACAGAGTTATTCGTGGTGTGTTTTTAACCGGGGTATTTCCCCCGGCGGACTGACGAAATGTCGGGATATTGTCGCGAGTTGTGTGTTTTTTTTGTTTTCTTTTTTTAATAGTATTTCTGTAGTTCTCCCTGGAACAACAAACTCGGATAATTTTTTATCAGTGCTTTCATTCTTATAAACGAACAGGTTTTTTATATGGAGTTTTATATGGCATGGTGTCTGCCTGTGATACAACGAAGCTCACACCTCAAGTGCTGTAGATTAAAAATCGTGGGTCGGAAATGAAAATATGCTCGATAAAAAGCTGTATAAGAAGTATATAGATAGCCAATGCAAATAGTACTTGTTGATGGAGTAAAACTCGTCTAATGAATAATGTAGAAAAGACTAAACTGATACACGAAACATAAATAATAAAAATAAGAGCAAATGAATTTCATTTAATGAATGTCATATTTGCGAGGGGAAACCATACGTTTTGTCGGTGTTTCCATCCTGACGTGTTGAAGTGGTATTAATTCATATTATATATTATATGAGTGGAAACTGTTATGAAGATCACTTCTGCTTTTAGCCTTTTAGACTGCGTCTTCAACATAAGGTGAACATGAAAAATAAGTCGGTACGAGTGTGAAAAACTGCTAAAATTATTTCTCTATTTTGCATTACTTGGCAGCTTAATCTTTTTCATCTGTGCGTAACTCCGACTTCAATACACCGACGGAGTCCAATCAGTCCAATGATTTCAGCGCCTGATCGTAACCAGATAAATCTAGGATAAGCGACTACACCATTGCACCCAAGTCCTGTTGAATCTACAAATTAAATTAACTCTAACTGCCAATAATCGAGAATTCGCGACTTAGACTTAGTTTCAGTTTATCGCAAATACCACAAATAAAATGTAGTCTTTTACTCGCCCTCCAGCAACCTTTTCTCTTTAGTTCATTATATCATCCATACTTGAAGCAGGCTATAAGCTTGAGTAGGCTTGTACCTTGTCTAGAGAGCTTTAAAAACATGCATGAAAAAACGTCTGAAAAAAAATAGAAAATATGTACAACAGAATTTTTTTTTTAATTTGCATTTTAAGCAATTATCTTGGCTTTCAATATATATGGAAAATGATAAAATTATATAACAAGTCTGTAATTATGTTTCTTTACTGCAAACTTAACAAAACTTTTGTAGAAATAACCTGAACTGTAAATATGAAGGGAAATTAAAAAGCAAGGAAAATGTGCTACTTTCGTTCCCAGGGTCTCATGAAGATCATGCAACTAATGCAAGTTGTTTATAGTAAATAACTTTTTACATTATTAAACCAAACTCTCTTAAGGTGGCTCATACAGTTTCTTGAAAAATGGAAAATACAAGTTTGAGAGTCAAAAACACGTGCATAAACAATTCGGAAAAAGAATAATAAGTACTTATTAACCGAGCGCGAGGTCCGTACGGGAAAATATTTTGCTTGAGATCTTTTGAGTACAGACCACTGATCTCAAATAATATACTCAGTATAATGAGTATATTATTTGAGATCAGTGGTACAGACCGAGCCCGAAGGGCGAGGTCTGTACTCAAAAGATCGAAAGCAAAATATTTTCCCATACGGACCGAGCTTGTGAGGTTAATAAGGAATTTATTATATGTCTCCACAACAACGGGAAATAATTTAGAGAAAACATTATCGTCTACAGTACGTCTTCCTGCACGTCAGCGCAAGCGGAGGCTGAGCGGTCTCATAGTCGCGATTCGATATAATTGACAACAAAACAACCAAAAGGGAAAACATTTTGAAAAGAATATAATTTTTAAGAATATAATTTATTTTTTTTTATATAATTTTTAAGAATATAATATTTTTTATTTTATTTATTTTTTTATTTAATTTTTTTTTAATTTTTAATTTTTATAATTTTTAATTTTTTTTGTATGTTGTTTTTGTGCGGGTCCGTACACCGAGTCCGTACGGTAAAGTACGGACTCGCACGTTAGCCAATCAGCGTTCAATACGCCAGTTCGGACTCGCAAGACATATAATAAAACTAATTATCATTCATTTCCTTTCTATCCTGCATTCTGATTGGTTAATTCACCTGCAAATAACTGAGTGCAAATAATTTTTTGCCGCAAATAATGTTATGAGCATGCGCACTAGCAATGGCGCTGCTGACGGCAAATAATTTTCGTAAACATGGCGGCTAGTTCTTCAGCTATCCGAGGAAATAATCGAGAGTATTTGGAAGCATTCATAACGACAATGTACTTTAGAAAAGAAATAGTTAAAAGGAAGATTTAGTGAGATAAAAAGCAACACTTGTGCCAACAAAAAGTAAGTTTTACGAAGATTTTAGTATGCCGAAGACACAGAGAAGAGTGACGATCAAGCAAAATATTTTCCCGTACGGACCTCGCGCTCGGTTAATAAGTACTTAATATCATGCATAGTAAAACAGTCTGACAATCAAAAACATTACCAAATAAATAGCAACAGTTGTTGCTATGGCAACAATGGCGTTTCAAAATGGCTGCCAATTTCCCTTCAAACTAATTTAATTCGAAAAAAACTTTGGTGACCCCCCATTTTTTTTCATTAAAACTTTTCTTGAAGTATGAGTAATCAATAGGCCGATTTAAAAAAAATTCTGTAGACCGAATAATTTTTTTCGTAAGGATCTTGGTGTTTGCTGTCGATGAACATCCACTGAGCAAAGTCTTGTTGTTTTCCCATTTCATTTGTGCATTCCATATTATTTGCAACCACTGAAAAATTATCTCCAAACACTGGCAAACAGAAATCCAAAGCGAGAATGAGTTTTTAGCTCTTCAAAAGACCTGTAATCTGTATATATTATCCTGTGATTTCTCTGCCATATTTTGACGACAACTTCGTGTAAACAACATCGCCAACAAAAAGCCGTTAATGAGCCAATGTCTTGTTGAAATTTTCTCTTCATAATCCACGCCATCCATGATTTAATCGACTGGTTCAAACCGGTTTTCACATGCTATTTTTAAGTTGTTGTGATTGTGAAGGCTGAATCTTCCTTGTTGTGACAGGTCTGCCACAAGTTGTCACAGCGATCTTGCTCCAGACTTGTTAAAACAATCTGTAACGAGCTTGTTGGAACAGCTTGTGACAAGCTTGATGACTTCAACAGACTTGTTACCGTTGTTCCAACAAGTCTGATATGGCTTGTTGACAACAAGCCTGATTCTGGCTGTTCCAACAACTTGTTACCGCTCTGCAGCTCAACAACTTGCTACAAGGTTGTTGTCAACAAGCTTGCTACAGCGTGATAAGCCAACAGCATTGTTACAACTTGTTCCCAGGCTTGTTACAAGCTTGTTCCGCCAACATCTTGTTGACAAGCTGTGAGATTTTTACGTGTGTACTCATGGAATGTGAAACCATTATAATGCGTGGGCGGCTTTGGCAAGTAACTCGTCTCATATAAACACTCATCTTTTTTCAACTCGCCAGGCCGGGTAACTCGCCTAGCCGGGTAACTCGGCTCCATATAAACAGGCCCTAACTTGTATCGTCAGACATCATTGTTTACTGAAGGACCAAAAGTGATGATCTTCGGCAAGTGTCACGTTCGCGATTCCAGCCAGCAGTTCGCCGTCCGAGAGATTGTTCAGCAAAGCCGGCTGAACAATCAAATACTACACGAATCTTTTCAGGCTTTCTTGGATGGTACACCCCATGTTGTGGAATATACCAAGTTCGACCATCTGCAACCAATTCTTCTTCTGGAGGGACCTTTTCTGCGTGCCCTTTCTTAATAATTTCATCCATGAATTTAACATAATCTTCCTTGTACCTTTCGTCCTTACCAAATCTTAACTTCAACCATTGGAGGCGATAGGTAGCCAATTTCTTGTTATTAGGTAGTTTGATGTCATCTTCTCTAAACGGCAATGGAATCTCGAACGGCAATAGTGTCCATCCGGTCGCAGGTGGATTCCTTTAGAAACCTTGTCCAGAAACATTTGATCATCTTGAAAAAGATATTTTCGAACAATGTCACTGTTTTCGTTGAAGTCCATCTCGAACATTCTGTTGATTGACGATGGATCAATGACTGATATCTCTAACTCGGGTTTCATGAACAAAGCTGATGTCAGGTTTCTTTTCCTTTCCGATTTCTCAAACTTCGATTCGGTTACACGAAACTTCGGAGTCGGGTTGGTTAATCTTCGAGATTGGGCCAACAAAATTCCCCAACCAAGGACTGTCCGAACTGCATACGGATCGTTGTCATTTCCAGGTATAACCTCTCTTGGTTTAATTGCCTTGGGGCAGTTGGATCCAATCAAAAGACTTTCTCAAGATCTGGTCGATACGGATGAACTCGATTCGATAATTCGGCTGGGTGGTCCCACTCTGCAGCCATCTCAGGTCGTGGAATTTCATTTCTTTTTGATGGGGATATCATCTCTGGAATAAACTTTAGGTAGTTCGACTTGCGTTATCTTCTCAGGATCCTGTAGCTTTAATCCTGCTCTGTAGCAATTACTTCAGTGCCGTGCATTGTGTTAAGCTGTAAATGGGTATTAACACCGTCTTTAGTCCATACAATTACCGAGTTTTTTCATGGTCTCACGCTTAATGAATGTTCCATTGCTTGCGGGATCCAACAACGCGTATATACCATTACTTGACAATTGGTTTGTCCTGATGGTAAAGCCACACTGGTAGAATCAGTGAACTTGTTATCTCTTGGCAAGATCCAATCGCGTTGCACACACTTACACGCTGATTCATTGTGCTGTCCGTCTTTAAAGGACTATTTTCCAAAGGAGTTTGTGTTGAATTCTCCTGCAGAGATGTATTCTTTGCTGGGTCTATAGCAGTGTGGGATGAGCCTTGTCGCAAATCTTACATTGCTTTCTGGACTGGCATTTTCTTGACATGTGGCCAAGACCAAAACATCCAAAGCATATTTCTTTCTTCATGACGGAATCTTTCCTTTCTTTTAAATTCGTCTTCTTGAATTCCTGGCAGTTTTCTAGGGAATGACTTCTTGTACAAAGGGCATGCAGATCGACGTATATACTTCATGTTGTTGATATCGGACTCTCGATTTTGGCGAATCAATATTCGTTGAAAAGCTGCTTGAATATTGCATGCTTGCTTCCACTTGCGAATCTCTTGCACTTTAATAGTTTATCCTCATTTCTTCGATCGGCTTTCCTTTCTTCTTTAAGGGCTTGAGGAGAGAAGATAGGATCTGCAGCAAGGCCAGCTTCGCTCTTCACAAACTCAACCAAATCATGAAAACTGACAATTGTTTCCTCAGATTTTAGTATGTCATTGGCACGACGACACTATCTGACACCAGAATAGATGGGCAGTTTTGAACTAATTCTCTTTAATAGATCTTCGGAGTTTAATCCTTCCATATACTTGATCGTTTTCATACCCTCTTCGGTTTGTAGCAAAACGTCGGAATTGAAAGCTTTTGCAACCCGACACCGTCCATATCTTTAATTTTTCTTTATATATTTCATAAAAAAACAAAAACGAATGATCTAAATAAATTAAATAATCACCACGTGGCGGTCACACATACAGTATGTCTACTCTTAAAGAACAACCAATGTGTGTTTGTTCTAATGATTTTGATGATATTGCTAGACATCTTCATTCACTATTAAACTTTGCAGCAGGTCGTACTCAAGTTGATTATTGTTATCTCAATAGATTCCCTTTACCTATTAACGACAAATTGTTGTAACAAAATAATTTAAATACTGTATTAGTCAAATTTTGCGAGTTGTTGTTGATGTTAATTTAATTGGCCCAAACTTCACTTTAATACCATAGCTTTAATACTCATGCCATTAGCGCACTGCCTCTCGCCACTGAGGACCAGAGTTAAAGCCTGGTTTCCATATAGCCGTAAGAGCCGGCGGCATGGCTGCGTCAGGGGCGATGGTCCAATCATAGACAGTGTTGAATTAGCCAGCAATAAAAGCTGTATGCGATTGGACCATTGCCTCTTGCCGCAGCCATGCCGCCAGCTCTTACGGCTATATGGAAACCAGGCTTGGAACTCATGCCAGATATGAGTAAAGTTGTTAGTTTTTAGCCTCCTGTGCTTTGATGGTTTTTCTCCGAGTTGTTTATATTTTTTAAAGTAAAATCACAGCATGACCGGTACCAACATAAACAATCTTGTCAAAAATCTTGTTCAACTCTAAATACAAGGTTGTTACAAGTACTGTATCCAGTTGTATCATTGTTTTTACCCTAGTACTTGACTACTTGTTTGATAGTAGATGCGTGACATGCACGCCTAGGCGTGCGTGCCTATTTTTATATATACTAACAAGAAACATGATTTTGTTTGTAGCTTCAATATGAGGGTTTTACTCGTTCTTGTGATTGCAATTGTTCTTGTTGGCGTTATACATGGTGAACCAAAACCAATAAGGCAAGATCGTGATGAAGTTGCATTGGATGACGCATACCAGGTTATAATTTTTAGTAATGCTCATGTTTAGTTGGTGCTATTCTATTAATATATATAGACGTTTGGTGGACGTTCGTTGAGCTCAATTACTCAGAAAAGGTCATCTGAGCCCCAGACAGCGTTCGCATATGAGATGTAGTTAAAGTGATATGGTAAGTTGTATGTATACATGTAGTGCATATGCATGGTACTTTTGCGAGCTTAGTTTAATGTAACAGACGTCTGTTACATTACACCAAGCTCGCAAACGTACCACTGCATTACATGTATACGTACAACTTATCATATTATATATATATATAAAGGGGAAAAGCAAGTCAACTGACGTGAGCTGACGTGTCCATGTGTCTGTCCTCTAATAGATCATGGGCAACAACCAACGAAAACACGCATAGCAACCAAGGTTTTGTAAATAATATATATATATATATATATTGCTACACTATGTGTGTGTGTATATGTACTATTTACAAAACCTTGGTTGCTATGCATGTTTTCGTTGGTTGTTGCCCATGATCTAGTAGAGGACAGACACATGGACACTCAGCTCACGTCAGCTGAGTTCGATACTGGAAAATCTTTTAAATTTTTCAGTATTGTATAAAACAAATAGATTCCATTTTTTGTTGTCTGTTCAGTTATAGATGCACAGAAGACGTTACAACGTCGTAAGAACATCAGTGACCCACTCGAATGCGTCTCGTGGGCTACTTTTTTGTTCTTACTACGTTGTGACGTCATCTGTGCATCTATAGGGACCTTAAGATGATACGACGACGACGGCGCTTAAAAAGCAACATAAATTCTATAATTGAAAAAAGTCACGGTTAACTAACTATTATATTTGATATTTGAAGTTATAGTTTAATGAATCAGTTTAAAACGCCCCAGTACTGCTAAAATGAGTTGCAGTGTTTGTATCAGAGGTTTCATTAATAGGCGGTTACCGGCGGTTTACCGCCGCCTGTTTTGCCTCTTACCGCTGGCTATTTTTTCGTGTACTGTAATTTTTTGGTGGCATTTTATATATATATATATATATATATATACACACATATATATATATATATATATACACACACACACACATATATAATAGTGAAATAAAAGTAGCGTGCTGCGTAGGCAGTGTTGAAACAACAATCGAAATATAGTAACTTAGGTTAGATATACTGCCGAAACAGAGAACGTAGGAATCTAACGTTTCGAGCGAAGGCCCTTCGCTCGAAACGTTAGATTCCTACGTTCTCTGTTTCGGCAGTATATCTAACCTAAGTTACTATATATATATATATATATATATATATATATATATATATATATATATATGTACTATTTAAAACACGAGCAGGAGTGTTTTATCAGATTTTATCAGAAACACCGTGTCTGTAGATTGAACTATATATATATATATATATATATATAGTGGACACGGACGTCTATTTTTGAAACGTAGCCTACTATGACAAATATTAATGAAACCTCTGTTGTGTTGGGGTCAATCTTAAGCAACACTTCTCCTCTCTTGGTGAGTTGACGTCGTCCTGAAGACGTGAAAATGCTCTAAGTGGCGTTGTACAAAGAACGAGGACGGTGTTGAGATTACTCCTGGGACTTACATATTATTCGTTCTCTTTGTTTCATAACTAAAATTCTGAAATTGAATTGAAGTTGCCGTCGTAGATCTTAAGGTCCCTTATAACTGAACAGACAACGGAAAAATCGAATCTATTTGTTAAATACATGCACATGAAAATATAATGTAACCTGCCTGGAATTTCGCAATCTTTACTCACGTCAGACGTGACGTCACTTTCATTTTATCTATCCAGATGGTGGTCAATAGTAAAAGGGAAGGTCGATTATTACTACAAATATTTACATGTGTTGGAAAATGTCGTACGCTTGCGTTGTGCTAGGTTGTACAAATCGATCTATTTATTTTGCCTGACCATGCACCATCTGAAAATCGGAGATGAATTCTCAAGCAAAAAGTCACGTGATTGATACCTAAGAATAGTGTCCATTAATATTTGTTTAATTTGACCAAAGAAATAATAAACCTAGAAGGCGAGCTCTGTCATGTGACATGTGTTCAATAGACCAATTCACCACTGCTATAGCACTCGCGCGTGACGCCTTTTGATTGGCTGTTTGATAAGTTCCGACTAGTCAACAATATTGATTTCTAATAAAACTACTAGACGACAGACGTTACATGATCATCAGGATAAACGAAAAAAATGTGTTATTCTCATGTATTGATAGTACTAAAGACACTTTCTAAGATCTCGTAGATCTTTGCAATGACAACCCAAAGTAATATTTTATTTTTTGTGCGGCATTTATTTATTCAAGCTGAATTTGCTTGTTTGGTTGATCTAATGAGCGACAACCTGTCCTATCAGTTGAATACGAACTGAATCGACGTTTGAAAATATTTTATAAGCTAGCAACACAACAATTTCCCAACACAACACAACACAACACAACACACAAAGTATATGCACAGTTGAAAAGCAATAATAATAATAAGTAGTGATTTATATTGCGCATTTTCCATGACGTGATGATCAAATGCGCATTACAGTGTACAGCAGAATAGATAAATACGTATAGCTATATATTTACAATACATGAAATAGTTATGATGTACATGTGTAGGTGTTGACTTTTACGGAGGGAAGAAAATCGGAGAACACGGCGAAAAACCCTCGAAGTACAGGAGAGACCTACTAAACTCTACTCACATGAGTTCCGAGCTCGAGAACGGGGTTATTCCCAGACGGTCACCCAACCAAGTACTAACCCCGTCCAACTGGGCTTAACTTTGGACTACAGTGGCGAGAGGCAGTGCCCTAACAGCACACGCCACCCGTGCATGCTTCCCAAAGCAGGCGGTCAACTTAAACTTTCTCGTTGCAGTATTTAGGGTAGTTAAGTACATATGATATTGTCATATTGGTAATGAAATTGGCTACTGTTCGAAATATAGTAAGGTTTGAGTACTGCATGTCGAAATTACTGAAAGTAGTTTCTAACGTTTCGAGCGAAGGCCCTTAGACTTAGAGACTACGTTCAATAATTTCGGCAGACTCATACCTTACCATATTTCGATTTGTATTTCAACACTGCCTACACAGCACATTACTTTTATTTCGGCTACTGTTGTTGCGTTGTCGAAATATTTTCGACAATTGTCATTGATTCAATTTGTATTCGTATAAAATGCAGTCGTACGCCCAACAAGCAAATATGCATGTAGCTCGAATAAATGCCGTGAAAACATAAAAATATTACTTTGGGTTGTCACTGCGAATATCTACGAGTGATCGTGGAAAGTGTCTTTGCTATATTTATAAAATAACACTGATTTTTAAAACGCAGTCACGCCGTGATTGGTTAAAAGCCGTGTTCTATTTAAGAAATAGAAAACATTTTCCGTGTTTCTATAGAGTTTTATACAATACCCTGGTTGCTACGCGTGTTTTCATTGGTTGTTGGCCATGATCTATTAGAGGACAGACACATGGTCACGTCAGATCACGTCAGCTGACTTGCTTTTTTCCTTCTTCATGCCCCAAAATCCGGCAAGAGTTTCCACAAAAACCTTTTAAATTTTTATTGTATAAAACAACGTGGGCCACTGTTTTGTTCTTACCACGTTGTGACGTCATCTGTGCATCTATAACTGACAGGCAACGGCAAAATGGAATCTATTTGTTAAATAGGAACTCACGAGGGGAAGTTTGGGAGAACGAGTGTTTCCATAACTCTATATAGGAACACGGAAAAAAATGTTGTATATTTCCTTTATAAAATAACCCGTCAGAAATAGATTAAACATTACTGAAAATTAATCCAAATAAAAAGCGTAAATTCTCATTACCTTCCATGGATATAGTGGATGGCGTATAATGGTGTTTCTGTACAAATTTTAATTAGAATTTCGGCGTATTTTTTTTTATTATTATTTTGGCGTATTTTTTTGTTGTAATCTATCCATGTTTTCCATAGAGTTATAGAAACGCGGCTTTTAACCAATCACCGTCTGCGTTTTCAAAATGTTATTTTATAAAACTCTTTATAAAATAACATTTTGAAAACAAGCGCGGTGATTGGTTGAAAGCCGTGTTTCTATAACTTTATGGAAACACGGCAAGGTCCACGCCATTCAGTACGCCATCATTACGGTGTAGGATACGCCATTATGAAGAGTAAGGAGAATTTACGCTTTGATGCAGTGATTATTTTTTTACGTTCTATACCTATTTTCGACATGTTATTTTATAAAGGAAATAGAAAACATTTTTTCCGTGTTCCCATAGAGTTATAGAAACACTTGTGGAAGTTTGGGAAAACTCGAAATAGCGTGGAAACACTCGCCCTGCGGGCTCGTTAAAAAGTCCTAAGTCGAGTTTTTGACCGACAAGTGATATAGGAGCCAATCCCCCCTTTTCCCCCATATTCAACCAGCTTTCTCTTTTGTTATGACAATGAAAAGGCGCTACGCTTCGTTTCTGTGACCATTAAGACATGCACTGTCATAATAAAAACCTGGCTTATTGCTCCTTTGGACGATTACGGACCCCGTTCTTTAGGCTACGTCCACACGTATACGTTTTCGTAGCGTTTTCATATTGTTTCAGGTAAGTAGATCTAGACCATTGTTTTCTATTCCCTTGAGGATGGAGAACAATATGAAAACGCTACGAAAACGTATACGTGTGGACGTAGCCTTAGACTGACCTAATATTGTTTAGACACCCAGTTAGCCTAGCTACTTTATACTTACTTATAGCACATTAGACTTGGGGGGGGGGGGGGTGGTAGCTGTGGATGTGTACGAAAAAATCTAATAGTAACAAATATGTGTAATAATTCCATGTCCTAAGTAACCCAGGTACTTCATGAAAGCCTGACCCCAACACACACCCTAATCCTAACCAATAAATTCGTGAATATAGGACATGGATTTATAACCCAAATATGCAAGAATAAGGCCACATAAAAAAAATTACTTGTTTGGCGTCCCCGCCCGATCTGAGAAAAGCCCCCGACCTCCAAATTTTTTATATTTTTTATTTTTCAAAAAAACCTATAAATTTAGTGCAAAAACTCTCAAAACAACGTTTTACCTGTAGTATTAAAAATGGTGATTTGCGCTTTGCAATCCAAAGAACGCAGACCCATACATAAATCGTTCTACGCTTCATTCTTCACCCAAACATACATCAAACCGCAGGCATATTTTACGACCTATCGACTGAAACTAGACACTTCACGTGAAACTTAACTGCTTTGGTCAAACGTATAGTATTAGGCTTAAAAATGAGTGGAAAAAACTGGCAAATTTATGAAACCACAAACATACCACTTATAACAGTGCGTTGTCGCCGCCATGGTAGAACACAAATTATTATGCTCCAAATTAGTTCTCACACAACGCCAGTGATTAAGGTCTCACTACCCGCCATATTATATAAAAAAAAACATACAAAAAAAAACACCTCCCTCCCGACCTGGAAAAATTGAAATAGGTGGACGCTAAACAAGTAATTTTTTTTATGTGGCCTAACGTGTCAACATAATTTTAAAATTATGGTACACTTTTAAGATATTTTACACTACCTAGATAAAAACTTTGATAAATAGAGAATAATACATGGTTGCGCGAAAATATGCTAATATCTCACGAGTGAGCAAAGCGAACGAGTGAGATATCTTGGTCAACACGAGAAATAAATTTCATATTTCCAAGCATTCATGTATTGTTCTGTTTATTATATAAAAAAATAATCCTATTTCCCCACAAAAATAGAGCAGTAAACTCTAATGCGTTTCACGATAATCGACACATGTGAGATTATCATAAATAATCACACATGTGAGATATCGTAAATATCGTTTTTGTTGGTGACGGAAACATCAATAAAACACTCTATTTTATATAATTAACTGCAATTATTTTATTAAAAGGAGCTTTTTATCTCGCAATTGTTGTTTAGATGGAAAGGCGTTCTATTCGTCCAAAACGATCTAACGGAAAAGCCAAGAGAGGAATGTTTAAAGCGTACAGAATTAGAATTGGTCGTTAATTGGTCGGAACTGTGTTGCCGGTAATGAGTTTTGACGCTGTGTTGTGTGACAGATATACAGCGTAAATATATAAGGACTTTTAACGCGTATGTTAGATAGTATAGATGTAACGGCCTTCATGTACGTTTGGCGTGGCTGCATTGCTTGTGTTGATAACTAGTTTTCTACCATGTCTATCTTTTATTTTTAGTAAAATGTAAACAGTCTGTCCGTACATTTTGTCTTCCACTAAATAAATGTATTCCTTGAACCGGATTGAACTTCTTATATATTATAAGATATAACTAATAACCAGTGTTTCCACAAGTCAAAATGAAAGTTCTTTTTCTGATTCTTGATTTCGCTTTCTTTTGACCAAATTTCCTTCCCAAGATTACCAAATTTCTTTCTATTTTGCCTTCCAAATTTTTGTCAAAACAATAGAGTTTGTAGTGTTCTTATGAGAAGAATATACCCTACCAACACTAGTACAACACTTCGCACTCCATGCCGGGGAAACAGCCTATGTTTTAGGAGGTGTTTATATGGAGGCGTGCCAGATCGTGCTTATGCTATTATTTCTTGTTAATTTTCATCTTGTGTTTATATGAGAGCCGAGCCAGCCCGCCTATATAGCTGGCTTGCTTGTTGTGCTAATTGCGTAATTTATCAGTTCTGGTATAAAGACACGAAGTCTCATTGTTTATTTATCAGTTCTGGTTCTGGTAAGACACGAAACCACATTGTTTTAAATATGAACTATACATGAACAAGCAGAACTTGTAAATTGTTAATACGTCGAGAAAAGCTGATAAAAACAAATTTTGTCGCATGCACGAAGCTTTTAGTACCAGCCCGGTCAATCGTGTTTACATGGGGAAACCCGGTCTCACAAAGCGATATCTCGGCAAAGCGGGCTTTTCTCTCGATTTTTTTCGGTGACATCACAGAATTGGAAATTTTTTTGCCTTCTGCAAATTATATCCTGGTTCCAGAGGTTGTTAGAAAAAAATATCTCTGGAACCTGACTCGTAGCCAGCCGTCTCTGGAAATTTGAGGTTTGCGGTGCCTTATGGGAATGTTTACGCGCGGGATCATCAAATTAAAATTTCAAACCTCGATTTCCCCGTTTCCCGCAAGATCTTAGCTAGATTATACAGACTCGACGGAATACGAGTCCGCTCCAGCTCCACAGGAACAAAATCCGACAATCCACTAATCAGTTTTGGTCAAATACCTTTTTTTTTTTGAAATCCGAATCCGCAGTTTAGCAGTTATCGGTTCTGTCGAACTTTCCGAATTCAAACAATCATCAATTACTTGAACTTGTGTTGACTTGTCTATGATCATTTCTTTCTCATGACAATGACAGTGAAAGTTAAGATCGTCAGATATATATAATCTGATCAATAACAGCTGGCAAAATCCATAATTTGAGACAAGAATGAGATCCAGGTTCGTAGAAAATTATTACACTAGGAAATAATCCATAAGCAGAGGTCAAGTATTGGGAAAACCCGCAACCCACCACTTTCACAAGATCCACAAATCCGACAGAAGTTTTGATCGGAACTAAAATCTGCACTGGTTTTTATAGCCTGCTAATACAGACTCTTCACATCGCGCCCTGGGAAAATGGATCTGCTATTTAACACCGCTAATTGCGTCGCGATTATGCTGCCAGATTTTGGTAGTTGTCTCTCATTGGCTACTGAAAAGAATCAAATTAATTATGCAATCAGACATGGCCAGACATTTCGGATAAATTTATTATCTGTTGGATACATTTCGCCAACAGTTGTAGCCTTTTCAAAGTCTTTCAGGTAGATTCATTTACACGAACAGTAAGAACACGTTCAAAATACCAGTCTTCGTAAATTTCGTAAAGTTCTAAGCTATACTATGCGAAAAATTAACTTTTAAGTAAACTTAGAGGGTGGTAAAGGGGGGGGGGGTTACGGATCACGTTTCACGGGAAATAAAAAAGTCATTTCTCATTTCACAGATAAGAAAACTGCCATTTCACGTTTCACAAAAAATTACGAGAACGTTTAATCAACTTAGTGACAATTATTCACAGAAGGCGAAGTATTGAAGCTGAGTAGATTGAATCAGGGGCGCATAGGATTTTGAAAACGTCAGTGAAAGTTGTGGTCCAGAGTTGTACGGGGGGTCCAGTGGCATGCTCCACCGTAAAATTTTTTAAATTGGGGTCTCTAAAATGGCATTTCCCGCGATCTGACAGCACATTTGAGCAAAATTTTAATTTGAAACTTTTAAAACATATTTTTAATGGCACATTTTATCATTTTTACAAAAGATTTTGTCCAAATTGGATGTTTTCTAAACTAAGCGATGTGAAGAGTCTGTATTAGCAGGCTATGGTTTTTAGGACCAAAATAATCTGCCGATCTGTAAACGTATTCACTCCCCTCCCCCCGCCGCCCCCCCCCCCCCCACACACACACAAAATTTCAGTACAAGAGATTGCATGTCTTTAAAGCCGTTGGGTCTGTAACGGCAAAATTATATAGTAAGTTACAGATAGCTTGGTCAAGTCATAGTCTAATTAGTTGCTTATATTACAGTTTACGGTACCAACGTTTTTTAATGGAAGGGCTAATTCATCAATAGAACTGATAAGATAAGGAGTATATTTGGCACACCCTGGGCGAGAGGGGCTAAATTCTGATCTCTTGTTTGTTCTGCCGCTCTTGATCTGAATAATATATATATAGAGAACAAGGGGGCACTGGGAGAGTACATACCTCTGCCAGCGGGTTAATATTAGAGATATGATGCTTAAGGGGAAAACGAGTCATTCCCGAACCAGGCTAGTTCACGAGCCTCAGGCTATGTGCACACGGCAACATTTCCGAGCGTTTTCGTATTGTTTACTGTTCTCAAGGGAATCGCGAACAATCAGCTCATTCACTTTAAACAATACGAAAACGCTCGGAAAATTACCGTGTGCACAGAGTCTTATGTATATGAATGACTAGAATGCTTGACCGCATGACTGCACTCATGACTGCAAAACTGTTTGCATAAAATAAGGATAATGAGCGCGATCAAGCAATTATTCTACACGAAGAATCTTGCATTGTCAGATTTTTATTAAATTCTCATCCAAATCTCAACCAAAATTTAATGGTTGGTCCTTGGACTAAACTTTCTTTAAAACCTGTGAACTGACTTTGTGAGATATCCTGGAGACAAACAAACAAACAAACAAACAAACAAACAAACAAACAAACAAACAAACAAACAAGCAAGCAAACAAACAAACAAACAAACAAACAAACAAACAAACAAACAAACAAACAAGCAAGCAAGCAAGCAAACAAACAAACAGACAGACAGACAGACAGACAGACAGAACGTCCTGGCGGAGGTAATAATTAGAGATTTGTGAGTCGTATGTGTATACACGGCCAAAAAGGCACAAGTTAAGGCTGTTTTCATTATGCGTCCGCTTTGCCCGCGCGGGCGGAGCGTGCATTGTGAGTTGAAATAGTTCCAACTTTCAAAGCCCGCTCCGCCCGCGCGGGCAAAATATGGAAAACAGCCTTTTTTAACAAACCGGTGAGATTTCTGGCTGTGTAGTCTGTTCTCGCGCGGTCAAGACCTCAAGTGCGCGGTTTCCTGTTTCACTTCAATCTCGTTCCCAGAGCCCACGTTCTCCACCCGGGAAACGAGAGATTCTTGTTATTCCGGTTGAGGTACGCATGCGTAAATATCCGAGCGGAATCTGGATAGTATGTTCTCCTTGTTTGACTTTTCCCCAAACAAGTCAATGGGTTGCTGGTGAAGCTCGAATTACAGCATCTACACACATACGGCGAAGATATCGATCGCGGTAACGTCTTCACTGGAGTCTTGTCGTCCGACATCTTTGTTATTTGGTTTTATTAATTCTATTTCCGGCGATCACTTCAGACCAGCTCATGCTCACAATTCAGCCAATAACGCAACGATTTGAAATGGATTATCCCAGAGTCTCTCGTTTCCCGGGTGAGGAACGTGGGCTCTGGGAACGAGACTTGTTTACATTCTCGTACCCAGACCCTCGCGCTCCCCCCTCGCGAAGGCTCTGGGAGGGAACACCGCTGCCAAACGTTTTGCGCATGCGCGACGTCCGAGCTCGTCCTCAGAAAAAGAGCGGGAAAACACTGAAATATTTGGACTGGTCCGAGAGTCCGACACAAAAGTTAAAATTATAAGTATACTACCGAAAAGATAAGGTAGATAATTTGTGCATGGCTTCTTTGTCAATATTGTAACATATTCTGAATTTACCCCTTCGTAATTTTCTTTACCCTTTTTTTAAAACACAAATGACTGATAGTCGAGTCTTACTTAGTCTTCGCTGTCTGGTTGTTGTCGCTACGGCTTCTCTTGATATTTATTCTAGAGAATTCACGCATGCGCAAACGTTTGGCAGCGGTGTTATGGGAGGGGGACATTGAGCTCAAACACAAGGTAATTAAGTTCTGTGCAAGGCGTGGCCATATAATGCTTATAATTGTTTCGCGGTATTGCGGTTTTTGACGATTTTTTTCGCGGTATATATTGCGGTTGTGGGTACCCCCCAATGTCCCCCTCCATGTAAATCGTATCGTATCCGTCATGAATCGCGAGGTAAACGAAGCTATGCGTTTGGAAAGAACGGGACAATCTAGTTTATAAGTGTTAAAGAGAGAACAGAAAGATGCCATAACAGCCATCGTTCGATGTTCGCGCAGGGGCGCCGGAGCCACGGGGGCAGCGGGGGCAGCTACCCCCCTTGCCCTCACACCGCGGGGGCAGCACGGGGGCAAGCAATTGCCCTTTCACGTAAGAGGAATGTTTTCTACAGGAATTGCCATTTGTATTATTGTATTAAATGACTTTTGTATATATTAATACCTCAAATGTCTCACAAGCTAACTTATTACTGCAGACCATGGAGAAGCAGCAAACTAATTTTGCCTTAGGTTAGCTGTGTCCAACCTCGTTCTCATGACGTTTTTGAGATTTGGAGGGCGGGAAAAAGCCCTGGCATCGGCTAGTCACAGCACCCAAAAATACTGGGTGTAATAAATTAGCAATTTAGTTTAGTATGCAAAATCATTCTGAGTAATGGCAGCCCCGTTGGGAGAAGTTCATTGTAATGGCGGTCCTATTCAGTCCCGTTGGCGGTCCCGTTGAAGCTTTTTTAAGAAAAGCAAGCAACCAATGAAAATGCCGAATCCAACATCCGATGCCAGAACGTTTCCCCACCTTACCAATATCAAAAAGGCCCTGGGCACAAGACACAGCTCAACCTTGTTCTGACTTTTATTTTTCACTTGGCAGGTGTTTTCTGATTCGTTATAAAGTTGCCATGTTTTCTTAAATGTAAGTAGGAATGTAGCATCAATATGTACAATTCAGTCGTTGAATTTTCTTTCTCAATACATTGTCATTCATTATATTACACCGTTATGCTTTTTGGTTATTTTATGATATAGAGAAAAATTGACGAACATTATTTACCACATGCAAAAATGAATGCTGAGAAAAGGTGCCCTTTTTATATGGCTGCCCCCGCCGCCTTAAGTAGCTTCCGGCGCCCCTGTGTTCGCGGAATCGAAGACATCACAGCTGTATTGCCGGCCAATGACGGATTTGGCAAATTCATTATTTATCAATTTCTTCCCCTGGTGTTTGACTAGTCTACAATCTAAAACGAGGTACATCAGCCCACTCTGGGAAGAAAGCGTTTTGGTCAACTCAGTTTTAAACGTACTCATCGAAGACCAACTGGCGTCTGGCGAAACGAAAGAATGTGGGATTGAAGGCTGTTGTTTTGAGAGACGATCGCAACATGATAAATGTTAGTTTATAGTATTATATTTTCAAATTTAAATGTGGTGTATTGCTGTTATTTGATTTGTCCAATTATATCAAACGTACGTTTATGGCAAACACGTAGATGGCTCTGGTAGATGGTGAAATTCTTTATTTCTTATTTTGTTGAATTTGTTTGAATTATTTTCATTGTTTCGTAAAGCCAATCAGAACGCTCATATTTCCAGAGATTCCCAGAGCCACTTCACGCATTAGCGCGGTCTGGGTACGAGAATGACTTGTTTATTGTTTACTAGTTTCCAGGTTTAGCGCGCTAACACAATGATGTAATAACAGCAATATGGCGGAAAAACCCATCTGCGTTTATATTCAGATGGATTCTGATGTCTTCTCTTTTTGGTAACGCTGCGCGATTTTTGAGACGAAGCAAGTTTCTTTACAGCATCCAGCCTTCTTATTTTTTCAGAAAGTCCTTTGCGAGGGTTGTGACTTTACAACTGAACAGCTGCTTGCAACGTCTTGTCTTGAGAAATATGGCGACTTTAGAGTCACTGAAATTTGATAATTTGGCTCTTAGAACTCTCCCAATTGATCCAGTAAAGGAGAACTTTGTTCGTCAGGTTAATAGTTCATGTTTTTCAATAGTGGATGCAACACCGGTAAAAAATCCCGAAGTGGTGTTGTATTCTGAAAGTGCAATGAATCTGTTGGATTTAGGCAAGGAACAGCTTGAGAGGCCAGAATTTGCAGATTATTTCAGTGGGAATAACAAGCTGCCTGGTTCTGAGACCGCTTCTCATTGCTACTGTGGTCATCAGTTTGGATCATTTGCAGGTCAGCTTGGAGATGGAGCAGCAATGTAAGTTGTATTTACTATAATTTTAGTTTGAAGTAAAAATGCTCTTCACACTCACAGTATAAACCTTATGCTATATATCTATCATGTTGGGAGCCAGGGTGCATTCCATGGCAACCTCACACCGAAGATAAGCACCTGTGCTGTGCCAAGGGAGGTCAAGACGAACGCCGGTGCCGGCACCACCCACTGACTTGTATAGTTGTATGGCTGTATATGTGCACTGACCGCAGTGTGATTGTGCACCAGCACACCGAGCACTTTTGAAACTCACACTGAAGATCTTCAGCCTGACCTACATGGAATGCACCCTGGGTTGGGAGGGGCCAAAAGTAGGCCCCTCTTTAATTAAGAAAAGGAGTCTACGCAAGAAGATCAAACCTACTGGATGAAGTTCCATCAGAATAAGGCTAATATTAACTAAATGTTTCAGATACAATAACCTGTTTGCTGCAGGGATGGATGCAAGATATTAGAAATGGGGACAAGAGAGTGAACACTAAGGTATCAGGGCTTAACAGTTGGCTTAACACTACTGTACATGCACAATTTAATGGGATACACTTCCACCCTTAGAATAAATGCACAATTTCAGCATGTTAACACCAAAGCCAGGGGTTAAAAAAATGTTCCAGAAAGTGAGTACAGTGTTATGGTCATATTTGATACCCCTGTCTGTGTTGTAATTTTTACCAAAAGAAAGGGGTTGGTGCTTACACATGCAGGCCTTGCCTGGAGTAAAACAGACACGCTCTATAAATAGCTCCTCAGTGACTCAAGATGCTCATTTTTGCATGTCTAGTAAATCTGACTGTGTGCTGTGTGTTCATTGTTTAAATGTAATACCTGCTGTACATCAAGTTTGAAAAGTGACTTTTCCCAATTTAGTTAGTTATATTTACAGCAGTTATCTGAGGCTTTATTTAACGAGAGATTACACTTGACGGTATCGGTACAAGGTTGATTTAAAAGGTAAACAAACCAGTCGAATACATTAGTTTGCACTATGTTTGCAAAATTGCAATCATAATCAAAACAATGAAAATATGAAATGTACATCATAGGATCAGTAAAATCTGATTAGCTAATGTGACCAAGTTCTTACTTCTTACCAACACTCTAACAATTAAAATTCAAAACAAACTATAAAATTTGACTCGCAAACACATAAGTCATAACCAAGCGAACACGTAATAAGTGGATGTTTATGTTACATTTAATATGTTTTAAGGTGGCCCCATACAGTTTCTTCAAAAGTGGAAAACACACGTTCTAGATCCAAAATCTTGTACATTGATTCATGATTTGTTAAAAACATGGAACTAACTGACTCACTTGTATAGAACAGCATTTTGAGAATCAGAAATTGTAATGAAAAAGTACGTAACTGCATAACTATGGCAACAATGATGTTTCAAAATGGCTGCTAATTTGCATTTAAACTAGTTTAATTCGAAAACAACATTGTGACCCCCAATTTTTATTTTATTAAAAGTTTTCTTTAGGCCAATTTTAAAAAAATTCTGTAGATCCAAAAATTTTTTATTAAGAATAATCACGTTTTTTTATTTGAAAAATCTTGGATCTACAGAATTTTTTTAAATTTGGCCTATTGACTACTCATACTAGAAGAAAACGTTTAATAAAAGTAAAAAATGGGGGTCACCGAGTTTTTTTTTCGAATTAAACTAGTTTAAACGCAACTTAGCAGCCATTTTGAAACGTCATTGTTGCCATAGCAACCACGGTTACGCAGTTTTTCGTTTCAGTTTCTGATTCTCAAAATGCTGTTCTATACAAGACATTTAGTTTCATTCTTCTAAGAAAATATCAATGTACAAGATTTTGGGTCTGAAATGTATGTTTTCCACCTTTCAAGAAACTGTATGGAGCCACGTTAAATAAAAAATATAAGACAAGTATTAAAGTTGAGGAATACGTTTTAAGAAACTCAATATTTGAACAAATGCCAAATTTGAATAGAAATTAAATGCAGGCACTCCATCAAAGGTGCACCATACATATTTTGAGGTGCTCGCTAGGTGTGTGCTCTTGATCGAGCACCTTTCCATGCAAGGCCTGAGTCATGCATGGGTGAATTTGCAGACATCTGGGTACTACATGAGCAGGAACTTGGACAAATGAACACAGTGGACATGTATTAACAAAGACTGTCTAAAACATTTCAATTTTACCACTCACACATTAATATTATGTATTAAAAATAATTGCTCAAAACACAGAAATATGATCAAAGTTTTATTGCTTACAACTTACAAGCAAGCAAGTTATCTGTGAACACAGTGCAATGTGCAATTGGTGACTGATTTGAAAATGGCATGTTATATGGATTTATGAAATAAAAATAATTAACATCATGCGATGTGTATGTGTTGTTGTTCCACAGGTCCCTTGGGGCTAGTGGATTTGATACCCCCAGTAGAACTCCTTGGCTAAGTTAATGTGCGTAGTGGCTCAGAGCTCATTCGTGTACTGTCTGCCGTACGTGACGCTTCGCTACCACCCACCCACCCACCCCGTGTTAAGGCGTCCAGGTGGTTGAGCCGTTGCCAGTCCTTGGCTTGAGCTCGCTCAGTCGTGCAAGTAGGATTTGTGTTGCTGCTGGTGACCCTTGTGCCTGCAATCGTTGCGGGGATGGTATTTGTGTTCCTTGCGGGGCTACAGTTGCGGGCCCCGGGTACTGCATTTGCACTACTTTGCAATCATACAGATGCTGGGTGGTTGCTTGTATGCTACTTTGCCATCATATTGTTGCTGGTGGGGGAGGGGGGGGGGGGGGGCTGCTTGTGCTAGTGTTCCTTGCTGTCTTACAGTTGCTAGGTGGTTACAGGTGTGCTACTTTGCTATCATATTGTTGCTGGGAGACTGCATTTAGGCTATTGTACCTGGCTATCGTACAGTGGCTTGGGGGTTGCCAGTGTGCTACTTTACTATTATATTGTTATCGTGCCTTTGCTAGGTGATCGCATGTTTGCTACCTTTGCTATCATAATGTTGTGGGGGGAATGCATTTGTGCTAATGTACCTTGCTGTTGTACAGTTGCTACATGGTTGCTTGTGCGCTACTTTGCTGTACTCTTCTTGCTGGTGGGGGGTCTGCATTTGTGCTAGTGCTCCTTGCTGTCTTACAGTTGCGGGGGATCCGCTTTGCGTTGGGGCTATTTAATACTATCCCTCAGTTGCAGAGGCCATGTTTGTCCTCCTCCTTCCTGGGTGACTGCCTTTGTCCTACGGTACCCTGGGTGACTGCCTTTGTCCTCCTGTACCATGGGTGTCTGCCTTTGTCCTACGGGGCCTCGCGGTCATACTGTTGCTGAGTATCTGCATTGTGCTAAGTTGCTGTCAGCTGCAGTTGCGGGGAGCTCCTTGTGCTACTTTGCTATACTACAGTTGCGGGTGGCTGTAGGTGTGCTTTACTGCTGTCGTACAGTCGCTGGGGACTGTTTTGTGCTCTCTGCTGCCGTACTGTCTCTGGGGAAGTGTATTTGTGCTCCCCTGCCATTGCCCTGTTGTGTGGGGGTCTCTTTAACTGTTTGGGCGATGTCGTTGTGCGGGTCCGTACTGTGCAACTTTGCCATACATGACGTTGGGGGTCTGTATTTGTGCCCCCTGCTGTTGCACAGTCGTGTGGGGGGTCTACTAGTTCAGCTGTGGCCTTCTGGCTTGCTGCTAGTGTGCGTGGGTCCGTACTGTGCACCTTTGCCATACATGACGTTGGGGGTCTGTATTTGTGCCCCCTGCTGTTGCACAGTCGTGTGGGGGGTCTACTATACTAGTTCAGCTGTGGCCTACTGGCCTGCTGCTAGTGTGTGTGGGTCCGTACTGTGCAACTTTGCCATACATGACGTTGGGGGTCTGTATTTGTGCCCCCCGCTGTTGCACAGTCGTGTTGGGGGTCCTCGGGTCCTCGCGGTGCGCTTGTGTGTTTCGCGCCAGTACACCTGGTCTGTTCCCCGGCTACTCCGGGTGATAACTTATGTAGGGTGTGTTCTTGGCTACTCCTAGAAAATGTGCAGTAGTGTGCTGTCTTTTTGTGTAGTAGTAGTAGTTTGTGCTTAGCTGTTGGTAGTTTGTGTTTCGCGCCAGTACATCTGGTCTGTTCCCCGGCTACTCTGGGTGATAACTTAGTTTGTAGGGTGTGTTCTTGGCTACTCTGAGAAAATGTGCCGTAGTGTGCTGTAGTGTGCTGTGATGTGTTGTAGCTTGTGCTTTACGGTACCGGCTTATCCGGTTTTTGCGTAGTGTAATTTAAGTCTATTGGGCTCTTCAGCTGCTCTTAAGTCCAGCTCGTTGCTTGCCATTGTTTGCTATGTACCTGTCTACCTGCTCTGGAAAGGGCCCGTTTGTTGCTTGTCTATGTTGCAGGCGTGGGCCTTTGCTTCTGGCTTTGCGTACAGGTTCCGGTCATTGATGGTCACCTGGATGTTGGTTGTTCAAATGCAGCTTTCGCCATTTCTCTGTTGGTAGGCCCCTGGTGGCTTTCTTAGGTCCAGGTCGGTATGGTAATTTCGGAACCATTGATTATCATTTGGTAAGTTACTTCTCCACTTTATGTGTGACAGTAGTTCTGTTAGGAGAGGGTAATTCTCGGCAACATTGCTACAAGTTAATTGGGAGTTTAGGCTTGCCTGGAGCTGCTCTACCTATAAGACCCTCAGCTATTAGGGCAAACCCTCTCCGACGGAGCTACACCCTCCAAAGGTCGTAGTTACATTACTGTATCCTTGTTAGGCTCGCTAGTGCGGGTACGGTAGTTATTGGTGTGGTTTCAAGCCCTGTGCCAGACATTGCAGGATTGTTAAATGAACCGCAAAACCGAAAAGATAATTAAAAAATATGTATTCAATCAAAAGTTATAACATTTTGAAATTTGAATTTTCGGCCATTTTGAGCACACTGTTAATGTGAAATACTAACAAAATGGCGAAATTTCAAATTTCAAAATGTTATAAGTTTTGATTGAATAAATATTTTTAGTTATCTTTTCGGTTTTGTTAGTTCACATAACATGCCATTTTCGATTCAGTTACAAAATATGTAATAATATTAAAACAAAATCTTCATGGCAAATATATGACATCATTTTCCCACCATACATGTAAAACTTTCAAAGAATTAATCCTCAAAGTCTATAGAGTATACAGTATACACATTCGTCGTTTAAAAGACTGCAACGTCTTTCCAACCGACGATCGCGCCTCACCTTCTTGCCTATTTCTTAACCCCTGTAAAGCGCCATAACGTAAGAAGCTCAAACGGTATTTCCTAATTGTCTGGAGACATGGTGAATGTCAAAGTGACAAACAATGAGCGGTTTATGTTGAGGGTGACCTGAGAGTGCACAAATATTTTGTATTACAGTCGGCTTCAGATTGCTTTTCACGGAAATGTTTAAGGCTCGTTTTCCACTTCAACCGTACCGAAACGTAGCGTTTTTCTTTGTCTTCTGACCTCAAAACAAACGAAAACATTACGTTTCAATACGGTACAGTTGAAATGGAAACCGCGCTTTAAACATCCGTCAAAAGCAACCTGAAACTGACAGGTATACAGGTATACAGCACAATTGAGCAATTGACGGTGCCGAAAAAGATGGCGGCGGTACATTAACCACAATGCTTTACGACCTCAAATCAGCTCAACTTATCATGTTAACATGGATTAAGTAAACAAGAACTTCATTCCTACCAAAGTTGATCCTTTTAAAGAATTAGAACAAGAAACAATATTTACTATATGCAAAAGATTGTGGTTAAACTTAAATGTACAAGTCACCATCTTTTTCGGTACGGTCAATTATACTCAAATGTTGCTATTGGTTGATTGCTTCATTATCCCAAAAAATACATTGTGTTAAAGCGTCTTTTCCAGTCCTCGCAGGAACCGGCTCGCACGCTGCGAGAACTTGCACTTGCATCTAATTAAAAATAACTCAGAGCGAAAAAACAAGCACTCGTTGTGAGTTCTTTTTAATTAGATGCAAGTACTCGCAGCGAGTTGTGAGCTAGTTTCTGCGAAGACTGGAAAGTTAACACAATGTAAATTTTAGAGATAATGAAGCAATCAACCAATAGGCGAATTTCATGGCATTGCGTGCGCATCATTTTGCAAAGGAATTAGCGGGCTCTTGGCAGGCTCCCCACAAAGTAAGCAATGACAAACAGACTTGCTAGCGAGCCAAAAACAGCAGAATAACAGTATTAAACATCCAGAAACTGTATCTATACTTTGTTTATTAAACAGTATGTTTACTTTGAGTGGAGTTTGCCAGTTTTTTTGAAAAGTGATGCACACGCAACACCCTGAAACTCGCCTATAGCAAGCCAGTTTCTGCGATGACTGGAAAAGAGGCTTAAGGCAAATGCGACATTTGCATAAATGTGAACAAAAACTAGAAAGAAAAAAAGAAAGCTCACAAGACAAAGAGAACTGTCCTGTCCGATTCTGTCCGATCCTGGGGAAAGTTTCCTTGAATGGAAATCAGCCAAAGGCTAGTTTCAACTCAGGAAAATTTTCCGTAGGATAAAAACGGACAGAAAAGTTTCCTTTGTGTTAAAGTCATGGGTTCCGACCGAGAGCTCACAACACAAAGAAAACTTCCCTGTCCGTTCCTATCCGCGGAAGATTTTCCGGAGTGGAAACTAGCCTTTAAGGCTGGTTTCTACTCGGAAAATTTTCCGCAGGACCGGAACGGACAGGGAAGTTTCCTCAGTCTTGTGAGCTCTCGGTCGGAACTAATGATTTCAACACACGAAATAAACTTTCCTGTCCGTTCCTATCCTGCGGAAAATGTTCCAGAGTGGACACCAGCCTTAAGGCTAGTTTCCACTCAGGAAAATCTTCCTCAGGACCGGAACGGACAGGAAAGTTTTCTTTGTCTTCTGAGCTCTCGGTCGGAACTAATTACTTTAACACAAAAGAAACTTTCCTGTCCGTTCCTATCCTGCGGACAATTTTCCTGAGTGGAAACTAGCCTTAACTGTAAGTTGATGGAAACATAAAATTGTTTTCTAATGTTAGAGCGTACATTTTTTGTTAGATATCTGGGAGAAATTATAAACAATGATCATGAACGATGGGAAATTCAGCTGAAAGGTGCAGGCAGAACGCCTTACTCAAGAAGTGCAGATGGACGGAAGGTTTTGAGGTCCAGTATTCGTGAATTTCTCTGCAGTGAGGTATTCCACTATAATTGTGTGCGACTGCATGCTAATATACTACTTGCAAACTCTTGTACTTCAACTGTGGAAACTCTTCACTCGCCACAACAAAGATGTAGTGTATCTTGATTCATTCCAGCGTAGATGGTTCAAGGGAATTTGTCTATGCGGGAATGAAATTTTGAACATAGATTTTTAATTGCCATATTTTGTTGCTATCTCCACCTTCTACACTTTTCTTTCTTTGTAGGCAATGCACCATCTTGGTATTGGAACAACCCGAGGTGATTATATAAACTTTATGTAATATATCAAACGCGAGGAAGAGTGCAGTCACCGAAAGGTGGTTGAAAAACGAGTCCATATAGGCGGAGTTTTTTAACCAATTTCGAGGTGACTGGTTAGAGGATGAAACACTCTTTCGAGTGTTTGATCTAGCTTCTCAAACAAATCAGTATTTTATGAAAAAATCAGGTTGAAAGTTGGCAAAATTCTATGCTAATTAAGACCGGGTTTCCAGTTCACCGTCTCGGTACTGATTTCCTTTGTTTTCATCTTATGAATTATTCATGAATTTGAGAAGACTATTTATTATATAGCACAAATTATTTCCGGTGTATAACATCATGCGCTGTGATTGGTTGCTGACGTGGCGAGATTTCTCCGTAATGCCCGCGGGCATTATGAAAATTGTTAACGCGCTACGATTGAAAACAAACAAAAAATCCTAATAAGAGAGTTATTGCTGCAAAACGACGAAAATAAATGAAATAAATGACGATGAACATTATAAAAGTAAATTTTAGTATCCAGACGAGAAAGAAACAACAGAAAATAACGCTAGTCCAGTGTTTTGACGAAGTCAAAGGAAGCGAAGACCAAGAAATACAAGTTTGATAGTAGTATTATAGGGGCCGATCGAGCCCTTTTTCAGGGTGCCGCAAGGGTGCCGCATTTTTAGGGTGCCGCAAGGGTGCCATCATTAATATTCAGGTGTTCTCATTAATATTCAGGCGGCCTCATTAATATTCAGGCCGCATTCTCATTCAGGCGGCGTTTTTTAATATTCAGGCGGCGTTCCATTAAATATTCAGGATCATTAATATTCCGTGTGACGCACGGTGTGACGCACGGTGTGACGCACGGTGTGACGCACGGTGTGACGCACGGTGTGACGCACGGTGTGACGCACGGTGTGACGCACGGTGTGACGCACGGTGTGACGCACGGTGTGACGCACGGTGTGACGCACGGTGTGACGCACGGTGTAATGCACAGTGTGATGCACGGTGTGCATCACAGTGTGACGCACGAAAGTAATTAGCACCTAGTGAAGTTGGTGGAGGAGGAGGAGAAAGAGGAGGAAGATGATAAAGAGGGAAAAGGAGGAGGAGCTCGGACCCAAGAGCCAATGGCTCGGAGGCGCTTGGAGCGAAGAGCCGAGGGATTGGAATGTCAAGAGTACCAAGATATGATCTCAGGAGCAGACCTTACTGAACTCAGGAGCAAACCTAACTCCGATAGTGAACAGAATCATAACGAGTTTTATGTGTAAAAATATCTCGTTAACTAGAAATACATAAACGCAACAACCCCTCGCCCGCTTTTAATACGTTAAATATATATAAATAAACCCCGCCCCGATTAAACTGTTTTTGTATACAAATATAAACCCCTGGCCTCCTGGCCTCCTTTACATCCTGTTTTATCACTTTTATGAATGTAGTTTTTCTATTATTGACCAATTTCCAAAGCAATGTTTTATTCCAAAATAATAAAGCAGTGGCTGAGGAAAAACTTGTGTCACGACCTAATAGCACCAGAAACTGATAGCAAAAACAAACAATAATTACAGACGCTTATATCAAGGTGCCTATTAAACTGTTTGAATATGATTCCTCATGTTCCAAATATAATGTTGAACCTCAAAGAAAAACATCAGAACAGAAAAAAACGTAGGTAACAGCCTGAAAACTATAGGTATAAGAGAGGAAAAACTAACCAGGGAAGAACTATAATGCAAAGTTTCACTCGAACCATGGAAAAAACGCCTGAGAAAATGTATATTATTTGACATTTGACATATTTTGACATTTGGATATATACCGATTCTAATCAGCTAAAGAAAGCTGGTAAGTTAAATACGAATCACTGCTTACCGATAAATTTTCTTTTGGCTCTTCTCAGATGCTGCAAACACTGCCATACGGGCTACGGCGTTTGGTTTCCGTGGTTTTCTCGTTCAGTTGTTAGCAAAAAGCAATCAATTCTCTTCAAAATGTGAAAAGCTGTTTGTGTTGATGTTCCTTTCAATTCACTGTTCTCTCTCGAGCCAAGATATATCAGTGCATAAGTCTTTTGCTGGCTTTGAACAGACACACGAAGAAACATCTTTTTGTTTTTTCAGTCACATTTGGCGGCATCTTTTCCGATCTTTATAGCAATTTTTCATGCTTTTTCAATGGTTTCTAGTCGTGTTTAATATTGTTTGGTTCATCCCACTGCAACATATCTTCTTAGCTTTCCTTTATCGGTCATTTGTAAACCAATTTTTCTGACAAAGATTTTGTTTCGCTTGAGCCGCGAAAGTTGGCGATTTGATGGAAATATATATATATATATATATATATATATACGTGTACTTTCGCGTGTAAGTGGACTCCACGCACGTCGAGATTAGCACCCTCACCCGAGCTCCGGGCCTTCGGCCCGCCGCGCCCGGGCTCGGGGATAAAATATTTTAATCTCGCCTAAACTTGTCCGCTCTATCTATCTCCTATTATCCTCATTTGATTATCTTTATCCCTTAAAATCCTTGCAATTGTATTGATGCGTCCTAATCCCTAATGAGCCTTAAAGTTTTAGCTTTTGTCTCCCACACGCTGGCTTGGAAGCAAATTTAAATATTCTAATTGGGCTTCATAACAAGCGTTTTCTGTTATCATACGTTTTTTTCATGGTTTAACTTATTCTACAAACTATGCCTTAGTCTAGAATAACGATTCGCTACCATTCAAAGCGACCCTCCATGAACTTTGTACGGTTCTTAGACGTATGAACACCACAAAAGCGAACCAAATATCTAATATAATATTCATATATAAGCTTTACGTGGCTATGTTTGTTGCTGATAAACGTAATCCAGTAACAAAAAGAAAGAAAGTTATTCTACAAGAAGGCGAAGGTTTTCTACCGTTTCTCTTAGTTCCTATACTTGAACAATTGGCAAGTTTTTTAACCGAATAATGGAGCACGTCAGGAGATTGGTGCTAATTCCAGAACATATGACAGATCGAAAGAAATCCTTAGTCACGCCTTTAGCAGCGCAAGTGAATGAACTAGACTCAGTTTCTCGCTGATTGGCAAAACGACGACTTTATTATGGATGATAACCTCGACGACATGAAAACGAATAAAATATTAGACAGAATAAAATACCGAGTATCTCATTAAAAAGAAAATAGAAACAAAAGCTCGCAAACGACCTGAATATTAATGAGAAGCCTGAATATTAATGAGTGCCCCTAAAAAAGGGGCTCGATCGGCCCCTATAATACTACTATTGATTTTGTAATAGAAAGTGCCATATAATTAACTACTTATAACGTCGACCGTTCTGTTTTTACGGTAAAATAACAAACCTTGGCCTTGAACGTATTAACCTCGCTATCTTAAAGATCTTTACAGAAAAAAAAAAACTTTCCTGTGTAGACTTCAGGGCGCAGTTGTTCAAAAGCCGATTAGCACTAACCTTGGATTAGAATCTAGTCCATTGTTTTATTACAGTATGTTCACTTTGGCTACATTAGTTCAAACTTCCCAGGACAGAAGCTAAATATGTTTGCACGCTGTTTGTAAAAAAAGCCCTATAAATTCCTTTGGCACTATCTTCATAATGTGGTTCACAAATTTACACTAAACCAGGATTAAGCTAATCGCCTTTTGAAAAACTGGCCCCAGGTTAAGATGCAATAGAGAGATAGATAAACTTTATTTTACGAGGATGACACACAACAGTAAGTAACCGATAATTCCGATAAACTTGTGGTCCATGCAATGACCTTGGAGGTAAATCATGAGCTAGCATGTAAAAAAGTAGAGTGCTACGTAGGCAGTGTTTTAGATAGAGTAAAATGAAAAAAGTGGTAACTGGTAAAGTGTACTGTACTGCTCTACACTGTACTGTGACACACTGTACTGTACTGTGGTGTACTGCTCTGCTATATAGAGTGCTGCGTAGGCAGTGATTCAGATAGAGTAAAGTGAAAAGGCGGTGAAGTGTCGAGATTAGTTTTTATCAGAGTGAAATGTGACATTTCATTCTGATGAAGGGTTCTCTATAAACGTCAGTATTTCGTTATAAAAACTATTTTCGGGAGTTTACTACCTGTTTACTTGTTCATTTTCATGAGGCAAGTTTTATAAAACACTTCAATAAATGTTATTGTATTCAGTGTAGCTACCAGCCTAACATGCAGTATTAAATATTGGATGTCTTTGCTTAATTTCTGACAGCTGGATGCTGCGTTACATCGGACACCATGGTAGTCAGAGACATATTTTACAATGGAAATCCCATATACGAAAAGTCAAGCATTGTTTTGAGAATAGCACCCACGTTTATAAGGTAAACATATATGCTTTATATAACGAAACCTGGTAACATTGCCAGCTTGTATTATAAATAACCTCGGAGCTGAAATAAACAAATTGAGAGAAATCTTGGAGAACTTTCTTTTCCTTAGTTTATTATTTCAACCCCAGACTGTTTCTGGAAAAAAAGTGTAGTAAAACAACTGCATTTATAAGTTTGACATCATGCACATGCAAGATGTTATAAAATGACTCTGCAACTTACTTACATACTACTGCAACCTAATTTATAAAATTTATAAAATGACTCTGCAACTTACTTATATACTACATATATTTGTACAAATCAATTGAATTATTCACGTTGTTTATGTTTCGAGTAGATATAGATATCCATACCAGTGCTGAAAAAATAACGGCCAATCAATAGCCACCGATATTAGATCTCTGACCACCGATTTCTGGTTTTGAATGATCATTTTGACCAGTTGAATAACGCTTTTTTGAACATAGCTTAAAAAATTGCTCCTTGTGAATCAACGTTTGAACACTAACTAGTTCATCTAGTGTATTCATCCGGGGCTGATCGTTGTGAAGACAGCTCCCATATTTTTATTTTCGTAAAAAGACTGATGATGACCTTATCTATCAACACGAGGCAAATGGCTTCTAGTGATAAACTGCCGCCGCCGTCGTCACGATTTAATCGACCAGGCATGGGCGCTATTATGTCATGAGATTGCGTAGGACAATTCACATTTTATCACCACCAATCCACGGTACCATCAAATACGTTGTCTGGAGACATGGTATATTATGTAGTAGCATTTCTGCTCGTTTCTGCACTGTGTACTGTACTGTACTGTACTGCACTGCACTGCACTGCACTGCAACTGCAACTGCAACTGCAACTGCAACTGCAACTGCACTGCACTGCAACTGCAACTGTACTACATTGGACTACACTGTACTACACTGCACTGCACTGCCCTGTACGGCACTGCATTGCGCTTCGCTGTACTGTAACCGTACTGCACTGCACTGCACTGCACTGTACCATACATTACGCTGCACTGTACTGCACTGCACTGCACTGTACCATACATTACGCTGCACTGTACTGCACTGCACTGTACCATACATTATGCTGCACTGTACTGTAACTGTATTACACTCTTACAGCGTGTAGTGACACTGTAACTGTACTGAATTCTATTACGCAGGCCTTTGCTTATTTGTTACTTGATTTATACGGAGTTCTAGGGGATAGTTTCATGTAGTTCTGTCAACATCTTATACGCAGTAATTGATGTGCGTTTTTCGTATTCACCTTTAGGTTTGGCTCGTTTGAAATATTCAAGAAACCTGATGGGTTAACGGGAAGACGTGGACCTAGTGCTGGTCAAAAAGATATTTTAGTTCGTTTATTGGAATATGTTATAGAAACCTTCTATCCAAAAGTATGTTGCTGTTTCCCTAATTTAAATTCTGGAAAATCTAAATATGAAATTATTCACACAACTCTGGAATGATAGTGTATTAGATAAATTGTTTTTCCGCTCGCCGAGGTTTACCATGGAAATATTAACGGAAAGTATTTTACATAAAATCGAGCCTACCTTTTCACCGCCATTTTATTTCTAACTACTTTGCTAAGAATAGTTTATTGTTTCACATCTAAAGTATGACGACGTATGATAAAGATTAAAGGTTTAAATTAGAGAGCGAAATACTACTGTTTCGTTTTACTTTGATGGACGATTTGCAGTATTCGAATTTAGAAATTGAAATGGGAAGTTCGGTGTACAAGTAGCCTTGAAAACTGCACTTTCATTTGAGACAACTAATTGAGGGAGTTATTGCTATTGAGTTATTATTATTGCATTTAGTTTTTTAGAGGGCGATTATGTAAACTAGTGGGTCACCAGTAATAATGTCAACCCTCTTTAAATAAAGTCTTCTAATCTAATCTAATCTAATCTAATCTAATCTAATCTAATCTAATCTAATCTAATCTAATCTAATCTAATCTAATCTAATCTAATCTAATCTAATTCAATCCAATCTAATCTAATCCAATCCAATCCAATCCAATCCAATCCAATCCAATCCAATCTAATCTAATCTAATCTAATCTAATCTAATCTAATTACACCGTTTAGATTCACGAAGCACATGGTGACGACGCTGAAGAACGATACCTTGCTTTCTACAAAGAAGTTGTCTTAAGAACAGCTCGACTTGTTGCAGACTGGCAGTGCGTTGGATTTTGTCACGGGTGAGTACTAAGTTATTTAAGAAACATGCTAACATTACCTGTTAAGCCCTACAATTTTGATCTAAATCTAAACACAATTTCAAACCTTTTTGAAGCGGATACGGTCATCTTTTTGCATAGTCCCAACTAACCCTGCATTGTTTCGAGCTATTATTTTTATCATATTATTTTTATTATTATCATTATTATTATTATTATTATTATTATTATTATTATTATCATTATCATTATCATTATCATTATCATTATCATTATCATTATTATTATTATTATTATTATTATTATTATTATTATTATTAGATAAATATAGTGAACTAGTAAAACAGCAAAGTGAACATTTTAATGATGTAAAATTTATAAATCTCTCCATGAGCTGCCTAGGTGTTTTTGCGAATGAGTGTTCTACTTTTTTAGATATGCTAGATAAGGTTGGTCTTGATAACAAGCACCAAATGCACTGCATACGGAAAATGATGACTATAGCTATCAGAACTACGTATTACATTTTCTGCTGCCAAAATAAGGAATGGGGAAATCCCGAATTATTAGCTTTTTGAAATATTTGTATATAAATTTGCATGTTTTATTATATAGTCATTAGTTGTTATTATATATTATTAGTTGTGATTCAAGTAGCCAATTGTAAATTACCTTAATAAGCGAGATTTATAATTGTATATGTAGAAAAGAAAAAACATTTAATAAAGTTTCCATTATTATTATTATTATCATTATTATTATTATTATCATTATTATTATTATTATCATTATTATCATCATTATCATTATCATCATCATTATTATTATTATTATTATTATCATTATTATCATCATTATCATTATCATCATCATTTTTAACATCATCATCATTATCATCATCATTATCATCATCACCATCATCATCGTCATCATCCAAGTAAAGTATAAACAAAAAAACAAAAAAATTAAAAATGTATATCATACTGTAGTTTGTTTATGACTTTGGAGTAGTAAACCCGTGAACAAACATAGTTCATAACTACCTTGGAATGATAGTCATTCAAAATATGGTCTGGAAACTCAGCTAAAGTCTTTGTTCTATCTTTTTGTTCGCCTTTATGCATTTTTGTGCACAGTCACTGAACCCATTGTATTTTAGTATAATGAACGAATTATCCAATGGCAACGTTTCAGTTCAATCACTCAACAATAAACCTAAAACAAAGGATGTGCACGGTGTAAGGTACGGTTCAACATAAAATCTCAGCTCATTATAGGCGCTTTGAAGTTTGCCGAGTTTCCAGACCATATCTCGATTGACTATGTTGGAATAAAGTTGAAATGTTATGTTGCTAAAAAATTATATAATATATTTTGTTGTTTTTAAGAACTGGAATCTTTACGTGGTCAGTCGTTTTACACTTTATTTCTTAAAGTTGTTCGACTGACAGTATCTTGATTTTATGTTTTTCCAATAGAGTTCTCAACACAGACAACATGAGTATAATGGGCCTAACTATCGACTATGGACCATTTGGGTTTATGGACAACTTTAATTCTGACTTTGTTTGCAATGCTTCCGGTTAGTAGTCGCCATACAGCTGCCTATTATTCTATCATAGTTATACTTATCATTTTTCAACGATATACAGTACTATAAATGCCTTCGCGTACTTTAGGAATCACGATAAAATCACTTAATTAACAGTACGTAGATTAAGATTTAATATAGATACGTTTCGTGGAAACACCACGTAAAATATTTATTTGCTAAGCTTTCGGCCTGTTGACGCAGGCCTTCATCAGAGCATAGTCCCTAGAAATAAATTGTCTGGAAACGCGGCCAAAGTCTTTGTTCTAGGTTTTTGTTCACGTTTGTGCACCTTATTTCACCTCAACGCTTGCTGAACACATTGTATTTTTGGTTTAATGAAGCAATCAACCAATAGCATCGTTGCTTTATAAATCTTAATGAACGTAAAACAAAAGATTGTGCACTTTATTTGCCACCCTCAACCTAAATTGTAGCTCATTGTTAACCGCTTTGATGTTCGCCGCGTCTCCAGACAATATAATTCTAGGGACTATGATCAGAGCAATAACAATAAACTGTTGGCTCACATCATTTATAAACTAAGCAACTGATCAATTAGCTTGTTGTTATTGCTCTGATGAAGGCCTGAGTCAACATGCCGAAAGCTTATCAAATAAATATTTTACGTGCATAGTGTTTCCATAAAACTTATCTATATTACATTATCGCCATGAAAACGTTGAAAGAATTAAATTAAGATTTGTTGTTATTTTACTGGTCAATAGATGATATGTCCCGGTACAGTTACAAGGAACAACCTGAAATTTGTAAATGGAACTTATTGAAGCTAGCAGAAGCTATTGGGGATGCTTTACCAGTTTCAAAGTCCAAAGCACTTTTAGAAAATATGTATGTATTATTCGAAGTTTGACTGCCATTACTACTGTAGTTTAACCGTCTTCGAACTGCAGTGCAAACGATGAACGTATATTCACATGTCTGTAGCACACTGCCTGGACTATACGTTATGCAATAACTCATAGGAGACAAGATACCTTCTTTTAAGATTGTGAAAATTCTTACTGCTAAAACTGGCGAACCGAGGCCACTTAATACATTTCTAAATTTGAACTGACCAATAATCTTTGACAGTTCTTAGACTTGCAGCAAATTAAGCTAAAAAGGTACAGGATCTGTCAATTTGTTCATGTTTTGTAAAACATAAACTGGAAATTCTGATTCAGTTTGTAATCATGCATGGCCTCAGTTCGCCTGTTCGAGCAGTAACTATAATAATAACATCTTTATTTAAACTGATAAAAAACCGATCAGCTAATAAATATTAGCTGGTATAAACCGGTGACCAGTATACAATAAATTTCAAAGTATATCTAAATTATTTAGTAATATATCTGATCTATATTTAGTAAATATACATGGTTAAAATGTTTAATAAAAAGGAAATGTTATATGCTACAGCGATGTTCGTGAGCATCTGTTTCTAAAAGATACTTAAAAACGTTGGTTTTAAAAGAAGACAATGTGTTCAAGTCCCGCAAGGCTTTTGGTAAAGCGTTCCACTCTTTTGCTGCTGAACACTGAAATGACGACTGACCCATTTTCGATTTTGTTGGAATTACGTGCAACAACGTGGTGTCTCTCAGGGATCTTTTGTGCATTTCTGATCTCTTAACTAGATAGCCAGATAACTGTTGAGGGCAGCCAATGTTGTTTATTATCTTAAATACAAATTGTAAGCGAAGAAAACGCCTTCTGCTGTTAAGTGACAATAAAACAAGTTTAGTGCGCATTTCTTGTGTGCACGTTTTACGATTTGCAGATAAAATAATGCGCATTGCCTGGTTCTGAAGACGTTCCAGCCGTTGCGAATTTTGTTTACCGCAATCTGCCCAAACTATACAGCCGTAATCCAGTACGGGTAAAATGGTTTGCTTGTAAATCCGTAATAGCGTCTTACAGCTAAGGAAAGATGAAATTCGGTTTAGTAATTTAAGCTTAGGGTACATTCGCACTGATACATTTGATACATGTTTATTCCAGGTCAAACAGCTGTCGATGTTGACACCTAGGTACCTAAAATGATCTGACTGCTTCAGTACCTTCCCGCCTAATTCAATATTCAAATCACGCGTGTTAGCCACTGAATGTCTAGACCCTATTAGCATCACCTCCGACTTCTTATGGTTACTTATCAGGCCGTTCTGATCAAGCCAAGCATCTATGTGGCTAAGGTCTTCATTGACGCATTGTTCGGCTATGTTAACGTCTTTCGAGCTAGCGTGAATTTCAGTGTCATCGGCGTACAGTACCCCTTCACTCTTTTGACACGCATTAAGAATTCCATTAATATGAATATTAAATAATGTTGGTCCGAGGACAGACCCTTGAGGCACTCCGTGGGTAATATTAAGCTGATGGGATTCTGCTCCACCACATACGACGTACTGATATCTGCTTGAGAGATAACTTTTGAACCATTCAAACTCGTTACCCTTTACACCATGCTGTGTGAGCTTTTGAAGTAGGATGTCATGATCTATAACATCAAACGCTTTACGAAGATCGAGAAAAGCGCAAACTACTTTTTGTCCTTTATCAATTGCTAATTTCCAAGCATCCACAGCTCTAATAAGTGCCACTGTTGTAGAGGAGTGTTTTACATAAGCATATTGGTGCTGGTTAATAAGGCCAACATCCTGTGCGAATACTTGGAGATTTGAGTTTGCGAAGGACTCCTGAATCTTAGAGATACACGGTAGCACAGATATCGGTCTTTGATTATCGCGCTCAGTTTTAGACCCTCCTTTATATATAGGAGTTACCTTTGCTACTTTCCAGGGCGAAGGATATTGGCCACTCATATAGGATGCATTAAAGATATTCGCTACAACTTTACTAATGTAAGGTGCAGCAATCTTCAGAACTTTGGCAGGAATATTATCTGCACCGGTTGCTTTAGATGGATCAATCGTTTGCAAGGCCTTAAACACATCTGCTTCACACAAAGCATGGAATTTAAAAGTACATGTGGAGTTGTTTGTTGGTTCAGTTGGACGAGGTTCAAATTCTGAAGATGGTCGACTTGCTAGAAGCGACGATGCAATTGTCGTAAAGAACTCATTTAAAGAATTCGCAATCTCTTTCTTGTTTGTCAGCTCTTTGTCGTTTACCACTAGCTTGTCAATTTTGCTGCGATTACTTTTAGACGGTAGAACATTACGAAGTGTATTCCAGAAAGCTCTGGGATTACTGCGATTTTCTTCAAGCTTATTAGAGAAATAGTCCCTCCTAGCCTTTCTATTAACACCCGTCACTTTGTTCCTAAGGCGTCTATATTCGTCCCAATCACTAATTAATCCTGACTTTACTGCTTTTTTATGAACTTGGTCGCGTGTTCTCATTAATCGGAGTACTTCGCTATTAAGCCAAGGGTGCGTATGTTTTCGTATGCGTTTCCGTTTTAAAGGGAAGTGCTGCTCAATCAGTGATTTCATCAACAATTCCCATGCAGAACACATATCGTCGACATCGTCAAAAGACTCGATCACACTCCATGGAGCTTGTTGCAAGCTAGCCACAAAGTCCTTTATACTCTTTTCATTCCAGGACCGCGTTGTTATTATTCGATGTTTTTTAGGTCGAGTGGCTTTTCCGTGCATAATGCCGAAGATGGGATAATGATCGCTTAGAGCTGTATTAAGTACTCCTGCTCCCTTAAAAAGACATGGCGTCGAGGTGATTAAAACGTCTATTAACGACTTACTATTGTTTGTTACACGAGTTGGTTTTTTAATGAGTTGTTCTAACCCATTAACCATGAGAAATTCGACTAATCTTTCTGTTTGTCTAAGGGACGTGTTAAGACAATCACAGTTTAAATCCCCTATGATAATGACTTCGTGATTGTTTTGTGTTGCATATCTGAGCACGTCATCCATATAGTCGAAGATTTCTAGAGATTCGTCAGGAGCCCTGTAAACACATCCAAATAAATATTTAGTATTGCGAATTCGAGTTTCTATCCAAATCGCTTCAAAGCTATCTTCCAAGTCTCTTCTACGGGTGTACTTAAGACCATCCAATAAGTAAAATGCAACTCCTCCTCCCCTACGGTTATTTCTACGGTCGAGGCGATGTACGGTATATCCCGCAATTTCGACTTCAGAGTCCACAATTGAATCGTCTAGCCATGTTTCCGTAATAGCAATAAACAACGGAGAAATGTGTTTAAAACTTATCCTTAGTTCATCAATGTGAGGTATAATACTTCTACAGTTCATATGAGTTATCCAGGGTTCCTTAAGCGTTGGACAAGAGGCCGAGTTTACTGGTTGAGATGGATGTGTAGAATTAGGTGTTGATATACTAGAGTTATCTTGCTCAATTGTTCTCCGATCTGGTCCGGGATTAATCAGATTTACGCCACTTCTCGTCAGCATAACTATCGCCGGGTTGAACGAGGCCAACGACTTTACCGTGTAGTTAATCCTTCGCTTCAGAAAACATTTTCTGACGTAGAGATTCTTCTTCACGTACGAGAGAACATTCAATGGGCAATCAGATTTAAAACTCGCGAATATTCTTGAGCTGGTACCGCAAAGTGACTCGGCTTTCACAGATTGGAATACCAACAAGATAAGGGCAAAGAAAAAACAGCTGATTCGTGCTGCCGCCATCCGACCTGTCTTGCCCGAGATAACTCGGTGTTAGTTTATTTCCAAAAAGTAAACCGTTCACATGAGACCGAGATTTCTTTCCACAGTTTCTTGCATGTTACATCCACATGTTCAGTAAAATTCAGTTCCTTATCGATATATAACGAAGATATATAATTCATAAGATATATAAGTTCACAAGACTGATTATCAATACTCAATTGTGCATAATTCGACTTTAATAAGAGGAAAAGGCAATATAAATTAAGTTTGTCTAATTTGAAAGGTAAAAGGCCATTTACAACTTTTCCGTATTTTTCTTCGTTGGCGAGATATTTCAATCTGTTTGGTATGTAAATGGGATTGTCTTTGACGATAACCAGGCCTACTGGCCAGGGTAGAGCGATTTCACACATAGAAAACTCAGTTATATCTCCAAGTTTGTTCAACAAAATCACTTGAAGCTGTGCACATTAAAGGCCCTGTTGCATGAACCATTGCACCGTGTCAGTGGCGGCACTACGTGGGTGTGGGCCCCGGTGCGAGAAAAAAATTTGGGCCCCCCTCTCACAAAGTGACGACATATGTAGGGGGGTCCGGGGGGGATTCTCCGCCGGAAAATGTTTGAATTTAGGGTCTCTGAAATGGCATTTCCTGCATTTTGAGAGCACTTTTGAGTAAAATATAAAGACCACAAATCACTTTTTTTTGTAGTGTATCCATTATTTTTAAGAAAATATTATTAATAATAGCACCATTAATAAAAAGAGGCAGTTTGTCGATAATTGTTTATTGTATTGTGTCATTTAACTATATGATATTTAATATGGCGCAGAGGGGGACTTAGAACAAACAAAGGACATGTTTAAACGATGAAGTAACCCTGAATAAATTAAATTATTCATGCCATTTCAATAAAAAATCTCGGTCTCCTCTGGATTTCGACTTGTTGAGTCGTTGACTGTTGAGTATGCTTAGGAGTTAGGAGCGACGACCCGTGAAGTCTGTTAATAGTTTGGGGCTTGGATGGGCCGATGGGCCCCCTCGGACCATGGGCCCCCTCGGACCATGGGCCCCGATGCGGCGCACCGTTTGCACACCCGTAGTGCCGCCACTGCACCGTGTAACATGCTGTGCAATGGTCAAAATCGTTGCGAGACAAGTTGCAACAATCGTTGCACAAAGTAGAATCAGGTTCTACTTTCTGCAAAGATTGCAGCAATTTGTTTCAGTGTTGCACCGTGTAACACCCCTTCAGCAGCCTTTTGTTATGACTTGGCACTCGATCGAGCCTCTCCCCAGTCTACCCACTTTTATCGAAATCCAAATAATTGGAAAATTGCATAAACGCGTTGCAGCGTGTAACACCCCCTGTCTTGCAACTGCAATGCTGCATGAGTCATCATTGCGGGACAAGTTGCATGAAAAATTGCACCGTGTAACAGGGCCTTAAAACTCTTCGTGACACTGAACATTTAATGTTGAGCAATCATGAAGGTGTATAAGTGGTTTTGTAATGCATGAAAATGCTCTATAATGCTTATGACGTCAGAGACCATCTCATTTACATATCAAACAAGCTGAAATATCTCCAAAACGAAGAATGATACGGAACAGTTGTAAAAGGTCTTCCATTACAATTTCGACAAACTTAATTTATATTGCCAGTCCCTTAATTTTAAAATCGACAATCTTACTCTCATCTGCTTTATCCACATTATTCGCTTTAAAATAATCAAACTCTTGCTTTATATAATTAAAATTTACACTTTCATCTTCCGATGTACATTAATGGATTGTGGGGCTCAAGATTACGGCTATTTTGGTGCCAATGCAACTGAGATTTTTATAGTCAAGCCGGATGTTCTCTTCCGTACGACTTTGTAATATTGATAGGCAACATTGCAATTTTGATTGGCAGATTCATTGAACAACTTGCAAATGCTTTATCACGATTCATTGACGAGTTGCTTGAAACATCGGTTGCAAACATCGAACAACACATAAATGTGATGTTGTACATGTACTTGTTCCAGCGTAGAGAAGACGCTTGTGTGGAGCTTATAAAAAAGATGATAGACCCTGCGCACAAGTTGCACAATCTCTTGCCGCCACGTTTGGAAGATTTACACCATCGTCATAATACTAGATCAGATTGCAATCAAATATACAATTATAAATTTAAGACGGAACGTTTTAGAAACAGCCCGATTGTTTACGCAATTTCTAACTGAATTTAACTCAAATTTGTGTAACTAAGGTTTGAATAGGTTGTAAATACGTTTTAAATACGTTTTAAATTTTTATCTTGTTATATAGTTAAGATAGTTAAGATAATAATGAAGTTGTAAATAAGTTCTCTTTTAATAATTGTAACGTATTTCAATTTAGCTATTGCTACATAATACGTAATAAAACCAACTATTACTTGAAGTTGACGGCTCTAATTTTATGTAGAATTTCGCATTATCGCAATAAGTTTGGCATTTAAAACGATTTTTGGAGTAACCCGTGGATCAATCGTGATAAAGCGTTTGTTTGCAAGTTGTTCAGTGAATCTGCCAATCAAAATTGCAATCTTGCGTATCAATATTGCAAAATCGTACACAAGAGACCATCTGGTTTGACTAATATGAGCATATAATGTTGTTGTAATACTGTAATGATATTTAAGAAATGGCTCATGGTTTAGCGTGCTCCATCGAGTTATGGATGCACGCGGGAAATTGAGAGAGCACGAAAAAATCGTAAGAGTTGGTCGAGGCGTAGCCGAGACCAACTCTAGATTTTTGAGTGCTCTCCAAATTTTCCAAGTGCATCCATAACACGATGGAGCACACTAAACCATGAGCCATTTCTTTTATAACATAGCATTAAATCCTTTCACAAGCCGGCGAATCGTTTTGGTTGTTATGTTTTTCTACTTTCGTAGCCAAGTCTTTTTTGTTCACTAAAATCCAACCAAAAGGACAGTTTAATCTCGGTTACCCAGACCCAGTTTATGTCTTCTGGGTCGTTGTTCTTTATTACTCAATTTAAAACTCAGTTTTGTTTTGAAACGTTTTCCCGCGCTTTTTTGCCGTGCTCCATCGAGTTATGGAGCACGCACGACAGCCAATCAAAAACGTTGCTATATCAAAGCTATGTTATAATATAATATATACCGTATGCATTGCTAAGATATGCAGGTTCTTCATTTTTTAACATTTTTGCTACGTTCTGATTTTAATTTTATTTGATTGTCATAGATATGACAAAGAATTTACAGAATGTTATTTGAGCAAAATGAGGAAAAAGGTGAGAAATGTCTGCACACACATGACACATGCGTGTGTGATATCCGATATTTCTTGGTGTTACTTGTTATTTTTGTTTAATGATGCCGAGATGACGACATCAATTCAAACTGTTAACACTGTCACTTTGAAGATGGCAGCTGCACAGGCTACCGAAACGTCAGGTTACAACAACAACAACAACAACAACAACAACAACAACAACAACAATAACAACAACAAACTAATTTAATTAGACAACTAATTATAATTCTTAACCATCTAATTTTTCAAACTAATTCTCTTAAAAGAGCAGAATTTTGGAGGGTTACGTATCAATATGTATTTTGAGAAAAGCACTCAAAACGGGTGAAGTCTGCACGCAGGCTACTCAAAACTTAGCAACCTTACAAATTTGAAAAACGGCAAGAATATACTCAAACGTTACAGAACCATTTCATGTTGGTTACCCGCTCCAAATCAGTAGACAATAGGAATTATCTATGTTAGTAGTGTTTTCAGCCTGAAGTTGGTAAAGTTTTTTCGTATGTTTTTGCTGTACAAGCTGTCTTAAGTTAAACTCAGAGAAAAGCTCTGAAGTCCAGACGGGACTTGAACCCACAACCTTCCGAATCATGCCAGCCGGACGCTCTCATCATTCAGCCACTGGAACTCAGATGATAGACCGAGGTTGTTTTCGATATTTATACCTGGGAACTAGTCAAACCGTAAGTGCCGTCTGGAGCTCAGAGTTTTTCTCTGAGTTTAACTTACGACAGCTTGTACAGCAAAAACAAACGAAAAAACTTTTATAGGAATCATGCTAAAGTTTAAGTTTTCTAAACTGCATTCTGAAATAATTTATTGCATTTAATATGTTCTTTTTATAGCTTGGAATCATTCACAAAGAAGTTCCAAGCGATGAGTAAGTATGACTAATTACTATAAAGTCTTTGATCTTTGTTATGTTTTTGCTTTAACAAAAAGGAACGAAATATAAAACAGAATGTAGATTTAAAGTGTGTCACAGTCCCTACTGCGCATGTGCGGCATTTGTTTGTTTGTTTGTTTGTTTGTTTGTTTGTTTGTTTGTTTGTTTGTGAGACTCATACAAAATAATGCTTGGAATGCAGTATATATATATATATATATTATAAGTGAGTTTTGGTTCACGAAATGTTAGAGAGTGCTCAATACTATATATAGATAGAGCAAAATACAAAGCATGAAGTATAGTTTACCTTAAAGTCTTCGCTACCAGAGGTTTCACCCTAAACGGGATCATCTGGCGACTGAAAAATATCGGTTAGTGGGCTGCTTAAATGCGTTGGTTGGGGCGTGGGTGTGGGCGTCGAAACGTCCGGCGCATTCCTTTGGAGCGTGGGTGTGGGCGTCGAAACGTTGCGCGCGCACATTCCTTTGATTGTTTAGGTTGTTGATCCGAAATCTGTTTTTGTGCCGACAAGTCGAAACTATTTCTGATCTTTTGTTTAGTAAAAATTGTTTGTCTGCCTTCAAGATGAAAAGTTTTTCGTCCAAACATAAATTGCATCTTTTTGATCCTCCCGTGTAAGAAATTGAGTGTTTTAGTATAGACCAGGTTATGTCGAAACTTTGTTTTTTTTCTTTTAGTAAACTTTTTAGACGTTACTTTCGACCTAAGCAATGGAAAATAGAAACCTTTTCGAAAGCCCAATGACGATCCATTATACATAAACAAGCAATCAAACCACCCACCAAGCATTTTAAGACAGCTACCTACATCAATCAACAAGCGCATTCCCCTCCTCTCGTCTGACGAGCGGACATTCCATGAAACCGCACCAATTTACCAAAATGCATTAAGGCGCAGCAATTTCAACCATGAGCTAAACTACACACAAGCGTATCGGATCTATATATGTGATATAGACTCGCTCTAAGTTCCTCGCTGGTTTTTAACGGCTGAGATAAGCTTAATTTTCAAAATTACTACGCCAATGAACGTATGAAGTGATTCTTTTTAGAAGTCATTTAAAAACCTTGCTGTACGACTCCTGGGAAGAGAACAACATTTTGAGCCAACTACGTATTTAAATTTCAGAAGCAAAACATTACTCTCTTGACTAAAATCGAACGATTTGGTAAAATTGTTGTAAATGTATATATATAACGTGATTTCTTCCTCGCCTGACGTTGAGAAACCAAGAAAAGCGGGTTTCAACTTTCACTCACCCGTAAGAACAAAGAAATGTAAACTCCGTGAATGCGCATGCAGCAACGATGGTGATTTGCGTTTAACTAATTTTAACCCAAGTACTAATGGCTCTTGCTGACTCTAGTTTTTAGTCAAATATCAAGCTTAATCCCCGAGCCGTATCCATTGTCGTATCCTAACCCCAAGAACTGTTAATTATAGAATACTAAGAATAGGAACTTGCAACTTTGGTATTTTGTTTTGAAGCCATTTTCGAGCTGGGGGCTGACTCAAACTAGCCTACCCTCTTTCCCCCTGTGTAAATGTGGAGACTGGCAACCTAAATCGGTTGTAATGACCCCCAGCGTAGTAGCTGTTGTCCCCCCCCCCCCCTCCCCCTCCCCCCCAAAATACCCAATCAAAACAAAAAACCGGCTGCTACGCATGCGTGGGAGTTGTTTTTGCTCGCATTTGTTTTTTAATTTTTACGGGTTTGTCGGATAAAATAATGAATTTTAGTTATTTCTTTCTTTTTTTTTCTGTATCTCATATCTCACGTTTACTATTCAAAAACCCTGTCATGATTGTGTCAAGCCTTCTTGAAAATATTGTTTTTTTTCAATTTGATATATCACGATAAAACTAAATATTTTATTATTATATATTATATTATATTATATTATTATATAGATTAATTTATTGTGCATCATGTCGGATTGTAGTTTGATGTGGTCACATATATTTCTATATTTACTTATTTTAAGTTTTGATTTCAAAGTGCATTTTCACTAATCTGGTTTTGTATACGTGTTAGGGAATTGATCAGAAAACTTCTTGAAACTATGGAAGAAACAGGTATAAATGTTGTTGTACTTTTTGATTTGATTTGTTTTGTTTCGTTTCGTTTTGTTTTGTTTTGTTTTGTTTTGCTTTGTTTTGTTTTGTTTTGTTTTGTTTTATTTTGTTTCGTTTTGTTTTGTTTTGCTCTTTTTTTGCAGTATTTGAATTTGATGTATTTCTTTCTCGTGCTGTTTTTAGGAGCGGACTTTACCAATGTTTTTCGCTGTTTATCACGAATAAACATTCGAGGTTCATCTGATTTTGAAAAGTAAGTTATAAATAACTCAGTTTTGCGTGCACTTTTTAAAAACTATTCGCGAGATCCGAAAATGACGGTTGAAACAAGTCAAAAGTACTATGCACTCGAAGCTTGTTATTATTCAATTTAAGTTTCCTGATTTGGATTGGCTAAGAGTTCTATGTCAGCTGCAAATATCAATCAGAAATTGCAAATGATAATGTTTTACTAGTGAAATCATTGGCCAATGAGAATCTCGGAAATTTGAAACGGACGAGTTTCTTATATATGAAGCCAATTTATATGTGCTAATATATAAATTAAAGTTAATGAGACAACGTTCACTACAAGCTGTGCCAAAACCTTGAACAGGAAGGTTGCCCAAGGTGTTACTCCCACCGATCAACAACCGATATATATAGATAGTTCTAAAGGTCGTTTTCTTCCAGCTCGCCAGTGCACGTGAAAAACATGTGATACGGCACTTGCTAACCAATTAGAACGTTACTTCTCTCTTCGGCGGGAAAAGTAACCAATTACAATTCGCGCAAGAGTCACATATAAGCTCAAAACGCGCCAAAACGAATCACTTTATCCAAGAACTCTACATCGAAAGCTACTTGTAAGCTCTACACAGGAATTGTTTCCCACCCACCCACCGCTTCAAAGTTGCACTTATACAAGCTCCATGCACGGGTTGCGACGCACATATTTTCGAAACGAAAAATATTGTATATACGTGGAAAGAAATCTGCCAATATAATTTGATAGCAGATATTTAGCTTAGTTTCCGTTATGCTGTGTAAAACAATGGACACCGGGAAACACGTGGTAATGTTTCTCCACGAACGAACAGAGAGTTTGAGGAACTTGAAACTATTTTTGTAAATAATTCATTGGTGTCAGTCTTGATGGTTTTACTGTGTAAAAAATAAATAAATAAATAAATAAAGTTTTGGTTTGGGGATGAAGTTGTCCCAATGGTCACCTTCAAGTCCATAGACTCATGTTATTTATGTAAATATAATGATCAGTCGAATCGTAAGAACTGTCCAAGGGGATTATGACCCCTTGGTTCAGGTTGATGTCTTAGGGGTCGCTACCCCTTTGGCAGGATATGTCCTACTTGGGGATTATTACCCCTAGGGCATTAGCAGAGTCCTAATGGGGATTATATACCCCAGGACAACAATCTAAGGCCATGTAACAATGAGGTGTTGGGGTGATGTTTGACCGCAATTTTAGACAATCGGAGTACTTCACCCCAAACCCCTTCTCCCACAAAACTTTGTGTGTGTGCCATTAGTATTCATTTGCTTGGTTGTTCGGCTTTTCCTTTTAAAGAACGGCTTGAATCATTAATATAAGTATACTTCAAAAACTGATAAATAACACAAAAGAAATCATTACAATGTCCGTGGTTTTATATCTAATTAAAAAAAATCCTTTTGATATATGTAAACTTTAGCTTTGATTTTCTTGGCTTAGACAACGTTGTTTTTCAAAATTACTACGGCAATGAACTTACTAAATGGGTCGCTTCTGAAGCTATTCAGAACATTCGCAGTACAGCAGCACTTATAAAATACTGCTGCATGCTCATGTTTTAAATATTACTTATTTTCTTTGATGAACACCAGTTATTCCGATGCGCTTGAAGCAAGCAATTTAATACCTCTATGATCGTAGGGAAGCACTGACAACTAGTCTTTTTAAAGACATTTGTAATAATAGCAATCATAAACTGTATCACCTAATTCCTGAAATCAACAAATGTTCCTCAAACTTGAGGAACAAACGCAAGTTTAAATTCCCTATTTACAAAACAAACAGGCTTAAGAACAGTTTTATATGTAGTAATTGTTTTTAGTCCCGAAATCGAGTACGATAATGTTTTCCTCTGATACATGTACATATTCTATAATGAACCTATGTTTAATATTTTATTACTTGTGACGTTTATTTTTATATTTATTGTTTTATAGTATTTGATGTAAAGTTCTACACAATTCAGCCGCTTTGGGCTATAATGATTTTTACTGAAATAAATAAAAATAATTATCTACCTTTAAACTTGAATGATTTCCACTTCTTTAGATCAAATGAAGATGTTTTGGAATACATACTTTCTCAATGTCTTGCTCTTTCTGATATTCCGAAAGACCAGTCGGTATCAGGGTAGGTTTATACCAATGTCTGTTTGCTAATATTTATGCTTACATTTTCCCTTCATTATGGTAATCTCATTTCTTCACAATGTTGTTTGCGCACTATATTTATCCAAGAATGATCAATCTCTGATTGCTACTACTGAAAACTAAAACTTAAACCAGCCAGTAAAAAATGGTCGTTCAAGGTGATTTAGTTCATATATAGTAACCTTGGGAAAGAGTGACAGTGGAGACGCCTTTATTTGCGTTAAAATCAAGCTTGAGTTTCTAGAGGACTACTATATATGCGCAACCTTGGCTTGCCAAAACTTTGAAGGAACGAAACACAGTATTGCTTCGTAACGATTATAGTCTTTCTGCTCTCGCGTGATTGATTTCCGAGAAAGCGGAGGAGAACACTATTATTAATAGTGCTAAGTATTCTAAAAATTAATACTAAAATACTAATTATACTAAACGAAATCAAAACCAACATAACCAAATCTGCTAAAACACTAAATCTTACTGGCGAGTCAACATGCAAATGTTTTGATGTATTTCGGCTGCATGTATGGAAATTATCCTATATCCTTATTCCGTCTATTCTTACAGCTAGCTCATATCCTACAAACATATAGTATTCCTTTAAGTTATATTTTGAATTAGCATTAAATTCTCGTCGTCCATATATAGTGTGTTGTCACAATTAGTTGTATGAAGCTAAATTTTGCTAATCGCGAACGTTTTCAGGATTAAGCAAATCTATATTGAAACTTTGGGTCAAGAAGCTTAACACTTACTAGCAGAGTAAAGCAGAATAGAATTGATTTGTAGTCAAGATATGCTTTATTGCATGGTGAACTACTTCATACTAACGTCAAGAAACTTTCGTTAGAAAATATTACACCCAACTTTACTTACTTTGACAAGAAAGAATCGGAGTGGTTATGTTGATAAAGGTAACTACAATTTTAATAACTTTTTTGTTTAATAGGCAACTCCAACTGCTTATGTTAATGATGAACAGTAACCCTGCATTGGCTGCTCAATTTGAAGGAAATGCTTGGATAAAGGCAGAGCGTGAAAAAATGGAAAGATCAAAAAAGCTTGAAGTAAGTTTAAAAATGTGTTTAAGAGAATGGGAAGGCTGAGAGGAATGGATGAGTTGGAAAGAACCAACGAGGTAGCGTAACGATAAATGAAGACAAGTAGAGAGACGATACTGTGTAAGTGAGACGAGAGAATATATGAAGATAGAGTACTGTTGACAAGGAATAATGGTGAAGGCAAAGAAAATGAATATAGGAAGATGGGGTACTGTATAAGGCTAGGAATAGTGAAGACAAAGAAAGTGAATATATGAAGGTAGGATACTGTATAAGGAATGATGAAGGCAAAGAAAGTGACTATATGGTGATAGGATACTGTATAACGCTAGGAATAATGGTGAAGGCAAAGAAAGTGAATATATGACGATAGGGTACTGTATAAGGCTAGGAATGGTGAAGGCAAAGAAAGTGAATATATGAAGATAGGATACTGTATAAGGCTAGGAATGATGAAGGCAAAGAAAGTGAATATATGGAGATAGGGTACTGTATAAGGCTAGGAATGATGAAGGCAAAGAAAGTGAATATATGAAGATAGGATACTGTATAAGGCTAGGAATAATGAAGGCAAAGAAAGTGAATATATGAAGATAGGGTACTGTATAAGGCTAGGAATGATGAAGGCAAAGAAAGTGAATATATGAAGATAGGATACTGTATAAGGCTAGGAATGATGAAGGCAAAGAAAGTGAATATATGAAGATAGGGTACTGTATAAGGCTAGGAATGGTGAAGGCAAATAAAGTGAATATATGAAGATAGGATACTGTATAAGGTTAGGAATGATGAAGGCAAAGAAAGTGAATATATGAAGATAGGATACTGTATAAGGCTAGGAATGGTGAAGGCAAAGAAAGTGAATATATGAAGATAGGATACTGTATAAGGCTAGGAATGATGAAGGCAAATAAAGTGAATATATGGAGATAGGGTACTGTATAAGGCTAGGAATGGTAAAGGCAAAGAAAGTGAATATATGAAGATAGGGTACTGTATAAGGCTAGGAATAATGAAGGCAAAGAAAGTGAATATATGAAGATAGGGTACTGTATAAGGCTAGGAATAATGAAGGCAAAGAAAGTGAATATATGAAGATAGGGTACTGTATAAGGCCAGGAATAATGAAGGCAAAGAAAGTGAATATATGAAGATAGGGTACTGTATAAGGCTAGGAATAATGAAGGCAAAGAAAGTGAATATATGAAGATAGGATACTGTATAAGGCTAGGAATAATGAAGGCAAAGAAAGTGAATATATGAAGATAGGGTACTGTATAAGGCTAGGAATAATGAAGGCAAAGAAAATGAATATATGAAGATAGGATACTGTATAAGGCTAGGAATGATGAAGGCAAAGAAAGTGAATATATGAAGATAGGATACTGTATAAGGCTAGGAATGATGAAGGCAAATAAAGTGAATATATGAAGATAGGGTACTGTATAAGGCCAGGAATGATGAAGGCAAAGAGAGTGAATATATGAAGATAGGCTACTGTATAAGGCTAGGAATAGTATAAAGGCAAAGAAAGTGAATATATGGAGATAGGGTACTGGTTGGGTACTGTAAGGCCAGGAATGGCGATGGCGAAGGAAGTGAATATTATTGTATAGAGATAGGATAAGACTGGGTATTGAAAATGCAAAGAGGTTAAGCCCAGTGATGACGGAAATCGGTAAACGAAAAATAGGGGAGAGGAAAAAGAAAGCAAATATCCTTGGAATGGAGCAGAAAGCAGGACAGGGAAGAAGGTTGATAGTCTTGGTGTCAATAAAGGATTTATTACCTCCCATGCAATGTCAAAGAAAATGTTTTTTTAAAATTCTATTGATGTGTAAGTTTCAAGAAAAAAAAAGATTAAAAATGAAAGGAGAGGGAAACACAGAAAAGCAGGCATAGTTACAACTTACAAGCAGAGATAGAAGCAATAAACAAAAGAAGTTAGGCATGCATGCATGGAAGGAAGTCGGTATAAGGAGGCAGAGCGCAGGTGAAGTGTATATATAGTATTACCATTCGATATGCAAACAGCTTTTCAATTTTAAAAGGATTTGAGTCCTGAAGAAAAACGACAAAACGACAAGAAAGCATGGCTTCTATGGATTGAAATGTACAGGTAACCCAAGCATATACGAAAACTAGTATTTAACCGAGCGCGTTGTGTTACTCACAGTGCATGCATGGTTCCTTCTAGTGCTAGGTCGAGAACTAATTTAATAATTTTTGCGTCTTTAATATTTTGTTTAGTTTTTTATATACTACCGTAGTGTATTACTTTTAGTCAAAGGGACTAACTGTAAAGGTATTTGCTGTTAAAGCTTTGATATTCATGCAATCAAGATTAATTTCACGCGCTGAACTGCGCTGATACCAACCACCGTACGCGCTTTTTCAGACTTTCTGCATATGCCAAGACAATTTATTCTGACCTGCATTTGGTCTAGCGCGTCATGCAGGCAGCAATTTTGAATCGTATATATTGTCGGTCACTGGTGGACACAGGATGAGATTTAGTTCTAATTTATGTCAATACTGAGTAGCTCTGTTTTGAAAACCTGCATAAATTGATTTGATCGATTTCAGAAAGCGAATTGCGGAGGATTTTGTTGGTCTAACTGATGACATCCATTCGGTAAGATGTGTTTGTGTTTTTCTATTATACCTGTGACGTCAATGCGTACCTTGTGGCTTAATTGTAGAATATAGCTGTTTTACAATGTTGTTATTTAATTGAATCACATAGCTGTTTTGCAATGTTGTTATTTAATTGAAGCACATAGCTGTTTTACAATGTTGTTATTTAATTGAAGCACATAGCTGTTTTACAATGTTGTTATTTAATTGTAGCACATAGCTGTTTTACAATGTTGTTATTTAATTGAAGCACATAGCTGTTTTACAATGTTGTTATTTAATTGAAGCACATAGCTGTTTTACAATGTTGTTATTTAATTGAAGCACATAGCTGTTTCACAATGTTGTTATTTAATTGAAGCACATAGCTTTTTCACAATGTTGTTATTTAATTGAAGCACATAGCTGTTTTACAATGTTGTTATTTAATTGAAGCACATAGCTGTTTTACAATGTTGTTATTTAATTGAAGCACATAGCTGTTTTACAATGTTGTTATTTAATTGAAGCACATAGCTGTTTTACAATGTTGTTATTTAATTGAAGCACATAGCTGTTTTACGATGTTGTTATTTAATTGAAGCACATAGCTGTTTTACAATGTTGTTATTTGTGTGTAGGTTAATAAGGCAAGAGTCGAGGTTATGAACAACAACAATCCGCGGTAAGTCAATTCAGATATTTCTATGAAATTTGGGAATATATATTGGGAATTAAGGTGAGGTATATATAATACGGGCAACATTTTTCTTCAACTTTCAACGCAATTTTGTTGCGTTGCAAGTTGAAAAGCGTTGTTGCACGTATTACCACCCACTTCAAACATTGTCACGCAACAAAAATTCGCTTAACTCTTTCCTGTCCGAATTGGTCTTTAGTATTTTATTCTGGCTAACGCCAGACGATTTTATTCACCTCTGGGGAAGCCCTCGGACAGGAATGAGTTAAGGTGGGTGGTAATACGTGCAACAACGCTTTTCAACTTGCAACGCAACAAAGTTGCGTTGAAAGTTGAAGAAAAATGTTGCTCGTATTACCTCGTGTTTCCGGGAATATCGGAATTGAATACAGTAAAAACCCGCATAAATCCCCCTTATTTTTCCAAGTCAGGCTGAAATGGTCCTTATAGGTTGGGTGTGTATAGCGAGACATCAGGCTGGTAGGTTCTTAACAGGTTCTTAAGCAAAAACAATTGTTCCTGATTCGCGTTTTTCGTTATAGAGTACATGCCCCTGGTTAAAAAAGAGTGTATTAATATATCCAGAACACAGTATATTACACTAATTATTGCTATACAAAGAAGCAAATGAACAATAGAATTATACCACCATTTACATGTATAATATTAAATAGTATCTATTTTTCTGGCATTGTTTTAGTATTAGTACTCTAATGTCTGTTTCCAAAAACCCGTGAAGCCTGCTCTGTACCTGTGTGTCGTGAGCTTTAAATTTTTCGCATAATAAACTGCTTCATATATTTGTCAGACTGAACTGGTAGTGGGTGCTCAATTGACTAAATTTCAAATAGTGAAATAAAAGTAGTGTGCTGCGTAGGCAGTGTTAGAAATACAGATCGAAATAATGTAAGGTTTGAGTACTGCCGAAATTATTGAACGTAGTTTGTATAACGTTTCGAGCGAAGGCATTTCTTCACGTTTCTCTCTGACGAAGGGCCTTCGCTCGAAACTTTAGAAAACTACGTTCAATAATTTCAGCAGCACTCAAACCTTACATTATTTCGACTAAATTTCAGCCTGGAGGTTCTTAATCTGTAGTTTCTTTCTTTTTTATGCGGGTTTTTACTGTAATCAAGTTATAATAATCTTATGTACGTATATTCCACTTTTCCAACCGATCGCCGATCAGTGTCAGACAGTCCGCGACAATCTGTGTTCATGACTTCATGTTATATAAAAATGCATGCTGCACTTGTTTTGGACTGTGCTACTGTAACTGTTTAACAATTTTGTTAACTAGGCCAGTTAGAGTGTCATTTCAACAAGCAATAAAAAATGAACTACGCGTTGATTGAAATAGGGATTGTGTATATGTGCTTCGGCACTTGGTAGAAATAACATGAACCTTGCAAAAGCAACCGACCAAATGTTTTTAGAATGCATGTCTTTTGACATGTCTATTTTTTTTTTGTACAGAGTCGTGTTAAGGAATTATATCGCAGAAAATGCTATCAAGGCTGCTGAAAAAGGAGATTACTCTGTGGTAAGTTGTCAACTCGTTTCTCGTTAAAGTGCCTATATGAAACGAAATTTCACTTCAATTTTTTAAGATTGTATTTAGAAGAACACCTAAGATAATCAAAAATGGCTTTTACATGCCTTTCAAATCTTATCCCATTCTTGAGTTATTGGCTATGCAATTTGAACAATGACGTCACACATTGTTTGTGGGAGAAAACGAAAAATCAGTCATATCTTTGGATTGGTTTGACTAAACTGAATCAAACGTTGGAAATTTTCCTTGGGATATGGTCTGATGACATCTGCAATGTGTGGTTTGGTGTAGTTAAACCAATCCAAAGATATAACTGGTTTTCCGTTTTCTCCACATACAACGTGTGTCGTCATTGCTCAAATTACACAGCCAATAACTCAAGAATTGGATAAGATTTGAAAGGCGTGTGAAAGCCATTATTCATTATTTTAGATGTTCCTTCAAATACAATCTTAAAAAGTGAAATTTCGTTTCATAGGCACTTTAATTTATGTTGTTTGACACAATGTGTGTGAGACTAGTTTGTGAATATTGTGATCATCTATGAACTTGTGTGCGTTGCCCATGCGTATACGCACGTTCATGTCTGTCAAACTTAAACAATACGCCAGCTCGGATTAAACATCTATGATTGGAGAAAAATTTATATTTGAAGACCTAGCCTGGACTAGTTTCAAAAATGCAATATTTAGACTTTCTCAGGGAATCCAGAGTCCAAACCGGGATCTTGGGAATGAGACCAACGCTCCAACCGACTGAACTATATTCCAAAAGAAATTAGTACATACTGGACCAATCAACAATGGAAGATTTTGTTTTAAGCCAATCAGAATGCTTGTATTTGGTATTGCTTGACGAACTCTTTTGGAAATCACTGGGAGCTGTGGGCAAAACCTCGTAGCCAGTGAATATAAGAACTTTCGTGTCTTTATTTTAATTTCTCAGACGGATAAGGAATTATAGTTTTAATACTAGAATAACTAAAGTAAAACAGAGCAGAATAAATTAAATTGTTATCTAAGATGTGGTCTCGTCATGTAAAATATCACTGATTATTTTTTTCGTCCGTATCTTACCAAATCCTGCTTTCTGATTGGCTAACGAGCGGTCCGTATGAGCCCGTACGGACCGCTCGAGATAAATTTTTTAAATGTGTTTTATAGACCGTAAAATATTCTAAAAACGTTTGAAAATGAACTTATACGAAACCGAACATATTGAAAGTAAGTTTTTCATCCGTGAAAGAGACCTAAAATCTAATTTCCTTTTACGAAAGAAACAACAAGACTTTCCTTTTTTGCCAGTCACTCTAAACACTGATGAAGACCAAAAGAACCAAGCGAGGATAATTAGAAAAAAAAAATTATTTACCGTTTTGGTCGGTCCGTATAGAGAAATATTTCCCTCGGTCTCTGGAAATATTTCTCTATATGGACCTCCCAGCCGGTAAATAACATATATTTATTTGTTCAGGTGAAACATGTCTTGTCAGTACTTCAGTCACCTTATTCAGATGATATGACAAAGCAAGTGGAAACCAAACAAGAATCAAAGGAAGCAGATTGTGGTGTTAATGTGTCAGATCACGTTCCTTTTACCTTTGATAAGAAACCACCAAGTTGGGGTCTTCAACTTCGCGTTACCTGATCTTCGTAAGCAACTTCTGTAACATGCATTACGTATTTTAATAGCAGGCACTTCCTTTATCGACGAGGAATTGTAAGGTGAATGTAAGCGCACAAGCGAGCCCAACTCTTGTTTGTCACACTAAAAAGATGACGATTTGTTAATTATGGTTTGTTACTCACAGAAAGGAAAATAGCATTGTCACAAGATAGAGTTTTAGAAATTCGTGAAAAACAAAATTGTAATTTGTACCTTTTTTGACAGCATGTCAGAAAAATTGTTATGGTGGATTTTTGTTAAATGAAAAATTAAGTTTCAGACATCCTCCAAAATTTCTCAATTTTTTTATATCTTTGCTCTTAAGATATTTAATATTACACTGGTGACCAAAATTGATGGTACCGAAAAAGATGGCGGTGGTACATTTAACCACAATGCTTTGCGATCTCAAATCTGCTCAAATAACATCTAAACATTGTTTATCATACTAAGTTGGATTATGTAAGCAAGAACTTCATTCCTACCAAAGTTGATCGTTTTAAAACCATGTCCTCCAATAATTCGGAAAAAAAACCCAATATTTACTGCACACAAAGGATTGTGGTTAAATGTACAAGTCGCCATCTTTTTCGGTACGGTCAATTAGTAAGCCGCGCAAAGAAAACAGTATTATTGGTCAAAACCATTAAAAATACAAATTAAACTACTTTTCTTAAAATGGTCTGGAAGAGATCATGTTTAACAATGAAATTTCTAGGTTATGAAAGAGTTTTTGGAAGTGAACCAGTCAACCAGAGACCTGAACTTGCTTCAGCCACCCTTGTTATGTCAACTTATGTGTATTTGAATGAAAAAAAAAATATTCACAAAAGTATTTATAGTGAAATAGACTAGGAGTCAAAATCTTTGTTGTTTTTTACACTTTGAAATATAGGATTCAAATCAAATATAAAACATTTGAAAAACATTACAAGAAAGTTGAAAAACTTGCAGAAATATAGGTGGCTCTTTAATTTTGGCCAGCAGTGTATGCAGTATGTACACAACTGTTTGCAAAGTGTTTGTATACTATATTATATACGAAATAACTTTTAAAAATTATATTTCTACAGTTATGAATACTAAACGTCACTGCATAAAATAGTGTTGCCATATTGGGTTGGTCTTCACATGGGACTCGTGTCCTGTTGATCATTCCTTCAATCATGTTCAAGTATTGCACTCTTTATTTCCTGTATATTTGCATTCTTTCATGGTTGTAAAGTTAATAAAATAGTACCTTAGCTAGCTTTTTCAGATCTATAAAATTTACAAATGGTGTTTGGACACTGCATATCTTATAGGTCATTAGTTGTATCACAATTAAGTCTCTCAAGAGCAATGTGAGATATGGAAACATTCAGGAGTTCTTTCAAATGTCAAATGATACAGTTTGTTGAAACTTAATTTTTAACATCATATACACCTTAAATGTAATCATCTGTAATAGAACTGTTATACACATCTTGATGTATGAATGTTTACGTGTCTGCCAGATTGAAATATTTATGTTACAGAAGTTGACCCAGTCCAAAGTTGTCGACCGTTATTAAGAGATTACTACCATATTGCTCGTCAAGATCTAATTTAATTTCATGCTGCATGTAAAACTGGATAGTGTAGGAGTTGCACTCGGGGTTGTCGTGAAACGCAGACGATTATAAACCAGAATTTGTCGGGAAATTAATTTAATAATATGGCTTTTAAAAGAAGGCTGATAAGTTGTATATTATTTTCTATAAATAAGGCATAGTTCGAAGAACGTTCGCTAAAAAGGAACTACTTTTTCAAGGAGAATTAGCCCCGGTGAATTAACCAACTCTCTAGAGGGTAATATGACTGTTATATGTTTGTAACATAACAAAATATTGCTCAGTTTCAACTTATCTTTCAGAGATTTGTTCGACAGTCATGTAATGTTTAGCAGTCTGATCGTTTTAAAAAAGGTCAACTTGAGTTACCGACTTAAAAGACCACACCCATTTGTCGGCAAACTTAAAGCTCTCATCCCCTTGCTCTACCGCCTTTGCGACGACCCTGCGGTTGCACTCTTATTTAGACTCAGTAATAATATTTCAATTGTTGTAAATTAAGTCTTGGCTAGTTTAAGATGACACTAACCTCGTTAATGAAGCGATTACAAAAATCCAGTTGAATAATGTTAGTCAAATATGTTGGAAGAAATGTTGGCATTGAACACACTTTTTTTTTTTATGCATTACCAACACTGCTATAAACACTAACTTCACGTCAGTTTATACCATAACAGCGTGTGAATGACATCTATAGCCAGAAACCTGAAGTGCTTATAAACCCAAATATGTTACTGCATATGGATTCTATTTGATGTGTATAGTTGAATGCCAAAATATTGTTTGATTTGAACTTTGATTTGTTGTTATATTGAGGTTTGTACAGTATTTCCAAAATGGTAATGAGGATGACGTCAATGTCGGCATAATTTGCATACGCAGTGTTCCGCTACAGCAGAAATGTTACTCAATTCACATGTTAATGAATACTTGAATAGTGTATTCTGTATTTTATCATTTTTTTCATTAAAATTTTCAAGCGGTTTACCATAAGAAAAGGAAAAAACCCACACACAAATGCCTACATTGACGTCATCTTCATTAACTTTTTGGAAATACAAACCCCAATATAACAACAAATAGAAGTTCAAGTCAGAAAATATTTTGGCATTCAACTATTCACGTTACATAGATTTATAGGCACTTTAAAATTGCATGGTCGTGAAGCCGCATATATATATATATATATATATATATATATATATATATATATATATATATATATATATATATATATATATACATTTATAGCATAAAGCTAAATCAATTAAGGTTGTCCTGGCCAAAGCCAAAAGTCAAAGCCAAGCGCGAAAAGTGCGATGGGAATTACTATATTTAAATAGCGAAGCACACATTTACTATATTTATAGGCCAAAATCATACAAATAAACCAAACTTGCCTCTGGGGATTATTAACGAACATTTTCGCGCTTGGCTTTGACCTTTTGGCTTTGGCCAGGACAACCTTAATTGATTTAGCTGTATACCGTATGGAAACAGTATACTAGAAATCTGAACGATAATTAAATATCTTGCAATAAGAAGAACGTTAAACACTTTGCATGCAATCAGAAGAAATTCAAACATCTAGAATCAGAAGAACTGTTCTTGGATTCCTGCTATACATGCACACAGCTTTGCCAACATAGGCTTCCTAATTCAGCAGCATTGTCGATATTTTCAACTTAAACGATTCTATAAAGTCAAGAGATTGACTTAATTTCTATCTAACCTTGGTTAAGCCATCCCTCAACTGTTGAAAAAAGGGGTTAGTGTTATTTTAAGAAGTAGGATCTCTTTTATGAAGGCATTGGTGAAAGCATCGAAAGCCATTGCTGGAAAAACGTGGTTATCACAACTTTAATATTGTTTAATAGTTTTCAATGAATACTAATTACTGCACTTAATTGCATGTATAATAATTTGTTATTTTAAATAATTAAAGTGCTTATGAAACTTAATTTTTGCTTTTTATATTATTTGATAGTATTAAAATATAGAAAATTCTGATATTCGTACATATGTTCATTTAATATTTACGTCTTTGGAAAACACTTTATTTTTCAGTTCAAAATTGATAGGCCGTGAAACGTCAACACAATAACGCGGCCACAACTACTATTTGACGTCACACAGTGGAGCCATTATCATAAATGTGTTTAGTCTTGATCCACCTTTTGACGTCACATGTGTTGTTACTCGTCTCAGTCCTTGCTGACATTTCGACTTAAGAAATTCCACGGTTTGGCAAGTTTAAATATAAAAATAAAGCACTTTCTAAACACGTAAAAAGCATATGTGAGCATATGTAGCAATATCAGCGATTTCTATATTTTTATATTACGAAATAAAGAAATTAGCGAAAATTTAATTTCATAAGCACTTTAAGTAATCGATTATGAAACTTTCATGTCTTACACATTTGAAAGAATTTCTGTCGTATATAAATTAATTAATTATTTATTTGAAGTGGAATTTATTTCTATAACGTGGAATTAAATAATCTGTTTTTCAAAAAAATGTTTTGTTGCTGAATATATGTTCCGAATAATGGCTTGTTAGAAATGTAGTGCAGAAAAGATCACCTTGCAGTTTGACCTTGCAGTTTGAGCTGTTTTTACCCAACCTCTAGCCTGAGTAAACAGCCGCCAGGCTACCCAACCTCGTACCATGCAGGGTTTTTGTGCAAAGACTGGGTACGAGGTTGGTTTTTACCCTTGAACCTGATCTTGACTTTGAATAAGCTTAGCACGGCAGTCAATGGCCAATAAGAAATTATTGCAAGCCATTTCAAGATAATAATAAGGTGTTACTCCAAGTGAGGTCGAATGATAGTATTTAGGCTAATTTGATATTTCGAAACAGACTATCTCCACGACTCCACCCGAGTTCACTGTCCCACAATAATCATTGGAAATCCTCATGTATGAAGACTGTTGTCTGGATATTGAAGAAACTAGTAGAAACTAGTCTGTTTCGAAATATAAAACAGCTTATGTACTGTCATTCGACCTTCAGCTCTCAACTTGACCTAGCCTGTAGCTCATGCAGTTGGTAGCCGGGCCAAGTAGAGTTTTCTCTACTTGTCTGGTATGCATTCCACCCGAGTTCACTGTCCCACAATAATCATTCGAAATCGACATGTATGAAGACTGTTATCTGGATATTGAAGAAACTAGTCTGTTTCGAAATATCAAATAGCCTAAATACTATCATTCGACGTGACCTGTGGCTCAGTTCGAATGCCAGCCGGGCCAAATAGTTTTCAATTCTCTTCTTGTCTGGTATGGTTCGTCATTTGGCATAACACATTATTATTATTCTCCACCCGAGTTCACTATCCCATTATAATTATTCGAAATCAATTTCAAGATATATTCTATTTTCTAGTATTTCAACTCCTGGCCAGTGTATAACTGTACTGTGCCCCATCCCCTCCCCCCCCTCTCCACCCCCCCCCCCCCTTCCCCTCCCTACACTACGACTGAAAACGAGTGTCGAAATGAAGATGGCGGAAATATGGGAACCTTTTTCACATGACGGTATATAATCACTGACGTTTTTAGGAATTAACGTTTCTATATCTTTTTATCCTTTCTATATACTCAATCTTGATAACTGAAACGCTAACAGCTAGTCTCCTTCGCAGACCTTCTTATGTTTATAGCGAGCCATAAGAACGTCTGCGAAGGAGACTAGCTAACAGCGGACCCAAAAACAAAATATTGTAACCGGCCGTGGGAGTTATCTAAAGCGCTTGTTTCATAAAAAATAATATATAGACCTTATTCTAAAATGGCCGCTGAATTAGAATTATTTTATGTGCATATAAAGTAGCCCTTATGACCTCATTTTAAAGTAAAAATTAATTTGAATTTCACACATGAAAACGAGTTCATAAGGGCTAATTTATATGTATATAAAAGAATTTTAATTCAGCGGCCATTTTGGAATAAGGTCAATTATATAGAAGCAATTCACACTGGAAAATACAAACGTTAAACTTCTTTTTCGAAGTTTGGTGTTCACTCAGGCTAGAGAAATTTTTTTGGAAAATTATTCAGATTGTCTTCATCTGTGTGATATACTTATTTTATGAAAGACAAAGCAAAAACAAAAGACACTTGCCTTACTGTATACATCTTGAAATATATAGCTGAGCAGAAGAAATTCCAATTAAGATGTCGATCGAGGCTCTGGGGAACTCCGATGAAAGAAAACCCAACATTGGGCTTTTGTTCCCAGTTCCCTATAATTTGTTACTGTCATCGACGATCTTTAGCTTGTTCGAAGACCAGGGAAAATATTTGTTTACCAATAAAGAATGATCCAGTATTGACAAAGCGTTGCGATACAAATGGTCTTTCTTAGCTTTTTTCTGAATCGTCAACCGGATGATTTGACGAGAGTGTTTTATATGTCCGCGTCGCCGTCGGCACTCGGCTGTACTGGATCGGCTTAGCCGCTCAGGTAAGGAATTGTACTTTCTGTCAGGAATTTTGGCTAAACTACATTGACCTTGTATTCTCTAATATAATTTAAAAGTTCTGAGACGAAACTACGAAGAATTACGAGACGAGTCAGACGATGGATGTTTGTTTGGCGACGAAGCGAGAATAATAATAGTTTTAACTTGTAAATTGTCGGGATTTTTGCTGTTTTGAATAATTTCTTGTGTTCAATTGTATTTTGGGTCTGAGAAATCGATTAAAAAGTTAGCAACGTGCACATTATTTGAAATTTTACTGTTTTTAAACTAACCAATCAGATGACAAGTTTCATCGGAGTTCCCCAGAGCCTCCGTTCCTTGGTAATGATCAAAAGGATCGCAGGCTCTGGGTACGTACGAGATTGGGATTGTGCAAGAATGTCAAGCCTATACCACATGCATGCAGTAGCCCAAGAAGAAACGTTAACTTTTGAATGAATGAATGAATGAATGAATGAATGAATGAATGAATGAATGAATGAATGAATGAATGAATGAGTGAATGAATGAATGAATGAATGAATGAATGAATGAATGAATGAATAACTATATTTATTGAGGGTAACACCAATCTAACACAAATGGTTAATGAGGGTGGCCCTCATGAAAAATTTTGAACGAACCAAATTTATTATAACACTAAAATGAAATTATGGATTATAATAAATTATATTCAATCATCGCTTATTTAGGTACGGTGTTGGCACGGTCGTATAAATCACCAGCGTGCTTCACCGTGTTAAGAGCGTTCCGCACGCCTTCGACGAGCGAGCCGCACGGTTAAGAGCGGACTTAATTCAAAGAGCGAACCAAATTGATTTATACAGCGTGCTATGACCGAACCAATTAGGCAAATAATTAGTTCGGTCCGCTCATAGCACGCTGTATAAACTAGCTTTGCTCTGTATAAAAACCTGTACATGTTTCCAGCGTTTGCAAACCTATGATGATTACGTTGATCAAAATAAACGAGGTAGTTTAGTTTTGCTGATAATAGTTATCAGAACTAAAAGTCAACGTTTTACTTTGATGAGGGGGAAATTAATTAGAACTAACGTCGCGATATTTATCGGTGCCGCTTCGGCCATTATTGTGCATGAATATATATATATATATATAAATATAAAGGGGATATTACACGGTGGCGAGAAGATATAGATTTTATGTTCGAGTGGCAAGGACAATATCTCACGAGTGAACTCAGCTCACTCGTGAGATATTGCTCTTACCACAAGATCATAAAATCCATATCTTTGAGCAACTGTATAATGTTCTATTTATTATATGGACAATGAAATTATGCGTGGAAGTGATGTTGATAAACTGGGTTTAATTAATGAAAAAACTACAACCGCTTGACCTAAAACGTTTAGAAAATACAAATGAAAAATACAACAGCTTATTCGAATACGTCATTTTACGTAAAAAACTGAATTAAGAGAAGTTACTTGATTCGAAACTTACAGCAAAAGGCGTAAATTTTGACTTGTCGATATGTCACTCGCGAGCGTTACATACGAGAAATACGCCACTCAGTTCCCGGAAGTGAAATATGGATTCTACGAGTGTTTTAGTTGCTAATAAAATACTCTTCTCCATTTCTCCATATAATATATATATTATATATATATATATATATATATATATATCGGAAATTGTAAAATATGAAGTGAAACGAATTTGACACTAATGAATTGTTTTTGCATGAAACGTCTGCTATTTTTTAATTATTTCAGTTCTTTTTACTCTGATATTAATCTTAGATTGGCCTTCGACTTGAATTATAAAACTGCTAATGGTACATTATTGTAATTCCAACAAAAACTGTCAAAACACTTATATTCAAAAGAATATGTATTAATTAGAAATAATGGAACATTTCAGAATAAGCTCGGGAGCTAAAAAACTCGCACTTCATCTCATAGGCGTACCTGACCAGTTACGTTTGGGGGGGGGGGGGGGGGGGACATTTTTTCCCGAAAAATTGAGAGTCGACTGTCGATTATTAGATCGTATTCAACATACGATCATGAATATTTAACAGCAATATTACCCGAATTTACTTTACGAAATCATTTTTAAAACGTTTGGTGGGGGGGGGGGGGGGGGCAATTTCCCCCCTGCCCTTCGCCTGCTACTCCTATGCTTCGTCATGGTGTTCGCCAATTTGGTACTTTTTAACCGCCATCTTGGATTTTCCCGTTTGAGCCACCAATTTGAACCACCCATAGTGAAGTTGCTTTCGAATTTAAACTGTGATCCTGTTACGAGTCCGCGATCTATACTTTTATATCTGTGTATATAATATTTTATCCAGTCATGCTGAACGAATGGCCATGAAATGCTAATTAAAACTTTCAATGCATGTATTCTATGCATCAATTAGGGTGACAGCAATGTAAATGCAAATTGGGAAGAGGAATGCAAACATTTGTGATATAACGATATCGAAATTCGTGACATCGCAGTTCGACTCTTGGCGTTTTAGCTCAGTTTTCGTCTATGTTGTGTAAACATTCTTCTTCCAAGCTATTATTATCGGAGTTAAACCTGTGGAGTTTGTAATACGTACCTTGCTTTTCATCTTTCTTTTGTTTTTGCTGCTTGTATATAAGCAGCCTGAGCGTGTTCTTAAAAGGTTTTGCTAACAGCTGCATTATCTCATGGCAACCATACGCTGGTTCATGGTTACCTCAGAAAGATACAAGATTATGATATCACGCGTACTGTTGATCCTCTGGCTTCTGTGCTCTCCAACATTTTCGTTTGAGGCGACCTTAAATCTACCACAGTAAGTATACTGCGACACGACTTCTCATATATTTATAAAGTTATATTACAGGTGGATTCTGAACTATCGCGTTACATACCAAAATGGTTCTCTAACAATTCGTTTAATGTAACTATGAAAAGGGTAGACGGATGGGCCAATGATATTGGCAAGAAAATCTGGAGCCTAGCAGAAGACGTCAGTGGATCTGGAGACTTAAGACAGGCAAGTATTTGTGCTATAGTCATATTGTTTACTTTCTTCCAAGTACATGATTCCCCCTGTAGTGTTGTGGCCCTAGGTATGCTCCAATGACTTCTTCCATGTGTGTTAGGAAAATATATTTGAAATTTTATACATGTCGCTCTTTGTAGTTTAAGTGAGTTAAAAGTAACAAATAATTTCTGGACGATCCCAAAATTACTTTCAATTATAGTTTGTGCATTCACGAGTAGAAGTCAAACTACTTAACTACAGACTAGCGTCAGGTAACTGAAATGTATGGCAACTCGGAACTTTTGTCTGCGATTTACTAGTATTGCAAGTTGGGAAGTGTTTTGTTTTTATTTCACCTCGCTTTCTTTACGAAGCGCAAAACAGGGCGTTCTCTCGAATGCACCTTGCCATGGACTGAAACGTCCGAGGCGGGCATGTTGTTTCGTCGATTACTCTGTGAAGTATCCAGTATATAATTTATTATTCATGTTTGTTTCAAGCTGATCACATAGATAAAATATGTCAAATTATAGGTGACGATCAACGACCATGCATACGGTTAAGATTGCGGATGGCGGTGTTCGAAATGATTTGAAACCAAAGTTGGTTGTTATATATAATGTAAATTTATGTTTACTTGTCTTAACTGGTCCTGCATGTTTTACGGAGCGATTTTCTTATACTTAAACAAAATATTGTTAAAAATAGTCGACAAATAATCTGCATATATGTTACGGCATCGAGTTTAGTTAATTGCATGTACATGGCCGATTGTGGCAGTATATACTGATGTTGTGTTAAAATTTACCGTGAAAAGATCAACCAATATCCTCTAAAGACTTGCTGTAGCGAAAAAAACAATTTCAGTTTGAGAATTTGTTACCATGCCGCAGTACGTGGTTCTAGCTAATCTTGTGCTCTATATAAGTGCACTAAGACTTGCGTCTAATAAGTATCCGCTAGCCTGGGAAAATGGACGGGTCGATTTTCCCAGGGCGCGATGTGAAGAGTCTGTATTAGCAGGCTAAGCATCCGCGATCTGGATCAGAACCGCAAAAATGATCAATAAACAATACGGACCGAGCATGCAGCAGAACCTGGAACAACCTTAATGTTTGCAGCCGACAATTTTAGGAAATATAAAAATATCGGTTTTCCGAATGGCAAGCTGTGCTAAAAACGTTTATGCTATATCCTGGAAACTTTGTTTTGCAAAATGCAAACCACACTTGATTGATTTAATACGGTAATCTTTTTTTATTGACTAGTCAGGATTTTAAAGCCATTTGTTTTAGCAAAACTGAGCTACTTATGCGTGCTAAAACTACGATATGTTAACTTTGACACTGTTCAAATGAAATAAACACAACACGAAAAATAAATTTTTAAAAGCAGAAGTTTCTCAGCTCTGTGCTGCGGTAAAAAAATCTCCTATAAAGCTCGCCAAAACAACTTTTCACTTTCCAATGTCGGAATGCATGAGCTAACAGTGCATTGATAAATCTGTTATAAATAATAGCTAGTCAGTGGTGTATACCATGAACAAAGTACTCCAATTTTCATCTTGCTTACGCCATCATTTGGGGACACTATATATATATATATATATATATATATATATATATATATATATATATAGTGTCCCCAAATGATGGCGTAAGCAAGATGAAAATTGGAGTACTTTGTTGGAGTAACATTTTGAGGTAAGCCCACTTAAACTATACTATATTCGCTCTACCTTTATGGTATTGAGCACTTTCCGACATTCCGTGAACAAAATCACACGTGCTCGTTTGTATATATATATATATATATATATATATATATATATATATATATATATATATATATATATATATATATATATATATATATATATATTTATATATTCCTCGTGTTGCTTATATATATACTCCTACTCCTCGTGCCAGTAGGTTTTATTCCCGCCTAAGTTGCGTTTTCTGCAACAGTCCCCATACAGTTAGACGGTTAGTTACCAGGCACAACATTTTGAACAGAACGGAATTTTCCTTTTTCTTGTACATGCAGAGCGCTCGTGTGGATCAATGAAACTTATTATATAAAAAATAAATAAAAATGCCGCTGCAATTATTTTGAACGCCTTATAGGCCAAAAGAGAACAAAGTATTGAGGCCGCCGGCAAAATTTTAAAACCTTTGGTGTCAGAGGATATTTTAGTATTGTCATAATCCATGCATTTCCCAATTCCTGTTTTTCCTGTTTGGACAGAACTACAAAAGAGAACTATTATTTACTTCACTTAGAATCTATATCAGTAATATCCTATATTTGGAGTTATAGACACTTAAAGGTGTTATGCATTTTCAAAGTGACAGCTAGCATTTAAGGGCATTAAAATGACAACGCTATCTCTCAAGTACGGGAACAGATATTGTAAAACTATTCGAAACTTATATCACAAGTCTGATATATCCTAACAGTCAAAATTTCTCTTCAATAACAATCTCTAGAACATGTAGTTTATTAATATTTCCTCTTATAGGTCTTCTTATACGAGTTATACCATAACATATTTCAGATACAGTTATAACAATTAAGACACCTGCTTTGGCGTTCACTCGGGCTACTAGGGACTTTAAGATGCTAGGACGACGACGGCGGTTAAAACGCAAGATAAGTTTTACAATTTAAAGAAGTCACGGTTAACTAACTATTATATTTGGTATTTGAAGCTAGTCTGGTGACTTCCAAAACGCCCCAGTATTGCTAAAATGATTGTAGTGTCCGTATTGAAGTCAATCTCAAGCAACAGTTCTCATCTTTTGGCCGTTGACGTCGTCCTGAAAACGTGAAAATGCTCGAAGTGGCGTTGTATAAAGAACGAGGACGGTGTTGAGATTACTCTTGGGACTAAAAATTATTCATTTTCTTTGTTTTGCAAAAATAATTATTTTGTTTAGAGGACGTCGTCGGTGAGGTTGCCGTCGTAGATCTTAAAGTCCCTACTGATTGGTGCAACCTTGACGTCACCCGTGCACGAAACAGCGCAACAGCGTACATATATAAGCGTTTGTTAAAAAGTTACAAATTTTTTTGACTGAGTATAGTTAAAGTGCCTATGTCATCCTCAGGGACTTTACATATTTAAACTAACTGGAACATTCTGAGAAGATTTGTAATATATCTTCTCAGGCGAAAATGTCATGGATTGTTTTGCCGTTAAAGTTGACGGAAGTGACGTCGAAAGAGGAATTTGTCTACAGTGTATATGAAAACCACTTTACAGATTCCTCTTTTGACGTCACTTCCGTCAACTTTAGCGGCAAAAAAATCCATGAAGATGAAAAGTCCCTGAGCATGACATAGGCACTTTAATGTTATGCAATGTAGTTATGTAGAACTGCACTGAGACTCTGAAAGCTATTTTGAATGTTAGGTTTAATTTTCGATTTGTGATTAAAATTACGACATTACGAGAGTGGTATACACTTTAGCACGTCTAGCATAATTTTTGACAAATCGAACGAGGTCTTCTATATATGGTCTTATATTTGAAGCACAGCGGTCAATAAAGCGTTTGCTGATGCACATGTTAACCACTGATGCAAACAAATGAACTTAAAACCAGGTGGATTATTTTTCTGGAGGAGAGAAGATGGTAAATGTTGAAAAAAATTGTTTGCAAATGCTGATAAGATCAAATAAATTGTTTTCCGAACATACCAAATACATAAAAAAGTTTAACAACTAATAATAATGTCCTGGAGAATTGTAACTAAAGCACATCAACATCCGAGACTTGTTGCATTTGAGCAAAGAATACCTAGTTTAAATGTAGGATCTGGGACTCTGGGCTTCGCGGGAGGTATGAACACAGAATAACAAATGAATGAAGTCAAAGTTGTTGCGAAATTCTTGCAAAGCCTGACGCGAGGTATGAATCATAATCGCGAAATCGTGACTACCGAAAATAACACAGAAACAGCCGACAAATTACCACAGTAGCCCGAGTAATTCCTGTAAAATATTGTAGTGAAATGTGAAAGAACTGTTTTCAACCGTACATAGCTGAAAACGTGCGACATTGAGGAATAATTTTTGTAAAAATATTGCTGTGCATTTTTTTTAATAAATTGGTTTTGTTTAATAAATTGGAAATATAAATAAATTCCCAACGCACCCAGGTGAAGAATCAGGCATAGTTTAACGCTACTCTGGCTTAAAAGGTTTTTGAACGTAGCTTAAAATGTTACTGTTCATGATGACCCAACGTTTCGACACTCCGATCTAGTGTCTTCATCAGGGATGATCGTTGTGAAGACAGGTCTCATATTTATAGTCTACAGAACCATTGACAACGTTACCTATCAACAAGATGCAAATAGGCTTCCAAATAGAGCGTGGGCGCTATTGATGTCATGTGCCAAGCTTCCAAACAACGTTCATGTGCCAAGCAGGTGCCAAGCTTGTTTGGAAAATTGGCACATTAATAACGCCACATGCACGCTCCATTAAACCGTGATGACGGCGGTCTATTGCCGAGAGCCGGCCTATTTGCATGTTGTCGATAGATAACGTCATCAATGGTGCTATGAGAGTATAAACATGCATGGCACCTGTCTTCACAACGATCACCCCTGATGAAGACACTAGATCGTATTGTTGAAACGTTCAAAAAACGTTTAAGCCAGAGTAGCGTTAAACTATGTCTTATTGGAAGAATATGATTAAAACTAGAAATTACTATCGCAAGGAAGTGCTGCCTGAAAGGAGGAGAATGGGCATAAATTGACAGAATGGGCATAAATGAACAGAATGCGCATAAATTGACCTATTTTAGGTTTATATTAGTTGTAATAGACACATGCAGGGTATAGGCATATATTGGAAAAAAAATTTCAAAGGTGAACCCTGGGGTTGATTCAGATTGTATAAATTGTAACGGACATGTTAATCAGGCTAACATAGTGTTGGGTCTTACAATGTTTATCTTTACAACACTGGAATTTCGTACCCATATGTAACAAGTTATATGTAAGTTCAGTTATTCACTATTAAGACAAAGGACAATAGACAAAGAACAATGTAAGGTGGAGTTTCCGGACAAAGCCCAGGAGACTAATTGACCTGGTGTTAGGTCAGGCAGTGTGTATGTGACCGTAGAGAGCGAAGGTTACATGTAACTAAGTTTGTAAATAAAAGGAGTGTTCTCCAAAGCTCGGCACGTTACACATTGGTGGCAGCGGTGAAAGAAATATGGCAAGTGCAATTCTTCCTACAAAGTTCGAGGGTGACGACGTGGTTGCTTGGCTTCGGGAATTCGACGCGTGTGCCCTGGCGAATGGATGGAAAGACGAGGAGAAAATAAAGAAACTTCCAGCCTTCCTCCGTGGACGCGCCGCCAGTCACTTTCACGCGATCCCTGATGACGAGAGGTCTACCTACACCGACGCTGCCAAAAGGTTAAAAGAAGCTTTATGTCCACTTGTGGAACGCGAAATTTTTTTTGCGCAATTCGACGCCCGTATGCTGCGCCATGGCGAAGACCCCGCTGTTTACAAATGGGAACTCGAACAACTGCTCGACAAAGCCCAACCTACACTTGCTGCCGACGCCAAAACTGCCCTTGTGGCGCGACAATTCATGCGTGGTCTTCCAAGTGGCATCAAGGGAAAGTTGATCGAACACAACCCGACTGCATCTCTGCCCGACATGTTGAGTTTCGTACAACGTTTTCGCGCAGTCGAAGGCTACACCTCCCACGCCACAAGCGCAAGTACAGCTACAACCCCCACGACCAATTCAGAAGTCGACAAGCTCGTTGGGCTAATGACCGATCTCGCCTCCCGACAGGCACGGTTAGAAGACCAAATGCGAGAATCCCACAGGCTCTACGCTGCAGCTAGTCAGTCCAACAACCGACGACCAGACAAACCTTTCTCTTGCTACAGATGTGGTGAACCTGGTCACATCGCCCGTGATTGTCGTAGTGATAGCCGCCAACGTAACTCTTTGGACCGAACTACCGTGCGTTGTTACGAATGCCAAGGGTTTGGACATTTCGCCCGCGACTGCGCCAATTCTTTAAACTACCAAGGGGCGTCCCGAGAAGCAGGCCGGTAGAACACCCCGAAGCAAGTAAGAGTAAGACCTGTAGTAACAAATTTACTAGTAGTGTTTGTGATGACAGTTTACCTGTGCATCCGTTTGTAGAATGTTATATTGACGGTGTACGAGTTAGTGCACTTTTAGATACAGGGTCAATGAGATCGTTTATTAATGATAAGATTCACGCTATTATTGATTTTGAATGTATTCGACTAGATAAGTCACAATCAGAACGGTGTACTTCGATTACGGGTGGGGACTTAAATATCTTAGGGGAAGTTTCGGGAAGTGTAAAATTTGTCCACCAGCGACATAGCTATAATGGCAGTTTTCTTGTAAGTAATAATATACGCTACGACTGTGTTTTGGGATGGGACTTTATTACGCAACATCATTTAAGTGTGCGAGGGCATTTGCGGGATGGTCGAAGTAGTTATCAGTTAGTTGGGATCCACGGGAAAACCCCGATACAGGCGGAGCATCCAGCAGTGAGGGTACAATCGAATGGCGTTGTGACTTCTCATGTAAATCCACCAAAAACTCCCCCAAAAGACTCTCGCGGGAGAAGTGCTTTGCTTGTGCAGTCTCAGTTGAAGGGTGTTAAGAAAGTAATCTTGGGCGAAGGAGTGGCAATTCCGGCTCGGACGGAAATGATTGTTGAAGGTAAGGTACAGACGAAAGATGTGTTACAGGTTGGCATGGTATCATCTTGTCGTTCTGCAAGTGTTGCTCATCTAAAAGGTTTGCATGTGGCTCATTTAGTCGTTACACCAGTAGGTAAGAGTGTGCCAATACGAATCGCCAATACATCTAGTGAGGCCGTAGAGTTAACTAAAGGTTGCAAATTGGCGGAATTTTGTCCTTTAATTGAACCCGCGAATGTTACAGACGACAATTCAGATAGTATTCGTTGTAGTTCAGTTACTTCAGTAGAAGCGGATAACCTTACAGCAAAAATCGATGCAAACTTAGATCCAGAATTAAGCAGTGAAGATAAAGAACAGCTAAAAAAAGTGTTAACTGATTTTAGGGAAGTTTTTAGCGACACAATTAGTCAGACAAATCTAGTGCATCACAGGATTGACACGGGTAATAATCAACCTATAAAGCAGCGCCCCAGGCGAGTGCCATATGCATTTAGGGATGAAGCAGACCAACAAATTGCGGATATGTTAGACCAGGGAATCATACGTTCCAGTACCAGTCCGTGGTCAAGTCCTGTCGTCTTAGTCCGAAAAAAGTCGGGTGAAATTCGCTTTTGCGTTGACTATCGTAAACTGAATAACATTACACGCAATGACGCACATCCGTTGCCCAGGGTAGACGACTTATTAGATTCAGTTGGTAACGCCAAATACTTTACAACCCTTGACCTGAAAAGTGGTTATTGGCAAATTCCAGTCCACCCAGACGATCGCGAAAAAAACGGCTTTTGTAACGCATAATGGCCTGTATGAGTTCAATCGAATGCCTTTTGGATTAGCGACCGCACCTGCAACATTCCAACGCGCCATGGCGCTAGTTTTAGCGGGTCTTACCTACAGTATTTGCCTTTGCTATTTAGACGACGTGATAGTTTTTAGTAGCACTATTACAGAGCACTGTGATAGATTAAGAACGGTTTTGTCTCGTTTCCAAGAGTACAACCTTCGACTAAACCTGTCGAAATGCACGTTCGCAGCCCAGCAGGTTCACTATTTAGGGCACATGATATCCAAAGAAGGTGTTAGCCCAGTTCTTTCGAAAGTCGAAGCGATAAAACAAATCCCTGTCCCTCGCTGTGTAAAAGACGTCCGAAGTTTTCTAGGTCTGACAGGTTACTATCGCCGTTTTATAAAGAATTATGCCAACATGTCTGCGCCACTGACAAAACTGACAACTAAAGAAAGCGCGAAGAAGTTCGAATGGACGCAAGAATGCCAGAATGCTTTTACAGAACTTCAGAATTCTTTGTGTTGTGCACCGGTGTTAATTTATCCTAAATTTGACAGGGAATTTATTTTGCAAACAGACGCGTCAGACACGGGACTAGGTGCGGTATTGTCACAACTTGATGACAACGGTACAGAACGGCCGGTAGCATATGCGTCTAAAGTCCTTTCTCCTCGAGAAAGAAAATACTGTACAACAGAAAAAGAAGCATTTGCGGTTATATTTGGTGTTCGCACTTTTCGTATTTACTTATTAGGTCGGCCATTTAAGGTAATCACAGACCACAGCGCATTGAAATGGCTCCACACCATGGACTTGAAAGGACGGTTAGAGCGGTGGGTCATGGAGTTACAAGAATTTCAGTTTTCGATTATTCATAAGCCGGGTAAGCTCCATAATAACGCGGATGCCCTTTCTCGCCTCATAGCGCCTCACAAGGACCCGATAGTGGATCTTGAGCGCGCTAAGATCGAGCCAGGCGACGAAGACTCTGTCCAAGAGAACGGTAATTGCGCCATAACTGTCAACCCAACGCTTAATTTAAAAAAGGCTCAGGAAGAGGACCCAATTATCTCTAAGATAGTCGAGTTCAAAACAAACGGCAAACCAAAACCAAAACTATCCGCATGGAGTCATGATACAAGGCTAAAAGCATTTTGGTACCATTATGATAAGTTGTTTGTTCGCCATGGTTTACTTTATCGATCATTAAAAGCCAAAAATACGCATCCAGATCCAGTTGTTGTTGTCCCTAAAGCATTAGAAATAGAAATTCTCAAGGGCACTCATGATAGCCCGTTTGCCGGACATCTAGGCGTTACTAAAACTCTTGAACGTGTCAGGAAAAGATTTTTCTGGCCAGGTATGCGCGAGTCCGTCGAAGACCATATTCGTCAATGCACTGCATGCACGCAGAGGAAAACACCGGCGGCTAACAACGGCAAAGCCCCTCTGAAGAGTATAGAAGTAAGCGAACCGTTCACATTTTGGGCCATAGATTACATGGGTCCACTCCCAGAAACTGCTAGGGGTAACCGGCACATATTAGTTCTGATGGACCATTTTACAAAATGGTGCGAGGCGTTTCCGACAAGAGACCAAAAAGCAGTTACGGTAGCTAAGATTTTGGTTGAGAAAGTTTTTAGTCGATTTGGTCCACCGGTTGTCTTGCATTCCGACCAAGGTGCAAACTTTGAAAGCAATTTAATGCATGAATTATGCGATGTGATGGGGATAACCAAAACTCGTACAACGGCTTACCATCCTAGATGTGACGGTCAGGTAGAGCGACAGAATAGGACTCTGCAAGATATGCTAGCGGCATTTTCAGCAAAACATGGAAGCGATTGGGACTTGTGGCTAGATTCAGTTGTATTCGCTTACAATACAAGCCAGCAGGAATCGCTGCAATTGTCACCATACCAGGTAGTTTTTGGACGTTCACCTAGAATGCCATTGGAATTAGAGCTGGGGCTGCCACTTAAAGATCCAAGCACTCAATCAGAATATGTGCAGTCGATTAGGAAGGTATTTAAAGAAGTCAGGCAGGTAGCTAGGGATAATTTAGAAAAGGCAAGGGAGAAACAACGAAAGGGTAACGAAGAGAAAACTCAGGCGTGGTGTCCATTTGTGCCAGGTGAGACTGTGTACTTGCAAAGACCGAAAAGGTGGAAGTGTGGGGCCAAATGGATTGGACCATACGAAGTTGTTGGTCGCTTAGGCGTTGATTATAAGATAAAATCAACAAACGGAAAGGTTACTGTCGTTCACCATGATCAGCTGAAGCGCAGCTATGTGCCATTTGGCAGCGGTAACGTTGTCTGTCCCGCGAGAGAAACCGGGGACAATCAGGTGGTTTACAATATGCCAACGACTGAAATTCAACCTCACTGTGATAATGCTCCCCAGTTCCAACGGGTTAGGCCTAGGAATCTCAGGCAAAATGTACAACCGCCTGATCGGTACGGATGTGTTGCGCCGTAAGTCACCAAAGAAATGTAGTCGCTAATTAGTTAATTAGTATTATACCAATTATTGAATATTGTACATATAGTTTATTAATTTTACATTTTTAGATTTTGAATAACATGTTCTTGAGGGCAAGAACATAAAGTTAGGTAATGGTGTAACAAGTTATATGTAAGTTCAGTTATTCACTATTAAGACAAAGGACAATAGACAAAGAACAATGTAAGGTGGAGTTTCCGGACAAAGCCCAGGAGACTAATTGACCTGGTGTTAGGTCAGGCAGTGTGTATGTGACCGTAGAGAGCGAAGGTTACATGTAACTAAGTTTGTAAATAAAAGGAGTGTTCTCCAAAGCTCGGCACGTTACACATACAAGGCCATAGCTTTGACTTTAATCTATTTACAACGAGTGTAAATGCCAAATATAATTATTAATATAACATAGTGTACGCTGTGTACGCATTTTTTCAATTGTTTTAATTGGAAAATGCAGCATATATGCGAAATGCAGCTGAATATAATCGGCAAGGTTTTTGACTGCATACAGAGTGTGGTGCATACATTGTGACCATGTGGCATGTTGTACATGTTGTTGATGTTTGGTTTGCATTTGGTGGGTATATAAAGTTATTGAAGTGACAGTGAGTGGAGCGGCCGAAAATGTGCAGTTGATTGCATTTCAAAGTTGTCTTTCGACTTTAGTGTCGTGCGAGCAGAACCCTGATATAAGGTACGAGCAAGTAGCGCTACCTCGAAGGCTGTGTGAGTGCGTTGGAAGTATTGGAACGGATTGGAAAGGGTGAATGGAGATGTGATTGTGAACTTCTATGACAGCGATAATGCCTCGTAACTGATTCCGGTGTCCCAGCGGATAGTGTTCCCACTGACATTATTCGCTAGCGAAGTGTGTCCCCAGACAGTAAAATATCCGTCCGCATACAAACACTATCCATGTTTAACTATCTGCGTTTAAAAATGCAAGAGGTTATAGCGCGATATGAAATGCTTTTATTGTTTTGTGCAATTGTATAAATTATTTGGAAACTTGATTTGAGACTTTATAGTACAGAAGGTTGTAATTGTATACTGGAACGGGAACGTGAACGGTAAAATAGTGTAAAATTGAATTGATATAAATAGTATTAAGTATTATTATAAGTGTTAATGTTGACTATTGAAATTGGAAGGGAGTTCCTCCGACGATGGAGTTCAGTTTATGAAGTGGTAATATCTGTTGCTTTAGATGTCATTGGATCGAATGTAACTTTAATTTGTTTGTTGGCTCGCAAGATTGCACGTGTGATATCCCTTTCAGTGGCTGTATTTAGGTCGAGAGATAACTTAAGGATGGTGAGGAGCTCTTTGACTTCTTGGTTGTAGAAGGAAAGGCGTCTTTTTTCAGCCGGATTGGCTGAATTTTGCATTAGAAGTTGGAAGTACCGCTGCATGCCACATGCATCGAGGATCTGCATCAAATTGCATTTCTCGCATTCCCCAAGAGTGTCATCATCGGGACAGGGAATGACCTTCTTCTTGCAGGCAACGCAGGATATTGTGTTGGTCACTTGATGAACTGCCACGATTTTTCCTGAGATTGTCGAGGAAGTTTGTAGGTTGACGTTGTCGACTGGTACCAATGGTTGGTCAAATGGAGTTGTTTCAGTGGCTTTGAATTTTTCGTCTTTTGGTGTGTTGAGATACTTTTCACCCTTTGACATTTTGATTTTGAGGTTTGTAAGGAGGTAGGTGGTGTTTACCTTCAAAGTGTCGATGCTGTCCTCCCACAACACGGCTTTGATTGTACTTGTGTGATCTCTTAAGATCACTTCTTGTTTTCTTAATATACCTTGATATTGGGTATGGATTCGTTTGATGCCTGAAATTTGTGCAACTTCCGCTTTCAAAGTGATGAGTTGTTCTGCCGCTGTATCGTTTAGGGACGAAATGTTCATCGTCGTTCCCGTGGCTGTCAACTTGTTGGAATGTGGAAAATCGACTTCTGTAATATCGACCGGAGTTATTCTTGTGTGTTGATTGAAGATGACGTCTTCGTTTTTGGATCTGGCGTAGTTAGACACTTTCACGGGGCCTTTGGTCTGTTGGATGGTGTGAAGTTGTGTATATTTTTGTGGTAAAAAGCACACTGCACGAACCACCTTGTCTTTTTCTTGGAGCGTGAAATTAAAATATTTCTTGTCTGAGTTCCTTGCATTTTTCACCGGCGACACAGCGTGAACGAAGCACATGATTTCGTCAGATTCTGTATTAATGAAAATGTTGTTGTTAAGTACGCTGACAAATTATTCCCTGCTATTCTAGGTGCTATTATTAGGGCCGTTTATACGGGCGAAATAAGCCTCGACTTACGTAAGACGCGGACTGTTCGTATAAACAAAATACCAGCCTAAGCCTTACCGGCTAAGCCGCGTCCATGACTATAGTATATGTACGACGTGGCTCATTTGGCCCGTACAAAGCCGATTGGCGGTGGAAGGCAAGCTTTGCTATTTTTTCGAAAGATTGAAAGAACCCTGCCAGAGACACAAAACCCATGTTCTATTTGTTCTATGAAATATCGAGTGTCTTACAACAGAAATAGACACATACGAGTAGAGATAAAGATAGAACTTCAATCCTTCGAACAAATTTTCCAACATTTTCCAAAACAACAAAGTCGCCTTGCAATTTTTGATATACAAAGCGCTAATTCGGATCTTATTTAGTTATTTTTAACGAAAGTGGAATGAGGTGTTTTAGGTTTTGTGAGACTCTGCCATGAGCTCCGGCGTCTTTCGGCTTAAATTTGTCGACCCTTAATAATGAGTAGATGACAGGGAATCGGAAGTCGAAATGACTTAATTAGGTCACATTTTGTAGGTGAGATGTTCTTGTATGACTATACAGAGAAATCGCTTTGTAGATTTCCGCAATTTTGCAACAAAGTCGCCTCGCAATTTTTGATATACAAAGCGCTAATTCGGATCTTATTTAGTTATTTTTAACGAAAGTGGAATGATGTGTTTTAGGTTTTGCGAGATTCTGCCATGAGTTCCGGCGTCTTTTGGCTTGTCGGCAACGAAGAAAAAACATCGCATTCGGAAAACTGCTTAAATTTCTCGACCCTTTTCGTATATTCTGAGTTGTTTACTAAAACTTTGTGTCAATTGGGTAAACTTACACAGTGAACTCTCGGCGGAATGAGTAGATGGACAGCGAATGAAGTCGGAATGACTTAATTAGGTCACATGTTCTTGTATGACTATACAGAGAAATGGCTTTGCAGATTTTCGCAATTTTGCAACAAAGTCGCCTTGCAATTTTTGATATAGAAAGCGCTAATTCGGATCTTATTTAGTTAATTTTAACGAAAGTGGAATGAGGTGTTTTAGGTTTTGTGAGACTCTGCCATGAGCTCCGGCGTCTTTTGGCTTGTCGGCTTAAATTTCTCAACTCTTAATAATGAGTAGATGACAGGGAATCGGAACAGGTCACATGTTCTTGTATGACTATACAGAGAAATCGCTTTGTAGATTTCCGCAATTTTGCAACAAAGTCGCCTTGCAATTTTTGATATAGAAAGCGCTAATTCGGATCTTATTTAGTTAATTTTAACGAAAGTGGAATGAGGTGTTTTAGGTTTTGTGAGACTCTGCCATGAGTTCCGGCGTCTTTTGGCTTGTCGGCTTAAATTTGTCGACCCTTAATAATGAGTAGATGACAGGGAATCGGAAGAGGTCACATGTTCTTGTATGACTATACAGAGAAATCGCTTTGTAGATTTCCGCAATTTTGCAACAAAGTCGCCTTGCAATTTTTGATATACAAAGCGCTAATTCGGATCTTATTTAGTTAATTTTAACGAAAGTGGAGTGAGGTGTTTTAGGTTTTGCGAGACTCTGCGATGAGTTCCGGCGTCTTTCGACTTGTCGGCTTAAATTTGTCGACCCTTAATAATGAGTAGATGACAGGGAATCGGAAGTCGAAATGACTTAATTAGGTCACATTTTGTACGTGAGATGTTCTTGTATGACTATACAGAGAAATCGCTTTGTAGATTTTCGCATACACTCAGGTAAAATATTCGCACCAATATTAGTAATACCATAATTTTTATTACCAGCTGAAATAACATCAACATTGTTCCACAAATGTTTATATCTTCGAGTGGTGTTGAATCCTGTTTGACTCTTACATTATTGTGTGAACCAATTCGGGCACGATGTTGCTCAATTGTCACTCCCATTTAGGCAAAATGTTGAGTTATATTTTAAAGGTTTTTATGTTGTCAACAGTCAACAGGCACAAATTATGCCTTCGTTTGTGTATTGTTTTTAGCGAGCACCACGACTTCGCTAGGTTTGTTTTTAGCGAGCACCACGACTTCGCTAGGTTTGATTTTGACGAGCACAATGGCTTCGTTTGATTTGAGTTGCGTGATACCCACACGCAGATAATGTCTGATCGGAATACTGATCAGCGCGAACACAATGGCTCCTGTGAGAAAATTGAACTCACACCAATATACACCTATTAAAATAGAAGGTAAATCGTATTCACAAACAAAACAATTTAATCTTTAATAGCCAAATGCCGTTTTAAGTGAGCCTTTAAAGACGGGACAAACAAGAAAAACTAAGTACACAGAACTATCTTAGTCGTCTTACCTTGAAAACAGAATATCTCCTCAATGAAATGAATTGAAATTCCCGACTGGCAGGACAGATCGTTCGAGAACTTATTGGCACAGCTCACAGACGCTCACTCACTCACCTCATGGCGTTGCGAGTTCAGAAAATACCATATTCGTGGTGGCGTTGAGAAGTTCCGAACATTAATTCCGTACAACTTCCGTGAAAACGAATAACCCTCTGGAGTATGGAATGTAAACAATCTCGTTCAAACTAAACTACGTCACAAAACGTCATAAAACTTAACATCCAGGAAATTTTCACATATATCGAGATCTCGTTGACTATACATAGGTCCGGTAAGAGGTCTGGGCACGAGACATAGGTAACCCATGTCAAGATTAGTGTGCTGCCTACGGCAGCAATGAATGCGAACGGAAAGAGAACGTGAAGGGGACGAGAAACGGAAACCGAAGCAGGAGCAGAAGTATGAAAAGGAATATAAGATTAGGAATAAGAACAAGAATGAATATGAGCGCATGATTATCACAAAAACATACTGGATCGAGCGATTACTGTTTGGAAAACTGTGAAGCCAGAATCCACCATTATATACTAAGGGACCAACTGCATGCATGTGTAAAAAAGTAGATTGTTGCGTAGGCAGTGGTTTTGAACTCGAAACGTCGGTTTTCAGTTACTGAAAACCTTGGTAGTTTACCACATTTTCACTCTGCATGCATGTTGAAAATGTACATGTCGCTACGGAGTTTGTTTTCGTTCCTTTACTTTCTTTTTTGCTTTTTACAACCAAGCACAGCATTGTGCATTCTTTATATATTTCCTTTGCGAGCGAGCATCATTTTCTTACTCTGGCCAACATTAGGGCTATTTATACGGGAGAAAATAAGTCGCGATTTAATTAAGACGCGTCCTATTTAGGTCGCGAACACACCCGTATTAGTCTACCCTGGATGCCAGAGGCTCTTGTGTAATAAGCATAGCGGCAGACGAAGCATAGTATTAGTCGTATAAATGGTCAATTTGTTCGTGACCAAAGAAAGTCGGGACTAAAAAATAGGAACATGGTTGAAAGCTAGTCCAAAATATGTCGCGACGTATTAGAAATTGACCATTTATACGAGTGATGAGTTACTCGATTCAGACTTAATTCTTTAAAGACAGTGGCATGAGAAATAGATCGAATACATGAGAAACTAAGTAATAAGAATGAAGATGCGGATAAAAATTGGAAAAAACAATCAGCCAGCATAAAGTGCCTATTCTACAATCAAAGCGCTAAAACTAATATAGTAATAAGTTTTGGATAACGTATTTTGTTTTTTCTGTGTTTTTATTGCAGGCGTATCAAGAAAGTCTGAAAGAGGTGACAACGATTGACTTAACGCGACTGCTAAATGATAGCGCTAGGAAAATGGAGCATTATTTTAGCAAGAAAATCGTTTCGTTGCAGGTTAAGATTATTTTGTCTAAAATATAATTTCTATTTAATTTGTGTCCGGTATTATTTATACTATAGATGTAAATTTACCGGAATGCATATTTTAGAATGCTATTTCATAAATGGTAAATGTAACATTTTCACACATGAAATTTTTTGTTTTATATAAGAGATTGGAAGATTATTTTACTAATAATAAAGTTTCGTTTCACTTGTGAATTTAAGCTGCAATATTTTTGTATCCTCTCACATTCCAAAGTAATAGTTTTTTTTTAAAATTTCATATCAAATTTTGACAAAGACTTTCAGGTGAAAATTAATTTTACATATTTTTTATTCTCACTTATAAAATATTTGGTTTGTATTTCAAGTGGTATAGTTCTAAATCTTTCATGAGAAACAGTATTGTGTTATTGTACAGTATTCTGTCTGTCTGTCTGTCTGTCTCTGTCTGTCTGTCTGTCTGTCTGTCTGTCTGTCTGTCTGTCTGTCTGTCTGTCTGTCTGTGTGTCTGTCTGTCTGTCTGTCTGTCTGTCTGTCAGGCTTGAAGCAAGCGCGTCCACTTGTTTCCAAAGAGGTGGCCCTTGCAATTTACAATTCTTTAATACAGCCTTTATTTGATTATTGTGACATTGTTTGGGATAATCTGACGGCATTCCAAGCAACTAGACTACAAAAGTTAAAAAACCGTGCTGGCTGTGTTATCACACAACAAGGCTATGATGTCCGATCCTATATAATTAGAGAGGAACTGGGTTGGAAGGTGTTACAGGAAACGAGAGATTATCATAAAGTTGTCTATGAGTTGTCCTCGTACATAAAGCACTTAACAACCTAGCTCCTCCATATCTGTTAGAATACTTACCCTTGTGCAATTATTCGGAAAATTACAACCTTCGAGATCGCGACATGAAAATCGCCTTATCAGTAAAACCGAAAACGAATTATTTAAAAGACAGTTTCGCGTACGATGCTGCAAAACTGTGGAATAGTCTACCTAATGAAGCAAGATTAGCAACAAGCTTAAAATCGTTTAAAAATTATGTCTCAACCTTTAGTTTCCCACACTAAAATAATCGTAATCATTTAAATTAATTCAAATTAATGAAATACATGTACAAAATATATTATAATTATTCACATTTTATCAAAAGTACAAAAATAATCTGTATATACAACTAATTATGTAAATATTTAATCGGCTTTCATGAAAAGCAATTTGTAATTATTGATTGAAACACCGATTTTAAATAAATGCTCTCTCTCTCTCTCTCTCTCTCTCTCTCTGTGTCTGTCAGTCCCTTTTCAACCTTTTCTTCAATTGAACAAAAAAATTCATAATTATAAAAGTTTATTTTTTAATAACTATATCTGCCTAATTCCATTTGCTTTGACAATAAATATTTTTATATTTTTATGCAGAGGATTAAGCATAGAGCCGAGAAAGCCTACGGGGAACAAATAAACGAGACTGTTCAAGCTGAAGTATGTAATTCTTATATTATTAACAAGTTCATTACCGTATTTACTCGATTAAGCGCCGCGGCGCTCTTTAAATTTTTAGTGTTTTGGATGCGGCGCTTATTTGAGTGAGGGCGGCGCTCTTTAAAAATCATATCATTTGTAATAAACGATAACAAGAAAATGTTAACAACAAAATAAACATGTTTCAAATGGGAGAACAATGAAATATACCCACTTTGAACTGAAAAACATTGTAATACAGGAGAATAAATTTCCGAGGCTGGTTTAAGATTGAGGTGTACTGTACTTGTTTTTTAGTTTGGCTCCTCGAACAATTCAGTCTGACGGTGCTTCGATTAAGCGCCGCATTGTTGTGAATAAGTGCGGCGCTTATTCGAGGACGTCGCTATTTAATATTTTTGTCTGATTTTTGCTCTCATATGCGGCGCTTAATTGGGGGCGGCGCTTAATTGGGGGCGGCGCTTAATATTAATCGAGTAAATACGGTATGTCAATGGCAGTAATAGCTCTTTGGTTTTTATAATGAACTGTCTTAGATTATTTTGTTACTATTATTACTCGGGCTACCCTGTGCACAGATTCTGTGCCTCTGGTAGCCGAGTCTAGGTTTCGGCTCTGTTATTATTTTTTTTGTGTCGACAAACGGCACTCTGACGTCATTCTCTCCGAGATTTCGTGGCGGATTTTCAGACACGAGTGCTTAAACACGCTCACATTGCTTACAATCGCACGCGCCGATCGCGGTAGACCTTGTTCAAGTGCTGTAAATCAAATAACAAAGAGCGTTGATAAAGCCAACTTGCAAATGAAAGGTAAACATGCTGTACGTTGACATCTTCGACTTCATTGAGGTTGACAATACCCGAAGGACTTGTGTCCGTGAATGCTGTATGTATATAAGATGTATTGAGGTGACTGTAATATTTGTGGTTTGCTTTATTTTTGCTTGTGTTGTTTATTATTGTACTGATGTCTTGCAAATAAAAGTCGATGTTATTCAACAGTTTATAATTTCATCAAGTGTGTGACTGCCCAACCTCGTACCCAGGGCCATTTGTAGGGAACTGGGCCAAGATGACGAATAAAACAAAATGGCCCTGGTAGGGGCTAGCTCAAAATGCGCAGTATATCGCGCATTTGATTTTATTAACTAGAACTAAGTTCTTTACACGGTAATTATACCTAATTATACCTAATTATTGCATGGTTTAAAATATAATTTCCCGTGCCGTGTGCAGGAACAACCGACAAGGTCAAAATACAATTTAAAAAAAAAAAAAATCAAACGGTTTTCCTCCCTCCGCAAAACCAACACCGTAAAACCAACACCTAGGTCTTAGCTGTGATTCGTGGTCAGACATGTTTGTAATAAATGTCTCGTATGGCGGCTGTCAGTGCGCCTTTAATATGCCTTCGACTCTGCCACTTGAAATTTAGTATGTAAATATTTAACTGTCGAAGTATCACACACATGAGATATTTGCCAGGTGTTGGCAATTTCTGCTCGATGTGTCAGTTTGATTCTACTAAACAATTCACATTTCCACGATTTGGGAATAACGTCCATTAAATTCCTCTTATTGATATAGCAACTAGGGAAGCCTTCGGCCCGAAGCCAATCTGATTGTAGTTTTACCATTTTGACACCAGACAAAAATTTTATAATGGTTTTTACTAGGACAGTTCACAATTAACGTCCCTTTGTCTTCTTTTGTCTTTGTATATAGGATGTGAAATACGTTGATATGATAAACATTAATGGTTCATCTATTACTGTTTCATTGACTTACGATCAGAGGTTCAAAAAGCGTGTGAATACGTCCTACAGTGGGATCCAAATACCGACAAATGTCTATAACAGAGGTACAAGCGTAATATGAAAAACTTAATGTATCATTTTGTTTGTATGGCTTTTAAGCTCGCGTGTAAGTGCATGTGAAACGAAAGAAAGTCTGTTTTTTTTTTAAAGAACACTTAAAATGACAGAGTAACATCTTTTGCAGTTTTTCGTTTCTTTGCTTCGCTGTTGAGATATTTCAGTTTGTTTAATATGCAAACTAAACATCCTGACGTCACACGTGCATAATTAGTTATCAGGGAAGGTTGGATTAATTTAGTTTGATAATAATAGCAACAATATACAACATTCTCCGATAACTCATTATGTTTAATTAAATTGCATATCAAACAACCTAAAATTTCTCAACAACGAAGCAAGGAAACCAAAAATTTCAAACGATCTTACTCTGTCGTTTTAAGTGTTCTGTCAAATAAGTCCGAACTAATTTTTGTTTAATATGCACTTTAACGTAGGACGAGATTAGTGCATTCGCTCACAGGGTCGAGTTTGGACCGCTTCCATCAGTGGACGAATTGAAAGGATAATTTATGCACAGATTACTTTATGCTAAATTTGCGCGTATGTGCGATCTACATTTATGAGTTATGCTGTATTATTAACACTCTACCGTGCGAAATGCGTAGAAAGGGAACCACTCTTAGACAGTTCAAGAGCCAGCTTCAGCTTTACTACCAACCAGCAGTGGAGCAGCTGTACGACCCTGAAGACCCGAGGTCATGGAAAACCATCTGCTTGAGATGCAACACATGGCGCACAGTCTTATTAGTGCGATCTGCTGTTGTATCTAATAACTAATTAATTGTTAATTATTGATTGTTGGTTGCTGATTGTTGGATACCGATTGCTAATTGCTAATTAATGATATTATTATACAATGCTGATACAATCTCGACTGTGATTGGCTAAAAACCTACAGATAATTCTTGATATCTGTAGCTATGACGCGCTGGCCAGCGGTTTAAACAAAACAAACATGGCGGCCGTCCTTAGGAGCGAAGATCAGAAACGGATTAATCTGGCGGATTTGGCACGTTTTGTTGACGCTAAAACCACCAAGAAAAAACAAGCGAGCTACACATACATCTGTTAGAGTTTAAAGCAGTGTTTGAAGGAGAAAATTGTATTTGAAAGCGAAAAAAGTTAGCGAACCTCGAACTGAAGACGGTATGAATATTTACTATTTTTACCTAACTTTGTAAAAAACTTTCTAAAGGCTTCTACATTTATAATTGTATAATAAAACAATTATTGAATTCGGTTATCGCATGATATCAAGAATTATCAAGGCCTCTGTTTGTGTTATCCGCCTCAGCCTTCGGCTTCGGCAGATAACACAAACCTCGGCCTTGATAATTCTTGATATCATGCTCAACCTCATCCAATAATTGTATATTGTCGGATAAATTATTGGCAATTGGTGGTTGATAGTTGACATTGGCGTTCGCTGTTGCGGCAACCCTGCCACATTATTATATATTTTACGATGTAACTTAACTTTCACTATGAGTAATTAAGTACTTTTTTTTTTTAATTTTAATTAATTCCTAGTCTTGTTGAACCTTGTGGCAAAACTTAATAAATAAATAAATAAATTATAAAATGAGCGAACACGTCTAGTATACATAGCATATATCTGCATATATCTAGCCTCTGTTGCAGGTATTCCGGATTTTTTTTCCTAATGAAGAAATTGTAGCACCAATCAATTATCTTAAATTTAATTTTTTTTTTAGGCGCCAAAGTGTTAAAAACTATAAAATTTTCAGCAGAACTGGACGAGGTTTTTAAGGACAATCTAAAAAACAAAGATCCTTCCTTAAAATGGCAGTATTTTGGCAGTCACGATGCAGTGTTTAGAACGTATCCAGGTAAATATAACGCTATTATGTACTAAGTGTGAAAGTTTGTTTTTCTAGCTTTCTGATTGGACGAGAAGTACTTGCGTGGCGGATTGAAAATGGTGATATTTAACCAATGGCAGCTGACAACAATGCATGGTTTTATTTTATTATAGGGGAAAATATGAAAGATGCAATTAGACAATAAGGTCTATTTTGTCTAGGGTTTACTTTTTCGGTGCTAGTAATTAAACAAGTGTTTATTTGTTAGTCATGTTTATACTATGTAATATGAAATTATGAATAGATGTAGAAGCAAGGAATTCACGGAGTGCTCTTGAACTCTTTTTACAGGCCTGCATTTTCTGCCAAATTTTTTCTACTAATACAGATCATGCATTCACAATCACATTTATTTCATGAATACATTTTATTTCTAGAATACTTCTAGTGGCTCTTAAGCAACTAAAATTAAAATTGAAATTAATTGCAATTAAAATTGGATTTAATGCATAGTTAATCTATGCTGTTTATTTTTTGTTATGTTTTTTTTCTCTCTTTTTTTAGCATACCCAAAAAAAAAGTGTTTATTTTGTTTTGTTTATCTCTATAGCAAAAATCTGGACTAATCAATACTACAGTGCGAGAAGAAGACCTTGGTAACAATTCTCAGTTTTTGTTTTATTTGTTTTTTTGTTTTTTGTTTTGTTTTGTTTTGTTTTGTTTTGTTTTGTTTTGTTTTGTTTTGTTTTGTTTTGTTTTGTTTTGTTTTGTTTTGTTTTGTTTTGTTTTTGATATTGCAAGTTTTTATTAGTTATAATTTATCTGAGCTGAGCTGGGCTGAACTGGGTTGAGTTAAGTTGAGCTGAGGTGAGGTGCGAAGTGAGCTGATCTGAGATGAATTGGTTTGAGCTAAGCTGAGCTGGACTAAGTTGAGTTAGGTTGAGTTGAGTTAGGTTGGGTTGGGTTTAGTTGTGTTGTGTTGTGTTGTGTTGTGTTGTGTTGTGTTGTGTTGTGTTGTGTTGTGTTGTTATGTGTTGTGTTGTGTTGTGTTGTGTTGTATTGTGTGTTGAGCTGAGCTGATTTGGACTTGATTCCTTTTGTTTCATATTATTTTCTGGAGATTAACTCGAAAATCTAATGGTTCTGTTCTGCGTTATTGATCATATAAAGGACAAATAAACTAGATAGTCATATTTGCCTAGTCAAGTTTATTGAATGCACTTCATTGTGAAACACTATAGTCCAAATTTACCTTTGTTTCTATAGAGTTACGTGTATATGTAATTAAAGTAGAATGACCTATACTACTCACTTAATTGTTATCTCAACGGAATTCATCTTTAGAATGCATGGAACATTTTTTATATATTTTTGTAGGTACACGCAAGGAGCAGCCTCTCCTAAGAATGTGATTATATTGATAGACAGGTATAGAGTTTTCTTTAAGCTCCACTTTCAATTGTACTCTGATCTTTTGTCGACGAAACACGAATTCATACCATTGGTATTTATATAAGGAATAGCATGGTTTTGAGTTCATGTTTTTCTAAATTGCTCGTTTTAAAAAGATGTTCAACTCAACTGACGAGTCGTTAAATGCAGTGTTTTCTCGGGCTCTGATTGTCTCCTCCGAACAATGCAATCAGTTGTACGCCCACAGTAATATGTCTGATAGATAAACATTTTTTTTTGTTTAATAGTTGAACATGACAGTCAGTATGTTGCTCTGATGATGTCTTGAGTAGTACAGGATTAAACATTTACCATGCAAAGCAACTATAAATCTTTTTATTCTATTAGTATATGCATGGCAGTGAAAATAAATAAACAAATCTTGGTAAGCCCACATGCAGAGTAGAGTATTTGTTGTCAATAATAACAAGAAAGATGAAGACACAGACACATTCAGTTTAAATAGCAAAACATGAATTATAACCAAGACTTTGCATGTGGTTTGCATGAAGGCGAGTGCGCGCGTTTATGTTATTATATATTCAGTGATTTAGAGTATTTTCAGTGAGTCTGAATGTCATTCAGGATAAAATCAGTGTCTACTGTTAACCAGCGCAGAACCAGTGAGTGTACCGTTGGGCACGCGACTAATTGCATTGCTCAGAGGAGCCAATCAGAGCCCAGAGAAAATACTGCATTTAACGACTCGTCTCAACTGTACTTACGACATTACAGTGTTCTTTCGGCCCGACCCGTCAACTCTTCGTGTCTTTGGGTGTTTAAAAACGCTTCGCTTCGAAATTCGAAAAAATGTACTCAAAATACCAAGAATCATCTGGTTTTCTTGCATGTACTTTGACAACATCAAAGAGTAATCAGCTTCAAATTTGAACGAATTGTCCTCCACTACCCGAATCTTGGCCGCCATCTTTGTTTATGTTGTACAGGTCCAAAATCCAATTATAATACTTTTATCGGGCATTGTGGCGTGTTTTGCGGGCTAAAATGAAGAATTGATCTGAGCATATCAGTTTTAACAGTTCTAAATCATTGGTTTGTTGTTTACGGAATTGTATACTTTTCTTGTCAATACTTTGGATCAAAGATTGTTTAAGTTATAAGTTATGTAAATTGAAATACACGCCTACGCCAAGGCGGCACTGTTCAAGATACTGTTTACTGTACTGTCTTTGATTTTCTTCTAAATGTCAACTAAAATTATTATAATAGTAATACAGTTGATGTTCTTGGGCATAAATATGTTTTTGGCAGAATTTTTTTGGCAGAACTGACTGAGCCGGGCCAAAAACATATTTATGCCCGCAAACATCAACTCTATTGTTATATCAGAATGTGACTAGCTCTTTTCCGTTTTAATTGTTTTGATTGGCTCGATGCTTGGCTCCAAAAATTTACGCAGTATTTCTTTCTTTCTGCACTGTATTTTCCCAAAACTGCATCTCCCAGCCAAACAAAATTGAGAATTTCTTTTTATGTATACTAAAAAGTTTAGCATGCACTAATTAAGTTCGATTGTATACATTGAGAGATGTCCCCCTAATGTAAAGCATTTCATTTCAACAATTGTCAACACATCGTCAACATTTGTTTTAATAAAGATGTTTTTATCGTTTAACTTCCTTCTTAAATGTTTTAAGAAACCGTTGCTTATTATGTTTCCGTTCCTGTCAATTTCTATGTAAATTTTATAATTTTTATTGTTTTCTGAAGTGTGACATCCTCACATTATACGCTTATACGCTGATCAATCGTTTTTATTTAATATACATTTTTTCCAAATCCTTGATTAAAATTGATCAGAAACATGATGTGAATTCTCGATATATGCACCTTTAATCGTATTTGTGTTTGTCAGATTCTGAGCCCACAATGCTGTAGTTTCTGGAAGTATTATCTGTACTGGAAAAATTACTTATCATGCATGTGCTGGCGTGAACTTGTCCAGCTAGGCAAACTGAAGAAAAGCGCGAGAAAGAAGCAACTGTCTTTGAATTGCGTTTTTTTTAACGTTATATGGTTCTGAAGGAGTGATTTTTTTTACATTTTCAACTGAAAATGTATAAAGAACAATTATTGAATTCGACTTCAAAGTGCGTATGAAACGAAAATTAAGTTTGTATTATTTGAAGGAACACTTAAAATGGTAGAGTAACATATTTTGCAGTTTTTCGTTTCCTTGCTTCGTTCTTGGGATATTTTAGTTCGTTTGATATGCAAATTAAACATTTTACGTCACACGTACACAATGAGTTATCGAAAAAGTTATATATCTTTGTTATTATAAAATATAATAATTACTTATCTACATGTTTAGTGTTGTGGGTAGTGTTGTGGGCGAAACACACCCACATGTTTCATTCAAATTAATTTGGTTTGATAATAGAAAAGATATCTAACCTTCTCCGATAGCTCATTATGCACCTATACGACGTCAAAATGTTTAATGGCATGCATATCAAACAAACTAAAATATCTCAAGAACAAAACAAGGAAACGAAAAACTGCAAAAGATGTTACTCTATAATTTGAAGCGTTCTTTCAAATAAGACAAACTTAATTTTCGTTTCATAGGAATTTTGATATGGTCTCAGACCGCATTATCTTCAGCTTCACGGCCATCGGCTTTGGCAGACAACAGACTTCGATCTTGATAGTTCTGAATATCAAAAAAATCTCATAATGTCTCGTTGTTTGCCTCGATGTCTGACTGTTTTATGTTATATGTTTTACTATATATAGCAGTGGAAGTATGGTCGGCAAAAGATCTCTCATTGCTCGTGTAGCTGTGTCTAACCTTATCGATACATTTTCAGAAAACGACTTTTTTAATGTACTTTATGTAAGTATAATTATATCTGTTACAAGAACATTTAGGCCTGCGCTAAACGTCGCACAATAGACGAATTTAATTCAGACGAATTTTATTGTTTGAATTTTCTTCGACGGAACTGCGAAGTATAACTCGATTAAATTCGACACACGAATTAAATTCGTCTCGGCAATTAAATTCGACGGAGTCAGACGGATAATGCGACGATAATGCGTGTTCGAGTTACACGACAAATTAAACTCAGAGCCTCTGGTACCCAGGGTAAATTATATTAAATGTTTCTCTTCTGTCTATGACAATTCGGCGCCATGTTTTCAATAAATCGTTTTCAGGCTCAACGCGTCCAAGTAAAAACAATTAAATTCGACTGAAATTCGACGTTTAACTCGACGTCGCATTACCGACGAAGTTAATTCGAATTAAATTCGTCTGAATTAAATTCGTCTATTGTGCGACGTTTAGCGCAGGCTTTATATACTCACTTAAGAACGGACATATTATGTAACTGTTACATCGTTATTGGTATTCACATTCTAATGGTTTGTAAACCATATATACAGTACACAGGATCTTTCGCTGGGGTGGGGGTATATAGAACAGTAATTTTTATTCTCCCTAGAAATTTAAATAATTTTTCCAACATGCAATAGATGAATATATAATATTTTTTCTTTCTTTCTTTTTTTGTGGTATGTGTGTGTGAGCGTGTGTGTGCGTGGGGGGTGGGGGTGTCAGCTGTCCCTGCTGGCCTCTTCTTCCCCCACTATATATGCACAGTCATGTTTGTATGAACTTGCATGTATAATTAGTTGTAATTATTAACATATAACAAAGAACCCATACAACACGTTTGGCAGAAAACCTTCAAATTATGAACGAATATTCAACTGAAATAAGTTTTGTGAAAACACCACGTGTAATATTTATTTGCTAAGCTTTCGGCCTGTTGACTCAGGCCTTCATCTGTGCAATATAACAACAAGCCAAAAGCGTAGCAAATAAATATTACACGTGGTGTTTCCACAAAACTTAGTTTGAATACTATTATCACCATGCAAACTTTCAAAGCATTAATTATGAACGAATAATTTGGAGTAATTAACTGGCAAGAAGATTATTTTATAGATTGTCAGCCAGTTGTTTGTCTATAAGTGTTATGTTTTAAATGTTTTTATTAGTTCAACACTGACGTCAAATCCTTGTCATGTAACCGTACTTTAGTCCAAGCAAGTGAACGAAACAGAGAGGTATAAATACATTTATTATATATTATGCATGACTTTGTAACTGATCCTGAGTTCTGATTGGTCAACACGTGCAATGTCTGCAAACGTATCCTGACCAAGGTCTGTCTTTTTCCTTATCCAGACCGTATTGTGTTCTTTTTTCTCGTATTATCCATCCATGCATCCATGCATCCATCCATGCATCCATGTATCCATGCATCCATGCATCCATGCATCCATGCATCCATGCATCCATGCATCCATGCATCCATGCATCCATGCATCCATGCATCCATGCATCCATGCATCCATGCATCCATGCATCCATGCATCCATGCATGCATCCATGCATCCATGCATGCATGCATCCATCCATGCATACATCCATCCATTCATCCATCCATCCACCCATCCACCCATCCATCCATCCATCCACCCATCCATCCATCCATCCATCCAACCATCCACCCATCCATCCATCCATCCACCCATCCATCCATCCATCCATCCAACCATCCAACCATCCATCCATCCATCCACCCATCCATCCATCCATCCATCCAACCATCCAACCATCCATCCATCCATCCATCCATCCATCCATCCATCCATCCATCCATCCATCCATCTAAAATTGTCCAGGGCTTTTCGTGTATGATATATTACATATAAAACTTATACACGACTTTTTAGGAACAACAAATTGATTGCATAAATCTATCAATTTGATAAAACTACCGTTGTTAAATTTGAGATTTCAAATCAAATCCTTCTATCGTTCTATAATGCTAATGTTTTATTCGATTATTTGGTATTATTTTTAGTGGTTTAAGCTAATGCTGTCTAGTAGGTGTATCAATTCTGCAAATTGGGAACTTGCCTTAACAGAAGCATTTAAGATGTTAGAGGAGGTAAACATGGCTTACTGTAAATGCATGTATACGTATTATAACTTACGATAATTTATAATTTATATGATAACTCCTAAACGAGAACTTGAGTTTAAAACATTGATACAAATCAAATAAAACTCTTGCTTTCAAATTTCGGGCCACTGTCTTTTTATCAACGCCAGAACTCAGACTGAAGAATCGTCCAGATTTACATAAACTTTTTACAACTAAAACAGTTTGTATTTAAAATAATCGATAAAAATAGACATTTCTATGCATCAGTTTTCTATACATCTCTGTATATCAGGAAGAAGATCGGCTGCTCATGATTTATCTATCACATTTGCAGTATATCAGATGCATATCAGAACCATTTTTCGTTTAAGTTTTTCAGAACATATTTTCACTAAAAATGCCGTATGGGTATCTGAAGCCAATGTCCATAATGTATTTGTGTAAAACGTCAGGGTCGTAGGAACCGGGGGGGGGGGGGGGGAAACGGGGCATGTGCCCCCCCCCAACTTTGTCATGAAGTGCCCTTTTTGCAACAGAAAAGTGCCCTTTTTATGATAAAACATGTGTTTCAAGTGTCCTTTTGAAGTCCTACCCCCTGAACAAAGTGCCCTTTTGAAGCTGTGCCCCTCCAAGATCAAGCTTCCTACGCCAACTGTAAAACGTTTTCTCGTGCTAAGCTATACGTTGCTTTTCTATAATTCAATTTTCAATTCTGTTCATCTCTTAGTCTTCTGGTGCTAACTGTCAGAAAATGATCATGATATTTTCGGATGGAACAGAAACCAAAGAAGAAAACGTTTTTGAAAAGTACAACCAAGACAAAAAAGTAAGTTATATTTTCCAAGTTATATTTTTTGCTTTATTTTGACCGCAAATATTCTTGGGTTATCACGTAGCTACGGTAAGAAATTTTCTGATTGGTTTAGGCTATACTTAACCCAAACAAAAACCAATTCTAGTCCGTAACTAATTATGAGAACGAATTTATAATTAACAATGCATGTGATTGGTTAAGGCCTGGCCAAACGCTTTCAACATTTCATTCAACATCGTTCAACATTGTTCAATTCAACCGTGATTCAACATGTTGAGAGCGTTTGGCCACCCTGTTGAATGATGTTGAACGTTGTTGAATGGTGTTGAATGATGTTGAACGAAATTTGAACATGTTCAAATTTTCGTTCAACATGCGTTCAACAATGTTGAACGATGTTGCATGAAATGTTGAAAGCGTTTGGTCAGGCCTTACTTACAGCTAATCAGAAAACTCGTTCATGCTAGTATTCTTGTATGGTTGCTTAAAGTGCTTAAAAACGCCTTGTGACACTGAACATTTTATGTTGAGCAATCATAGAGGTGTACGTGATTTTGTAATGTATGAAAATACTGTACCCTGCTCCTGACATCAGAGATCATCTAATTTACATGTCAAACAAACTGAAATATTTTGAAAACGAAGAAAGATACAAAAAAGTTGTAAAAGATATTCCATTACAATTTTACGAGTTCTTTCAAATTTGACAAACTTCATTTTTATTGCCAATGTGTGCTTATGAAACGAAAATTAAGTTTGTCTTATTTTAAACTACTTTTGAAATGACAGAGTAACATCTTTTGCAGTTTTTTGTTTCCTTGCTTTGTTGTTGAGATATTTCAGTTTGTTTGATATGCATGTGAAACTAACCAGTGATATCACAACGTGCATAATGACCTACTGGGAAAGGTTATATATCTTTGCTATTATTAAAAGGAATCAGTTGAAAATGTATATTTTTGTTGTTGTAAGGGAAAACCACGCACACATAATTCCGTCTGATAATAGAAAATAACTGTGATATCTTAAAAACAAGGCAAGGAAACAAAAAACTGCAAAAGATGTTACTTTGTCATTTCAAAAGTACTTTCAAATAAGACAAACTTAATTTTCATGCGCTGCTATTTATAATTCTCCATACTAAAGTAGATTTTTTAAGATTTTATTATACCTGTGATCAACAATGTTTTCTTGCGACAAAATTAATTAGCAATTATTATATACACGGATTACTTCCGGTAAAATCACGCGCTGTGATTGGTTGCTGACGTGGCGAGATTTCTCCGTAATGCCCGCGGGCCTTATGAAAATGGTTAATGCCCTACGATTGGAAACAAACACAAAAAATCCTAATAAGAAACTTCTATTGCCGAATAACGACGAAAATAAATAAAATAAATGACGATGAACATTACAAAAGCAAATTCTAGTATCCAGACGAGAAACAAACAGCAGAAAATAACGCTAGTCCCAGCGTTTTGACGAAGTTAAAGGAACCGAAGACCCAGAAATACAAGATTGATTTAAGTGCCATATAATAAACTACTTAATAACCTCGACCGTTCGGTCATTACGGTAAAATATTAAACGTCGGTCTTGAACGTATTAACCTCACTATCACTCACTCAATACAGCAAGACCTCGGTTTGATATTTAACGTAAAGACCTCATTCTCGGTTATTAAGTATAGTTATTAATCTTGTCTTGTTTTGCTTCTTGTTGTTTTGGATATTTTCTCCAAACAGGCGGGTAATTTTCTTACTGTTACCTTACACAGGTTAGAGTGTTTTCTTTCCTTGTTGGAACTGCATCTCATTCTTCAAGCGATTTAATGTGGATGGCCTGCTCCAACAAAGGTTATATCATTAATGTCGTATAATATATACTATTGTTATATATCATGTGTCAAAGTCCATTTTTCTAGCTTTCTGATTGGGCGATCCGTCCTCGCGTAGCGGTCCGAAAATCGTGATGTTTCCCGCGTAACCCATGGAAGCGAGCAATATTACATTTATTTTTCCCTAGGGGAAAATATCAAAACCGGAAGTAGATGGTCAGGTTCAGTTTGTCTTTGTGTTGTTTTTTTTAGTTTTCCTTCATTTAAAACAATGTCTGAAGGTTTTGCTCAACATTTTTGTTGCCATTTAACACTTGATATATATATATATATATATATATATAACAAAACACTTATTTATTGGTACCTCGGGAAAACAGTGTGTTTTGTGGCCCCTCGACTGCTCGTTGTGGCCCTCGGCTTCGCCTCTTGAAAAAACGGCAGTATCGGGGCCACCAATCACACTATTTCGCTCGGCGCCAATAAATAAGTGTTAAATGCACGTCGTCCATTCATTCTTAATGTTACACGCATGTCGTTTGTGGTACAGATGTTTTTTAATTACTAGAATGGTTTTTTTTAAAATTATTATAAAATTTTAATTAGGAGAGAATTCAACACAATAACAATAATATGAATTTATTATATGAATTATAGGATATTATTACGAAGTCCGTACAATAGGAGCCGTTAGAGATCTCATTGAGGTAAACTGAGCATTTATTCAAAAAACTAGAGTGCGTGTTTACTGCGAATGAAACACCTGTTAAACAAGTTGGAGAGGATTCGGGTTGATTTGTATTAGGAAATTAGGCTGAGACTACAGCCTACCGCCTAGGCAATCAGGCGTGAGCGTGGGTTCAATTCGTGTTTTGGGTAACACTCGTTCAGAACTTTGTTCAACAAAGTTTTTGAAGGACAAAATATTGACTTTCTGAGCTAAAGCTACATTAGCATAATTGCATAAAATGCGATTATATAAAAATGAAAGACATTTTGTGATTTTGAACTTGTACATGCATATTGTAACACACTTTCCACGCAGTACTATATACTTCTATTTTACTTCTGAATATTCTGTAGTTGTCTGCTTTATGTTCACTGTGCCAGCTATATATTATATTAATTACTGACGCCACGTGCATGAAGTGGTTTTTTTGGGTTTTTTTTTTTTGTTTCTTTTGTTTTATGTTTATTAATAATCCTTTGTTATTGAATATATTCATGTAATATTTACCTCCGCCAGGAGGTTATGTTTTTACTTCTGTTTGTTTGTTTGTTTGTTTGTTTGTTTGTTTGTTTGTTTGTTTGTTTGTTTGTTTGTTACTAAGACATCTCAAAAAGTATTTTGATGTAACTTTGTGGAAAGGTTAGCCACAGAACAAGGACGAACCATTAAATTTTTGTCGAGAACCAAATGAAAATCCCATAAAAATCTGACCGTAAGATTCTTCTTTATTATGCAATTTTTTTGCATATTGCCGGTACGAGTGCAATCAAGCATTCTATTTATACATGTGTAGATCTGGGGACCTAGCCTGCTTAGCGAGATGGCTCGTTTTCTTTTAAACATTTCTAATAACCCGCTGGCGGAGGTATATCCAGTCTCTGAGTGCCCTTTACTATAACGTATACATTTAATATAACGCCGCTTCTGATTGGCTCTCGTGCGTGCTCTATTTCTCGATGTAGTCCGTAATTTTAAGTGGGGGGGAAACTTTTTTATTCGTAAGCAATGGCAAACAGATTTGCTAGCGAGCCAACAACAGCAGAATAACAGTGTTAAACATCCAGAAACTGTTCTATACTTTGTAGAATTTAAACAATAATATATTGTTTACTTTGAGTGGAGTTTGCCAGTTTTGTTGGGTTTTTTTAAAATGATGCGCGCGCAACACCCTGAAACTCGCCTATTGGCGAAATAAAGCTAGCAAAGAATACTTTTCCTTGTTTTGTGTCTAGTTTGAATTCTAGTTTGGCGTGCGCCATGATACAATATGGATGTACTTGAAAAGTTTGAGGAGCACTCAAAAATCGCCTCGAGCAACTCTAACGCCTTTTTTGTGCTCTCCCAACTTTTCTCATGCATGCATAACTCGACTGTGGAGCACGCCAAACCATAAATCATTTTTTTAAATGACATATTTTTTTGTTTCTTTACCCCTCTCGATTATTTTCTAGGACTACGTATCTGTTTTAAGCAGACCAATGGCAAGCGCTGTGCAACAATATCCGGTTTGGACAGGAGTTTACAGAGATGCATCTGTAAGTTAGAACCATTTTGTTTTGGGTAGCCGTTCTGTATTGGGTACATTAATAAAACATCAGTATCTGTATATAAATGTATACAGAACTGATGTTTTATTAATCAGATGTACCACGCTCAGACACTGATTAAACCTTAATTTCTTATCAATTTTCTTCATTAATTATTAATGAGTTTCAGAAATGTGTATAAAACGTTTTGCAGTGTACATTTGTGCCTCATTCTAGCTCCTTGCGTAGGACTAGTGTCAGTGCTGATAATTAAAAAAAGTTTTACATTTGCAGCATTTGTGTATCTGGACAAATTACATTTATCGTAATATGTAAATTTAATGCAAATTAGAATTTCTGAACTTACTAGAACAAAGATTTCTCCCCTCCTGAAAATTGTGCACTGTCTAATAATTTTCAATACTCAAGCGTAACACTAGGGCCGTGCAAGGAACTAGAACGTAGCTCGAATCTACACCGTGGTCCGTGAAACTATTCAGAGGGAAAGATTTCATGTTTTATAGCTTTTTCCTATCGAGCCACCTTAAAGGACATTGGCAATACGTTTGTCTAATTTGAAAGAACTCGTAAATTGTAATAGAAGATCTTTTACAACTTTTTTGTATCTTTCTTCGTTTTCAAAATATTTCAGTTTGTTTGATATGTAAATTAGATGGTCTCTGCATGACGTCAGGGGCAGGGTACAGTATTTTCACACCTTGCAAAATCAGTTATATCTCTAAGTTTGTTTAACGAAATAACTTGAAACTGTGCACATAAAAATGCCTTGTGACACTGAACATTTTATGTTGAGCAATCATAGAGGTGTAAGTGATTTTGTAATGTATGAAAATACTGTACCCTGCTCCTGACATCAGAGATCATCTAATTTACATATCAAACAAACTGAAATATTTTAAAAACGATGAAAGATACAAAAAAGTTGTAAAAGATATTCCATTACAATTTTACGAGTTCTTTCAAATTTGACAAACTTTTTATTTTTATTGCCAATGTCCTTTAAAGTGCTTATGAAACGAAAATTAAGTTTGTCTTATTTGAAAGTACTTTTAAAATGACAAAGTAACATCTTTTGCTGTTTTTTTGTTTCCTTGCTTTGTTTTTAAGATATCACAGTTTGTTTTATAAGCGAAACTAACCAGTGACGTCACAACGTGCATTAATAATAGCAAAGATATATAACATTTCCCAGTAAGTCATTATGCACGTTGTGATGTCACTGGTTAGTTTCACATATAAAACAAACTGAAATATCTCAAGAACGAAGAAAGGAAACAAAAACAGCAAAGGATGTTACTTTCTCATTTCAAAAGTACTTAATTAAGCTTTCAAATAAGACAAACTTAATTTTCGTTTCATAAACACTTTAATATAGAGTATATTTCAAAGAACATGTTTATTAATATCTTGCAGGGTCTTGGAATGATGGTCACTGGCACATTACCTGTGTTTTACGTGAGTAGTACAGTTCACTATTAGTGTACGTTGCACATCCAATTGTTTTTGGATTTAAAATACCTATAAACTCAAATAAGATATTACTGATATGGATTCTATGTAACGTGAATAGTTGAATGCCAAAATATGTTCTGACTTGAACTCAGTCTACTTGTTGTTATATTGAGGTTTGTATATTTCCAAAATGTTAATGAGGGTGACGTCAATGTAGGCATTTGTGTGTCTTTTTCTTTTCTTTTGATAAACCGCTTGAAGATTTTAATGAAAAAAAATGATAAAATATAGAATAGACTATTCAAGTATTCCATTAACTTATATTTCTGCTGTAGCGGAACACTGCGTATGCAAATTACATAGATAAATCTACATAGACGTCATACTCATTACCATTTTGGAAGTACAAATCTCAATATAACAACAAATAAAATTTCAAATCAAAAAATATTTTTGCATTCAACTATACACATTAAATATAATCCATATGCAGTATTATTTGGGTTTATAAGCACTTTAACAGAAAATATTACATTTTATCATAATAAACTAGACGATAGTGAACCATACTGACTAAAATTTGACAGAAAATTTCTTATTGATATTTTTGTAAATATATAGAAATCGTATCAAATTCAAAATAGCCTATTGTCGGAAATCCCTTAGGTAAATGTCAATAGTGACATCACTGTTGTCATTACACCATACTTGTTATATCACAGCGCTTTGTATAAACGCTTGTTTTCATCGCTCAAAAATGCTATAATGTCATAACGATTCGTATAAAAAGCTAATCGGGAAACGTAGGTTGTTTTTTTTCTAAGAAAGTTAAAATATATATCGGAATAAAATGTCTCACTGCTTTTGAATTTGGAAGTGGGTGAAGATTTTAGAAGTGTATATTTTTTGAACTACACCAAATTTTTCGACAAAACTTTGCCATTTTACTTATACTGCATTATACTATACTTCATCCTTTACACAATATCTTAAGGACAGTCGGGAAAAGATGTTGTGTTATAGTCTAGAGGAGGGTGGAGCGAAAAAGGCTCTACTTTGCGAGCTTGTTTTCTTCTCAAAATGTAGAAAAAGCATGTTTTTTGATATATTATATATATTATATAGTATAATTTACTTTCAGCTATTATATAACCGCTTGGTTTGGTTTTGAGTTGAAATTCCTCATTGAGAATACTCTAAAATCGAAACCAGTGGTGATTATTTTATCATTCGTATGCTTTTTAATTAACATGTTTGCGGGTAGAATGGTGAATTTTTAGGAGTATGTGGCATGGATGTGACTGTCGGTGAACTGGAAAATGCTGTGTACCAACCATACGTATGTATAGATAAATTTTTATAACTAGTTACTTTCGCTAAGCGTTTATATTTTTGCTTCGATAATGTGTTCGTTCGTTCGTTCGTTCGTTCGTTCGTTCGTTCGTTTGTTTGTTTGTGTGTGTGTCTATTTGTTGATAAGACATTGATATAACTGACGTGACATAACATCACTGACTGTTTTTTTTGGTTATTATATTTTTAATAGCTGGGTGCTGATGGATACAGTTTTTTGATCAATAATAATGGTCACATTGTGATGCATCCTAATTTGCGTTCGATGGTATGTATCGCAAGTCGTGAAGTTTGCGCGAGAATTTTGATACTTGATAAAACACATGCTGTGAGTGTTTTAAATATTACTTAAGCCGCGCTAATAGTTACTTGAGATGATTCCATATATACAGGCAGCTTTTTAAAACACACCATATTTCATACCCGAGAACATGTGGATATAAATATTGCTCAAGTATGACATAAACCTGATTTACTGATATATAAAAATATAAACCAAAAGATTCAGTCTGCACATCTTTTAAAAAATCTGCCTTTTATTTACTAATTTGCTGAAGGACAACTTAACTGCTGTCGTCGTCAAACGTACAAAAGTACATCATGGTCAAACACCTAGTATAACGTTCTAACTATAGTCCCTGTATATAACGCCAGTGAAGGTCCAATTCACCCACCATGCTATATAAGAAAGAAAAATTTTAAGTTTAATTGGGGTCATGCACCGAACTATTTTTCAACAGAGATTAGTTTGAACGGTCGTTGCCATTAGTAGTGATTTTGAAACGTCATAGTTGCCTTCACCAATATAACGTGTTTTGTATTTTTATTTATTTCATTAAATTTGCTTCAGTGCACTTTTAAGAACTGAACTATGTGGAGCCACGATGTTTCCCCATTTGTTTCTATACCTATTTATAACTCTAAGCGTTAACTCACAGGATACCTGAAAGTTAAATTGTTGTGTTGTGGTGTAGAAATGTAAAAAAATTCAAATCAGGACATATATTGTCATTTTTTATTGTTATTAGCTAGGTTACGTTAAAAGTGCTGGTGATGTCGATTTGATAAATGCGGAATTTGTACCAAGTGAGGCAAACGACAAGCTCCTGGTAAGCTGTAGTTTTTAGTTGAAACAACTGGAATTCATGTTTTACAAAGTTAAGATAACTAACTCGTTAGTGGAAGATCAAGGGGAGGGGTGTGTGACTATAGGGAGTTTGGGGGCGCTTAAAAAAAGAGTCCGCCCAATCCAAAAAAACAGTCACAGGACTAAATAAGGCACCCTTCGGCCATGTTCACACTAATCCATTTTCAAACGCAAACGGAAACTTTTTGATACGATTAGGCGCCTTTGTTCAGGGTCGTTTCGGCGTTTTAATGTGGATGGCAAAAACGATTCGAAAACGATGGTGTGGACGGAAAACGTTTGATAAGTTTTCGATACGAGGTCTCCGTTTTCGTTTGAAAACGGATTAGTGTAGACATGGCCTTAATCCGCCACTGTATATTAATTGCATGTATTTGTGCTCTGTTAATAAACCTTTTATATTGCAAATTTCATGTTTTAATGACCCGGGAGTTGGGTTTTTTTTGGTTTTTTTGTGTTATTCACGAACGTTTACATATTTTACTCAATTTAGTGATTTATATTTACTACCAGAATTAGTACCTGGGTCTTACATTCAATAATTATTTTTTTCTTAAGAATTTAAGAGAACGAATGTTGCTTATTAACGATGGTGAAATGGATGAACAAACGCTCAACGTGTTTTTGTTTACAGAATATAATGTAAGAATGCTTTTATGAACTGTAATTTTGTATTGTAGCAGTAATGGTAACAGTGTCATAGTGTCAGTGTTTGTGTACTGACAACAAAACAACCAACAACAACAACAACAAATATCTATACAGCGGCAACGAGGACGACGCAAACAACACGCGGAGACTACGACGATTACAAGGACGACGAGGACAACGACTACGACGACAGCGAGGACGACGACTACGACGACGACAGCGAGGACGAGGACGACGACTACGGACGACAGCGAGGACGAGGACAGCGTGGACGAGGACAGCGACTACGACGTCAGCGAGGACGAGGACGACGACTACGACGACAGCGAGGACGACGACAGCGAGGACGAGGACGACGACTAGGTAGAATACCGTTGAAAAACTGTAATAATGTAGAAAATACCCTCTTAAAATAAAGTTTTAATAATAATAATAATAATAGTAATAATAATAATAATAAAAATAATAATAATAATAATAATAATAAATAAAACGACAGCGAGGACGAGGACAATGAACAGCGAGGACGAGGACGACGACTACGACGACAACAGCGAGGACGACGACGAGGTGAACGACTAAGACGATGACGAGGAGGATGACGACTATACGATAACAAATTTTAGTTGAGTTGACCAGAGTTGTATTCTAACTCGCATGCCCTGTTTCAATCCAGATAACTTCTCTATATTGAGCTATCGAGTAAAGTGAAAGCCAGTATGCTCTTACAATGTAAATTAAGTGGATATAAGACATTCAACTTGTCCTTTTTGAGTAATTATAGTTCTCAAATATTATCTTTTTTACTATTGATTGTACTTTCAAATGCACTGAGTTAGACTTCTTGTAAGTGATTACACTTGTTGTCAGACAAGGCAATCATTTACAAAAAGATTTTCTATTTTAATAAGAAAATAAGTTAAAACTGAGAAATGAAATGGGCGAGAGGCGGTCACAAAAAGAGGTTGGACTGTATTTTATTCTTCTTGTAGCATTACCTGCGGGCAATACCAACACAAAGACACTACATATTCACCAGAATAAAACGTACTCCATTCAGGTATAATATACTTGTTATGCATGCACTCATCATTCGTATACGTGTATTCAGTTGGGGACATACGTACGTTTGATTTTAAATAGCGACAGCACTAACAAGCCATTTGTACGATGGCGTTTGATGGTGTTATGTGACTATGACTACCATACCATACCATACCCGAGGGGTATTCCAGGATTTTAACCATAATAGTAGAGGCAACTGGCCTAGCATAGAATTGTAGTAGTCACAATTGTATGGTGACTATTGTAGTAACACAATTTTTGTAGTCTTGTTTTCTGTAACTCAAATTTAGGACAAGGCGATTTTCCTCGGAGTCTGTTTTATTCTTTGTTTGTTTTTTTAAATGTTTGCTGGTATTCTACGGTCAATTGTTATTGGAACCTAAGCGTTGGTGATGACGTTCTGTATATACACCAATCTTAGCTTATTTTATTTTATTATCTATAGTTTGGCATTAACATCGTCCCAATTTGGCTATAATGTTACGCAATATCAACCTTTTGTTATCGGTAAGAGCATACCTTTTGGGACTGTCTTGAATCTTTTTTCCTTTAGAGTTTGTGTACATGGGTTTTTGTTAGTTTTCTTAAACTTATACTTTTGTTTTTGGGGTATTCTTGGACACAGCAGTATTGTTTCCACAACAAGTTATCATTGTTAATAACAATAGCGTGCTGCGTAAGGTTAGATATACTGCCGAAACAGAGAACGTAGTAGTCTAACGTTTCGAGCGAAGGCCCTTCGTCAGAGAGAAACGTGACGAAGGGCCTTCTCTCGAAACGTTAAACTACTATGTTCTCTGTTTCGGCAGTATATCTAACCTTACTATATTTCGAGTTATCATTGTTAATGCCGCTTTAAGTCTTTCTGGATGGCGTCCGACTCTCAAGGCTTATGTATTTTACTCTGGCTAACGGCAGACGAATTTTACTCGTCAGTCGTCACATGGAACACCCACCAACGGGAGAGGGTTAAAACTGAAACACGCGACGTTTGAATATTTGTTATCAACGTAGCTTAACACTTGTGGATCAACTTTTTAACATTTTTAAAAGAGGACATTTTTTTCTCTGTCGCGTAACATGCACTCAAAACGGATTTCTACTGATCATATCTACATCCATAATTATATAATTTTTATATCTTTTGAAATGTTTCTCAACCTGCATAGTGCATATATGTACTTAAAAAGTTTATTAATTAGTTAGTTAGTAACAATATTTATTCAGGAAGTCCACTCACAAAAGTGATTTTCAGTGGAGCCCTGCATAGGTAAAACATATATACATACATATTTACATATAACAGATATAGCAGAAACGGTACGGTATAACAGATACGGAAGAACAATATAAATGAAAAATTACAAAACTAAAAATTAAAGTTTTAAATGTTTCTTAAGTTTAAGTTTAAATAATGAAAAAAGTTCAATGTTCCGAAGTTCTTCTGGTAAAGTGTTCCAGTCTTGAGCACCGTGGTAGGTGAATGACTGTTTCCCCCAGTTCCTGTTGACTCGTTGTAAGTGTAATTTATGTTTGTTTCGGGTGTTGTAATTGTGGATATCAGCAGTGTGTTTGAAATTAAAATCAGAGTCAACGTCATTGTTTAAATATTTATGCATGATAAGGTAACGGTGAAAGAGCCTGCGCACTGATAGCGGTTGCCAGTGTAAGGATCTCAGTGATTCGGTGGCTGACGAGAGTGGATGGAGATCAAGAATAATTCTTGCAGCTTTGTTGTGAAGGACTTGAAGATGGTCCATGAGGACAGAATTGTTTTTATCACCCCAGACAGAATCAGCGTAGTCAAAGAGCGGCATAACAAGACTGTTTACTAAAGTAAGGCGGGATTCGAGAGATAGAAGGTGTTTAATTGTTCCGATGACGCCAAGGCGTTGATAGATTTTCTTAGAAAGTATTTCAATATGATTTGACCAATTCAAGATAATGACTGACTCAACGTTACACCAAGATACTTAAAACATTCGACACGGTTTAACGGGCAGTTGTTGATGAGTAAATTGATATCCTTAAGTTTCGTTAACTTTGCATTACTTCCAAACACCATGAATTTACATTTAGAAGTGTTAAGAGTTAACCGGTTTGTGGCAAACCATTTGGATAAGATTAGGAGGTCAGAGTTAAGCTGTTCTTCTAAGTGAAAAGCGGATTTACCTGAACAATACAGAACAGTGTCGTCTGCGTAGAGGGAGATATTACAGTTTTGGACAGTAGAGGGAAGGTCGTTCACATAAATAAAAAACAATAAAGGTCCCAGTATGCTTCCTTGGGGAACTCCGACCAGTACTGATTTTTTGGACGAATGATTGCGACCAACAGAAGTGACTTGGAAACGGTTCGAAAGATATGAGTTAAACCATTCGATGGTTGGTTTTGAAAAACCAATGTTTCCGAGTTTCTCTATCAGAAGATCGTGGCTGACCGTGTCAAAGGCTTTGGATAAATCTAGAAAAACAGCTCCGGTGATGGAACTGTATGAGCTACACAATAATGCTAAAATAAAGAGAGTTAAGAGTGGTACGCCAAAAAGAAAATGTTGTTTGAAGACGAGGAAATTTTGCATTAAAGTGCCCCTAACCCCAAAAAGTTTGTCGTTTAGATTAAAAGCACCGTTAAGATTATGAGGAATGGCGTTGCAAGTTCGGCGATATAGATTTTTGTTTTTAAGTTACCGGGCTTTTTGTAATATGCAAATAAGGCATGTGATGACGGAAAGATAAGGAAAGCAGAATCGTAGAAGATTTTATATCGTGTATATCTTTAAAATTATACATCGAAATTTCTCAAAACGTTGCACATATATATACAGACCACCTAACTAAGAAAGATAATTTGAGTTATTTAGCCGTTATGGCAACCGATCTGTTTCCAGACCTCTAAATTCTGGCTCAAAAGATCTTTGTTTTCGGCCATAGCAGAGTTTACTACAACTTCAGACTTTAGTATAAGATTAGTTAAGATTGTAGAATCTTCCTCCAATATTACCAACTCCAAAATTATCAGCACTTGAGAGCAAACAAAGAGTTTTGTTTTTTAAATTAAGAGGTCTGGAAACTAATCGGTTACCATGACGACTATATAACTTGAACTATCTTTTTCAATTTAGTAGTTTGTAAATACATGCAAAGTTTGGAGAAATTTTGATGAATAATTTTGAAGATATATTCGAAAATAAATCGTCGACAAGTCTGCTTTCCTTATCTTATACGTCATATATCACATGCCTTATTTGCATATTCAAAAACCCTGATAACTTAAAAACAGAAATCTATATCGCCGAACTTTCAACGCCATTCTTCATAATCTTAAGGGTGCTTTTAATCTAAACCATAAAATTTTTGGGGTTAGGGGCACATTATTGTAAATATGGCGGATTCTACATTTTTGTAGCAGACCTACACTGATAATTATGATATTTTTGTAATATGATATGTTTCTCAATCCCCAAATGCTCATAAAATCTTATTTAATTCTATAAGCTGCACATTAATGCTAAAATAAAGAGGTTTTGGGCGGTAAGTCAAAACGTTCTAGGATTTTGAGGGGTTTTCACCAAAAATACGTGACAGAAAAAAATTTCCTCAAAGTTATTGAATGTTCAGTAAGCTTTAATGTATTTTATCACAGTCAAAATGGAAATACCTTCCCACCTCTGCTTCTGTAGTTTGTTGTGTATTACTGTATTTCTGTAGCTGCTACAGAAACGTGAGAAAAATCTAGCGATAAAAGTCGCTTATTCTTGATTTTTATTTGTTTGTTGGTATCGATTTAGGAGAAACAATTGTTATATTTATGATTAAATTCCATGAAAGCTAAATTGTACTTTTTATTCACATTTTTCGACAAAACAAATTCCTCACGCTTCAGTATAGCGACTACAGAAATACGCTAGTACACAACAAACTGCAGAAGCAGAAGTGGGAAGCAATTTCCATTTTGACTGTAATGAACTTTATTATTTCCTTTCAGATTCTGACCAGTATAACAGTAATGCGACAGTCTTTTTGGAAAACTGGTTAGTGATAAACATTTAAAAACATATATTGAAAATTTAAGCTGGGTGAATTCATCATGCAAAATAGATTCTGGATACGAGACATTTTGATTTCTTGGAAATTTCAGTCATTAAAGTTTAGCTTTTTTTTTGTCATTGAAACTAATTTTTTAGTAACTGATTTTATCATGCACATTTATCATTTATAAGATTGGTATTGTTTGTTTTTATAACTAGGCAACATTGCACCAAAAATTTACCACTTAAAACAACAATTCAAGAATTGCGACGTTTGTTATCTGATGGAGAATGCAATGGTTTGTCAACATGATTTTAAATTACTAAAATGAAAATATTTTTATAAAATCGAATGTTTTCTAGAAATTAATAGCTCTGTTAAAAAATTTTCATTTTGTAGGTAATCTACTTCTAGATTTGAACATAACAGAAAACATGGAGACTGTTTGGAAAACAAAAAACATTTCTCAGTAAGGATTGTGTTTTAACACAAAAATTCAATGTAATCTGCAAGGGCAGTGACACATCGTATTGTATATAAAAAATCTTTAACATGGTGTTCTGCTTTGTTTGTTTGCTTTTTTCAGTGAATAATATTTTTTTGTATTAGGTACAACATTTCTCTTGGTTTTGTTAAAACAAATTGGGGCCTGCAACGACTCTCAGAACCTCTCAAGTATACCAATTTGTTTTATTTCTTGCTTTTATTTTCCTTGTTTATTGGCTTTCGTTCCCGTACGATAACACAAATGTGTACAATAAGTACTTCTGTTAGAATATTTTTGCTTATCGTTGTCGTAGATTGTGATAAAGGTAAACTTTTAACTCATATTTGAAATTCTATGCTTTTTAGAGAAAATATTATTACTGAAAATCTGTTTCAAAGAATACGTAATATCAAAAATGATACTGTCCTAGTCACGGCTCCTTACAATCCAGGTATTTTATACTTGTACATACTGTATATTTACGATATATTATTATATTTGGAATGCTAAACTGTATTTTTCAAAGTTACGAGTGTGTGTTTTTTAAATTGGGTGAGCTACCGCGCTGTTATATCTATTAATTGTCGTCGTTGTTCGTATAACGTACTTTGTTACTCATTCACACTGGTTTGTCTGAGTTTGGGCATATAATAAATAGTAACTGTGTGGAACATCCATATGTCTCTTAACCACTTGATGGAGTCCTTATCAGTAAGTCCGTTGCGTCCATATAGGGGCTTGTACAACGGGCAAGCTTGCAGAAAGTGGGCAATAGTCGGCAGTGGAGAGCCGCACATACCATATACATGAAAAAATGTTCAAGTCAACTGTATATTTACGCCATTACACTGCTTTGTCGGCCCATCCACCTATTGTATCTTTAAAATCGTTTAATTGAAAACGTTTTGTTTTTCTTTCACCACCACCACTTATATATAATTACTAGACCTTGTGGCATATAACTATATATCTTCAAGGCAAATACTTTGATTAATCTATCCAATAGATCTACTCAAGGCTTTTTTTAAAGATAATTCTAGACAATCGCGGCACAAAGGCCTTGCAAGACCTTTGACAGACTATTGAAGTCTTATAATTGTCTAGAAAAGGTCTAGCAAGTCTCCAAGACCTATTATAGACCTTTTAAAGACCTTTTTAGATCTTTCGTTTTCGTCCTACGGGTTGTCTTGAAAACGTTTACTCAAAGGCCAAAGCACTAAGAATCCTCTCGTAATATTCTAGCCAGTACTTTACTTGACACTATTAAAGCATAAATAGCTTCAAATTTGAACGAGTATTCTTCCGTCACTCCAAATCTTAGCTGTCAAACTATTGGTCAAAATCTGTTGTACATTGTTTTGATTGGTTCATTGCCTCTAAAGAATTTGCACTGTATATAATTTATTTTCTGCACCGTGATTCTTTAAAACTGCACTGCTTTCAACCAATTGAAATTGAGAATTTTTTTATGTATATTATATACTTAATTGTTGATTAACATCTTCTTTTAATTGTTCTTTTTTAATTAATGAATTCGAAGCTTTTGGTGTTTAGCATTTAAATTTTAGCATACCTGATAATGGGATGAAGCACATGCGCAGAAGCTATAATTTCATAGGAAAATTTCGAGTGTAGAATACTTATACATTATAAGACCAAACCGGGACCAGTTGCGAAAAAATTGAACCTGCGACCTTGCGATGCTATATAGTGCACTGCAGTGCTCTGACCACTGAGCTACGCGGAAGCCGTTGCCAAGAGCTTGGCCACGAGTTCTGTAATTGTTGCATTTTTCGCAACTGGTCCCAGTTTGGTCTTATAATGTATATATTCTACACTCGAAATTTTCCCTCACCAAAATTACCCAGAACATCGAGCTGAGTTTAATCGAGTGAAATGCCAAATATTACTTCCATAATTTCATACATATCTATTAGCCAACCCGTTTTCATCTCGCTAGTGGGTAAAACAATAATTATGTCGTCAATGCTTTGACACGATTGTTTTGTTGTTAAAGGTGGAAGGACGCAAGACACTGACCCAAACCTTTTAATTTACAAAGGAGTTGAAATAGACGTTTCGGACATGAAAATTATTCCCGCTGGTGAGAAAATTATTTTGGATCTGGATTTGAATAACAGCAACAGCAAAAACTACACTAAGAACTACAGCAACACTAAGAGCAATGTTATTATTACTGTGGCATTATGATAATTATTCATCGTCATGATCATCAATATTAGGGCCTTTTATACGGGGCAAAATAAGCCGCGGCTTAAAGTGCGTATGAAACGAAAATTAAGTTTGTCTTATTTGAAAGAACACTTAAAATGGTAGAGTAACATATTTTGCAGTTTTTCGTTTCCTTGCTTCGTTCTTGAGATATTTAAGTTTGTTTAATATGCAAATTAAACATTTTGACGTGCATAATGATTTTCGAAAAAGTTATATATCTTTGCGCTATTATCAAATATAATAATCACTTGAAGATCCACATAAATAGTGTTGTGGGCGAAACACACCCACATGCTTCATTCAATTAAATTAGTTTGGTTTGATAATAGAAAAGATATCTAACCTTCTCCGATAGCTCATTATGCACCTACGACGTCAAAATGTGTAATTTGCATAAAACAAACAAACTAAAATATCTCAAGAACACTGAAAAAACGAAAAACTGCAAAAGATGTTACTCAGCTATAATTTGAAGCGTTTCTTTCAAATAAGACAACCATAATTTTCGTTTCATAGGCACTAAGTAAATCGCGAACAGCTCGTAATAACGGTCATGTAATCAATAAGCCGCAGCTTATTCAAGAATTGACCGTTTATACAAGGTGTTCGCCGTTCGCGACTTATTTAATCCGCAGTTGCCTATTTAAGCCGCGGCTTATTTTGCCCCGTATAAAAGGTCATTTATTACCATTATAACCGCATTATCATCATTACTGTCATTATCACAATTTGCCGTCGTTGTCGGTGTCGTCGTCGTCGTCGTCGTTGTTGTTGTTGTTGTTGTTGTTGTTGTTGTTGTTGTTGTTGTTGTTGTCGTTGTTGTTGTCGTTGTCGTTGTCGTTGTTGCTCTTGCTGCGGTTTTTGCTGTTGTTACAATTATTTGCTAGTTTTTTTTATTGTATAACGTTTCGAATTCTATTTTTAAGTTTCTGGATTTCTAATAAAAGAGGAAAATTTTGTAAAAGAATATTTGAGAAACATTTCTTCCAAGGTTTGTTGCTTCTTTGTTTAAATACCCTTGCGCATTCCCGCAGCGCGACTTTTAATTTACGCCTGGGGACGAGGCTGTGTTTTTTATGTATTTCTCAGAACCTCAGACTTCATGAGTCGGTTATTATAAACATTTACAGTATTTAAAATTTATCCAAATATGTGTTTTATGCTTATTTTAATATTTAAAGTTCATATGACATGAAAATTAGGTTTGTCTCATTTGAAAGAATACTTAAAATAACAAAGTAACATCTTTTGCAGTTTTTGGTTTCGTTGGTTTGTTTTTGAGATATTTCAGTTTGTTTTGATATGTAAATGTCACATGTTGTGACGTACCGTGCATAATGACTTATCGGAGAAGATTAGATATCGTTGTTATTTTCAAAGCACGGATTTTGGAAGTCCGCATGTGCGTATATTCCTCACACTACACGAAACATGTAGAATTTCAAGTAATTTCGTTTGATAACAGCAAAGATATACACAACCTTATTTATTGGGACCCCGTTATTGGAGATTTATCTCTGTGGTGAGTCCCTGCCTTTGTATTTACTTTATATCACTATTTATTTCCTTTATATTTGCTGATTGTTTGTATGTGTGCATTATCTGGCAAATCTTGTAAAATAAAACATAAAATAAAATAAACCTTCTCCGATAACTCATTATGTACGTGTACCTCACAAATACGAAATATCTGTACGAAATATCTCAAAAACGAAGCAACAAATCCAAAAATTGCAAAAGATGTTACTTTGTCATTTTACGTGTTCTTTCAAATAAGACAAACTTAATTTTCGTGTCATAGGCACTTTAAACTAAGTATGGGTCGTTTTCACTCACGTGATGGATGGTGAAAACAATACAAAATATTTGAAAGAATAGAGTTAAATTCCCATGATAGGATAAACATTATGCACCAACATGGCCGCCATTTCATTGTTTCTGTGCACCAATATGGCCGCCGTAACGTCAGATGAAAACCAAGAATACTCCAGTACTTATATACACGCAATAGTTAGATTTCCCCTGGTTTTCCCAGGGTTTTCCAAGGTCGTTGTATCAGTCTACCCGATGAACTTTGCAATATTTTTTTGATTTTTTTCTTCATTTTATACAATTTCTATAACTTGACTAATATTTTCCCTTTTGTACAAGTACGCTTTTAGAAGGCTTTTCGTGAATATATTGAAAATTTTAAATCACTTGATGATACTACTCTGAGACCGAGTCAAACTATAGCATGCAATTACTTTCTATTATGTTATTTTAGCTTCGTAACAATTAGAAAGCATCCCTTGTCTTTTCCTGTTGCGAAATAGAAAGATATCTGTGCATGTTTTAGTTCACTGCTGTTTCAGTGCGATTTTCAGTTGAACTTAGAGGCATATATTTTTATTGAAAAGTTTGATCCTTGCGCAATTCGACATGTCCCAATGGGAAATTTTTTTATGTTTGGGCGTTTTGACTGATACAAATTAGGGCGTTCTTATTTCACCATGTTAAATTGCCTCTGGTAACGCATATATACGTTTCTACGATCAGACTTTTTAATAAAACCTTTTGTCTATAAGCTCAACCCGTTGACGGTAACAAAAAAGATGATGGCGGTACATTTAACTACAATGCTTTGCGACCTCAAATTAGCTCAAATAACAACTAAACATTGTTTATCATGCTAAGATGGATTAAGTAAGCAAGACCTTCATTGTAGTTCATTCCTACCAAAGTTGATCGTTTTAAAACCATATCTTATAATAGTTCTGCAAGAAACAATATTTACTGCACGCAAAGGATTGTGGTTAAATGTACAAGTCGCCATCTTTTTCGGTACGGTCAATTATAACTCAAATTATTGCGCGTGCATTATTGTTTTATTAAATTTATATACTGATGACGACTAATAATAATAATAACAACAATAACAACAACAACAACAACAACAATAACAACAACAACAACAACAACAATAACAATAACAATAATAACAACAATAGCAATAGCAATAACAATAACAATAACAATAACAATAACAATAACAATAACAATAACAATAACAATAATAATAAAGATTTAATGCCAGCATATCCACGTACTGTAATCTTATAATAGTTCTGCAAGAAACAATATTTACTGCACGCAAAGGATTGTGGTTAAATGTACAAGTCGCCATCTTTTTCGGTACGGTCAATTATAACTCAAATTATTGCGCGTGCATGATTGTTTTATTAAATTTATAAACTGATGACGACTAATAATAATAATAACAACAATAACAACAATAACAATAACAATAACAACAACAACAACAACAACAACAACAACAACAATAACAATAACAACGACAACAACAACAACAATAACAATAACAATAACAATAACAATAATAACAACAATAGCAATAGCAATAACAATAACAATAACAATAACAATAACAATAACAATAACAATAATAATAAAGATTTAATGCCAGCATATCCACGTACTGTAGTGGCTCTTCATCTGACATAAAACCAACTAAGTTACAAATTAGGTCTTTAAAACTTACGAAAATATTTGTATATATGACCATTTTTTGTTTTTTCGCTGTGCATTACCACTGGAAGATTTTTGATTTGTTCTTTCTTGTTATAGGATAGCTATCATGTATATCTTTTGGACGAAAATGCATTTATTGTCAGCTCAAGTTTCAACAGCAGTAGCGTAAGTATGTCCTAAAGTCTTTCAGTGACTTTCAAACTGCTAATTAAAAATAGAATATCGCTTTTTTATGCCGTCCAATGCAGTTGGCAGGTAAAACAAAATAAATAAAGATAAATCGATAATAGAATCGACCGAATTTTAGTGATTAAAAAAAAAACTGTTCACTTTTTGCAGTCAGTGACGGGTCAATTTTTTGGCAGTGTTGACTGGGAACTTATGGCTGAGCTGGAAAAAGGTGAAGAACCTTTGTACAGAAGGTAATTATTGTTTTACTTAAAGCAAAAAAGATCGTGTATTAATGTAAGTGGGCATATAAAAGAATTTTTAATTTTAAGTATAATATAACCAAACTTTTTTGTGTGTTTTATATGCGTTCAGTTGCATTAATCTTTACATAAGACTATGTCATGCCCCGTTCACACTATGCTGGATTAGCCGGACAGCATTTTACCGGATGTGCCGGGATGAAAACCTATCTGATATAGTGCATGTGAACAGGTTCGACACGAAACGGCACAGACTGTGTTCAAACTGTTTACCGACTATATAGACCGGAAAGTTTTACTGTTGGCATGAAAACTATAAACAGACGTTTGGTGGACGTTCGTCAAGCTCAATTACTCAGAAAAGATTTCTGAGCATCAGACAGGGTCCGAACCTGCAACCTTAGCTCACTCCATCTGAGCCTCAGTGGCTCAATGGTTAGAGCGTCTAACTGGACATTAGAAGGTTGTAGGTTCGAACCCTGTCTGGGGCTCAGAAATCTTCTCTGAGTAAATGAGCTTGACGAACGTCCACCAAACGTCTGTTACATTACACCAAGCTCGCAAACGTACCACATGTACGACATGTATACGTACAACTTATATCAAAACTATAGCTAAGCGATAGACCTATAGCTCTTGTTTACACATAAAACGCGTGCTTCGACACAATTTTTGCGCCGAAACGATTAATTAACTTTTGGAACGATTCCGATCTCGTTCACACTGGTACTGTAACGATGCAAAAAGCTATCCGTCAATCCGATACAAGATGTACATCTCTTTCAGGATTGGAGCGGCGCAGCGGCGTGCCATGCAGTACAAAAATTGTGCAGGCGTTTTGTGTGTGACTGACGGAAAACTTATCCGGTATGGTTTTTGTGGCGGCACAAAGGCTCTATCTACCTCTCTATATCTGACCTGTACGCAAAGTCGCGCACGCCGATTGGCTGTGTATAACCATTCAATCAAGTGTTATTTTTTGTATGGACCACCAGTCTTTAGGGAATTTTATGTGTTGAGTTGAACAAATAAACAACGAAAATTTTGGTGCGTCTTTAAACGATTAACTAACAACGATTAACAAACAAACAAACAAACACATTTTTTAGAGCTCGATTTGATCTCTGTTGCTATATTTTTGAAACGTTTTATTCTATGCATGCATTGTAATTGATACATTCTATAATCTTGCATCACGGTACGTCGCGTTAAAGTACTTTAAATTATAACGTTTTGTTATTTAGATTATACTTATAGTATTTAACAAAATTATAATCCTTCTTTCTAAGATTTACATTCCGTAACGAACAAGGAGAATGTCCAGTTTCTTCCTCTAAAGCAAGTAGTTCTTCCATTCGTTATCCATTCTATTCATCCCTGACGACATTTTTTAGCACGTGGACTAAGAAAGTTTTAGCGTGAGTACATTGTTCATTTGTCTAATTAGCTATGCATTGAGTGGGAGTATCCGACGTTAGTTCATTTGTTTAATTTCAGATACATATTTTCACAATTGTGGGGGTACTCTGGCAATTTTTGGGTAGGGGCGTGCCGGCGTGACCTCAAAATCCTGACCCTATCCCAGACATAAAAAGGTGATTTTTCATACCCTATCCCAGACCTAAACTAAAAAAAAGTAATACCCTATCCCAGCATTGGTGTCACATCGGCATCCATACCCTATCTCAGACTACCTATATGCACCTATCTAGATGCACCCTATTCCAGACCAAAATGGACAATTTGTGTACCCTATCCCAGACCCCGGAGTTAAACCAGTAATAGTCAACCAGTTACTAGTTGTGGTTAAAGTAGTTAGTTGTTGTCAGATAAGTACTGTAAGGGTTAAAAAGACGATTATTCAAAAGAGTGTGATATCAGTGATATAACCATGCATTTATCACACTGTATGCATACTAATTCGTTCAATAAAGGATTTAACGCGTCTGTTATAACAATGGAATATTGGTGTGTCATGACGGATAACAGCAATAGACCAGTGGCTATGAACCCCGCGATCCCCACTTCACCTATAATTGGGGGCGCCTGGAAAGATCTACAAAACTACTGATTACGTAATACAATTACTTTGTTATAAAATTATTATGCGCTCAATAAGTCTATTATTGTGAAGAAAACACTTTTATTTAATTTCTATTGCTCAGGTGCATTCTACAGTTCAATTTATACAAGTAAGTTGTTACATAAAAATTTTTTACGGAACATTTTTAAAGTAATTAAATGCGTTAAGCCTGGGGTTTCCCCCGTTGACTCCGCAACGTCATTGTTGATGCCATTCTCGTAGGTTCCGGCATCTCACTCTTCCTGATGTCTTCCCTCCATCTCTCTCTGTCTCTCGCTCTCTCTGTCTCTCGCTCTCTCTTTCACAGCCTTATAGTGTCCAAACATCTTCGTCATCTCCGCGTCCACCCCCGTTCGCCTTCGCCCCCTTTTCACTTCTCGGTGTCCATCTCTTATCTCCCACACTCTCTTCAGCAGCCGTTCATCCTTGAATGCGTCCCACAAACGTCGCCTTTCTTCGGATCACTCTCTTCATCAAATCACCCTTTTCTACCTCGATCCTCAAAAACCGACTTATTTGTCCGCATGTCTGTTCATTTCACGTTTGCTTTCAACCTTGCATAGCATGACTCCACCGCATTGATCATCTTCTTCTCCTTCTCGTTCATTCTCCAACTTTCACACCCATACATTAACTTCGATAAGCATATACAATTAAAAATTCTATCCTTTGTGTCTTTCGATACTTTCCCGCTTTCCATTAGCTTCGACATCCTCCACAAATCAGCCTTGACCATTGCGCACCTCCGTCTCAGTTCTTTCGTATCTTCACCATCTTTACTGAAAATCCGACCCATGCAGGTATTGGAAACCCTGCACCACTTCCACTCTCTCGTCTCCGATGTTTATTACTTCTCGTCTCCATCTTTTCCTTGCATCACCATGATCTTCGTCTTTCCCCAGCTCACTTCCATTCCGTTCCTCACACATACCTCTCTGAACTCCTCGAGGTTCTCTTCCAGCTCTTGTCGGATCGTCGTCACCAGTGCCACATCGTCTGCATACCTCACTTCCTGAATCATCGCCCCAATGTTCCTTACCCCTCCCTTCAGCTCCATTTGTCGGATAATTGCTTCCAGATATCTGTTGAATAGTAAAGGGGAAAGGGGACAGCCTTGCCTACAACCGATCGGTGTTTTTACCCAAGATTGGCACGATGTTCCCTGCATCCTGGCTTCGGCTCCAGCATACGCTGACTCCACAATATGCACCACTCCCTTAGGTGCTCCCATGCTCCTCATTGACTCAAACATCTCCTTAGCGCGCAACACTTGGAAACTCGGCAATTGCTTAATTTAGTGAAATTTATATTGGAAATGGCCACGTTTATTATTTATTACTTAGCTTAGTTTTGACATGATAACTCAGGTCTTCATATAATTAATAAACGTGGTGTTTTAACAAATTTTAGCTTTCTATTAAAATTTGTTACTATAAGTATGCAAACATTAAAGAAATTTAATTATTTACAGTTGTCAACGAATAACAGTTTATATTAATATAGTTATATTAATACTGTGATAAGAGCAGGAGAAGGAATAGAAATAGATAACAACCATGCACAATAATATAAAAGGCACTACTAAAACACAATCAAATCAAATAATTTATTATATAAAATGGAGTGTTTTATTGATTTTCCCGCCACTAATAAAAGTGATAATCTCACATGTGCGATTATTTATGGTAATCGCACATGTGACGATTATCGCTGAATCAGCATTATAGTTTAATGCAATTTTTGCAAGGCAATAGGACAATTTTTTTTATATAATAAACAGAACAATACATGGATGCTTGGAAATATGAAATTTATTTCTCGTGTTGAACAGGAGGATATCTCTGGTCAACACTCGAAATAAATTTCATATTTCCGCACATCCATGTGTTATTCTCTCTATAATAATACAGCGACAGCCAGCCATTTTCTTTGACGTGGACGTGGACTAATGCGTTTGTTTTCTTTTTACAGTTGGATTTTTGTTGATGCCAATACACAAAGTAGGTTGAATCTGTTGTGTTTATTTTTTTGGCGGGATTCATGAAATCTATAATTTAATGCTGGATCTGTTTTCTATATGGGTGAGAAGGGATACCGGGCCACTAAAGGATGTTAAAACATTTAAATTGCATTTCATATATGTGCTTTCTATTTATGTCCAAACCTGTATTTTATAAATGATACGGCATCACTACCAGGCCAAAACTACCATCATGCATTATTATCAACACCATTATCAGCACCATGCATTACCACCACCACCACCATCACCACCACCACGAACATCATTGTCCTTGAATGTCATCTATTAAAGTCATCATTATCATATATATCAGATAACCTCCCATTGGCTGACATATCTATTTGTACTTACACATTTACTTACTTATTTATTATCATATATCAGATAACCTCCCATTGGCTGACATATCTATTCATTTACTTACTTATTTTAAAATTGAAATGCAACTAAATATTTACACTACTTTACATTACTTTCTAATCAAGCGGTCATTTTCTCGTGTTTTACCTAAAATTTTGGAATCTTGAATGGTTAAGTGAGCAGTACCGGCTTTCGATGTGAAGACAGAAAATTTGCGTGTAAAATATTCCAACAACAAAACAAAATTCATCCTTTATTGCGTTGTGAAGTGATGTCATACAAATATAGAGCAACATAATTAAGTTAATTGGTTACAAAGCGTGTTGTGTACATGTCGTGTAAATGACATTCGTCATAAAACACATTTATGACGCATGCATTCTATAAATATTTCCTGATTTATATTATCAATATGATCCATTACAGCTCAATCGTCAACGGCCAAGAGCAACAGGACTTGTGTTACTAACATGACGACGTATTTTGGCAACATAACAAATTGGAAAAGTTTCAGTGGTATGAATTTATTTTTATTATTATGATTATGATTGTTATTGTTACGTTTATTGGTTATTGTTTATCGTTTATCGTTTATCGTTTATCGTTTATTGTTTATCGGTTATCGGTTATCGGTTATCGGTTATTGTTTATTGTTTATTGCTTATTGTTCATTGTTTATTGGTCCTTGGTCCTTGGTCCTTGGTCCTTGGTCATTGGTATTGTTATTGTTATTGTTGTCATCGTTGTCGTTATCGTTACTTTTACCGTTATCGTTACTGTTATCGTTACCGTTGTCGTTGTCGTTACCGTTACCGTTAGCGTTATCGCCACCTTTACCGTTACTTTACCGTTTGCTAGCAGTACTAATAAGCGAATAAGTGGGCACATGAATACACAGATGGATAAATGAGAATTATAAAAATTGTGCAAGAAGATCGACTGAGTGTAATTTACCCATAATATTTTTCTAGGAAATACTTCTTGCTTGGATTGTGGCAGTTCTGAAGAATTTCGACGTTTTTTCGTCGCTCCTGTACAGCATACGAACCTCGTGTTGGTTGTTGTGGGACATTTTGCAGAAAAAGCCACTTTTCAATACACAAAGAAAATGGATGGCATTCCTGGAAGACACGTTGAAAGTATCCTTGATTTTATTACAAATTTAACAACATTTTCCTTCCTATATTTACCGAGTTTAGAGAGATACAGTATTAGTTGGGCGATCTATTTCTCTAAGCTTCAAAATCTTGTCTAGTAGTGGTGCCAGCATGATCGCTGTTCACTTATATAAAATTCCGCGCTTGATAGCCCATCGTTGAGAAACTAAGGGGGCTTTCCATTTACACGGTTAGACCGGTCAGTCCGGTTAAATGGAACACGATTCGTTTGAGACCTGGGATGGTCTGACTGGAAAATTTGGTCCTAATCAAAAGCAAGTCCATTCTGGCCGGACTGACCGGTCTAATCTTGTCAATTGGAAAGCGCCCATAGTCGTGCAAATATTACATTTTGATTTGCATTTGAGGCTCAATTTTTACTGAAAGCAGATTAAAAAGCACAATTTTCATTGGATTGTGAACTGATAAAATCTTTACATGTAAAAATATCGTATCTTTTACAAATGAATGCTTGGATACGGTTTGTCTCAGTGGTCGAAAAGTGATTCAGTATCACACTAAAGTTTATGAAATAGAAATATTTATATATCATCAAAATCAGACGTGAAGAGTCCTTATATTATTTGTCACATTTACAAACAAATCTTTCAAAAAGTTATTTTAAGAACTTTACACTTTTTATTATCTGACTCCTTAAAACGAGTTTGTATTTTTAATAATCATAGTCCATGCAGTTTATATTTTTGGGTGAGCAAGAATGAGCTCAATACTGATCTGTGGATTGTAAGTAAAATTGAGCGCAAGTTTACTGTCAGACCATACAATAAGTTTTACGTACAAATTGTCAGAAAAATCTAAAAAATATTGCATGTTTATTAGATTTCAAGTATTGCTAGCTTACGCCTATTTTTTTCTTAACTTTCCAGTTTCAATGGAACATGACAAGTGTCGTTCCAATTCTAGTCTCTCTCGACGTCTTCCAGTGCGTTGCGAATTGTCAGAAGAACAGGTTGGTGTCCTATTCTTAAAAGTCCTATTCCTTTAGGGAGGATGAACATAACTGCCCATTTATATTTTATTTAACACTTTGAAGCCTGACGACCAGTCTTTAAGGTTTATTCTGCTAACGCCAGACGATTTTATTCAGCACAAGGAGAGGTCCAGTTCTCGAAGTGTTAAATCCTAGCTTTAACACTTTGAAGCCTGACGACGAGTCTTAAAGGTTTATTCTGGCTAACGCCAGACGATTTTATTCAGCACAGGGAGAGGTCCGGGTCTCGAAGTGTTAATGTATAACCTTTGAAGAGCACTAACAAATTTCCATCGTTGTAGAGTAGTAAATATTTTTTAAAACATGCGCTTTTTTGACATTGACAATAAGAACATTTTTGACATTGACAATAAGAACATTTTTGAATTATTGAGTCTTTGATAGGATATTTCTTGCAGTTTGATGGCACTTTATTTGTATTTTTTAACACACTTGTATTTTTGGTCACAAAATATTAACTATTTAATTAATTAGTGTATCTGTTAAAGTACGTAAACGAAGATTTTCCAAATTTATACAACGTGCAACGTGACAAAATTGACATGCAGTTAATTTAAAGCACACTTGAGTATAGAATTCTAGCATTTTGTTTTTGGTTTCCATTTCTAACAGCTAAGACCGAATACATTTTGTATGCTTTGACACTAACTTGTGATTGTTTACTACTATTTCAGGAAACCAACTATAGTTGTGGAAAAGCTCAAGTCTTTGGACCGAATATTATACTGTTGGTTATCACAAATGTTTTGTATTTTATAGTGCAGCTCAATGGGCTCCATAGAAAATGACTGTCTATACTGTAACTAGGTGATATTATCCAGGGAAACTCAAGATATATAATAAAACTATTATACATACTGTACATACATATAGTTTTATTATATATTTTGGGTTTCCCTGGATAATATACAGACTGTCATTGGTTGATTTGTGCTCACGTTGGGTATCACAAATGTTCTGTATTAATAGGCTCGATAGAAAATGACTGTCTATAACATATACAGATATATATATATATATATATATAATTAACAAATAGATTCCATTTTGCCGTTGTCTGTTCAGTTATAGATGCGGCACAGATGACGTCACAACGTGGTAAGAACAAAAAAGTGGCACACGAGACGCAGTCAAGTGGGTCATGCACTGATGTTCTTACCACGTTGTTACGTCTTTTGTGCATCTATAACTGAACAGACAACAAAAAAATGGAATCTATTTGTTTTATACAATACGAAAATTTAACTCTTGACGGATTTTGGGGCATGTAAAAAGAAAAAAGCAAGTCAGCTGACGTGATCTGACGTGATCCGTGTGTCTGTCCTCTAATAGATCATGGGCAACAACCAATGAAAACACGCATAACAACCAGAGTATTGTATAAATATATATAGTCTATAACTAGGTTATATATACTGTATATATATATTTATAAAATTCATTAATAATTCATGAGGAAACACAAAGAAAAATCATAAGCGTATCGGAGCTATATTATGTGATATAGACTCGCTCTAAGTTTCTCGCTGGTTTTTAATGGCTGAGATAAGCTTAATTTTCAAAATTACTACGCCAATGAGTGTACGAAGTGATGAATTTTAGAAGTCATTTAAAAACCTTGCAGTACGGGCTTTATCGGCTCTAAAACACTCGGCTATCGCCTCGTGTTTTATATCCGATAAAGCCCTCCTGCGCGGTTTTTAAATATTACATATATGTATATATTATCCAGAGAAACTCAAGATATACAGTGTGTATAAAAAAAACGGAACCCTTAGAAAATGAATTAGTATTCTGTTCAAACAACCTATTGTAGTAGTTTGAAAGCCCTAAACACTTCTGAGCCACGGATGCGTAAAAAACACGGTCTTATACACCTAGCTCCTTGATTGAACAATTTATAGTTGAGGTATAATATCATACACTTATTAAAGTCTGGTTGCGAGAGAGTACAGTTAGTTTTGTTTTCCCAAGAATCTCAAAGTTTTTTTGAGACAAAGTCGAGGGAAACGTCGAAACTCGATGGAAAACAAAAGTAACTGTTTCCTGAGGCCGAGGGTCTGACATTATTTATTAAGTGCTTTGTTATATAGCGATGGGAAAAACAGGCTAAACAAGACCAATTCACACAACAATTTTATTTCTTCAGTGTTGTCATGCACGCGTACAATTTCAAAATTATTGCTGACCTTATAAAATTATTGCCTGCTCGGTAGACATTTGATTTTATCTAATTGGCGACGTGAGCGCAAATCAACAAATGACAGTCTGTATATAGTGTGTATAAAAAACCCCGGAACCCTTAGAAAATTAATTAGTATTCTTTTAAAACAACCTATTGTAGTAGTTTGAAAGCTCTAAAAGCGCTGCGTTATAAATTAATCAGCACATAAGTTAAACATGCAGGAAGAGAAAAAGCTTTTAAATACTTTCACCATGCATACACACTTCAAGTTATCTTAATTTCCCAGGTTTGTACCACGTGACCATGCAATTTATCATTATAGGGCCATTTCTAGGAAACTGGGCCAAGATGGCGGGAACAAATAGCCCTGGTTATCTCAACATCTGATTGGTCAAGAGCTTATTGCGTAAATTAGATGATTTGATTTTGTATTTTTTTTTTTTAATTGTATTTTGACCTGGTCTTGTCCATGGCGCGGGAAATTATATTTTAAACCATGCAATAATTAGGTGTAATTATTGTGAGAATAATAAAATGCGCAATATACTGCGCATTTTGAGCTAGCCTCCACCAGGGCCATTTGTTCCTGCCATTTTGTTTTTATTCGCTATCTTGGCCCAGTTCCGGCCCTACAAATGGCCCTGGGTATCGCCCGCTACAGCGTGACCGTACCTTGTGGGCCACGCACGACACCGAGGCTATCAGAATTTTTTGGTCTTTACTTAGACATTGTTTTTGTTTTGGCCATTACACGATACTCATACAGCAAATTTCAGCCATTTTCTGCACCATGCATGGAAACCCAATTCGTACATGATAGCAGAACCTTCATATTTTACACTTATTTAGTCAATTAGTGATTTATCACATGACATGATAGAATTGCCACAGGTCGCTCTTTAAGACTGGGAAGGGCTTTGGGAAAGTCTAAGGACTCTGCGCTCAACACAATTTACAATTTTTTAACCTGCTAAAAATTTGACTGTTGTTTGTGGTGCCTTTGCATTATTGCAGGTTTGAGTTTAGGTTTGGATTAGTAAAAAAGTGCGCCCCATAAAGAATGACGTCACGAAATCAACTGACTAGTGCAGTCTGCAGAATAGTCTCATCCATCCAGGATATCTATAAAAGAAGGCATACAGGAAATAAACAATTTACCAGTATATCTGAATGAACATTCCCATCAGGCACCGCAAACCTCAAATATTTCCTGAGACAACTGGGGTAGTGGGTACGAGTCAGCAGGCCCCGTGCATTTATAAGAGTGGAAATCACGAATGATCGTGTAAAATGGCATGCCGAGTGGCGTAGATGGCGTCATGCACTTGGCGGGAAAAGCCAGCCAGCTTTCAAAACGGTCCAACTTCTAGCTTGCTTTTTCTTCTTATTTTATAAAACAAATAAAACATATCGCTCCTCTGCATGTGTTCTCTTACAAAGGTACGTTTAATTTGACGTCATTTGAGCATGAAAGAAGTTGAGTAGAAGCACGAGACGATAGCCGAGTACGTACTACCTTTACCTTTCTTTCGTGTTCAAATGACGTATATGTACATAGGAGTACATATTCACGGAGTTTTATGTTGTCTTTGTTAATTACGACATTAAAGTGCCTATGAAACGAAAATTAAGTCTGTCTTATTTGAACGAACACTTAAAATGATAGAGTAACATCCATCTTTTGAAATTTTTCGTTTCCTTGCTTCGTTCTTGAGATATTTCAGTTTGTTTGATATGCAAATTAAACATTTTGACGTCATATGTGTATAATGAGTTATTGAAAAAAGTTATATATCTTTGCTATTAACAAACCAAAATAATTCGAAGGAAGCATGTGCGGTATGTTTCGCCCAGAACACTAAACATGTAGATTTTCAGGTGATTATATTTGACAATAGCAAAGATATATATTGTTTTTCAATAACTCATTATTATGCACGTGTAACGTCGCAACATGTGACATTTACATCAAACAAACTGAAATATCTCAAGAACGAAGCAAGGAAACGAAAAACTGCAAAAGATGTTACTCTATCATTTTAAGTGTTCTTTCAAACAAGACAAACTTAATTTTCGTTTCATAGGCACTTAAACACATATCATCGTACTTGCACATGGTAGTATAAATCGAAGCTTTATTTTTTGTTTGTTTAGTAAAAAATGTAGCTAAGCCTGCGCCGTAGACGTCCAAACCTAATCCAGGGTTTGGACGTCTACGGCGCAGGTTAAAAAAATCCTGCTTTAATTAATTTCCCTGGTATCTTGTAGTATACCCTGTATCCCCCGTCAGACCGGCACTATCTTGATTCCAGAGAAGTTTGTTTGCGTTTTGTTTGCAAAGTTGTCTCTAGTAGCTATGCAGAAGAAAAGATTACAGTAGTGAAATAGCAATAGTGGGTACATGTTCAAACATGTCAGCTTCAACACCGGTTCAACCGCGAAAGGCATGGGGCTAGTTATTTCACCGCCGTCCGGCGCCATATTTTTTCAGTACTTGTTGATCGCGAATATTTTGTACTGGTGTTGTTTTCTACTACAGTTTCGCAGATAAATTTACTCTAACTCACCAACTCCAAGAACTTTGGATGAAATAACACATACTGAATAGTCTATTATGGCGGACAAGTAAGTAAAAACCAAGTTGACAGACTTTTATATACATGTATTTCACAAAACGCTGAAAGAACCGTTTCGGCGTCTTGATTCCCATCACTCCCTGGCCTTGAATCGCGATGTTGTTTTTTACTTGTGGGCATAAAAGAATTTGTTAGCGCTTTGATGTTTGCTACTAGATTCATGAGTGTAGTATCAGTAACTACGTTAGATGTGCCAGTGTAAGCCAGTGTACTAAAGAACTGGTATTTTTAGATGTATTAAGGTAGTACTAAGTACTTGATATATATATAAATGACTACTTAATTAACTTAACCCTCGACTTAACCCTTTCATTTGGCTTTTTATTTTTTACTCTGTCTAATGTCAGATGATTTTACTCATCAAGGGAAGACCTCCTGACATGGTGGGAGTTAAAGGGTTAAAAAGTAGTGTGTTGCGAATGCAGTGTACTGTACGTAGAAATACAAATGGAAAATGTTAAAAGTTGATATATAAATGTACTGCTGAGATACTCATAAAATGACTACATATCGTAGTTGTTTAGATAGTGTATTGCTTGCTAGTTGTTACAAGTATAACATTTTGGTTGGAACTAAGGCTACGTCCACACGCATCCACATGGGAAGTTCCACTTTGGATCGGAGACTGTCTTCGAAAAGTTCTGTTTTTGATAACCACTTCATTGTTTTTGTGTGTATGGAAGGCCAATCCATAACAAAAAATATTTGTGTTTAAAAAAAAATCTGGATACCTGCGGACGTAGCCTAAGACAATCCCTTCTAGATAGTTTTATATGTTGTAGACTGTAGAGACTTGGTGAAGTATATTATGTCAGCTAAAAATAGGGATGAGCTGATCAAGGAAAATCAAATTTACCAATCCAATAAATTCTGATACGATTTACGATCTGATTAGTTGATTTATCAGTGGTTACCGATATTTAATGTCAACAGGTATTCCTGATACTTGAGTTTGCAGCGAAACACAAGCAAAACATAACATTGTATATAGTTTGGCAAATATAATGTGATCAGTAACTATCAGCCCATCTGCAAGATGGAGTTTAAGTTGAAATATAAAAAATGAAATACAATTGACTGAAGTCAGAAACAAAAAGATATGAAACAAGAAATATGACGTGTTAAACATGATGCACAGTTTCTTTGTGGAATCACTACAATTTGGTGTTTTTCATAAAAAAGAAAATGAAATTCACAAGTATAAAAGGCAGAATGGTATTTATCGGACTGCCGATATATGTCAATGTGATTGGCCAATAACTGATCAGCCTGAAAGTTGCTGATTATCAGCTTTTACCAATTAATTTCTGATCATTGGCTCATCCCTAGCTAAAAATATTTATTTTTTATTTTATTAGCTTTGTCATATTAATAAAAAAGTATAGATACAATAAAATGTACAATGTACAATGGCAGGATATGGCATGTACATGGCAGGATATGCCATGTAGGATATGCCATGTACAATGGCAGGATAATCATAACAGCAGCACCAATTACCTGTACCATGGGACTAAGACATTATATATAGGAAACAACAATTACAGTCGAACCTCTATTAAGTGGCCCTCTATTAAGCGGCTACCCTCTATTAAACGGCCACTTGTCAAAACCCCTAAAATATTCCCTGTAATTTACTATAGATTACCCCTCTATTAAACGGCCACCTCTATTAAGCGGCCACAGCCACCTACGAGTGGTCCCAATTGGTATTTCATATTGTTTTTTACCTGTATTAAACGGCCAGCTTAATTTATCTTAGGCACAATTTTTACTGCAAGAGAACCGAAACTAAAACTTGAGCTAAATAAGAGACCATAGAACACTTACATGTAGTTGCTGTCAGTAAGTACATGTATTTCATTCAACACATGTCACTTGAAACCTCATGCCTCAAGTTTACTGTACATGTAATCAAATTCAAAAACATTGTCAGTAATAAAAATATCTGCATGTCCGGTGCAGAGAAACACTACTCTTTACTTTGCGTCAAATCTCTCCTTGTGCAGGGATTTGGAGTGCTGAGACTCTGCGGAATTCGCATGTCAGTATCATGAATATGAGGGGCTAGCTCTATCAATGTCAAAGACAAGTGACTTGCTTTGCGCTTTGAAACTCAGTGCACCGCAGCGACAGATGCACATTGATAACTATTTTAAGCCAACATAACTTGCTAGGCATCAGTATACATGCATCGAACGTGTGGCATTTTTCTTATTCGTTTCGTTGCTCCTTAATTTGTTTTATTATTTTTTTCGGTTTTTTAAAACTGTTTTGTTAACTACTTGTTGGTTTTTTCAAAGTCTACTTGTTACTGTTATCAGTGTTTTAGAATTGAATAAAGGGCATTTGACCACACCCAAGGCCCATTGTTGGCGTCACTCTATTAAGCGGCCACAAAGCCATTCCCCGAAGGTGGCCGCTTAATAGAGGTTCGACTGTACATGCATGTATTATCAGTCAAGAAATATTTTAGATATCAGTCAATTAGTTGCTCAAAATCCGGCAAGAGTTTTGTTAAAAACTCACGAAACCCACGTTCTTTAATACCACGTTGTGACGTCATCTGTGCATCTATAACTGAACAGACAACGGCAAAATAGAATCTATTTGTTAAATGGTACATGTTAGTGTACTTCCCGGGAAATTGCAAGCTGTGATTGGTTGCTGACATGGCAAAATTTCTTAGTAATGCCCAGTGGGCATTATGAAAATTGTTACCGTGGTAATGCTCTATGATTGAAACAAACAAAAAGTCCTAATACACAGCTTTATAAAACTTTCATTGTCTGGAAACAACGAATATACTGTAACTGAAATGAATGGCAACAAACATTCTGAAAGTAAATTTTGATATCCAGATGAGAAATAAAAATACATTTTGATGAAAAGCTAGCAGAAGTAGAAGTGAAATAAGTGACTGATTTTGTAATATTAAACAAGACGCCTTGGTCAGGCGTTCACTCTACTGGCAAGACAGTTGTCAGCTACTGTACATCTAATTACTGTTAAACTACAAAGTCAGCCAGTCACTTTCAAAATCCACCAACAACGTGCAAGAACACCTTGATCAAAAGGCAAAGCTGTTCAACTTTTTATCCAACTCCAAAAGCGAAAGGAGCAAAGAACTTACAACATGCCTCACAGCCTCACTCAGTCACACGGCCAATCTCGTTCCCCTTACCCAGCGGGCGGGAAACGAGAGGCTCTGGGTTAATCCGTTCACGCCATCACAGGATTCTTGTTATCCGGAAGAAGAGTTATATAGAGTTCACATCAGTCAATGAAATATCGATGTGAAACGGATTATCCCAGAGTCTCTCGTTTCCCGGGTGGGGAACGTGGGCTCTGGGAACGAGATTGTCACACGGCTAACAAGCATCTCACCGGAAGCATGAATAGCAGCGGAAGTAAATTGTGCAAAATGCAATTTTGTGTCGCCAAAAAACCCAACCAGAAACATATTCGGTCTACCATAGGTAGCCCGAGTAAAAAGTGCCATATCAAAATTACGCGACCAGGCCGGAAGTATTGCAGTCGACATGTGCGTTTTATGGCAATTCAAAATACTTTAACAATCCTATGGATTGCATTGTTATTTTTTTGTTTTGAAAACGGGTGTAATACAGTAACCTCAATCGCTTGGTTTCTGCGGTAAAATATCAAACCTCGGTCTTGAACGTATTAACAGTTAATAAACAAGACCTCACTCACCTCAGTTTGACCTCACTCCTGGTTATTTTAATACTACTTATCAAATTCATTAATAATTCATGACGAAAATTCAAAAGAAATGAATGTTTAATCAGCGTCTTTAAATACGGATAAAACATTGATTAATAAAACATCAATGTTTTATCAAAGTTAATAGGCACTAGTGGCTCAAATTCAGCTTTTTCTGAGTTAAAATGATCTTATTTAACCTTTTCTACGACTCTTAAACAAAGTGTTCATCATTTACACTTACAATTTGATAAGTAAGTTATGATTCGCGTCCGATCTTTATGGGCATCTACAATGCCCATAAAGATCAGCCCATAAATGCCCATAAAGATCAGCCGCTCATATTTTAACTATTACTTAAAAGTGATTACTACATTGCATTATATTTGTGTATTTGCATTGTCCATGTAATTATTGCATGTTTAATGTAATTTTGAACTATACATGTATACAATCGCCCTCTATGACTTTCTCCGGACACAGACGCGACTACTATAAACTGCAATTTATATAAACTAATTCTTACTAATTATAAAATAATAGATAAAGCCGATCACTGGTCGTTGTTGCTTTCTAAAGAATCCCTCGCCATCCGTCGACAAAAGCCGGAACTTAACCATGGAACTAAAGCCTCTAGAGAATTAGTAGTCTTCTGCTAATATCTAACTAGATATATATCATATTTCTTCACCTATAAATATCACTGTAACCGTCACAACCAGTAGCATTCCTGATGATGACTACAATTTAGTCGAAACGTCGAATCATTAAGAAAATGTTTACCATCTTCGGAGTTACCGTTTTGTATTCTATACCTATATGTTTAATTTTTTTTGTTTTGTGTATATAGTTGTATTTCTGTTTTCATACCGTTCCCTTGACAGCCTTCCGACAATGTCTTCATATATTACCTCTCTCCTCCGCACAGGTTTCCGTGAGGATTCTGGCTCCTGCATGACTGTATGTCAATTGATCTATTGTATTTTGTAAATGTAAGTTTTGGTGCAAATAAAGTATTGTCTTGTCCATACAATTTTTAGGAGAAAAACTCATGGGCCTGCTGTGATACATGAAAACAAGGGTGCTATGTCTAAAGCAAGCAGCAAGGTAAACAAAGACAACTCTTCTGGAAGTGAGGGAGACAGTGGTCATGAACATGAAGATCGTGGAAAGGAGTTCTTGAAGGCTTACTTCTCTTCAGATACACCTGATAATTCTGCTTTAACTGCATCTCTTCTGGCTCAAGTGAATGCAGAAGATCCCAGCGTTGCAGCATCTCTTGGACTGCTTTATGATTACTATGTTCAGGATTCAAATTCACCAACTTCACCTACGTCAGAAAGGTAGTGTATTACAAATCGAAAATGTTAAAAAAAATGGTGTACTGCTGAAATATTCTGCAAAAACTCGTTAATAATTTCATTAATTATTAAACACAAAGGAAATCGGTACCATGTCCGTACTCCGTAGTTTCCGACAGATAAAGAATCCTCCTGATTTACATAAACTTTATCTTGGATTTTCTCGGCTTAGACAATGTTATTTTTTCAAGATTACTACGCCAGTGAACTTACCCAAATGGGTCGTGTTTTGTCTTTTTGAAGCTATTCAAAATTTATATTTGCCGTACGTGTTCTATCAGATTTAAAACACAAGGCGATTATAAGTATTACATAAAGGAGGTTTAATGTCTTGAGCGAAGGCCCTTTGTCAGAGAGAAATGTATGATTGCACAAATCACAATCTGAAAAGGCGTGTCATCTTAAATGCTCACTCCGGAAGTTTTAAGAAATACATGTACACTGCATACTTAATTTTACAGTCTGACATTAAAGTGGTTCTCTGATGAAAATATTGTGGGCACTGTTTTTGCACAATCTTAAAGAGGATATAGTAGTTAGTAATATTGCAAAGTTTCATTTCAAAATTCGTTGAAGAAAAGGTGATATTTTACGTGTGAAGTTTGTATTTTGGAGCGCCGCCATTAAAGTGGCCGAGCTTGAGAAGAATGAGTCGAGGAAGCTTGTGACGTCATAGACTCAACAAAAGCAAAAGATCATTGTTGTCAACAAAAGGGTCGTTGTTATTGAGTCTATGACTCATTCTTCTCAAGCTCGGCCACTTTAATGGCGGCGCTCCGAAATACAAACTTCACACGTAAAATATCACCTTTTCTTCGACGAATTTTGAAATGAAACTTTGCAATATTACTAACTACCATATCCTCTTTAAGCATTATGCAAAAACATTGCCCACAATATTTTTATCAGAGAACCACTTCAACATGTTGTTAAAAAGGTTGAATTAACCCAAATGCTGATATGTACACTATAAGGGCTTTAGGGATTTAAATTTGAAAAAGCAACTGCATGCATAAAAAACTGCGGTATAGTAACTCATTGACATCTGAGGGTTCTGCCATTCACAAATAAAATCGTCTGGAGTTAGATCGTTTTGGGAAATCTTGGTTACATGTACAGTACTTCATCATGACATCATTAAAAAAGGAAAAGTCCCATAATTCTAGTACATTTTCAAGTTACTGACTTGTATATTTACTTTAATGTGTAATTATGGTTGCAATCTGGAACGAACCAAAAGCCTTAATACTGTCGTTTGTGGAAACATCGCCCGTCAAATCATGTTCAAAACATGTTCAAAAGTTAACCGTTTTGAAATTGACACAGTGGGATTGGCAAGACGTGATTGGCTAAGGGCACAAACATGTACGTATCGAAGGGAAACTTAATATGTTTCCAAGGAAAACTTTTATGTTTGACGTTGACACAGAACATGTTTTGACGGGCGGTGTTTCCACTTCGGTGCAAGCGACTGTATGGTAGTCACAGTGCACAAAATCAACGTGTTTTAGACGGATTTTTTTATTGAAATGCACTTCCCCAATTCAACGTTTTTAGAAGGCATTAAAAATATTAGACATACAGTACAGGCACCATTTTGTGGTACACTAACATTGCTAGGGCGCGGTTATATTTGCGGGCAATGCAAATGTAGTTCGTTTTAGTATTTTTGTCAATAATTCTAGGCAATTTTGTTTGATCGAAACTATATCTATATAAGATGTGATAAAATCATTTTTTGGTCGGAATTGATAAAAATAGATACACAACGCGTGCACAACCCCCCGGTTTATTTCAAGACGTAGGCTATAGTTTGATTCCGTGCAGGTGATTTAGATCAACAAAAATGAAGTTGAGATTGCACGATTCCCGGAGATTCAAAGTGAACCATCTTCTGTTAGTGGAAAGACTGGGATAAACATTTGTAATAAACAAATATCTTGCGTGTCATGGAAAACTGTTTGTGTCAAAATGAATTTTAATAAAAATAGAACTTTGACTAGATAACTTCGGGTAATAACTTCGGGTAATATAAACTTCGCCTGAAAATTTGTATTTGGCCACATACAAACTACTTTTAAAAGAAAATTTCACGATTTTCTTACACTGCCGAATTCAACAGAAGATTGTTCGACTTGAGGGACCTTCGGGATTTCGGTCTGCTGTTCTATCTAGGTTGCGCTATCGAGTCACAGCATAGTCCCTGGAATTAAAGTGTCTGGAAACGCGGCGTACTTCAAAGCGCACACTTTTTGTTCCCTCTCAATTCTGATCACGTGGGAAGAAGGGGCACGTTTCAGATGTTATCTGTTTAGCCACGCTCAGCAAAAGTACTGCCGGGCGCAAATTGTTCAACATTTGGATGTAGAGTAATAATCGCGGAGAAAAAACACGAAAGGATAAGTCTATTAAGCATTCCATCTACTTCAGATGTTGCAAAGGCGTCTTGGGGAAGAGAAATAATAAATATTACGGTATTACAAAGGAACACGACGTTGTTGATATAAAAGATATTCGGATAAATAGACGAAGGCAACGTAACATTTGTAATAGACATTTCCAACCAAGTGACATTGAAGTTAGTATATAAGTATATACACGCTACATTATATAATTGTTATCTGAATTTAATGATTTTCAGAGAAAGTTATACTTTATCCGATGATAGAATGACTTGACAGCTGGTTAATAATAGTAGGCCTCGATCGCATTTGTTTGGTCTCACTTTATTTAATATTTCTCGATTATTTCTTACTTTAAATCGTCAAAAAAAACAGATTGTGACTCAGAACTAGCCTGCCCTAAATGCAACAAGCAGTTGCGCATCACTTTTGCCAAAACGGGTGCTAGAGCGAGAAATAAGTCTGTTATGTCATGCACCGCGCAAAGCTTCGGTCAGTGGGCATGGCCTTGGTAAACTGACTAAAGTCGAAAATACCGCTATCCATTCCAAGTGGTTAAAGGCAATATACCAGTTTTGTGAAGCGGAGAGAATCGTTAAAAGAAGTGGTCGAATTCGCTCAGATTGCATTAATAAAACTTCCATATATATGGGTTTCGCGACAAAATAATCCGCGGGTCGGGTGAGTTTGTTTACTTAACATGCTGCATTTCAATACAAATTTTAGACAACTACAGAGAAACCGGAGCTGGAGCATCACAAAATTTGCCATAAAAACCCCATGCATGAGTCAAGTTAAGCACAGAGTGAAAATTCTGAATGATGCACGTACGCGTGCAGTAGTTGACAACAGAATTTTTACCTTTTATCAAGTGTTGGAAAGACCCCAATGTTTCTCACAATGTAGAATGTTTATCTCAACACAAACAGTCTAATAAAATTACAACCTATACTTCTTTTCAATTCCTTCTTCAAGGATTAAAATACATCCTGATGGCTGAAATCTGTCACGATGTGCATGGTTAAAGAGTAATTTGATGGTTAGAGTCCATCAAATGAGGATTGCAGGGAAACGCTCAGGCAACCCAAACTTGATCTGTATGAGTTCAAGTACATTATAAATGCTAATGCCATTTCTATTCAAAGAAAAAATGTTTGCCAGTGATACAAGGAAATGTTTCAGGATGTCATAAAAAGGAAATTAAAGCACTGATATCACTAATCTGCCATTAAAAGCCAGAAAGCATACTGTAGAGAAGTCTGTGATCACTGCACAGGATAATTTATTATGTATTACCAGTAAAATAATAACAAAGAGAACAATTGCATGGTATATAATCTTTAAATAGCATTTAATTGATGAAAAAGTTAAGACCACTCATTTTAATACGTACAGAAAATAATGATAACAAGTTTAAAAACACAAGATAGTTACTAATTACCAAAAGACAATATGCTTTGACAAAACTAATAATTTAATTAAATCTCAGCAGGTCACAGTCGACAACAGAAGTTTAATTAGAATTTTCCAACAACTTGGCTGAGCGCAAAATAAATAGCCATAGAATTGCTAATCGCTCGATTCCCTTTTTCGGTGCCTGTATATGTTTCTGATTTCGACAAGCCAGAAAGCAGTTAGTTATTGCGAATAAACACCCGACTGCAGAAAATTTTGTTTAGCCCCTTCGACAATGTTTGATGGTTTGACAACACCGCACATGTAAGGATGCCAGCTTGTGGTTGTCTTCTCCCGTTTCACAGCCTTTTACTAAGCTAACTGTGGTTCCTTCGAACATGTAAGGTCAAACCATCTTTCGATTTCATGTTTTGATGCACATAACACACAAAAAACACTTGGGGGTTCCTGCATCTGAAAATACAAAGAACCATTTCAGCCTTCGGTGTTCCTAATGTCCTGAGAGCAGCACTTATCGTATTATAAACATCGATAAAACACTTACAGCGCTGACAATAGTCTCCATTTGAGCTTCAATCTCCGCCGCATCCATCTCCAGTAAATTTAAATTTATCGCTAAGGTATCATCTCCAAAATCAAACTCATCATCGTCAATATTTCAGTTGGAAAGCGCTCGCGCCTTGTTCTGTCGCCATATTGATCGCCTTGACCGTGCCCCTTCATGTCACGTGATACGCTTACCTCAATATGGGCAAAGCTTGCCGTGTTTTTCCTTTGAAGTACGCCGCGTTTCCAGACACTTTAATTCCAGGGACTATGGTCACAGGGATTAAAGGCGAGTTTTCTATTTAAGGTGGCTCCATACAGTTTCTTAAAAAATGGAAAATACAAGTTTGAGAGTCCAAAACACGTGATTAAACAATTCGGGAAAAGAATAAAACTAAATCTTATGCATAGTTAAACAGTCTGGCAATCAAAAACTGTTACCAAATAAATAGCAACAGTTGTTGCTATGGCAACAATGACGTTTCAAAATGGCTGCCAATTACCCTTCAAACTAATTTAATTCGGAAAAAACTTTGGTGACCCCCAGGTCCCCCAATTTTTTCTCCATTAAAACTTTTCTTGAGGTATGAGTGATCAATTGGCCGATTTAAAAAAAATTCTGTAGAACGAATAATTTATTTTCAGGAAAAATCATGTTTGTTAATTTTTTAAAAATTTCGTTCTACAGAATTTTTTTTAAATCGGCCAATTGATCACTCATACCTCAATGTGGAAAAAATTGGGGGTCACCAAAGTTTTTTTCGAATTAAATTAGTTCGAAGGGTAATTGGCAGCCATTTTGAAAAGTCATTGTTGTCATAGCAACAACTGTTGCTATTTATTTGGTAACAGTTTTTGATTGTCAGACTGTTTAACTATGCATAACATTTAGTTTTATTCTTTTCCCGAATTGTTTAATCACGTATTTTGGACTCCCAAACTTGTATTTTCCATTTTTCAAGAAACTGTGTCAAGCCACCTTAAGTGCACGAGATTTTCACGCGCGCCGTTCAACTGTAGCACAGTAACAAAATACACAGACAAAATGAACCAGCTGTAATATTTTGACTTTGGTCCGACAATTCTTTCAGCATTATACATTATATCGATTGTTGTTTTTTCTTTTAGTGAAGGGGGAAGTAACTGTTCAATATCTGAAGTTTTGAATCACGAGGTTTGTAATAAAGTTAATGTAAATTAATTCAATAAAAAAAATATATGTTATTCATTATTTCAAATAATAACAAAATTAAAAAGTTAAAATATATACATGACAGTGTAATTAATCTCTAAACATAACATAGAAAAGAAAAGGTTAACTAGTTTAAGTACACTATCAGTTATGTCCTCATTTGTTCGGTGAACCGCGATTGATTTTCAATAGAAAATCGATATCCATGGATGCACTGATCTCTATGTACACAGCCAAAAATAGCACAGGTTGTTGCAACAATGATGGCTGAACAGTACTGTAACAAGGCGGCTATCATGCGTGAACAGCACTGTTGAACCAACAGTATTGTTCATCATTGTTCCAACAGCATTGTTCAGCAATGATGAAGCAACAGTAGCTGTTCATGGCTGTTGGAACAGGAGAGAACAACACTGTTAGAACAGCATTGTTCACCGTCGTTATAACATGGCTGTTCAGCACTGTTACTACATCATGCCATAACAACCTGTTGTATCATGCATGAACAACACTGTTGGATTCACATGGTTGTTCAATGTTGTTTCAACAGGCGTGAACAGTGTTGTTGGATAAAAATAACGTATGAACTGTATGCACACGCGATTTTCTCGCGGTTATTTTGGCGAATCAGTTCGTGAGCGATAAAAGAAAGGGGAAAGTGAACGCTTTTAATATGTGGCATGGAAAAACGAACAGAAGAGAGCTGAATTCTCAATTAAAGTACTCAAAACTTCACGTCTTTTCAAAAATATAATAGTTCAATGTTAATTTCAAGTTGTGGCATCTTTCTGCAAGTGTTTTTGTCGCTGAAAATACGTACCAAAACCGTGTGGATTTACAGTGTCTTGAAGATGAAAAAAAGACAGTTTTCTTGACAGGCGAAGACTGACAGAAAGCTATTATGAAAACTATAAAGAAGTGGATGCTGTTTTTTTTTAAATACGAAGAAACACAAAGATTGTAAAGAGGTTAATAAAAGGTGAAATCAAAGATGGACTGCTCCACAAAAAGTTATGGTGTCAGCAGCAAGGAAGTATTTTTTTTTACTTTTTCTATTCAAAGACAAAGTGGTTTTCTTTTCATCTAAATAAAGGTGAGTGTGAACTATTAGAGGTGGGTATATTAATTGTTGCAATGCCTTTTCACATGATGTACTATTAAAAATGATTCCTTGGCAAACCATGTCATACAATAAAATTCAGTCCAGCCATTTTTGTACGAGGTGTGGAAGATTATTTATATTCAATTTGGAAGAAAATCAGCCATTCTAGCTAAAGGAGATTAATAGTTGTTCAACGTATTGGGAGGCAGGGTGCATGTGTGTTTTTTTTGGGTTTTTCCCCATTTTTTTTGCATTGCATTTCACAAAATACAAGAAACAAATATGGATCAGGCCCAAGGTTAGATGCATGCATGTTAGAAATTCACAAATCACAATACAGTATTAAATACTTAAAACCATTTACACATCACTATTAAAATAGCTAATTTCAAAGCTTTACACAGTACATTACTCTAATTTAAGGTCCTTTATTTACAGGGAATATCACATCAGATAGCCAAGAAATTTAGGACTAGCTAGCATGCTCCAGGATGCTCATCTGTACCTGTAGCCATTTGGACTCATCTTTCAGTTCAGGTAATAACATTCCTTTAATATCAGTGTACTTAATAATTGTAAGAGAATTGAAATTAAACTTCTCTTGCAGCCATTATGAAAAATTTTGATGAGAGGAGCTTGGTTGAGTCAACTCATGTAAACAGCCCCTAAGATTTCCTTTTAGATGGCCAAATGACTGCAAAATTTCTGTTAAAAAATACAATGAGCATTTAGCAAACAATGCATAAAAAATATATGAATACACTGCACAACAGCATGATGCAGTGCTGCAAGGAAAATATTTTGGTTTTTACAGGAAATGTTTCAGGAAAAAGACAAGAAAAGAATGAAATATTTAGCTTTGTCAACCAACATTCATTGCACTAAGGCAGAAAAACCCCAACCAGGTTTCAAGAAGTAAATGTGTTCTCTGTTTTCTCTTTCTTTAAAGTATACAGTACATGGCTTGATTAACAGATATGTAATGGCAACAACTGATGCTATTGTAAGTATATGTGAGTAAATGCATGAAAAAATAAGACCTTAATTAATTGGCAATTTAATTAAACAGGTTTAATTTATTAGAAACTAAATACCATGTTTGATATTTGTCTTAATTTTCTTTTTATATAGCTTAATGGCACTTGGGCTTAACAAGAAGCTAGGATAATAGGATCTACATGTAAGTATTTTGCTTTATAGCACTGGCTTCACATGGAGATAATTCATAGCTGATGGCAATTTATAACTATAAAAAACTGATATTTGTTTTTCTTCATTACCGAGTTCACTTTGTAAATTTCAGTTTTGCCAGACAAGAAGAAATATATTAATTAGAAGAAGAATTTGCTTAGCATTCAACATATGTGGCTGAAAAATAATAGAAATTGGAGAATTTGTTTACGAATCACGAGTTCTAAGGCACCAATCAAATGTGTTTATTTTTTCCTTTTAATAGAAATAACATAGTTTGGAAGAGAATTTCAAAACTGCGACCTGGAGATCAACTCATAGACAGAGTAGTTTGGCAATGAGAAACTTGGGTTTTGAAAATTAAAGACTATTGCAACTTGCAAGCAAATATATTGCATCCTAACATTGTTTACTTCGGGTTTTTGTTTTTATACATATAACAGAACATATATCTTTTTTCATTGTTCTAAAACACATGATATGTACGTTTAAACAGAATAAAGTTTTTACATACCTGTTGTTTCAGTTGCAGAGTTTTATTTGTCTCCATCTCGAACCCGTTTCTTCTGTATTGTCGAGTTTTTCGATAGCTTGCGATTTGCTAGTCTCCTTCGCAGCCGTTTTCCTGCCTGTGCTATTCTTCGGTCCTAGGAAAAATAGGATCGAAGAATAGGATCGCCATAAGAACGGCTGCGAAGGAGACCAGCTCTTTGCTCGTTGTCGAAGGCTCGAAGCAACCGGGGTAAATTTTCGTACCGGAGTTTTTTACGTCCAGGAAAACATCCCTGATACAGCCTGTTGCAACAACATTGTTCACGTCTGTTCGCACAGTAAAAACAGGATTGTTATCAGGCATGATAAACACTGTTAGAACAGCATTGTTCACGCCTGTTGATTCATCATCCGTAAACATTGTTGTTCGAACAGGCATGAACAGCACTGTTGACAATACTGTTCACAGGGTGCAGCGCAGCATTCTTCACGGCTGTTCCGAACAACACTGTTCACGCCTGTTGACAACTTGCAACAGGCTGTGCGTTTTTACGCGTGTAACTGGATTGCTCATCCTTTATGGTCAGCAGTAAATATTTTGAAGCCACTGGCGGCCATATTGGTACTCCAGGTCTAGTGTACCTTGCGGGCGTAAGAGTTTAGCTGCTACCCTAAGGCAGGGGTGGGCGCCACTCCTATCCCAGATGGTGTTGATTTTTCGGAGGGAGGAAAACCGGAGAACCCGGTGAAAAACCCTCGGAGCACAGGAGAGACCAACTAAACTCTACTCACATGGTCCAAGCTCGAGAACGGGGCTGTTCCCAAACGGTCACCCATCCAAGTACTAACCCCGTCCAACCGGGCTTAACTATTGGTGAGAGGCAGCTACTAACAGCACACGCCACCCGTGCTCCCCGTAATATAAGCCGTAATATAACTACATACTTTAAGGCTTTGTAAAGACATATGTTTTACCACCAAAAAGGTATATAAATAATTTTATAATGAAGTTATTGACGGTTTTTACGAGTTTTGTGATTTAGGCAAGTTATCGATCACCAGGCAGAGTAGAAAACTACGAAATATCACGTTTTACGGCTTATAATACCATGCAACAAATGCAAAAACTAAACTTTTAAACCTCGTACAGTGTTCTTTGTTTGATACGATAGCAAAACGTTTCTTAATGTAGCTCATTTCGTGCTACGAAAACATACAAAGTTTCCGTGGCGGCTATCTTGGTACTCCAAATTCGTCGTCTCGGGTGGCTTCAGTTTTGGAGCCGGATGAGCAATCCTGTTATATATAGATCAGTGGTTTGATGACTACCGAACGTAACTGTTTCCTCTCATAAATCTATTCCCGATTTTATCAATTCACGCCTACAAAATCATTACTTCAACACATTTTATTATAAAAAAAATTGACAACAACAACAACCTTTATTTGTACTCGTACCTTACACAATTTAAAATTATCAGGACTTAGGGCAGATAGAGATCAATCGGGAATTCTCCGCGACCAATAAAAGTGCAATTCACAGGTGGAGATCAAAGCAGATAAACATCAAAAAGTGTTGGACATCCATGACAGATACATATCGTCCAATCAGAACAGTTCTCATACATTATACAATGTAAATGAAGAAGATTAAGTTCAAATGAGGTCGAATTACTGCTGTAGAGAAAAGTTATCTGACTGCCCCAACAGGTTATAATGTTAACGCTGCTGAAGGACAACTGAATAGTTCTCGTACAGAGCTTACCGTATTTACTCGATTAAACGCCGCCCTCGAATAAGCGCCGCAGTTACAAACAAAAATGTTATTAAACGCCGCCCTCGAATAAACGCCGCATTCATTCTCATCAATGCGGCGTTTAATCGAACCAAGGGGACACTGACATTGAAATTGAATAAGAAAAGTGACAGCAGTGCGCTAGTCACCAGAAACTTAGTCACCAAATGAGACAGTGAACATTCCAGAAGAGACATTAATTGTGTTCTTAAGGTTTTAGTTTTTGGGTTTTAGTTCTAAGGTTTAAGTTTAATGATTTGCAATAAACGCCGCCCTCGAAAAATTTAATAAACGCCGCGGCGTTTGTTCGAGTAAATACGGTATTTATGGGACAATACCCTCTACCACTTGGCATTATACAAGAAAGCCTTGAATTAATTCTAGGGACTATGTCTTGAATTACGGTATTATTTATATTCTATTTTTGACCGACTTTCTTTTCTTTTCTCTGTTGTTAGAATGTCACTGTTGTACAATCTGATGTTGTGTCCGAGCTTAAAAGACGAAGTGAAGGAGACATACAAAGGTAATGTACTAATGTAGATAAATTTAGTTTCATAATTGAATTATTTTTGTATGCCATTGTAATAAATTGTACAATATAAACGTAAAGTAACATGTTATTACTATGAGCGATCCCCCCCGTATGTCCGGCTGTTGCATGTTTACAATTTCCTAACATGGATCTTTTCTCACATTATCGATCTTTCCTCACATTATGGATCTTTCCTTACATTATGGATCTTTCCTCACATTCTGGATTTTTCCTCACATTATGGATCTTTCCTCACATTCTGGATTTTTCCTCACATTATGGATCTTTCCTCACATTATGGATCTTTCCTTACATTATGGATCTTTCCTTACATTATGGATCTTTTCTCACATTATCGATCTTTCCTCACATTATGGATCTTTCCTTACATTATGGATCTTTCCTCGCATTCTGGATTTTTCCTCACATTATGGATCTTTCCTTACATTATGGATCTTTCCTGGCATTCTGGATTTTTCCTCACATTATGGATCTTTCCTCACATTATGGATCTTTCCTTACATTCTGGATCTTTTCTCACATTCTGGATTTTTTCTCACATTATCGATCTTTCCTCACATGGATCTTTCCTTACATTATGGATCTTTTCTCACATTCTGGATTTTTCCTCACATGGATCTTTTCTCACATTCTGGATCTTTTCTCACATTCTGGATTTTTTCTCACATTCTGGATCTTTCCTCACATTATGGATCTTTTCTCACATTATGGATCTTTCCTAACATTATGGATCTTTTCTCACTTTATGGATCTTTCCTAACATTATGGATCTTTTCTCACATTCTGGATCTTTTCTCACATTATGGATCTTTTCTCACATTATGGATCTTTCTTCACATTATGGATCTTTTCTCACATGGATCTTTCCTAACATGGATCTTTTCTCACATTACGGATCTTTTCTCACATTACGGATCTTTTCTCACATTATGGATCTTTTATCACATTATGGATCTTTCTTCACATTGTGGATCTTTTCTCACATGGATCTTTCCTAACATGGATCTTTTCTCACATTACGGATCTTTTCTCACATTATGGATCTTTTATCACATTATGGATCTTTCTTCACATTGTGGATCTTTTCTCACATTATGGATCTTTCCTAACATTATGGATCTTTTCTCACATTACGGATCTTTTCTCACATTTTGGATCTTTTCTCACTTTATGGATCTTTCTTCACACTATGGATCTTTCTATCCTCTCACTATGGTTCTTTTTCAAGCTATGGATCTAACTCATTGTAACATCTACTGCGTACGGCAAGTTGTTACTTTGTATTTTTTGTGCAATTTTTATTTTTCTTTCCTTTAATGTGTAGCTCAAGGACACAGCACAGATCATCTCAAGCCAGAACTTCAACTTCGACAACAGTTGAGGTACATTTATAAGACATTTACATGTAATTGTAGCCTAGTTATAGGCCTTTCTCAGCCATAAGCTTGGTCGCGGAATCCGTTTCTGGCGTTTGTCAGAGTAAAATACGTACGATTTGAGAGTCGGATGCCGTCTCTTGGATGTTGTCAGTTTTCCAATTTGGCTAATAATTTTCCTACCAATGTAACCAAAGTGCTAAAATAATTGTTCAGCTTAAACCCTGATTGTTTTATTATATTTACGTAGGCATTGAGACTACCAATAGTAAAGCAGCAGACGAGGTATGTGTACACGATGGATATTTAACATTTTTTTTGCACTATAGTCAGTCTGTTTTCTGTCTTATTCAATTTACCATAATGCACTTTAATTTACCGGTAATTACTGACCACTTTCCAAGAAAATAGAGTAGAAAACTTAGTTTCCATTTTCCACATAAGAACTTTGCGATAATTTCTATTTTATAGCCCATCTGATTGTAGCAAGAAAGATCAAGAACTGTCTTCTGTCGTAATGAGCACTGTTTCAACAGCGACTGTTACTGATGTGACACCAGTAGTGATTCGGAATGCTCCAGAGGTATTGAAGTCTATATCTTGTTAAATAGCTAAGTATAGGGGCGTCGCGAACCCACTTTGATTGGGGGGGGGGGGGGGTGTTCAGTTAAATAGGCGAGTTTCAGGGTGTTACGCGCGCATCATTTTTCAAAAAAACTGACAAGTGCTACTCAAAGTAAACATACTGTTTAAAATCAACAAAGTATAGATACAGTTTCTGGATGTTTAACACTCTTATTCTGCTGTTGTTAGCTCGCTAGCAAGTCTCTTTGCCATTGCTTACTTTGTGGGGAGCCCGCCAAGAGCCAGCAAAATTCCTTTGCAAAATGATGCGCGCGCAATAACCTGAAATTCGCCTATTTAATTGCCCGAATATTCTATATTTTGTAAAATTGCCCGAAATAAAATGTTATTGGACGCGCATAACGCATTAAGGGGGTATTGGACAAAAAAAATTGGAAATTTGGAATTTCTTGTTTTTGTGAAATAGACATCCTCAACTATCTAACTTTCCACGGGCAAGTGTATTTCCTGAGTATTTTCACTAATTTAACGCCAACGATACGTTCTTTATAGCGAGGTAATGAAAATGGTGTCCGTTTTCATCGCAACGCAGAGCAGATTTTTTCCCCGTTTTACGCTAATTGCCGTGCCTCTATTTACCCCCTTCTATCTAACTTTAAAAAAAGAAGCTATACAATTCCTTTCATGACGTATATCCTTTTCTAAACATGTTTTTTTCATCGCGGGCGGGTCTATTTGAATATTTTCGTTAACGGTTGATTAGCGAGAGAGTTTTTACAACGAGTGGATGTGTTTCATGGCTCTCATGGCACTGCTTCCGAGTACTTCTCAGTTTCCACATTGTCGTGTTCTAGCTGGTGAGGACATTATAAAGACCAATGATACCGATCTCCTGATCTTGTAGAAGAACTTACAGATCCTCTGGCTTCAAGCTAATGGGGGAGGCTGTCACGACAGGAAACTAGGAGCGTCCGCCATGTTGTAAAACACAAATTTGTCCCTAGCTTGATAAGTGTCGAAGACAAGGAATTTTTAAAACTTAGAAATATAAGTCTGACTATATAATCTCTCGCTTAGGTTATATTTCGGTTTCCCTTTTGTACTTCCTGTTTTAGAACGGTGTAATTCCCCTTGTTATTTACATTGGGCTACGGCTCATGCCATTTTTATTGCAGAGTACTTATACTGGCATATATTAAAGTGTTTTTCTTGAGCAAAGTTACTGTCAAAATGATCGCCAGACTGTCAGTAACATTCTTAGATAAAAATAATCTTCACTAATGTCACAGAAACGGTTTGAAAAGACGCTTTCCAAACCGGTCAGAAGCCGTATAAATTAAGACGAGTCAGTTTCAGACGGCACCATAATTTTCACACGGCATCAGAATTTTCACAACAACTGATAAATATCTAAAGCTGGTTTACCTTTTCTGTACACTTTCTGACACACATATTAAACTATATATCTAGTCCTCTAAACATTTGCAACATCCCCAAACAAAAACTATCCACTGAAAGTAAACAATAAGCAGTACTCGAAGCCGAGGAAGAAACGTTCCACATTCCTTTCCGTCTCGCCGACAAATAATATTATTCAGACCAAACTGTAAACAACAAACCCAATAGGTTACGGATCATACTTTTCGCGTAAAAAATATGCATCTAAAGTATAGATATAGGAATCTAAAATAGTCACGAACAATTGACACAGACCAGTGAAATAACCCAACGTCGAAACAAAATGGTTTATTTATACACGTTTGTACAACTATCCTCTCAGAGAAGAAACCAGACAGTGGGCAGACAACTTTAAATATGAACCGAGTCCCATGTAAAGCTGGGGCTTTTTAATGGAAAACAATTAGATTATGTTGACATAGGGACAAATTTGGGTAATAATTTGAACATTGTTTTTAACTGTAAACTTTAAATGCATTTTGCCGGAATTGTGTTTTCAGCCAGCATGGTGGTTTCAAATTTCTAAACACGATTTTCTCAGTTGCCTAATTTGGTAATAGTACCAGGACGCCAAACACGCTAGCGCATTCAATATTTGATGTAATGCTTTAAACTTTTTTAGAGGCTGTGTAATATGAACGGATCTATGTTGCAAACCTCAAATATATTGCATAATGAATGTTATTCATTGTTAAAAAGTTCTTGTTTTGTAGCCTTATGAATAAAAATCAGCCATCTTTTCAAAAAAATAACATTTTTATCGAAAATATTTATAATTTTGTAATTTTTTTGAGGTTTACAGCATAGATCTGTGTGTGTGCTTTACATTAACCTTTGTTTAGTGTTTGTCAGACCGTTAGTTCTCATAGAATCTTGTTCACCGCAAGTGCTATATTTAGCTCACTAGGGGGTTGTTGCTTGGATACCATGGTAACAACGCATGTCTTACTTAGCTTTTTAACATCAGGGAAACATATCCTATATATTTCTGCCAAGATATCTTTAGATAAACCAATATTAAAGAAAAAAACTTTTTTTGTCCAATACCACCTTAAGACATACTGTAACAACCACAAAAGTTGTCATACACGTTGAATCTTTAAGCAATCTCACAATTTATATAATACTAATAAAATAATACAATACAAATACAGTAAATACCATATCATAGTTTGCCCGAAATCATCGAATAAATAAATACAAGGATAGGAACACCGTAACAGCTAACAGCTGAGGCCTATTACCGCGGGTCCTGATATTAAATTTAATACTTCATTGTAAATCCCCCCCCGAATTTCCCCTGATTTTAAAAACGTTTTGGGTGTGCGTGTGGCACGCCCCCCCCCCCCCCCACACACACACACAGAGTATCGACGCTCCTGGCTAAGTACTGTATTTGTTGTAGAATTATTTAATTTTTATTTGCAATTTATTACGAGTTAAGCCTTTCTCAACCTCCGTTCAAAATCAGTCCCATGGATAGAACGTCTCACCAGAAAGCCGAGTTCCCGCAACGCGCTTGACCATGTGATCGCTTGTGCACTGCGCTCTAACTATATTGAGCTAACGCAACTTATTTCGTGTTCAAGTGAAGTCAAACGTACCTTTATAAGAGTACATATGCACAGGAGCGATATGTTTTATTTGTTTTATAAAAGAAAAAGAAAAAAGCAAGCTAAAAGTTGGACAATTCTGAAAGCTTGCTGGCTTTTCCCGCCAAGTGACGGCGTCTTATGCCATTCTATGTCATTTTACGTCATTCATGATTTCCATACTATTAGTCTATTACAAATGCACGGGGCCTGGCCAATCAGAGCGTCCGTAGAAGACACTTTATTTTATAATACATGTTGTTAAGAGAAGAGACATGCTGGCTCAGATATCAGAATTGAGTGTTAAATTTTTTCGAGCTATTTTATTCAGAAAAAATTCTGAGTTCCCAGACAACAAACCACTTGACCATTTGATCGCCGGTGCATTTCGCTCTAATTATTGATCTAGTGGAAGTCAGATTATTTGAACGTACAGTACGTTGAGTTCAATGTATGACATTAGATACTGCACTGCTATAAAATACTGTGATGCTACAACTATTGTATATATTTAAACGCATGTCTTGCTTCTCTTAGGGATTCAATTTTTCCTACTACGAAGCAACAGTGAAACCGCAGACACTTTTTGCTGCGCAAGAAAAGTAAGTGAAGTATATCTGGTTTAATTTAAAGAATTAATTATATCTGAATTTACAATAAAGCATTTTGTGATGTATTCTACGTATGCTTTATATAATATATCATACACGAGAAGCCGTTTATTATCTGATTTGAAAACACCGAGAAGTGTGTTGAGAAACAAGGCGATAGCCGAGTTTTTTAACTCACTTTGAGGTGTTTTCAAATAAGATAATAAACGGCTTTCGAGTGTATGGTATAGCTTCTCAAACAAATCTATATTTAAAGAGAAATTTGAAGTAAAACTTGTCTTAATTTATGGGCGTTTATTACCACATTTCACAAAAACGTCTCCATTATGTTTTCCTCATGAATTATTAATGAGTTTGAGAGTATATATATATATATATTTCTAAAATTCATTAATAATTCATGAGGAGAACACAAAGAAAAATCATGAGCGTATCGGATCTATATATGTGATATAGACTCGCTCTAAGTTTCTCGCTGGTTTTTAACGGCTGAGATAAGCTTAATTTTCAAAATTACTACGCCAATGAACGTATGAAGTGATTATTTTTAGAAGCCATTTAAAAACCTTGCAGTACGGGCTTTATCGGCTCTAAAACACTCGGCTATCGCCTCGTGTTTTATATCCGATAAAGCCCTCCTGCGCGGTTTATAAATAGTACATATATATATATATATATATATATATATATATATATATATATATATATATATATATATATATATATATATACGTGCATTTTCCTGTATTTTGATATCGATTTTAAAACTGGGATCAAAGTTTGTTGAATTTATTGTATTCGATTTTTAAATACTTATCGACTTTTTAAATCATAATACTTGTATTTTCTTTCATGAATTATTTATTTTACACACTTGCTGTTCTCGGTGAATTTCTCTTTGGCAGGAGTATGTTAAGTGAGATCAAGTTACTTAGTTCAAAATTAATACGCCACTGAACGTGCGAAGTTATTTGTTTTTGAAGCTATTCAATAACCTAACCTCGTCTGTTTTATTGGACGACATTTCTGAATTTGTTAAAGTCCAGAAAACGCTCAAGTTCGTTTATTTAACATGACTTGAAAGTTGAAAGGTGGTTTTTGTAATGATGCATGAGTAATGTTTATAATTTGCTGTTGTTGACATTTAGATACTGCTTCATTCTGGAGGCTCCACCTTCTATCATTCAACGAAGAGGGGAAGACTCGTTGACATATTTAAATAAAGGTCAGTGGAATGGTTTACTACAGTCCGTTTTCTTCGTTCTCTGTTTCTCTTAATGAGTCGTTGGGTTGTGTACAAAGTTTATCTGTGCAAAACGAATAACCATTATAGAAATAAACTTTACTGTATTTGCAGAGAATCGTGTATTGCTTAGGGTATACCTCTGAAGTTTTGACTTGCACATCGAAAAATTGTGAAAATTATGTTAAAGGTGAGGTAATACGAGCAACAAATTGCTGCAACATTGTTGCGTTGCAAGTTGAAAAGCGTTGTTGCACGTATTACCACCCACCTCAAACATTGTTACGCAACAAGATTTTGGTGTTGCAAGTTGAAATAAATTGTTGAAAAAAGTAGACGCCAGTTCTACTTGCTGCAACATGCTGTTTCAACTTGCAACAACGAAATTTTGTTGCGTAACAATATTTGAGCTTGGTGGTAATACGTGCAGCAACGTTTTTCAACTTGCAACGCAACGCAACAATGTTATTATCAATTTGTTGCTCGTATTACTTCACCTTATAATTAAATAAACGAAAAGCAAAAGATCTGTTCACTGAGGTGATCGTTCTAACATAAAATCATAGCTCGTTATAAGCGCTTTGAAGCTCTCCAGGTTCCTAGACCATTTCTCGATTGACTGTGATTTGAAGTTAATTTGTAAAAAACACACGAAGATGATAGAAGACATCACTATTAGATTGATTTTGGAAAGTTGGTAGGATATGATTGGATAAATTTGCCGTTTCAGTTTAATTAATACTTTTAATTTGTGTTTGCACTGTTGTTTAGTTCTCTCTGCTGCAGTAGGTTATGACTTGTCTGATTAAACGTTTATAGGCCAGTTCTATTCCATTAACTTTGAAGCAAATCAGTCCAATTCTGAAAACACTCAAGCCAAGGTAATAGACCTCTTTCATAATGACGACCAATTTGAATATTCTTTTGTGTGCATCTCAATAAGCCTTTCTGCCCTCGTTTTCGTGTCTGCAATTCAAAAGAATCTTTGCTCCCTAACGAGGCTAGAAAGGCTAATTTAGATGCACATAAAAGAATATTTAAAGCGGCGGCCACTATGAAAGTGGTCTATATAATACGAGCAAAGATAGATACCAACACGTCCAATTAATATGTGTAAAAGTTAGATGCTTTTAAAACAGAAATCAAAGTAAACATATATTTTATAGACCATATTTGGCATGTCACTCGATTAAACTGGATGTGCTAGGTGTATTGAAAATTTCGAGTGTAGAATATATACATTATAAGACCAAACCGGGACCAGTTCTGTTGAAAAAAATGCAACATCAAGGCCTTCCGGCTAGGAATTGAACCCGCGACCCTGCGATGCCAGTGCAGTGCTCTGACCACTGAGCTACGGAAGCCGTTGCCAAGAGCTTGGCCACGAGTTCTGTGTATATAATGTGGTAATGTCGGGAGTAGAATTGGGTATATTTAGCATTTATAGACCTGGGAATTCGATGGAATATTACCCCGAGGTATGATATATTCCGAGGGGTAATATTTCATCGAATTCCCCGAGCGAAAGGTCTATAAATTATATATTATACCGAAACATAGTAATCTTTCCAAAAAAAGCTTACATAATGTTAATAAAGTTCGCTTAGCTTTACTTTTGTCCGCTTTTCATTGTCTGATTCCATTCTGTTGTCGTCTCAAGGCTTCTGGATGCATTATTTGTTGCTTTCTTTGTATTCCCTGAATCCTTATTTTCTTGTAACCTAACAATCTTCTTTTCAATATCTGAATGTTCAGTCGAAACGTTTTCTTGTCTCGCCAAACTCCGCCACAGCGGGGAATACGACTATTATTTCCCGCTGCAGCGGGGAATATTACTTTTGTGAGGTAATTCGATGATTAATTGACTGGTCACATGGTACAAATCAAGCTTTCTGACTGGACAATTTACAGTTGAGGTATAATATTACAAGTAATATTTGGCATTTCACTAGATTAAACTGGATGTGTAAGGTGAAATGCCAAATATTTCTTGTAATATACCCGTGCAATTCTACTCCCAACATTAGACATTATATATACAGAACTCGTGGCCAAGCTCTTGGCAACGGCTTCCGTAGCTCGGTGGTCAGAGCACTGCACTAGCATTGCAGGGTCGCGGGTTCAATTCCTAGCCGAAAGGCCTTGAAGTTGCATTTTTCGCGACTGGTCCCACCATATATATATATTTTGTAGAGATGTTGTGAAGTTTGGTCCATAAGCGACTCTGTTTAACTATATATGTTGTGCTTTCTTTTCTCACGTTTAGTCAATATTGCACTTGGTTTTCCGGGATGAAAAAGACCCTAACGTCGAGATTCAACATTGGCGCTACTGGCACACTCAACAGGCTAATCCTCAACAACGAGCGTTTGATATAGGTAAGAGTTAAACTGTACTAGTTAAACTGTACTGCATTGCGCTGCGTGTAGACCAGCACTAAGCACTCTCCTCAAATTGTAGTACAGGACAGTGACATGCAGAGACAGGGATACAGTAGTGACAGTAGCAGTGGCAGTGACAGTAGCAGGCTCGGTTACGCGACTCTGCACCATACCCACCACACCACACGACACCACATCACATCACATCACATCTTACAACTAAAAAAATACCGCGGTATTTCTCCAACTTGAACACGCCACTGAAATCAGAAGACTAGCAATGAAACAATCAAACTCGAAATACAAAATGTCTTCTATAAAACATTTCTTGTCGAATATCTATGATTGAAGTTCTTACCCAGACTTAGCAAAATCTGGTTTCCTACAGGTTTCACTACTGGCAAGTAAATCTATTGATGAATACAAGAGCCCAACATAAAACACGAAGCAGTGGCATTTAAAAAAAAATATTTATTAAGATCTAACGTTTCGTTGTATTACGTAAAACATCTTCAGAAACTAAATTACAATCACAGTAAAACTAGATATTTGAATTTACATACAAAAGGTTTTAACCAATAAAAAGCGAGAATAAAATAAGCTCATAGTAAAATAATAAAGGTGAGAAAAGAGGAAGGATTAAATGGTCGGTGACAGACAAAATCAAAACAAGTAGAGTGGCACAGAACCTATGTTAGCATTTAAGGAAATTTGGATTAAGTTTAGCAATAAGCAAATTTTCACGTAAAAGAAGTAAAACATAATATGAAATATAGTGAAACATAATATGCACATTAATTTTCAAACCGACAAAAACATAACAAAACCCGCCAACAGATATTCAGCCGTCTAATGGTCGCTCTCATTAACACAAATATCCCGCCATTTGGTTGGAAACGCTCTTTTTCACGACTCTGTACAGTCTATAGTTATATATGTCAGTGGTTGCAATGCATGCTTCTTATTGTTCCTTTCTGGATTAATTGTTTTGTAATTATAAGTAATTCCAATAATCATTTGTTCGAAAGGCTGTTGTGACTTGTGAAGAGCACAGAATTTTCAGTTTTAAAAAAATCAGTGAGTTCTCTTAGCGATGTTGTGTTGGTTTGTTATATTTGTCTAAATATATGTCATTTGAAAAAACGTTTATTTTATTGCTGACCACTGTTGTAGATTGATTTATTTGATTGTACACTCTGCGGTTTTATGGATTCTTGGGTGTGTTTGCAAAACTAACGTGTGTGTTTGTCTGTTATTAGACCGCAAAGCTTGTGCAAATATTGAAGAACATGTTGATGAGATTGCTTACAATGCTGCTGCATTTTACTGGAACACAAGTATGAATGCAAAGGTAGGTGGAAGTAATACAGAACTTTAGATTTGATTAAGAGTACGAGTTCGTTCGAATTACACATTCTGTGCATGCTCTGAGAATCCCCCCCTGGGAAACACTCGTTGTCGTTGTCTCGTCCACAACAAGATTTTAGTAGAATCCCGTAAAATACCGCAAGTGTACATGTTTTAGGAATTACGAACACGAGAGAACACTGACAGTCAAAACTTCTTAGGCCAAGTGATTTGTATTGTTCTCTATGTGCTTGTAAATCCTGTCGCTGGTATAAGATTTAAGACATTGCTTTTTTTATAGTTATAATAAATTCAAAAGTGTGGTAATAAACATTACTGCATCTTGAGCTGATTGTTATCTATCTTGCACAATTTATACCGCGGGTTTCAAAATTGGAATTTTGATTAATAATTCGCTCTGTTGAACGTGGGGACTTTGAATTTGTCATCCAGATGGACCGTTTTCACGTCACGTGCAAGAGGTCTATTGCGAAGACCTATTACGAGGACGAGGACGTTATATAGGTTCGAATAAACCATCTTGAATCCACAGTAACACTCGTACAGTGGCATTGTTTAAAGCTTGGTTTCCATAAGATCGTCTCGATTACCTCAATCGTCCCGATCGCCTGAATCCATCCAATCATAATGGGCGATTCAAGATATCTCGTCTGATTGGAGAGATTTTGGCAACCAGGGCGATCGGGACGATCTTAATCTTATGGAAACCAGGCTTAAGGACTGTAATGTTGTGATGTTTGCCACCAACTTTTCGACTAGCAACAGGTGCAATGACGGAAACTTAACATATTCCTTAAGATATGGTTGTCAAGTTAAAAACGAATAAACGTGCCAGGAGGTGACGTGAATTTGTAATACAGTAGTGGAAAATTAATTTGGACGCGCTAATCATTCTGTGTAACGCGTTGAGTAGTACAGTAATTCGTCCGGTGGAAGCGACAACAGAACCGGTATTCGATTTATCTTTTGTTATACGTGACTTGCAAGTATTAAACTCTAAACAGAAGTCTACTCGTGCACATTACTGAACACCGTTGTTTTGTTGCCAAAATAATGTTTTCCCCACTGATCTCTATATAACTGGATTACTCATCCGGGCCACCGGCGATGACGAATTTGGAGTACCAAGATGGCCGCCATAGAAAATTGTATGTTTTCGTAGCACGAAAAGAAACGAAAAAAGCCACATTAAAAATATTTTTGCCATTGGTATCATACAAAGAACACTGTAAAAGGTTTAGAAGCTTAGTTTTTGCATTTGTTGGTATTATTTAGCAGAAAACCAAGAAATCAGTTAATAACTTCATTATTAACTATTATTATTAACTAGTTATATACCTTTGATATTAAGGCATAAGTCTTTACCAAGCCTTGAAGTGTGTAGTTGACAATTTCGGACTGTATTTGCTTGTATTTCCCTTGTGTTTTTTCGGTAGTATAAACAGTAAATTGCCATGTGAGAATTGTTTTACGGCTTTTCCAACTCCCCCGGTAAACTCTTACCACTCTTAGGGGCTGTTTACATGAGCCGGGCTAGCCCGGTTAGCTGGGCTCACGCGATTGATTAGGATCTCACTGTGGATTTGAAACTCGCGTAAACTAAATGTACAAAGAAGAATCGATTTGGTTTAGATGTAAACGAATCCTAACGTTGATTAAAATCTCTTTCTGTGGCCAAGGAAAGAATTTCGTGACACGAGTCAGCCCGGTTAGCCGGGCTAGCCCGGCTCATGCATGTAAACAGCCCCGTAAGCCCGCAGGGTACACTGGACCTGGAGTTATACCAATGTGGCCGCCAGTGGCTTCAAAATGTTTACTGCTGACCATAAAGGATGAGCAATCCAGTTGTATATAGAGATCAGTGGTTTTCCCCCACTTGTCTCCGTAAACGTTGCGGAGTTATCCGACATGATATGTTAAGCCTGGTTTCCATATAGCCGTATAAGAGTCGGCGGCATGTCTGCGGCAAGGGGCAATGATCCAATCGCATACAGCTTTTTATTGCTGGCTAATTCAACACTGTCTATGATTGGACCATCGCCCCTTGCCGCAGCCATGCCGCCGGCTCGTACGGCTATATGGAAACCAGGCTTAAGGGACTTTAAGATCTACGACGTCAACCTCAACGACGGCGTCCTTTAAACAAAAGAATTATTTTTGGGAAACAAAGAGATCGAATAATTTTTAGTCCCAAGAGTAAACTCAACACCGTTCTCGTTCTTTCTACAACGCCACTTAGAGCATTTTCACGTCTTCAGGACGACGTGAACGCCCAAAAGATGCATAGAACTGTTACGGGAGATTGACTTTAATACGGACAGTATTATAGCCAGTTAACCGTGACTTCTTTAAATTGTAAAACTTGTCGGTTCGTTTGAGACCTGGGATGGTCTGACTGGAAAATTTGGTCCTAATCAAAAGCAAGTCCATTCTGGCCGGACTGATCGGTCTAACCTTGTCAATTGGAAAGCGCCCTAAGTCGCTATATCCATCCTATTAATTTTCTATTGCCTACATCGCTATTTTAGATTGTTTTACGAATGAACTGTTTGAGTACTGATTTTTCATCGCAAAAGGGAGTGAAGGTGAGTTGAGTCGTTACTGGGGTGTTCTTTTTATCTCATTAAAATAGACTAGCCATATAGCAATTGTTTAAACATAGTCATTCAAAATATGGTCTGGAAACTCAACTAAAGTCTTCATTCTATATGCAATTTTGTGCACGGTCACTGAACCCATTGTATTTTAGTATTATGAGCGAATTATCCAATAGCGACGTTTCAGTTCAATCACTCAGCCGTGCTATTTAAATATTAATAAACCTAAAACAAAGGATGTGCGCGGTGTAAGGTACGGTTCAGCATAAAATCACAGCTCATTATAGGCGCTTTGAAGTTTCAGCGAGTCTCAAGATTTTAGCAATGCACACATTAACAATAACCACAACAAAAATCCAAATCAGAAATCTGGTTTACTCCCTATCTTTTTGGAAAAAACAAATTTGACGACATATTATGGGAAAGCCGCGAAAGGTTCTGGACGGGTCCTTTTGAGTCATCCCTTTTAGCCGTTAGTTGTTTAGTCACCCAACGCCATCTCACGTCATGTGCAAATGGCCTATTGGTGTTTAGTAGAGCATTTACGGTATACTCAGGGGTATAAGCCAAACGTCCATATCTTATTTTTTTTCAAGGGCATTCCGTTGCACATTCAAATTGATACGTATGAGGACGTCGGTAGTTCTGAAGCTGAACCTGTGCACAGAGCATTTTGCCAGACTAAAATATTCCGAGACAAGGTAAGTTACGTAACAATCAAGCTCAATTATTCAGAAAAGATTTCTGAGACCCCAGACAGGGTTCGAACCTGCAACTTTCTAATGACCGGTTAGACGCTCTAACCATTGAGCCACTGAGGCCCAGAGTGGCTCAATGGTTAGAGCGTCTAACCGGTCATTAGAAAGCTGCAGAGTGGCTCAATGGTTAACCCAATGAGCCAACCTGTCTGGGGTCTCAGAAATCTTTTCTGAGTAATTGAGCTTGACGAACGTCCACCGAACGTCTGTTACATATTACACCAAGCTCGCAAACGTACCACATGCACTACATGTATACGTAGAACTTATCATGTCAGGTAAGTTACGTAATTTAATAAGGAAAGTAAAGCTTTGACGTTATTCACAAGAATTACATTTTCAATATTAACAAAAACTGATATTAAATATGATATTAGCTGTAAAGCTTTATGGCTTATTGCCATGCATCGCTGAATATACAATCACCATTATTGCTCAAAAAGAACGCGACTGTGGTATATCAGGGAACATAATACATATTTGTTGTTTAAAATTTTAATGTTTGTTAAACTAGGGTGCAGAGCGAAAAAACAAAGATGAATCTAAGAGTGCCGAGAAAAGAATGCAGAAGCTGATGAAGCAAAGCAGCTCATCATTTCAGGGTAATGCTGGCCTGCATAGCTGACTGTTTTTAGGGATTGGGACGTTATATACGGTGGGGGAAAAGGAAGAGTAATGCATGAAGTAGTGTTAAGGCCCATTTACACAAGCGATTTTTGGTGCCATAAATATCGCCAAGTCCTGGCTTAGATGCATGTTAAGCAACTACGAACGTGCAGAAAAGCGAAGCAGATGAAACTATAACCTGCGATCAGGCCAGTTGTAAACTATGGCCTGATACAAATGTCGTTAAAAGTTCGTGCAGTACTTCCAGATTTTGGAAGTAGTCCTGATTGGCTATTGCAACAAAGGACTCGATTTGATAAGGTTTAATTGGCTAGCGCGGAACATCAACGGAAATTAAGTAATTAACTGATTCGAAAATCGAAAGTTCTTCGTGGGAATTGCCGAGAAGCCGCTCAGGCTCCGACTAGAAAGTTTGTGTTTTCTCAAATTTACCGTTAGCGTTTTTGCCATTTTCATGGACAAGACCGATTAAAGGAGCTGAAGAAGGAACCTCCGCGTTTTGCCCATAATACTATGCGTGAAGGAAGAGCAAGAACTGTGCTATGTGCATTGAAAGCCAGCCTAGCTGTCAAAACAAAACACTGCTGCTGTCTTGTCGTCTGCCAGTACGGGAAGAAACAATTGCGCTTGAAAGTTCATTCTGATCGGAAAAGCGAACGCAGTGTCCGTAATTTATAGTCTACTGGAACTTATACGCAAGTACTGTACGTATAAAGTCTGAATACAAACCATATCAAGGCCGCTTTGCAGCCTTTCTTGACTGAATGTATGAATCTGAACTGAAACGCGTGAGACAAATTATTATCTCGTCGCCAAGCTAAAGCAGTCGTTGAAATGGGGTGAAACATCAAAACTTTTGGTGAAAACATTTAAAATGTTGTGGCTATTCGGAAAATCGGAATTGCCGTTGTGCATTTAATTAAAATATCTGGGAATATATTTGAGAATTGTTGTAATCAAATATTAAAATATTTGGTTTCCCGAATCCCGATCGTATAAATAATTTAGAATTCCCTAATTGCAAATTGCTGGTTCATTGTAGTATACAGTACTAGATTTTACTTCGGCATTGCCACTTCGAAAGATTACTTGAAAACTGAATAAACGTGTGTTTGAAGATGTTTATGCACAAACAATGAATTTTTTGAGGTTCGATTTGCTTAGACGTTATGCACCTATCAATGTTAAGCCCGAGGGGGGGGAGGGCGGGCAACAATAGGGGATTTGAATTTTTGTTGCAATTTTTTGTCAAATGTCCCCTGTTTCAGAAGTTCATCCTGGTCAAAACAAATCAAAATACCCCTGTTCTGAGATTCCCTTTTGTTCAAATACCCCTTGTCCCCTGTATAATCATTAAGACTTTAAACATGACATTCAAATGACCCAATAATATAAAGTGATTTGTAAAGAGTGTTAATTGATTTTTAGCAGGATTGCTGGTTTTATGCATTGTAGGTAATAGATATATCCCTTTTTGAAAAAATCTTGGTTTTAATTAATATAAATAGTGCCTCACAGAGAACCTTTTTTAAAGATAACACAAAACTATTTATACAATAATAATTTTAAGCACACTTTAATAGTTTAATGTCTTTATATACAGTTCTCAAACTGAAACCTTTTCTCATCAGCTCTTCTACCGAATTCGCAACAACTATAACCTTTTTTGACCGATCAGCATTCCATACTTTAAATGGTTTCATCTATAAGACATTAAAAGCAGAGATTGACTTCCGATTTCAAAAAATTAATAATTCATGAGCAAAAAGAACTTGACTGTTTATTTTAACGTACCTACCTCGGGTAATTCCGCCATCTTTGAACCTTCAAAAACCTCGTGGTGAACATTTGGTTACCAGGCCTCCTCGCCAAAAAAACTGGTCAAATGTCCCCAGGCAGCTCGCGGTAAAAAGCATGTTGTCAAATGTCTCCAACCTCGGGCTGTCATCAATGAGCAAAGCCCGACCAAAGGGATAGCATCTGCCGTCAAATCCCCTATTGTTGCCCGCCCCCCCCCCCCCCCCCCCCCCCTCGGGCTTAACATTGATAGGTGCATTATTTATTTGTTCGGTGAAGCTTTTTATAGACACACGCAATACAAAACAGGAAGTGATTTTTATTGGCTATGGCGCGTCACATGAATAGGGGGCGGAAGAGAAGAATCAATGATTTGTATCAGGCCATAGTTTACAACTGGCCTGATCGCAGGTTAATGAAACTATGGCACAATCCGCGGATGTTTTTCTACTTAACATGCATCTAAGTCAGAAGTTGGCGATATTTATCGCATCAAAAATTGCACGTGTAAACGGGCCTTCAGGGGGTGTTTACATGAGGCCGGCCCGAACTCAAGCCGGACTGACTTTAGGTCGGTTGAAGTGTTTTTACTGTAGATCGTTTTCATGAGTCCGGCCTGAGATTCAGTTCACGCCGGCCTAACAAACTAATTCTTGACTTACTGAGCGATTAAAGTGTCTATCACGCTAAATACAATATTACTGATATGGATTCTATGTAAAGTGTATAATTGAATGCATGGAATAAAAGCATACTCTATATTTTATCTTTTTATGCCTTAAAATTTTCAAACAGTTTATTCTAGGAAAAGGACGAAAGAACGTCATCCTCATTACCATTTTGGAAATACAAACCTTCATTATCATAATAATTAATGGTTCAAATCAAAAAATATTTTGCCATCAATTACTCACTTTACATAGAATCAGTATCAGTATCAGTAATACCGTATTTGGGGTGATAGGCAAGTTAATGGACCATTTGAACGATGACGTGAGATGGCGTTGGGTGACTACAACTACCAGAATGCTTTGCCAGTATTCTAGGGTTTTGGCTAAAAGTTTCAGTGAGTCTGAATATTTTAGCAATCTTTTCGATACCCTAACCGCAACATAAACCCTAATCAGAAATCTGGTTTACCCCCTAGCTATTTGACGACATATTTTGGAAAAGCCGCGAAAGGACTGGACGGGTACTTTTGAGTGATCCTTTTTAGCCAAAACCCTAGAATACTGGCAAAGCATTCTGGTAGTTGTAGTCACCCAATGCCATCTCTCGTCATCGTGCAAATTGTCTATTCACTCCAACAGTTGCCCCTGTTACGATCTTGTGTCAGTCTTACCAATTATAGATCTTCCTAAGTAATTTTTTTTTCATTGTAGATTCACCACTGTCTCCATCTATGTTCCAAACGCCTGCTAAGGTTACAAAGTTGACTCCGACAACTCCACTTGGACCAAAGCCTATATTATTTAGTCCTAATGAGGTAGAATACAGTAATCTTATTATAAATATAAGTGCCCAGCACAAAACACGAATAAAAACCATCAACACAAGGATATAAAAACATAATATTTAATAATCTAACGTTTCGTTGTTTATGCTACAACATCTTCAGAGGTAATGATCACAAGCTATTAATTTACAGCATATATAATAAACGGAACTCTAATTACATACATATAGACCATGAATCAAAATAAAGAACTAAAACTACATATTACAAGCTAATTATATAGGTTAGAAGGTGAGGTAACACTGAAGGTGTCAGAAGGTGAGAGAAAGCTAAAATAAGTAGAGGGGTGCTGATCCAATATTGCCGTTAAGATGATGTTTAAGTTTGTTAATTAAAAGACTTTCGTGTAAAAGAAGCTCAGATTCAAAAGAGCAGGAAGAAATAATACTAAAATCACTAAAAGAAATAGGATGCCCCGTCTCATGATGATGGGAAAGAATATTACCACGTGGTGGACTAACGGGTCGAAATTCCCATGTGTTTGGAAACGCGTGTGTGCAAATGTCGAGTGATTTCACCCACATACAAAGCTCCGCAAGCTTTGACACTTAAATTTATACATTTTATTCGTGTTTTGTGCTGCATGACACTTATATTTATAATAAGATTACGTTTTCCGACAGGTAGAATACAGTTTGTGTTTTTTTCTTGTGTTTTGGTCGCATGCATACAATGATGATTACACCGCGCATTATGCTGGGTTGTTTTCTTTCAACTAAAACTAAAGGATCTTAAACATTCAAATGATTTCACCTTCTTCTTTTGTTCCTCCAAAATTTGTTTACATGAATATTTTCTACTTTGGTGCCCCTGTATTAACTGTCTCCCTTCCGTTGTCATTTTCTTCTCCGTATATTCCTTTTTTCCTTTTCTGTCTTCCTTTTTTTCCCACTAGTCTCTATCCTGGTATTTTTTCTCTGTTTATATTTTTGTTCACTCTAAATTTTCCTAATACTTCAGTTTTGATGTTGTTGGGGTTTTTGTTTTCTTTCTTCTTTTCATACATATATTTTTTATATTTATATTTATTTTATATATATACTTTACCAATTGCTGTTTTCTTTGCAGTGCTTCCCGTTAAACGAAGCTGCTTCACAAAGCGCTACATTTCTTCATGCTGTCAAGTAAGTATTTTGACTGGGTGCCGATATTTAAGAAATACCCACGTGTTTATTATAGTCTGCATGATACAAACACGAGAGTGAGTTGAGAGAATTTGAAAGTTTGTGTCAACCCGAGCCGCGTAGGCGAAGGTTTGCAAAACTACTTTCGAATTCTTCTAAACTCTTTCAAGTGTGTGCATGCAACAGGTTATATAAACACAGCCAGTGCCGTAGTCAGATTTGACCAATTGGGCAGGCACTAAAGCCGTGTTTACACTGCAAACCTTGGCCCAATCAAAGAATATGGGTCAGGTAACCACTAATGACTTCTGCTTTCCTATTGGTTAAAATTTTCGAGCGTTTTTATTGGCTATGAGTGAAACTGCAATCGTCATCAGGGGATTTAGCCCTGGTGACGCAAGAATGAATTTCTTTTGAAATTCGGCCAGGGTACCAGGCTAGGCCCTAGCGTTGACGCGGATTGGCCGGGCTTGAGCCTTTGGCTACGCCACTGAACACAGGGCGTGTGCAAGCATGTGTGAGGTGTCGTTGCGTCACAACCGTCTTTGCATAGCCTGGTATAAACACGGTATCTGACCAATCATAGCGTGCGGAAGACGCAACCTAATTTATAAAAACAGATGTTTTACATTCTATATATTGTAGACGTTCTTCTGTCGTTTGCGTTAATTATAGTTTGTTGTTGTTTTTTTTGTAGGGAAAATGAGAACAAAAGACGATTGCAAGCTTCTTTGGATATTGCAAAGGTTATACCTTGAACATATGTCGTACACTGTATTTCTGCTTGATATAGGGCCAACTTTTTTCCTCAAGTTTGTTTTTTCCTCAAGTTGTTTGTTTGTTTGTTTGTTTGTTTGTTTGTTTGTTTGTTTGTTTGTTTGTTCGTGCAAGGAGATACTATATATTTAGCACTCGTGTAAAATCCTCCCACCGTTAACACACGTAGAGTATATACAGTAAATTAAATAATAATGTGTATATTATAGGATGAACTTGCCGATCTTGAATTCATACCAAGAAATAAAGCTCAGAGAGTGCAAAGACCGCCACGACCAGGTACATTCAGTCTATTTATCTTTGTCTCAATGTTTTCCCTTCCACATATATTTATAGAGTTGGATTAGTGTACAAAAACGTTTGTGATGACTTTTTTTATGCACTTCCGGGCATTTTTTAAAATTTAAATCATTGAATTGCTATTTCCTGCATTTTGAGGGCACTTTTATAGAAAATATATATAACCGTCTTAAATCGCATTTTTACAGCGTTTCTTTTTAGTCCAATATTTTGCTCACTTCGATGACGATCGAGGATCGAGTCCGACTACGTAATATAATCTCAATATATATAATGTCTATCATGATGTCAAGTGTTAACCAATTTTCGTCGGTCGTAAATTAAATTAACTTTATTACAGAATTATATATGAGTGGGTGTTTGTAACACTATCCAGAAGCTGACCGCACGTGGCCCACCAAGGCGCGGGGCCAAGGGGACATGCCCTTTTAGCCATATAGATAACTGGGCAATGTTGCTATTAAGATCATATTTGCTTTTGATGTGTTTCTCGACTTTCGTGGAAATTGAAGATTTGAAGCTAACCCAAGGGGAAAAGTGTTGTAGCCCTTTAGTTTTGAAAGTATAAATTTATTTGTCGTTTAAGTAAGATCTTACAAACAAACGTTTTTCACAAGGGTTTGTCTCTCATCAAAAGAACGCAATCTTATAACCTTCGCACACAATGCTTAACCTGTAGTCGAACTCAAAGATTACGTAGGTTTTGAAGTATACGTATCCAAACGCGAGATCCACGTGCTTTTTCATCTGGTCGTTAAAACATTTAAGACTATAATTTGCCTCTGTTACAATTAACTTGCATGACTTTGTGCTTCTGTTGTTTGTTGCAGCTGTTACCATATATGTTAAAAAAGAGGAAGAGAAGGTTTACAATGCATTGATGCTGGATTGTTTTGGGGTTAATGATTTACGGGAAGCGGTAAGTACTGGTGTTCGTGTATGATGTAGGTAATTGGAACATCCGTCGCCTCCGAGTTATTTTTTAGGCATAGAAAAAAAGATGGTTAGACGTAGACCGTTAGAACAATCAACAGTTCTGGCTACTGTTTTAAAGGTTGCGGGTCTAAGTCCCGTTTAGAGTTCTGAGTTTTTAGCGTAGTCAATCGAGAAATGGTCTGGAAATTCGTCAAACTTTACACCCGTTATCAAAATTACGCTACCTCGGAAGTTGACAATGACCGTTAATAATGACCAAATGGCGAATTATTTAACCGAAATGACGATGTTATTCATGAATACAATGACAAAGGTGAACCGACAATGACAAAGTAAGTTATATTAAAGTATTTTGAATAGGCCATTTGCACGATGACGTGAGATGGCGTTGGGTGACTACAACTACCAGAATGCTTTGCCACTATTCTAGGGTTTCAGCTAAAAGGGATCACTCAAAAGGGTGCCGTCAAATATGTTTTCCCAAAACGCTAGGGTAAACCAGATTTCTGATTAGGGTTAGGGTTAATATTGTGGTTAGGGTATCGAAAAGATTGCCAAAATCTTGAGACTCACTGAAGCTTGAAACAAATTTGGAAAAAACGGTAAATTTGACATATTTTGGAAAAGCCGTGAAAGAACTGGACGGGTCCTTTTGAGTCATCCCTTTTAGCCAAAACCCTAGAATACTGGCAAAGCATTCTGGTAGTTGTAGTCACCCAACGCAATCCCACGTCATTGTGTAAATGGTCCATTGCCATAAAAGTCGCATGTCGACTGCAATATTTCCGCCTGCTCGCGTAATTTTGAAAACGGGTGTAACAAATATTTTGTTTTTTGCTTAATGTTTAAATAACACGTTGAGCCATTCAACTCAAACACTGTTTTTAGACGATTACTTCATTATACCAAACATACATTACCTTGCATGCACTAGTTTGCATAAACGTGGAAAAAAAGACAGAGCAAAGATTTTCGATAAGTTTCCAGACCATTTCTCAATGGGCTATGATTACAGTATACCGTTGATAACAGTAAACAACAGGGCTGCTAAATTCAAAAATATGAAAATGAAAACTAATATTAAAATGAGACTTCCCACTTTCCATGATCCTTTAAATGTCTTTGAAGTGAAAAAGACAAAAACAAATCCGTGAAAGTCAGTAACAGTAACAGTAGCAGTAACAGTGACAGTAGCAGTAGCAGTAACAATGACAGTAGCAGTAGGAGTAGCAATGGCAGTAGCAGTAGTTGAATAGCAGTAGCAGTAACAATGACAGTAGTAACAGTAACAGTAGCAGTAACAGTAGCAGTGACAGTAACAGTAGCAGTGACAGTAACAGTGACAGTAGCAGTGACAGTAACAATAGCAGTAACAGTAGCAGTGACAGTAACAGTGACAGTAGCAGTAATAGTAGCAGAACAGTAGCAGTGACAGTAACAGTGGCAGTGACAGTAGCAGTGGCAGTGACAGTAACAGTAGCAGTAACAGTAGCAGAACAGTAACAGTAGCAGTAGCAGTGACAGTAGAAGTAACAGTAACAGTGACAGTAGCAGTAACAGTGACAGTAGCAGTGACAGTAGCAGTGACAGTAACAGTGACAGTAACAGTAACAGTGACAGTAGCAGTAACAGTAGCAGTGACAGTAGCAGCAGTAGCAGTAGCGATAGCGGTGACAGTAGCGGTAACAGTAGCAGTAACAGTAGCAGTAACAGTAGCAGCAGTAGCGGTGACAGTAGCAGTGACAGTAGCAGTGACGGTAGCAGTGACAGTAACAGTAGCAGTAACAGTAGCAGTAACAGTAGCAGTAACAGTAGCAGTGACAATAGCAGTAACAGTAACAGTGACAGTAGCAGTGACAGTTTAGATCACAATCTCAATTTATACAACAACTGGACAGTTGTATGCTAACTTTGCACATAGCAGTGACAGTAGCAGTGACAGTAGCAGTAGCAGCAGTAGCGGTGACAGTAGCAGTGACAGTAACAGCAGTAGCAGTGACAGTAGCAGTGACAGTAGCAGTAGCAGCAGTAGCGGTGACAGTAGCAGTGACAGTAACAGCAGTAGCAGTGACAGTAGCAGTAGCAGTGACAGTAACAGCAGCAGCAGTGACAGTAGCAGTAACAGCAGTGACAGTAGCACTAACGAACTCTACCTTACTAGAGTACTAGTATTTATTTATGTACATGTATATATAGGCACTTTACTTCAGGTATTTTGCATTAGCGAAGTTTTACTTAATTACAATTTAATCACAATGGTTTCTATGGTTACATATAGAGAATTGTAGCGACTTTGGAAAATGAAATCTACTGGCACGTGTTTGTTAGCCGTCTCAAAAGTTGGGGTAGACCAGGCATGTCGGTATAACATTGATCTATTTTTATTTTAGGTCGCTCAGAAATACGACATTCCCACAGATATGATTAAAGCTGTGTATAAAAAGACAAAAAAGGGGTAAGTTTGATGTATTTGTCATGTACTTTGGCACAACTGAAGCTTTTGAGGAAATATGGATGAAAACAAACATAAGGCTTTTTTAGGAACTTTCTTCCCAGGGGTTGTGGTTAGGATTAGGGTCATGTTTAGAGGTTGGGGTAGGGTTGGGGGTTGGGATTTAATTTCTTTAATATTCAGGATTATCCTGCATTCTAGATGAGAGGATAATGCTGGACAGTTTCATTGTGCTTACGCTATCAAGCATGAAATCTATCCTTCCAAACGATCCCAAGTACACACGTAAAAATCTCACAACTTGTCAACAGGATGTGTTCGCAACAGGCTTGTAGCAAGGCTGTTAACAGGTTGTAACAATGCTGTTCATTCAAGAAGCTGCTACAACCTTGTTAGCATCAACCTGTTAACAACTTGTTGAGTGCAGAACGGTAACAGGTTGTTGGAAGAACTTGTCATCAGTCTGTTGGAGTCATCAGCCTTGTTACAAGTTGTCAACAACCTGTTACAGACAGTTAACAGACTGGGACAGCCAGTGCGAACACATGACGGTGACAGCCTGTTGAACAGCCTTGTAACAACTTGCTTGCAGGTATGTAACAGCTTTCGCGTTTTTACGTGTGTACCCTAGCGTTCCTAACCCGTCACCAGTCTTCAACTCTTGGGAAATGGCCAAATGCACTGGTTAAAATGTGATCGTGCTATCACTGACTGTTATGCAGGTGCCACTGCGGAAGATCCTTATATTTGACATAATAATTATAACTTGGTTTTCTAATTATACATGTAGATTTTGCTACAACCTCTCTGTAATTTTCTTAATCAATGTTCTTCCTTCCTCACAGTATATTAGTGAATATGGATGATAGAATGGTGGAGCAGTTTGTTGACGAGGATGATTTCATCATTAAAATTGACTTTGACAATCAACTTGGACACTTTGAGCTGACACTTTTCTATTGAAAGAGTTCTCAGATAAAGCAACTAAGAAGAAAGTCATCGCGGACATATTTCTCATATTTCAAGACATACTTGAACACATTTCATTCAGGGTACAATTTACATTTAGGCAACCTAGTTGTTTTCTATAAATAGACCACTAGCCTTATAAGGGACCGATTACATGGAGATTTTCAGCCCGGTTAACCGGGCGAACGTAGCGATTACATGGGAAAAAATTCCACCCACCGATGATGGAATTTTCAACCGGGCTGAAATCGCCCGTGTAATCGCTCAAAATTTTCAGCCCGGGCTGAACTTTTAAAGCGTGTGAACGCGTGTTGATTGTTCATTACGCAGCCGGAAAACAAAAATTCTCCGAATTGCTACGTGTTATTGATTAAAATTTTGGTTTCAGCCTGGGTTGAAATCGCTCGTGTAATTGCAATAAAAACTCAGCCCTCCTAACCGGGCTGAAATTTAAGCCCGGGCTGAAAATCTCCATGTATAATCGGCCCCTTAGAATAGGCGAAATATAGTAAGGTTAGATATACTGCCGAAACAGAGAACGTAGGAATCTAACGTTTCTAACCTATTTCTAATTCTAATCTAACGGAATCTGACGAAGGGCCTTCGCTCGAAACGTTAGATTCCTACGTTCTCTTATTCGGCAGTATATCTAACCTTACTATATTTCGATTGTTGTTTCTACACTGCCTACGCAGCACGCTACTTTTATTTCAACCTTAGAATAGGGATTTTTGTTAAACATATTATATATATAGATATAGGTGTATTTACGTACAGCATGTGTGCATGCATATGATTGTATGTTTTTACATACATGTATAATGCATGTGTAGTGTGTCTATGTGCATATGTAGTTGTATATACAGTATATGAATTTTCAATCTTGTACATATATATTGGTGAATCAACTAGTAAATAAAAACTCAAAGTGTCAGGAGTTGGGTTTTTTTTGTTGCATTGCCAAATAGCCGTATTAAATAAGTTAGTAGATGAGATAATGTACTATTTAGTTTTGTTGGAATGTTTCATCCAAAACTTTTCCCTTCTCCATTTTAGAACAGGTGTGTATTATGTACAGTATTACTACTCGAACAGGCGAACCGAGGTCACGCATGATTACAAACTGAATCAGCATTTCCAGTTTATCTCGCACTTTTAACAAAAAATTAAAAAATTGACAGATCATGTATACCTTCATCTTAATTTGCTGCAAGTCTAAGAAATGTCAAAGATTATTGGTCAGTTCAAATTTAGAAATGTATTAACTTTAAAAAACTCCTTAATCAGGAGGAAAACACATTGGAAATTGGTACCATGTCCGTGGTAAAAAATCCTCCTGATTTACATCAACTTTAGCTTTGATTTTCTCTGCTTAAACAACGTTTTTCAATTACTACTACAATGAACTTACCAAATACATCGTTTTTGAAGCTATTCAAAACACTCCCACGTATTATATATGCTCGGCTGGTATATTGCCTCGTGCTTTAAATCTGATAAAGCTATATCGCCTCGTGTTTTAAATCTGATAAAACACTCCTGCTCGTGTTTTAAATAGTACATAATATAAAGTATAATATGCAACAAAATAAAATTTACGCTGGTCCAATACATAACTTGTGGTAAATATCACCTAATTATTCGGGCTACTGTGGTAGCCGAGTCCAGGTTTCGCGATTTCTGTTTTTTTGGGGGCACTGATCTCAAATATTTGAGATCAGTGTTTGGGTTGCGATATTGCCCCAACAGCAGGCTTTGCGAAACCTGTGGCGAAACTGAGGATGGAGGCTTTATGCCAGATACATTATCTCGCATAAAGCCGACATCCGAGGTGTCTAACTTACTTATTTAATAGTTGAAGAAGTTTTCTAAATACATCAATTACCAAATGTGGCCATGCATCATGTGTATAAAGGTTGACAATTTTTACGGTAATTATGTTTATTTGAAATGCAATCGCCATTTATATATCTAAACCTCTTTCAGTGTAAATCATTACAAGCGCTTCACGCGATCTTTTATGCAAAAGTATAAAGTATAAAAAGCTCATGTAAACGCGAGGTGAAATCCAGCCCTCCTCCATATAACACCCCCTATAATTAAGTCGCGACTTATTTTCTCCGTTTAAATGGCCCTAATGGTTAACATGTATATATACGTACATTAATTGACGGTACCGAAAAAGATCGCAGTACATTTCACCACAATGCTTTGCGACCTCACATCACATCAAATAACAACTAAACATTGTTTACCATGTTACCATGCATTAAGTAAGCAAGAACTTCATTCCTATGAAAGTTGATCTTTTTAAAGACCTATCTTTCAATAATTGTACAAGAAACAACATTTACTATGCGCAAAGGATTGTGGTTAAATGTACAAGTCCCCATCTTTTTCGGTACTTTAGCTAAGGCCAAACAAATAAAATGTTTTGTTTCCAGACCATGTCCAGATCCCAATTTTTTTCACCACTAACCTGAAACTATTTTCCAATTAGATTTGTATTTCATGAAACTAAATTTGAATAAAATATAAAGCAGGGCAAAAAACAATGGTCAGAACTACACCAGTCAAATGACTGGTCATCACAATTTTTGTTGCTGGCTGGTCATTGATCAGTGACTGGCCATTATTTTGAGCCTTGTAAAGTTCCTTCCAGCTTTATAATAGTGTATCTTTGCCAAACCCCCATTGCTGTACGTAGCATTCAATGATATTACAGCAGGTCTGTGGGCCTCAATTAATTATTAACTACACTACAGTACAGTACATGGACACCATACTGTACATAAAGTATACAGTATATTGTAAGTGGTAAGACCTGCAATTGTTTTATTATCAATAGTTCTATAATAGCAAGATTAAACTGTTAAGTAAACACACATCACACAGTACATACAGATTATGATTTAGTATACAGTATATTGTAAGTGGTAAGACCTGCAATTGTTTTATTATCAATAGTTCTATAATAGCAAGATTAAATTAAACTGTTAAGTAAACACACATCACGTCACAATACATACAGATTATGATTTAATATACCGTATTTATTCCAGTAGATGCCCACTATCAAATAAACACCCCTCTCCATTGAAACATGACAAAGGACAATCGGGTAGCACAGGTGGCGTGTGCTGTTAGTGCACTGCCTCTCACTAAAAAGTTAAGCCCGGTTAGATGGGGTTAGTACTTGGATGGGTGACCACTTGGGAATGACCCCGTTGTCAGGCTTGGACTCGTGTGAGCAGAGTTGTACTGTAGTTGATCTCTCCTGTGCTTCGAGGGTTTTTCGCCGGGTTCTCCAGTTTTCCTCCCTCCATAAAATAAACACCTAAATCTTAGCTGTGATCCGTGGTCTGAACTGTGTCGTTGGTGGCTGCTTCGAGCGCGTTTGATATGCCTCGACACGGCCACGTTGATCTGCGTCCTTTGCAATTCAGCTGCTGGCTGCAAGTAAGGATGATTAGCCACCCCCTTTACCCTTTCAATAAACACCCCCCTAATAAATGCTACTTCCAAATATACCTGTCAACACAAAATGTAAAACAAAAATACAATGCCAGCGCTTTATTTTTTAACAATAACTTTTAAGAAGATGATTTTTTTATTGTTACATGTAAATTGTGCGAACTTTTTTTTTGTTTCTAATTGCTTATTCGGATGTTAAGGACACATGATGAACTTTTTAGTTATTATATATTGATGATGAGATTGTGTGAACATTTGTGTGATGTGTTTTTTGTTTAATAATTGAAATATCAAATTTTGAAATAAACACCTCTCTCTAATAAACACCTCTCTCTAATAAATGCCCCCCTTTAGAGCTCAATTTTTCAATAAACGCCCAGGGCATCTATTGGAATAAATACGGTAACTTGGACAATCTTAGCACATGTTGTTAAAAAGGAAAACAAAAGTCATAAATAAAGTGGCAAATACTTGTACATTCAATCTGCATACATTTGCGTGAGAAGTAGGCAATTTTTTGGCTGCCAAGTAAGCCACCTCCCTGTTTAGATCTTTCACGTTACTATCAGGCCACAAGGTCATGCAGTCTTTTCCAAGCTCACCATTAGTATAAGCAAATGAATAATTAAATATCTTGTTGCAAAACATAACAGAATCTTTGAAGTAGTCCTTAAATCGTTTGCAGCCCATCTTGCATTCATTACCTGTTTTGGTCCAATTCCAGTTTTCTCCCCAGTTGTCAGAGCATGTATGGTCCTCTCTACATGCCTCAAACCATCCATCACAGTCATCTGAGCAAAGTGGAATATTTAGAAATCTTTCCTTTCTGGTGCGCTTTGACACATGATCTTTAACAATCCATGGAGCTAAGTTTGGTGAACACTCGTAAAAACAGGTATCTTTAATAAAATAATCCCTGCATGACTTAGAAAGGTTGCCACAATGGTTCCACTTCATCGAATACAGTGAGGAAGTACCATCTTCCTTGATTGATTTGGTAGTGTTGATGGTACAGCAAGAATGAGCTTGCCATGGAATACATTCATGCTTGAAACCATCTGCTTCAGGTCCTGGTTTTTCCTTGTGATATTTGCCATCCAGGCATTTATCAAGCACGTCTAAAACCTTGGGATCTTTCTCCTGCTTTTCTTTATCAAACATATCTTGGGCAGCCTTAGCAACATTGGCATTAGGATTGTCACCAGATTTACTCAATTTTGGCCAAAGAGAGAAGCAATCTACGCCAGGCGTACCTGTTTTATACTGAAATGATCTATCAAATATGTTGGTACAAAAGTTTCGTGAGTCTTTGAAATATTCCTTGAATGTTTTACACTCTTTGATGCACATATTGCCTTGCTTTGTCCAGTTCCAGTACTTGGACCAGTTATCGGAACACGTGAGGTCATCTTTGCATGCTTCGAACCAATCATCACAATCACTTGCACATAAAGGAACATTTATGACCCGTTCTCGTCGCGTTTTCTTCGACCTCCTGTCGTCCACGATCCAGGGGCCGATATTGGGAGAACATTCATAAAAGCACGTGTCCTTTTGAAACCACTGGCGACAACTCGTCGAGAGATTCCGTTGACAATGATTCCATTTCATGTTGTAAAGGCTCAACGCGCCGTCTTCTTGAATGAATCGCGACGTGTTGGAGGTGCAGCAAGATCGACGAACCCACGGTGAACAATGGTAGCTGTGAAATTCAGCTCCTTCCTTTCCAGGACTGGTTTTGTGATTTCTACTTTTTAAACAACGGTTTAGGTTGTCTGAACTGGCCAGTGCAGTGCATGTAAAAACCCCGTAAATGATGAAGAGACAACCTTTAAACGACTGCATTGTATCAGCACTGCAGAAATCACATTTACAAATACATGCATAAAGTAGGATTCAGTGTTCAGACTTCAGAACATGCCTCATGCTTTGCTAAGTCTCCTTGTTTCACGTAAAACCGCTGATGTGTAGGCGCAATAGTTGATTCGTTCTTTGGACTTTGGACTGCTGCATGGTTTATATATCCAGACTAGAGTGGTTGTGCCAGCAAGGTCAAACAGTCGTTGGGAAATCTGGCACTGCGTGACACCGAAGAAACAGATTGGATTTCACCTAGTTTGTCCCGCCGGATCATTTAATTCGTTACTGGTAGCAAAGTTCATGGAATCCACTGATGTGCTTTTAGACAAAATGGAAATTTATTATCCATTGATGTGCATGGGCTGCATGGAATCATTGATGTGTTTTTTTTAACGAATCAATGAATGTTATCATATGTAAAATAGGATTTAATTATCATCATGTGACTGAACTGCCTACGCATATGAATAACTCAACAGTCAACACAAATCACTTTAAATAGCCCCAATAATAAGGAATAAAACATCATTGAGACAGACATCATATTGACATGGTAAGTACTGTAGATTTTCTTTACAAAATGTTGATATCAATTTAAAGACCACTGTGAAGTGTGCACCACATTCAGCCTTCAATTCAGCCGTCGATTTAGCCTGCTAATTAGCAGACAGCAGACCACGGTTAGCAGACCCTATTTTTCTCCCGCTTTGCAAGGAAAAAGTAGGGTCTGCTGACCTGAGCACCTAATTGATGGTACCGAAAAAGATGGCGGCGGTACATTTAACCACAATGCTTTGCAACCTCAAATCAGCCCACATAACAACTAAACATTGTTTATCATGCTAAGATGGATTAAATAATCAAGAAATTCATTCCTACCAAAGTTGATTGTTTTAAAACCATATCTTCCAATAATTCTGCAAGAAACAATATTTACTGCACACAAAGGATTGTGGTTAAATGTACAGTTCAAACTTCGAAAAAGCAGTGAAAAAAGTTTGTGAAGTATTTTCTGTTAAAAGTCTGTCTGAGTTTCAGTATAAGGCAATAAAGAAGATAATGGAAGGAAAGAATGATGTATTTGTCAATATGCCAACAGTCTGCGGAAAATCTCTTGTCTATCAGGCTCTCCCAGTCGTTTTTTATTGTTTATTAGAGGGACATCCACCAAGCATCGTTATCGTAATTTCACCTTTGGCTATTAACCGTGGTTTGACAGATCAAATCAATAATGAATAGGGGGTGTAACTTTCCATTGTCAATACCAACCTCGTACCCAGGGTCTTATCTCTGCTCGCTCCGCTCGCCACCTGCCTCCTCCACAGGCCCTTGTTGCATTATGGACAGGTCACACACGCCAAATTTAGGGCCTGCAAGATCCTGTAAAAAATTTGGCAAAACTTGGCACGGAATAAATTTGCATAATTAACTACCATTGTTAATAGCCATGGCTATATCCGAAGATTTTGAAGGACATTGAAGACTTACGACATATACGAATTGTAGCTTTAAACTGAAGGAATTGTTGAAAAAAGCAATTACGGTTGAACTTTGTCAACTTTCTGCTGGAATAATCAACGAAAATACACTTTAGTCTACCCAGAGACTCTTTGGTTGGTTTATATTCAACTGAAACTTGAATTATGCTACACTATATATAGCCTACAATTTAACAAAATGAAATCTCATTAACTCTTGGTCAGTTGACAGTCTTTGATAGCTAAATAAACCAAAAAACAATAAGAAAAACCTGTAGTTTCCTGACCATCGAATTTGCTTTTGTTCAGCAGATATTTTTAAATCCTTCAATTCCTTTTTGTCACTAAAAATATTATTGGCAGAAGGTTGGTAATTATTCTAAAACATATTGGTTTCTTCATTGTCATGATCTGTAAGAAAGTTTAGACCGAATTTCCTGGTGGGTCACAGTGTTAGGAGAACTTGGATGTATGTTTGTCGAACAGCGGCCGGAAAAAATTTGCAGGCCCTCAAAACTTTCGCCTCTAGGGCCTAGTCTCGCTGTGCATAATGGGATCAGTCCCCATTTTGTTTACAGGATCTGGCAGGCCCTCTCAAACGTGACCTGTCCATGATGCAATGAGGGCCTGCGATGCCCACCCACTGCTATGAAAAGACCCTGGTCTAGGCTGGTCATGTGTCACGCAGACTTACTGGTAGCCCACTTTTTCAAAATTGGAAAATGTGCCCTTTTTCTGAAATAAAAATGCCCTTTTTATAAATGTGGCGGTTAAGGTTTACTGCAGCATATTGCCTATACTGGAAAGAATTAATGTACCCTTTTCGTAGAAGTATGACATTGCTATTTGCTGTAGAAAAGAGTGACTGTGCCGTTGCCCGAGAGACGAGAGTTACTTATAAAATATGATAATATAATGTAAGTTTCCAGCAGATTGGCGCTACTTGATCGTGAAGTATTCTATTTCTAAAAGAAATGCCGCTGACCAAGAAATTATGTTAAAAACAAAATGGTGGTGATCAAATGGACATTTATACAACCGTACAACGTTTTAAATCATACAATGTTTGAGACAATGTTTGAAATGTTAATTTCTTTTATTAGTTGATTAATATATAGCACCTTCCAATGTGTTATTTGAAGTTTGCTTCACCAAACCGTCTTGGTTTTAAAACTGTTTTCAAAGAACAATATTTGTTGCGCCGCACTTGAATTGATTGTTTGCATTCTAGATCTGTTGTAGTTGCAGAATTAACTACCAGACGAAATTACACCTAAATAACAATGAGAGTATTGGTAAATTACGAACACATTAGGTACTATAAGGTAGAAGAATGTGTTAAAGTGACGAGAGCAAAGTTTCAATCGAAATGTACTGACACCTTGGGCTTTGATGTATTTTTATGAAGTAAACAGTATACTAAATATTGCTCGATACTTAAAATCTCAGTATTTATGTGATGAATTGCTATATTATTCAACATTTAATAATTTTTGATAACATGTTAAGCACTTTTTTTATTATTCTGACTGCTTTATGTACTCAGGGTGCAGTTATATCTATTCTTAAACTACAACAAGTGTATAAAAGAACAACGCAATAAAAACAACGTTCAACAATAGGTTCATTAGTGAGTGACTAATGCTCGTTTTCTCGTTTTAAACAAACGCGAATGCAACCACATGCGAAAACAGAAAACCGGGTGTGTTGCGCAATTGCCGTGTTCAGTGGCGTACCGATGGCATTTCGACTTGGGGGGGGTGTTCCAAAATTTACCGACGAGACTCGATCAAAAATCACGCAAAAATCACATACTTTCGCGCATGAAAGTGCGGTAAAACCTGGCGTTTTGAGGAAATCACGATAGGTGTATTCACTATTAATTTAAACTTTATTAAATTAGAAGCAAAAGGAGGATGAAATTGAAAAGTTCTTGTTTGTACATGTCTTAACTCTTGAGAATCCTGGACAAATATTCGCGCACCTTTTTATTCTGCTAGCTATAGATAACTAGATTAATACTAGAACACAATATACAATCTAAGACAGAGAAGTTAATAAAGTTACTTTTATTTCTATAATCTAGTATATTATTAATTAAAGATTAGGTAATTTAAGTTATACAATTACAGTGCATGTACAGTGGTTACAACTTACTTACAGTCTAGTAGTCTACAGTGGTTACAACTTACTTAGAGGTAAACTTCTGATTGCAAAACTGCCAAAACAGGCATTTCATTTCAGGGCCGTCGGAAGCAAATTCATATTGGAAGAGCTGAAAAGGGCGGAGCCATGCGAATTAGTGACCGCATTTGTATGGGGGTATGCCTCCCCCGGAAATTTTTGAAATATAGAGCCTTGGAAACGCCATTTCCTGCAATTTGAGCGAATGTTTTCAGCTCATTTTGCGGCAGGCATAGTTCAAATTTTACATAAAAATTAACAAGACGTCATTTGAATGACTCTTCACAGTAATTTTAATAGAGCCATTTTGGCCCCAATAGGCTGTTTTGGCTTTTCAAAACATGGGCTGTTTCGGTCTCAAGAAGGACCAAAATAGAACACGGGGGCTGTTTTATTACCACAAGGGCTATTACAGCCCTCCATTTTAGTGCTGTTTTGGTCAACTGCAAGGCCAAATTGAAATATAATTCCAAATTCTTTTTAATAACAACTGTTATGGATTTTTACGCTAGGTGACGTTTTGGCGAAACATGGGCCAAAACTGAACCATCAGGGCTGTTTTGTTACCTCAGGGGCTATTTTGGACCCCTTGTTAGTGCTGTTTTGGCGAAGTGCAAGGCCAAATTGAGATATAATTCTAAATCCATCCAATACAATTGTTATATCATTTTACGATAGGTGAAGTTTTGGCCCAAGCAAGTGTGTTAATTTACACACCTTGTTGTGCTGATTTACACACCTGGGTGTGTTTTTCAACACACCTTCTAATAACACTTTTGACTAACACACCTTTTCAAAACTAAGGTGTGTTATTTCTAACACACCTTGGGTCGAAAACACACCTTGGCGAAAAACACACCTTTTACACTAACACACCTTCTTAAGCCAATAACACACCTTTTGACTAACACATCTTATAAAAACACACCTTTCACAATAACACATGCACCTTCTTAAGAATAACACACCTTCTCAAGAATAACACACCTTTTGAGTGACACATCTTTATGAGGAATACACCTTTCGAAAAACACGCTTTTTAAAATAGCACATCTTTTGAAATAATTCACTCTCCAAATAGAATACTTTCGGTAATAACAACAAACGCATTGGAATAACACATCTTTTAAATATAATACAACATTTCTTTAGCTTAAATATCCCTTAGTACGTTTAAAACTTTATATCTATACCTAAATGTGCATGAAGTAATTCCGAATCAATATGTGTGTAATTTTGAAACAGAAAAGCATATCAGAATTCAGAAAGAAAGGGTTCAGGTAATAAAGAGGCCAGCCAGTGTCGTACCCAGGCGGATGCAGCCACGAAACCGCGCAGCTAGCGAGCGCGCATTGATACTTGGGATAGCGTCATCTCATTCCAGTGAACTCTATATCAGGGCGCTTATATACCGGGCGGTGCAACGGGAATGGGAGAGCTGATCGACGTGTGATGCGGGGCCTGGCAACGAGTAACTGATATTCACCGGTCAGCGGTTGTTACAATGGTTGATAACATTACTCTTTTCCTTATATCGATTCATAAGCAAAAAATTGTTGATAAAGCGGTAACATTAAAATAAAATTAAAACAAAACCATAAATATGGCTAGCAAAGTGGATTTAAAAAATATTTCAAGCTTGAGTTGGATGACACTAATAGTGAAGATAAGGTATCAAAGCATTCAACATTGAGAGTACAACTGGTTCAAGTATTTTCATTAAAAATGTAATAACTGTTTACAAACTCTGGCTACTATTTTTTACACAAAGCAGATAAATAAATAAAAAATTATTACATTGGCACTAGCACCAGCATTGGATTCCACTAAATTTGGTTTAAAATAAGAATTTGTGAATTGTACATCTCAGAGTTATTTCAAGACGTTCAAGCTTGTTTTCATGAAGTTGAAGGTGAAGAAGAAAGCAGTTGACTTGAAGAAAACTTTTGCAAAAACAAACCACTCATGCGAACAAATCATTTTTCTACCAATACCACATATTCTTTAGAAGTGACTGCTTTTCACTAAAAAACTATCCTCCAGCAAATTCTGCAGCATTTTTGGTCAACTGGAAGTAAACATTCCTAGAGACTGTAAAAATGAAAAGATATATGCTTGTCAGAGAGTAATTACTCAACCACTTGATAGACAGTTGACAGTGATAAAGAGGCAATAAGGCATAATAATCATATTGAGTATGCTTAGAACTGGTACTCATTTCTTGGATTTAGGATTTGATAGTTATCATGTGATGATTTAACATACAGCACCTTGAATCGCTTGAATTAACATGTTACAGTTTGTAAATCTAATAATCTTCTGTTGAAGATTGGTTGGTATAGATTCAACAAATGCTGCAGGTTGATTGCTTTCAGATAACAGCTCGACCTAGGTTGTTTTTAACAGAAACAGCAAAGCAAAGTTAAAATTTCTTAAGGAATTTCATTCATGAGCAAGTACAATTGATTCTTATGAATTGAATTGCTGGTATTGTATAAGATAGATAAGGCCGTGCTTTGACCAATTGAAGAAATAAGTTCTTTTGAGGATTTAGCTCGTTTTATATACGTGGAAGAATATGTAACAAGGTTAGTTTTCTTTTACTCTGAAAATTGCTGAAACTTGCTTACGAATTACAATCCTGACGCGACATATTTTTTTAAGTTTGCAAACGCCATGCTAAGCACAGGTCAATGTTCGATAGAAGAAACCTCTTGCTTCCACACAGTACACCAAGTTTCAGGGTCAAAATAAAAAATTGATCAATCACAAATTGTTTTATTTCTACCAAATATGAATATGATACTTCTTACCTATGTCACAGTAAAATCTCACGGTGTTGGCAACATTTTAACACACAATGCGCCGACTATTCTTCCAAAAACTCGTATTATAATAAATCGAATAAAGAAATGAATCTGTTTAGAAATTACAATAATTTTGTTTCAACAGTCCGGAAATTTAAGGAATACAATGACACGGTTAAAGAGAATCGCTGTACGTCAAAACAACACATCTTGTTTATATTTCTTACAAAATTTGAAAGGTTAAACCGCTAGAAATCAAGCATTGATAAGGGTCGAGTTTCAGCCACGATATCTCAAAATGATCATCTCCGATTTTAACAAGAATTTTAACAAACAAGAGTAAGATTATAAACTTCAACATACCTGAATCTCTAGCCGTTGGTAGTAGAAGAACATACAATGCGCTCGTGGTGAAGTTTAGCCTCCATGAAAGGCATTAAAAGGCATGGACATTATCCAAAATAAATTCTCTTTGACACGAGTTTCTACACAAAATACATACTGATGCAGTAATAGAAGTAATATTTTATCTGTAAATCCAATCAATTTCTTCTCACATGAAAAACTTAACGAAAAAATAGTGATAATCTAACGACACACGAATTGCTGCTTTTGCTCGAATTATCTTCAAAACTCGCTCGTGCCAGTCTACTTCCGCATCACACGTCGATCAGCGAATTGACTGGCGTTGCACCGCCCGGTATATAAGCGCCCTGCTCTATATAAAGACTGGAACGATACCTACAAACCAAATTTTGAAGCCGTCATGGAGGCTGACATGCAGGGCGCCCCCAGTCCCTTTTAACAGAAAATAAATTACTACTACGAAAAAACTCGTATTATGTTGAGTTGAGTTTTTCTTCCAAGGTTTTCTTTTTACCCCAACAAACTAGAATAAAATGTCTATCAGTTGAAGTATTTTTGGTAAATAATCGTTCATAAAATATAAAGTTATCAAAGAAATAAGTGGGAGTCAAGCCGAAAAACCGCGTAGACGTTTCTTGTCGTTTTTGTTAATTTCTTTAGATATCTGAAAGCTTTTAGAGATGTAATACTAAAATCTAAGATGCTCTTTCTTACACCTCCAATATAAGTTAGCTTCTATTGCCTAAACTTTGTTTTTGAGTCTAAATTTTTTGAGTTAAAACGTGTTTTGACAGTCAGAAATCTTCTTCCCGGTTTTTCTCGCCCCAGTACTTTCCTGTGCGGCAGAGCGCAAAATTTTCTTGAGATTTTTATAAATATTTCTTTTCGAGAGCTAAAAATTATTCTAAAAGTTGACAAAAATAGCTATCTTGTTGGTGTGTATTAGAAAATCATGCCTACTACCTGTGTCATTAATGGCTGCAAAAGCAGAGGATATAGAAGTGATGGAAAAGAAGAACCATATGTTGCCTTTCATAGGTAGGGATGTATTTCTCTTTATATTTCAAGTCATTAACCCATTCCTGCCTTAGCTGGCCAAAAATGACCCGAAATGATATTATGACAATTTTATTCATTAAAAAGGGACTTTTTAGCCATACCAAGCAGGAATGCATTAAGTCCTCATAAAAATAATACTAAAAAACACAACTATATACTGGTAGTTATAATTCTTATTTCATGTGAGGAAAATACAGATATAAAATAAAATATGGATTGTTTCACTTGATTGGTGGCCCCTTTGGGGTGGTGAAACAATACGAAATGTTTGAATAAGAATAGAGTTCAATTCCCATGGGATAAAGACTGTGCACCAATATGGCCACCATTTCATTGTTTCTGTGCACCAATATATGACCACTGTGACATCAGATGAAAACCAAGAATTCTACCTAATAATAATATTAAAATATACTTTAAATAATTATTGTTGGCAATTACAGTTTACCATAATTTAAATAGCATAAACATTTCAGTATATTTTATAATGATCTAGATTTCCTTTGAAAGATGAAGAAATGCTGCAACAGTGGGAAAGTGTTGTTCAGAAAGTCAATAAATGTGAAACATCATGGAAAGCAACAGAATTTAGTTGTATTTGCAGCATGCATTTTGAAAGATCAAATTATACCATCCCACCATCTTCAAATGGGACCTGCCGGTTAGAAATAAATGCAGTGCCAACACTTTTTTCACCGTACTCCCCACTGGTCAATACAAGCCTGCCAGAAGAGTTAAAAATCAGACTTCCAAGCAAACGTCCACTGTCCACTTCAGCAGCTGAAACCATGTCACCCGCAGCCAAGGTACTACGTGACCACAGTTACGCAAAACCACCTGAAGAGGATGAGAGATTCAATCTACAAGAAAAGTTAAAGCAAAAAATAAAAAACCTACAACAACAACTAAGAAGATCAAAGCAAAAAGCAGAAAACATGGGGCAGATAATAACAAGTTTGAAAGAAAAGTTGATGATAAGTAACGAGCTTGCAGAAGAACTTCACAAATCATTTGACTCCTTACAGCTATCAATTTTTGAAAACATGAAAGATAACTTAAAAAGTGCACCATCAGCAAGGAGATATTCAGATGACGTAAAAGAATTTGCCCTGACACTGTACTTTTACTCACCAAAAGCATACCGATATGTAAGGTCAATCATTCCATTACCAAATCCATCATTGATTCGAAAATGGTCATCTACAATTAAATGTGAACCAGGTTTTTGTACTGAAGCATTTACCTCTCTGGCCAGTGAAATTCACTGTTCTTCTGACAAAAAAGATTGTTGTTTGATTATCGACGCCATGTCAATTCGCAAACAAACCATTTGGAATCAAGAAAAAGATCAATATTCAGGATTTATTGATTATGGTGAAGCAATACCAGACACATCAGGCAAATTAGCTTCAGAGGCTCTGGTTTTCCTCTTGGTTGGAACACGTAGCCACTGGAAATGTCCCATTGGTTACTTTTTAATTGACAAAATTTCTGCAAAAAATCAAGCAAAGCTGGTAACGATAGCCCTAGAAAAAGCAGCAGAGGCTGGGTTAAAGGTGTGGTCAGTTACAGCAGATGGAACAGCTGTAAACCTAAGCACTTTCCAGCTGCTTGGTTGTCAATTTGGTACAACATATGAATCAATGGTAACAAAATTTCACCACCCAACCACAGATGATGATGTTTATGCAATCCTTGACCCATGTCACATGCTAAAGCTTGCTAGAAATGCACTGGCAAACATTGGATCCTTAATTGATGACAACAATGAGCAAATCAAATGGGAACATTTTTATCACTTGCAAAGGATTCAAGAGAAAGAGGGGCTGAAGCTAGGGAATAAGTTTTCTTCAAATCACCTGAAATTTGAAAAACATAAAATGAACGTCAGATTGGCAGCCCAGACACTGAGCTCTTCAGTAGCCGATGCAATCGATTTTCTAAATATCTCAATGAAATTACCTGAGTTTCAAAACAGCAGTGGTACTGTTAAATTCGTAAGGACTATTGACAGGCTTTTTGATATTTTAAACTCCAGGAATCCTTTGGGCAAGGGGTACAAAAAACCACTCAAGTTGGCAACGAAAGACACCTGGGAAGCACATTTGAAATCGACTGCAAGTTATTTACTTTCCTTGAAAACTGATTCCAATGATTCACAGTTACTGGCGACCCACCGTCGAAAGACATTTATCGTTGGTTTTGTAGCAACAATTAAATCGACCATTGAGATGGCAAACAAAATGTTATCGCTTCCCTGTTCTCCGTTTAAATATCTACTCACATATAAATTTTCGCAAGATCACATCGAATTGCTGTTCTCGTGCATCAGATCGCAAGGAGGCTGGAACAACAACCCCAACTGTCTACAGCTAAAATACGCTCTGAGGAAAATGTTGATGAGGAATGCAGTCACAGCATCAAAACATGCAAATTGTCTAGACTTCACCGGTTACAGCAACACCATTATTCCGATGTTCCACTCAAGTAAACACAAATCGCCACTATTTGAAACAGGCAACGAACTGAACGAAGAGAAGTGCGACGAGAAGCAAAACAACCAGCATTCACCAGAGCCAGAAGTGGACTTTATGTTCAGCCATTTAGATCAAGAAAAGCACTCAGAATTTATATCTAATGTGCTATTCTACATCGCGGGGTTCATCGTCTCACAACTCATCAAGAAACTCACCTGTCAAGCATGCAAGTGCAGTCTTGTATCAAGTATTTCTCCTTCCACTTCAGTTGATCATGACTACGGTGGAGCATCGAGATGCAGAGAAGCAGCAACAGCCTCAGCTTTTACTCTTTTTGTAAACAACGGTGGTCTCCAAATTCCATCATCGTCAGTTTACTTGATTGTTGACTACAGCGAACACGTCTTCAAAGTACACGTTTGTGATGGCAAAATCATTCGTCGAGAGAAAAATCTGAAGAGCAAGATGATTGTAGAAGTGTGTCAGCATTTTTTAATAGAGTCAAGTCAACCTGTGTTCAACGAGCATGAAGATGGAACGAATGAAAGTCTGGTTGAAGACGATCACAGGATGAAGCTGGTCAAATGCACAGCAGACAAATACTTTACACTGAGATTGTTCACTTTTGGCAAACAATACTGCGAGCAAACGGTGAACAATGGAACGCCAAGTGATCGTCAAAAACTAACCAAGTTAATTCTTTTCAAAAACCAATGAACTTTAATTCAAAATGTTTAACTTTATATTGTTACGCTTACGAATATTAAAGAAAATCAGTACGCTTACCTTGTATGCTTTTCTGTGTATATTTTGTGAACCATCGGGTATGTTCCATCCTCTGAGTTCTGTCGAAGATGTCCGAAACTCTGAGTGATATTGCCACGGACTTTTAGTTGATCAATCGCATTTCATCCGTAAATTATTATTCATAAACTAATATTCCATGTTAAAGTTGTACTAATTTGCAATGTGAAATATTATTGTGTCAAATTCCACTCAAAAAACTAGTCTTCCCTTGACAGATTAGATCCAACACGCCGCCACGTTTGCCCGCTCCTCTGTTTCGTGTAAACACACGCGCAGTGAACACGCGTGTTTTTGCCCTACATGGAGCCGGAAGTTTGGCTTCACCCAATCATAGGGCCGATATTATGAAGGTAGCGTTCCAGTCTTTATATAGAGTTCACTGTCTCATTCTCGATTCTCATCTCAGCGCGCCACGTTTGAAATTCGTTTGTGATGGTGTTTCGACTTTTGAGGTTCAAGCTGTAGAAACTCAACTTTTGGTAATAAAAGACTTTTTGTTTGCGAAGAGATCAGGCAGACAGTCTTCACCGAAGTGACATGTTCTTTCCTTACGGAAAGATTTAACTAAAAGCCATGAAAATCCAGTTGAACCAAGAAGCTTCTCTCGCACACGAGGCTACGAGCAAGGTAAGAGATTGAGTATTTATCGTTTGTTTTCTATTGTCCTACTTATTGTAATGTGAAATTTCAAATTTCGTTGTCAAATTTCCTGTTGATTGTCCAATACAAACCATTTTATACTGAAGTTAGTGTAGTTGAAGTCAATGTTTGGTATAAAGTCATCATCTCTTCACTCGTCAACATGGCGGCTGGAATCTCTTCTTAATTTAGTCAATTGTGGTTCCTATTAACAAACTCTCAAATCATTCTATCTGTTTTTGCCATTCTTTAGCCACCGTTGCTTTCATGGTAAGGATTATCTTATGTAAAACTAAAGCATTCAGATTTTGAGGTAAAAGTTATTTGTGATTAATGTATTTTCATTGAATCACTGGCAGAATTCGTCAACATCATGAAATATTAAATTGTTGGTAATTCATTCATATATTATTTTCTCTTGTTTTCTAGTGCATGCATAGGGTAGAGTTACCTTGTTCAGTTGTGTTCAACCATTCAACTTGCTGTTATTGGTAAGTAAAATCCTTAAATAAGCGTAATTCATATACTAGTAGTTTATTTATTGACTATAAATGACAATGATATATTCCAATAGGCATGTTGATATCTCAAAATACTAATTGCAGGTCATATATTGGTCTAACTGTACGTCTTATAATTATTATACTAATAATATTCATTTTATATAATTTTAGTGATATACAGATACTGCATATTCCTTATACATTACTGAACATCCCTATATTCTAATTGTCTTCAAAATTACAAGAATTCTGCTAGGAAAGTAGAATTTTCTGTCCAAATTGTTTGTTCGGTAACTGCAATCTTGTAGTTAGGAGGAATGTGTAAGTATGTGACCTTTGGAGGGAATCTTATTCTTGACCCTGGGAAGCTAGTCAGCTAGTAGGTCATTACTGAGAGCCCATCTGTGATACAGTATATGATGGAAGATTAAGTCCTAAATATACTTTGTATATAAAGTTTAATATTGACATTAATTTACACTCCAAGATGATTTTACTCTCTAAGGGGTGGTAGCAATGGTATTGAGTCAAATGATTATTACCCATTCCTGCCTGAGCCAGCCAAAAATGTCCCCTTTATTATTTTACTAATGTTTATCAGCAGATGATTCCTCAGACACCCTATTGTTGGCATCAATGGGTTAAATGGAATGACAATTTAAACAAAGAAAAATCACAACAAAATCAAAATTTTAGCTTATAAATTGAAGTTGAGATTTGTTGCAGAGTGGTTAACATATACCTTTAATATTTGATTTAATTGGTTAACAAATTGTTCAAACTAATTTTCTCATTTTACAGGACTGGACCAGTACACATTTAGTGATGATGTGAAAGCCAACTTCTCAATGAAAGAAAAGGATTGTTGATCTCCAAGATGATTCCACTGATGTTCCCTTGTGTCATTGCTGATTGGATTGTTGTTAAGTACACTTTGAAAATACCAACATTCTAAATATGTCATGTAGTATCCTAAATGCTGAATGATGTATTTTGGATATGGATGCAGAACCACGTACATGTAACATTGTTAAGTGGTTAGTCTAGGATTTTTAGCTTAGTTAATATTTGGGAATTTGAACTGCCAAAAATAGTTTGCTTATGACCATCTCCCTGTATACCATGTATATAACTAGTATTTATTATAGTAAGTGTATACTTTAATGTCATCCTGATGTAAACACTCACAGTTTGTTAATGTGTGTTAAAATATATTGAATACTGTATGTTGACAATGTTAAATGCTTTTAAAAGTGTTTATTTTCTCTCAGTCATTGATGTGTTGAATGACATGTTTAAGGGTGTGTTATTATGCACACCTACATGTGTAAGATAACACACATCAGGGCATGCCATGTTGCATAACACACCTTTTTATTAACACACCTATATACAATAACACATCTTAACATGTGTTATATAACATACCAAGGTGTGTTAAATAACACCTTGGTGTGTGAAATAACACACCTTTTCACAAAACACACACTATGGTGTGTCAAAATTTGGACAAGCCAAAAACACACCTTAAGGTGTGTTTTTTAACATACCATAAGGTGTACTTAAAACACCTTAAGGTGTGTCTTTCAACACATGTTAAGGCATGTTAAAAACACCTTAAGGTGTGTTAGAAAACCTAACTTAAGGTGTGTTAAAATTTGGACAAAAAAGGTGTGTTAATTTAACACATCTTTTTTTAGAGTGTTGCATTGCTTAATATACTTTCCAATGTAGCAATAGTCTTTTTGTATGTAATCTAGTATTATATATCTATATTTTATGTATATAAATGTAGTATATAAGTATAGGATAAATACCGAGAACGAGGCATGTATGCTATATTTCATGATTGAGGAGGTTTTCCAACAAGGTTTTGTCTATTTTTTCCACCTTGGACAAACATTTTCCTGGTTTTTTCTTCATTTCTTGTGTAATTAGTATTCATAGGGCTGTATGCTATATACATCCCGCAGTACATCAAAGAAAATCGACTCAATTATGAAATAAGCATATATATGTATATTTTATGTTTTATACTTTGAAATACAATTTTTTTACAACTTATGCATAATCTGTTGAGTTATATATATATGGACAATTATCGGAGGATCAGTCATAGAGCATGCAGTAGACATTTTTATCAGTTAGACACAAAAACAGACTAAAAATACCTATTTTCAAAATGGCACTATTTCATAGGTGCCTCAGTTTACCCTATTAAAAAGATCCGTTTCAGGATAAAAAACAGCCCCTCAAAAAGTACCAAAACAACCCCTCTTAGAAGAGCTAAAATTGGCCAGGGGCCAAAAAAGCCTATTTCAAAGGGGGCCATTTCAAGGTCAAGAACAGCCCTTTAAAGTGCCAAAACAGCCCCTCTAGGAAGAGCCAAAATTGGCCCTAGTTTATGGGGAGCCAAAACAGCCCTATTTTAACGGGGGCCATCTCAGGGTCAAAATTTTGGCCCCAATTTTGGGGCCAAAATGGCTCTAATAAAATTACTGTGTTGCAATGCCTATGATTCATTAGTAACTATAAGATATCCAAGAAATCAAGAATATTTATATTGGAGTTAAGGATACTTAAAATCATGTTCAAATCCAGGGCAATATCTAACAGATTTTTTCATCTTCAAAAGAATGTTGCAAACATGTTTAGCAAATTATTGTGACTCCCGCTTCCAACGGGCCTGAATTAATAATTAATTGTCTTCTTTACCTTACTAAAATTAATTGTAAGATGCTTACATATTTGATGCTGTAAATTTGGCCTGTCAAGTTTTCAGTGCGTTTTTTTTCGATAATTCGTATGAATCACGGACTCACATACTCACAGTATCAGTACATGGCAATCGTGCATTTGAGCACAAATGATCAGTACCGCTGGCTAAGGCGCTAATAAATAGAGGATAATCCTAACATACGAATACAACTTTATACAAGTGAAAATAACTTGACAACAAATGGTCAGGTAAGATGTTACCGCCATAAATTCTAAATTTACCGACCGCTTTGGTTTTAAAACCCGACCAATATCGCATATGTCGCAACACACACCCCCCCGCTCGGCACGCCCCTGGCCGTGTTACCGCATTTTAGTCTTGTTTTGCTTCTCTTTTCAGCATTATTTGATAAAAATCTGTGTGAATTTTTGTTGTCAGAGTTCAATACTCCTTTAGTTGAAGTTTGAGAGTTAATACAATGACTGGACAATTCAAAGCAATGAGTAATATTTGTTAACTTTAGACAAGTTGATCTCGACGATCGTTACCACTACAAGTTTGACCAAACCAGCGCAAAAATTGAATCAAACGTAACAAAAACATAGCGCAAAAACTGAAACGAATGACACCATTTTGATGTGGAGAACATGGCTACCTGCCATGTACGACCACCTGTCATTTACGACCACTTTTACCTGGCAACAGGCTAGGGGTGGTCGTAAAACTCAGGTTCTACTGTACTTAGGTTTAATTAATAGGTCTAAGTTACAACTACTGTAGAATTCCTAAAGTAGCAGCTTTTATTATTGTACTTTCAGGATTAGCTCCATTACATTAAGGGGGCGTTACCTTTGGGGCCATTATTTTTGGGTGGTATTGAACTACCCAGTAACAAAAAAGGCCTATAGCATAGGCCAACCTATGGCTATATGTCTCTATAGGCAATTGGAACATTTCCAGATTTCCTATAGGCGACCTATTAGCCTGCGTAGCAAGATAGGCGACCAACCTATAGATCTCTATAGGCACCAAGTGCTTCCATAGGCAATTGGAACGTTTTCTATAGGTTGTCTACACCTACAGTAGATATTTTTTATGCATTTACAGATGAAGTACCACAAATACTGTACACATGCTTTTAGCGAGTTTATTTGTTTGTTTCTGTTTGGTTATAATGCAAATTAAAGCACGGAGTAAGTTAGACTTTTTGAACTGTATATTAATCTTTTTTATAGCTATTACTTATTAATTAAACAATTACTAGATGAGACGTTTTTGATATTGAGAATTATCAAGGTCGAAGTCTATGTTATCTGAGGCTGATAATGTGGTCTGAGACCTTGATAATTCTTGATATCAAAAAAATCGAATTAAATAATTGTTTTATTATACATTTTTAGTTGAAAATGTAAAGAATGTAACTCCCTCAAAACGAAAAAACGTTCGAAAAACGCAATCCAAAGACAGTTGCTCCTTTCATCAAGGATTTGGAAAAAATGTGTAATAATGATCATCTTTATCCGCTGCTTAGGTGTTATCGATGAAAAAGACAACATTTTATTCAATCGAGAAGTTACACCTGTACTTAAATTACCTTTCGTATATACAGTTAGACATAGTTTAACGATACTCCGATCTAGGTCATATTTTTGCAAAACCTAAGGATCGTATTGTGAAAGAACAGAGAAAAGATGCTACATTTATTCCATTCCGTGCAATGGCTGTAATCAGGAGTACATCGGCCAGACAAAACGTCAGTTTGGCACACGTTTAAAAGAGCACCAAAAAGCGGTTTTCTTTTCAAAAAAGGAAAATTCTGCTTTGTCGGAGAACGCGTGCAAAACCAACCATGAGATTGCGTGGGATAATTCAAAAATTATCACTACGAATCCAGGGTATCGCCATGCAAAGACGTTGTTTCGATGCTTGGCACATCAATAGCGCCCACCCTCCATTATACATCGTGATGACGGCTTGCGAGTCAGATCCCCTTTCCGACCTACGCAGGCTTCAGGGAAAAGTGGACTCTGCCAACAAACTCGATCTTCGCCTCAAGTTTGGGGCGAGTCAGTCAGGTTTTAACTGGTCAAACAAGTTCTAGTTTTTTGGCTATATATACTGTAGGCGTGATAGGGTGTCCCTAGCACCCGGGTTACCCTACAAACCGTGCATGTATCTACTGCGTTTAATGTCTATAGCTACTATGGTAGAAACAATGATGCAACTGTGTACTTGTAACAACCTTGTATTCATAGCTGAACAAGATTCTTGACAAAATTGATGGAATTGTATCTACTAAATTTGTAAAAACGTCCTCTTGTTGAATATCCCGTTACTGTCAACAATGACTTATGAAATACTTGGTGTACAGTAGTTATTTTGGCTTCGGTGGTCTGTCGTGAGTCAATCGTTTTATTTTTGATTGGCTCCAAAGGCATTCTTTTGTTAACTCACCTTACCTTACATTACATTACACGGACGACAGCAATGTATCTACCCGCGCATGCGCAGTAGATACAAAAACAAGAAATGTACGAGAGCTGGGGTAACCCTGTAACCCGGGTGCTTGGGTGACCCTACCTCCTTGTAAACAGGCCCCAATAGTTAAAAATAAAATTCACTAATGACTTACTTCTTTAACGTTTTTAGAATATTGTTCCTTTTCCCTGCGCATAAAAATAATTTTTGTCGCACGCAAAACTATATTAAGCGGTATAGTTTTATATAGCTTTTAAGGATAAGCACAACGGTTAAATGTGTAAAAAATAAGGTGGGTGTTGTGCTGGGCAAAAAGTATAAGCATAGACGCAGACAGTCGGCTTGGATAAATTGGCTGACGGTGATTTTGTCAGGTTTTTGGTGGGAGTGGGTATAGGACCCGAAAGCAACTTCTTGTAAATTAAAGAAAGCGTCGTCGCAAATTTGGAACTCACGTTGACGGTAGCCTGCGTGCATGCAGGCGCCCGAATTTTCTTTCCTTTTCAGAAAATCCCCAGGCTATAATACGTTATTTCCTTCTTCGGAATAATAATAATAAATAATAATAATAATAATAATAATATATATGTATATATATATATATATATATATATATAATATTTAAACTCATAACGCCCAAGAGCTAAGAAGAAGCTCGTTCAAAATAGGTACGTGATAAATCATATATATATATATTGTGTAGTGCAACTTAAACACATTACGTCGCAGTGCTATAACAAATGGTACAGGCTATATAGTGCTGCGTACAGTGTTCCAAAATAAATCAACTACCGCGTAATAGTAGGCGTGTTGTATAATACTGTAGTGCCTATAGTGGGGTTGTTTTTTTGCCCATGCAGCTATTTTGGTTGATCGGTCTTTCTCTCATAACTTCCTTTTAGACGTTGTCATCGAGTTAAACAAACTATCTTGTTCACTCACCAATCAAATGGATACTAGAAACAGGTGGAAAAAAGACCTATTCAAATTGCGGTAACTGGTTGTTTATTTTTAGAAGAAATGAAATCGAGAAAGATCTATATATATAGTCATACAGAAGCCGTTTTCATCAATCTGTTTTTATCTGTTAATACGCAAACTGTTTTAATTAGTAAAATCTACGGATTAAGACTTGGTTTGTCCGTTGGAATAAAAGAAAACTGATATGCTCTCTATATGAAAGAAAATTGTGTTAAGCTGCGAGCTGCGTGGAAAAGCATAAATTAATAAATAAATAATGAGCACGCATTCTCAGTGCCCTTGTTGTTGTAAACCATTCCTTGCCAACTGTTATTTGCAAGTACACGGTGTGATACGAGAAAACTACATTTTAGAAGATTCCGTTATATTCATCTTAATATCTGATATGTAATCTCTTGTACGTTGTTTTTAAGCCATCGTTATATGTTCTTTGAAGTACAATAACGTCGCCCGACTCACTGCTTTGAAGAAGATTTGCTTACACGATGACTAATTATTACACCTTTTCTACTACTTGTAAATCGTTGGGGCTTCTGCTTCTTGTTCTACTCTACTTGTCTAGCTGGGGAACTGAAAACTCGTATGGTAAGTCTGCTTGTGAAGATTGTAGCGTATATAGTTTTATATATGACCGATGCGAAAAACCATGTGAAACTTGTATTGTAATATATTTGAACCGAAGTTGCTAAGCATTTTTAATTGAAAAACACCTGCTTGGCTTTTGTGAGTTAGTTCTTCTCACCGTTTTTGCATGTTGTGACTTCTTCTCTTAACATTCAAAAAGCCGAATGGGAACTAAATTGTGTTCGGTTGCAACGCGTAACGAAATATATATTGCATGGTTTATGCATGGTATATATATACCTATACAGTAAACATATATTCAAAAACCGTTTTTATTATATAGAGCATGACTTTAATAATTTTCTCACTGCTTTTTAATTTGTTTTACTATTATAAATCTTGTCCAAAGTTTTTGGTATTAGTTTCTTGTATATATGTATGCGAGTCTTACCCAGACTGGAAAGCGCCAATTTTTACATTGTTCTTTGGCGTGATGGCTTTCAGTGCATGGTTTCGTTATACTTTGTTGCCACAAAATCTCTCTCTTTTTAAGAAAGCGAGATATAACACCTATCTATAGTAACTTTTATACAGCGTTTCCCATACAAAGAATTACGTTTTTTAAAATACGTTTTTTTATATGCGCAGCTTGGCTGAGACCGATCTTTAATATTAGAAAATAGACAGACGAATAAGCAGGAACAAAGCTATTTTGCAATATTTCAGCTGAAATATTAGGTAATACGAGCAATGTTTGAATGTAATTATGCACACAATCGCTTTTGTTTCTTGTCCATATAAAATTTTCCAGAACTGACTAAGAATCTTATAGCACTTGTGATATTTAAGCTATAACTAGCAGGAAATACTAGAATAATGTTATAAGTGATGTATACGCAAATAAGACTTTGCATTCGGAGACAAGACAAATTTATTTAATAACTTAGAAATACATACAAAACCCACATTTAGCATATGCTATTCTAGGTGTCATTAAAATGGTGAATAGAAGTCTCAACGATAGAAAATGCAGCGAAAAGCGAAAATAAACTTTAAATAAAAGAAATAATTTGCGTGTGTTTTGAGCCAGCGATCTTTATCGGAAGTATACTACTTTCGCATTTTGTGAAATGCATCTCGTGAGCGAAAGCTATATCAATTCCAACCGGGACATGCATGTATGCATATATATATATATATATATATATGTATGTACTGTAAAAATACACGTTTTAAATAAACGAGATATAATTCCTGGGCTATACACCACGTTTATTAATTAAGTTACGAGCTATCGGCGTTCGGACCGTCGTCTGGGCAGTTAGTAAAACATTAGTCTGTGTCACCGTATACACTGTATAACTGCAAACAACAATAGCCAATGCACGTATCAGGTTTCTTGGACCGCGGTACATATACGTCAAACCATTGCTGCAGGAGCTGACCACTTACAAAGACGTTCGATCTATTTTTCCACACGTATAATTATCTCGCCTTGGATGTCATCTATATAATTATATAGTCGGTTGAGTATATATAAATACCCGATATTATACTTGGGACAAACTACATGTTTTATGTACTGAACTAATGTCAGACTGACTATTGTAAGAGCGTTTGATATGAAGTCCTGCAGCTCAATCGATTGCTGTTGTCTTTGATTTGATATCGCGCTGAAAGACTTGTAAAGTTCATTTTTTGCGGCAAGGCAGGTGGTTATATGCATTTATTTACAATATGAGCGGCCTTTTGTATCAGATATAACATTCTTGCATCAGATGTCCGCGAGTATTGTATTGATGATAGTCATGTATGTACACATCTAAATCAAGAGGGATTTGCATCACTGGTTTGCAACATCTGATTAAGGTGGCCTTATTTATTGGAGCAGAGGCGTCGGGTATTTTTAATCGAAATTTCGGGCACCTGATACATGCCATCCGACAGTGGCGGCGGAAGATGTTTTATATTGGCTAATTCATCAAATAGAATGATAGGAAATGTAATTTTCAGCTCAATCTTCTTAGATATTGGAGTGGCTTAGCTTCCTCATCAGAAATATTGAGCTGCTATAGCCTCCTATAATCTCCCGTTGTTCTTGCTATCCGATTTTTGCTAGGTTTGATATCCAAAATAACTAGGATATTCGAATTATAGAAGAATTATTAGGTTAAACTTAAGGTTACTGTAGACATTCGGGTTACGTTTTAGGGAAAACATTATAGCGCTCCGTCCGTTTATTGCATGCATATACCAAAACCTACACATTATTCGAAAGCTGATATAAATGGCTACAAGACTGCAGCAAAACATTTGGTCATTTTATCAACACAAACAAAAAAATAGCGCTTCTGTTTATTAATGTTCTCATTCCAATTCGAAATGCTATAAGCGAACAACTATAACTATAATGCTCTGAAAATTGGCAGTTTGGTAGATAAATATCACAGCAAAAAAAGTGTGTCTGGGTTTGTAAAAATTCCAAATACTTTTTCGCACAAAATAAATAATGCGCTGTTTCCTTGTTTAGACATAAAAAAAAACATGATTTCCTTTGAAAAGAAAGCATAAAATGCTTCACTTTCAGCGAATAAAAAAAATTATTATGGTTTCTTAAGAGATACAAAATTTTAATGTCACGTTCAGTGTTCTGTCCAGAAAGTTCGTAGACGTGCCGTGCAAAGTTCATATCTACAGGTGACATAATTTGTATTCTAACATTTTATAGCCATTATCCCTCTTGTCAAACTCTTTAATCACTTTTTTTACTACAGTATATTAATGATGGCCACCTTGGAACTTTTAGGCCTAGGTCAAACGTCGCTCTTCTCATGCGCAGAACCTAATGATAATAAGCTAAATCCTTTGTTTATGCTGATTTGCATTAGGTTCGGCGCATGAGAAGAGCGACGTTTGACCTAGGCCTAACTGTACCCCAACATCTACTGTAAGTGTTGTCGTTTATTTTAGCGTATCTATTTTTTCAGGCATGGCATTAGCTGTTCCAGAAAATAGTATGGAAAATATGATAACATCAAGTGGACTGGTGAGTGCGAGTTCTGTACTTACATTATTAATGTTGATTATATATGGCTAAACGACATAAAGAACCAACCACAAGTCTTCAAATGGGATTCATGCGGCCGCAAGTGAAATTGCTGGATGGTTTTCTGTTTGAGGACGGTCGTTAATTTTAAAAACCAGTGATTAATCCTTTGACTGCCAAGGACGTTTATAAACGCATCTTTAGTATTTTACTCTGGCCAACGCCAAACGATTTTACTTGTCAAGGAAAGACCTTTGGCAGTCATTTAATAAAATAGAAAAAAATAAATTCTGATAGCAAATCCGTTTATACTTTCCTAAAGTATACAAATAACTGAAGAGTAGTTTGTTTCAGTTTTCGAAGTTTTTGTTCATTTCTGTTTTGTAGCTTAGCGTGTTTCGACCGACGTTGTCTCAGGTTTTTTTTTATGTTTTGTTACTTCAAAGTAAGATAGTGAAACTATAACGTTCATGATGATGGACACACACAGGTTCTGTAATAGAATTGAAACACTGCACTTCTTCACGGATTAGCGTTTAAGTTGTCGCGAGAATATCTCGTGCACTTAAGTTGGGTAAAACTCGCCTCCAATGTGAGCTGCACACATGATAGCTCAATAGTTTGTCTACATGCAGGCTCTCTCTCTTTCTGGCTTTAAGCCTCGCCCCCACAGAGACGTTGATGTAACACCTCACGAAATACCACCATTTGATTGACAGGTCATTGATCACGTGGTATTGAATAGAATTTCTATTGCACTGCCTACGTCATTCACCGTGTATTTTTGTTCCATTTGCTGTGCAAAAATTTTGTATGCTCGGTCTGCATTACTAATTCAATAAAATGTTCTAAAACATCACTAAAACCTTAGAAAATGTTCTAAAATCTTACTAAATCAATAACGAGGATGTCGTTTCGTTTAATGGAACATTAAAATCTTTCAAATCATGAAAATATTCTTACCATTGCAGTCATAAAGATTCATTATTTATAAAATATATACGCGAGTTGCACGATCATGCATGCGCACCCATGCATTCTGGTGGGCCGTAGGCATAATTTTGGCGGCCTACATGCATAAGAAATGTGGTAAATGAAAGAAATTCGACAATTTCTGAAGATATTAGCATCAGGAATTATTTTTATCTTTAAAAATAGTTAAATTTCATTTAGTACTGGCCACGTTTTAATGCAAGTGGCCCGCCAAAATTATGCGCGCGCAACATCGTGCAACTGGCCTATAGTTCTAAAGAATACTATATACATGCAAATATGCAGGAATATGAAGTTTATTTCATGTGCATGTTGCTAACAATATCTCACGAGTAAGCGAAGTTAAAAATATGATCATATTAATTCTGTTTACCGCGAGAAATGAAGTTCATACTTGGCTGACAATTAACAAAATAACAGAGCGGTTATGAACTCCAATGTGTTTCATTGTAATTGACGCATGCATGTGACATTATCATGAATAACAACACACATGCATGAATAAACTTATCGATGTTATTATTGAAATAACCAATAAAACACTGCAGTTTATTTAATAAGATAATATTAATAATATATCATACCATTTTATGATCTGAACAAATCTATTCATCTTGCAGACTACACACGAAGAGGCTCTCTTTCGTGATATGATTGAAGGAATCGTTTCTAAAACAAAAAAGGTAACCACACAATTCTTTAACAAATATTATACCAGGTCCTGTAACAACACTTGTTTTGTTACGAATATTATAGAGACAATAACTTTGAAAAATCCCATATATCAAACACAAATGAATATAAAATATGAAAACGTTAATGAACTAACGTTACAACTACAGTAGCAACATCATCAGAGTGATTATATGATTTACATTGAGTATATTTAACAATTATTCGCCGAAGGCGAGGTGAATATCGGTGTATAATAACCGAGACGAAGTCGAGGTTAATCTTATTATTCACCGATATTCACTGAGCCTGAGGCGAATAATTGTTTTAGTATAAATTTTCATACTTTTAGCAAGAGCGTTTTCTTTAAAATTGTTAATTTCCTCTTCTGTCGTTGACAAACCAGCTGGCGGCCATTTTGAATAAACGCTGTAGGTGATTATCGGGAATTAATTTATTATCGAGTCGGTGTTCTTTGTTCTTCCGAGGTCTTTATATCGTATAAAGACCTTGAATAATAATTAGATACGAAATGAAGAAAAAAAACAAGGAAAATCTTTGTCCAAGGTGGAAAAAAAAGACAAAACTTTGTTGGAAAACCTCCGATAATAAATTAAGTCAGATAAATCCCTCGAACGTCGGGATGTATGCGATATAAAGCCCTTGGACGTACATCCCTCGTTCTCGGGATTTATCTATTACTTAATCCGAGGTAGCTCGACCAATCATCGCACGAGATTTTCTATAATCACCTGTGTATTTATACTAAAGGTGTATATATATTTACACAAAAGTTTAAAATATGTGACAAATTAGTGTTATATTACAAAACGTCAAAAGAAGATTAAAAATTTAAATATAAAATGATATGAGTTAATACGAAAAAGAAAATATAACTATAAAATAGGGTTAATGGGATATATCTTAAATTTTTGTGTAAATGTATATATACACCTATATTCAATGTAAATCATATAATCTCTCTGATGATGTTGCTTGTTGTAACGAAACGTTAGTTCATTAAAGTTTTCATATTTTATTGTCAGGCTTTTTCAAAGTTATTGTCAGCTGGGCTATAATATTCTTAACAAGATTACGCTTTCCGCCTGGAATATCGATTGCCTTTACACTTGTTTTGTTTGTTTTGGTAATATAACTGCAATAGAAATGTGGTCATGCATTTATAGCTATATCTTTTTAACTGCATGTACTACAGGTATAGCTATATTGTTTTTAACTTGCAGATATAAATTTTAGTATATCGATGTCCGTGAATCTCGATTTTTGGTGGTTTAATTTAGCACATTCTAATTCCGTTACCATTCACCAGGCTGCTTTGCGGATAAACAAATAACCAGAATTTCTTGCCGACACGGATGAGCTATATTTGTTGAGCTATATTTAAGAAACAGAATGCCTACTGTGTTTATATTACCTAAAGCAAATACAAGAGAAAGTTGGGAGAATTCGAAAAATACCTATTAAGTACCCCCAATCTCGCTCATGAAATAAGACTAAGAAATGTCCCGTGACGTCACAACCGTGTTTGCGTGACCTGATCTCTCTCCTCCGCAGAGGCTTCTTGAGCTTTTTTGAGCTCTTCAATATATAGGGGTTTAATATTGCAGAGGTTTATAGACTATAGAGCATAGAGTAATGAATTTATGGAGATTGCGTAATGCTATAATGGTGGAAAATGAGCGGTTTTCCTTACTCCCCATTACCCGCTACTGCATTACTCTGCTCTATAGTCTATAAACCCTCTGCAATATTAATAAACCCCTATATATTGAAGAGCTCAAAAAAGCTAAAGAAGTCTCTGCGGAGGAGAGAGTGACCTGATTCAAACACGATAATTGACTAATAGATAGATTATAAACGCACGGAGCTAAGTCAACCGAAGCGTGAATTGAAGGCACCTAAAGCTTCGTGTGATTTGTTTTGGTTTTTAAAGTCATGGTATTCAGAAGACTTCTCTCCAGAAGAACGCTCTTCTTACAAAGACGCGGTCGATCTCAAAGAAATCTTGAAAATTCAGAACCTCGTTGACTCCAGTATGGAAGTGGTCAAAATGGTGGACGCCCGTCTTAAGGAGATTGTAGCTGAAAAGCGACGGAAAATGGGTAGATGGGCAGCGCACGAGAAGATGGAGGAAATTCCTTATAGGATTTCTATTAATAACCCAAACTTAGGTATGTGTATATGTAGTGTAAATGAGACTCTACAGCTGGTGGTCACAAGCATAACAGTTTTAGCTTTGACCATCAGTACGACAAAGTACGAGCACACAAGATTTGTCATTTATGCGCCACGTGCATGCGCAAAAAATCGTATGGTTTTGCTACCAGTTGCTCATGTGCATGGGAAAGTAATATATTGTAGCCGTTGGACTGTAATGTTGAGTATGAATTTTGGGGGAAATAGGTATAACATAAACAAAGTGAATTGTTTTACAGTCCCTTGCACGTACTAAGTGGAAACACCGCGGTCAGAACATGTTCTATACGAACGTCAAACATAAAAGTTCTCCTTGGAAACATATTATGTTTTCCTTCGATACGTACATGTTTGTGCTCTTAGCCAATCACGTCTTGCCAATCTCACGTTCTCAATTTCAAAACAGTTAATTTGGAACCTGTTTCGAACATGTTCAGTTGACGGGCGGTGTTTCCACCATAGTCAATCGAGATATGGTCTGGAAACTCAGTTAAAGTCTTTTCGCTTTTATGCATTTTTGTGCACGGTGCACGGTCACTGAACACATTGTATTTTAGTATAATGAACGAATTGTCCAATAGCAACGTTTCGGTTCAATCACTCAACCGTGCTATTTAAATATTAATAAACCTAAAACAAAAGATGTGCACGGTGTAAGGTACGGTTCAACATAAAATCCCAGCTTATTATAGGCGCTTTGAATTTTGCCGAGTTTCCAGACCATAACTCGATTGACTATGTTTCCACTTAGGTGCAAACGACAGTATTTAAAGTATTTAAGTCTGTCTTATTTGAAGAAACACTTAAGGTCACTTGAAAAAACAATTATTATGCGTTTTTATAGAATTAACCAAAACATACCGGTGAAGGTATGAGTTTTATTTCTTTTGTAAAAAAAGAAACCCCAATATTACTTTTCTGTTATATAGTTTTGGAAGTAGAAAAGTACGACTGCTTGGGCAATAAAGGGGTATCTCTGCCGAGCAATGAAACAACTGACGTTTCAGACAGTATCTGGCTTCAATACTCTGATCGTGTCTACGTGCCTTTCAGTTGTCCAATTATTAAAGATTGTAAGTAACTTTTAAATACTGTACATATATAAATACATTACCTAACTAATGCTTTTAAGCAAGGTTCTGCTCAGGGTCTATTAAATTGCGAGGTATTTTCTGTTAACAAACAAGAGGTCCTATCGCGTGTATTCTAAAAGCTCACTCACTCTCAATGAGTGGCCCCTCACTCAATAAGTGCAACTCAACACTCAATGAGTCTCCACTCACCCACACTGAGTATGAGACTACACTCACTCTCTAACCATTCAATTGAGTGGTTGGAGAGTGAGTGTAGTCTCATACTCATGCAGTGAGGGTGAGTGGAGACTCATTGAGTGTTGAGTTGCACTTATTGAGTGTGAGACTGCGAGGGGCCACTCATTAATATTGAGTGTCAGTGTAAGTGAACTTTTAAAATACAGGCGTATGACTAATAGAGGGCCGCCAAAGCTTCAAAATATTACTTTTGATGGCATTTTTTGTTACAAGCAGGCAACCATGCTAAATCATATCGGATAGTGTATACTTTGAAGGTGAGGGGTGTTGGCAGTCGTGATTATTGATTTATATACTAAAATTTCGAGTTTTTTGAAAGCACAATGTGATGGATGGGATACCTGTAAAGCGATGCCTATTTACGTTTGTGTATTATTTGAATTACAAATTCAGAATGCTATCCAATCAGTGTGCCTGAAGTTCTGATTATTCTAATTCGCATAGCTCACAATTATAAACAAACAAGAAACATGGCGCAAATTCGCCTAAATATAACACTTGGAAGAACAGCCACAACAATCTGAAAACTTTTTGTTACAAGCAGGCAACCAGCATAGAAATGTAGCTTAATAATAGCTTATGTATCAAGATGACTAGACCGGTTGCCTTCCGTGTATCACAAGACAGTATACTGTTGAACCGGTGAGTTAACTGTCTGAGGATATGAGCAACACTATTCTTGGGTTTCACCCACGTGACCGACAGCTATATTGGATTGCTAAAACAATAGGAAGTTTGTGAATAAGAATAGAGCTAAATCCCAATGGGATTCATTTAGGACACAAATATGGCCGCCGTTTTATTGTTTTGGGGCCCAAATATGGCCGCCGTGACGTCACGTGAAAGCCACCAATACTATAGTACAAAAGCTCAGCTTTATAACAGTAGATAGATGGCGGTATCGGCAAATTACCAAAATAAAACAAAGTAATTTACGAATATGAGACTTTCCTGTAGCTACCAGATCTAATAAATTTCTGATTCTTGGCAAGCTTACCTTTTTGTGGCCTTTCTTCGAAGTATTATATTTAGGTCTATTCACGCCATATTTCTTGTTTGTTTATGATTGTGAGTTATGCGAATTAGGTTAAGCAAAACTAGAGGCACGCTGATTGGATAGCATTCTAAATTTAGCTAATTCAAATAAAACACAAACGTAAATAGGCAGCACTTTACAGATATCGCATCCATCACATTGTGCTTTCAAAAAGCTCTAAAGTTTTGTGTATAAATCAATAATTACGGCTGCCAACACCCCTCACCTTCAAAGTATACACCATCCGATACGATTTAGCATGGTTGCCCGCTTGTAACAAAAAATGCCATCAACGGTGTTTTTGAGACACTTTTATCGAGGTTGGCGGCCGTCTATAAATGAAGCTGATAATATTTTTAGATAAGAATTTTGATAATTACTGTACATATTATACAATCAGAAGTCAGTTTTCTAGGATCAAGTCAGTCATCAGGCCTTTACTTGATTTGAAAAATGTAGTATAGCAATGTAGCATAAAGGAAATGTACCTTATTTATTATCATTGTTTTGGAGCTTATTGCGGTACGTTTTTAATTTTCCTAACCTAGTTGACCTCACCCAGGCGCTTAAAGACCTGCAGAAGTTGGTGGCACGGACCAGCAGAGCAAAACGAAATGCACCAAACAATTTACAAGGTAACTAATTAAAAAACATTATTTAAAAATATAGATTACTACATAGTGTAAATGCGTACGTACGATTTTAGAATTGTACAAAGAGAAAAATAGCGTTTTCTTTTTTAAAAATGTACTTTATTATATAAAATAGAGTGTTTTATTTATGTTTCCGCCACTAATAAAAACGATAACTCACATGTGTGATTATTTATGATAATCTCACATGTGTCGATTATCACGAGATGCATTGGAGTTTACTGCTCTATTTTTGTGGGGAAATAGGACTATTTTTTTTATAGTAAACATAAAATAATATAATAATACATGAATGCTTGGAAATTTAACATTTATTTTTCGTGTCATATATCAGCCTAGTCAACACTCAAAATAAATGTCATATTTCCGCACATCCATGTATTTTCTATTTATTTCACAATGTAGACGTATTTTTACCGTTTAATCCGTGCTGGGATAATTTGTAATCAATGACAGAAGTTCTTGTTTGTTATATTTACTTTTTTTCATTCGTCGAGCGAAGTCTTATGATAAAGTGTGACTGTGAAGTAAAAATTGAGTTTTGTCTTATTTGAAAGAACACTTATTATTTCTGCTTTCTTTCGCGTTCGTCGAGAGTTTATATAACTAGCAAAACGTTAACCAGCGCAACGTTAAGGAGCACGTGTGGCGTGTTCTGTTAGCGCGCTGCCTCTCACCAGAAGTTAAGCCCGGTTAGACGGGGTTGGTACTTGGATGGGTGACCGCTTGCGATTGACCCCGTTGTTGAACTTGGAATTCATGTGAGTAGAGTTACTTCGAGGGTTTTCGCCGGGTTACTCGCTTTTTAACACCTACATCTTAACTGTAGCTGGAGCGCCTTTGATATGCTTCGACACGGCCACGTTGATCTGCGTCCTTTGTTGAGGCTATTTTCCATTACGTCCGCTTTGCCGCGCGAGCAAAGCGCACGTAAAGAGAAACGGCCTTAATTCAGCCGCTGGCTGCAAGTAATTGAGATGACTGGCCCCCAGTCTTTTATCCTTTCAAAGTGCCTGTGAAGCGAAAATTAAGTCTGACGTATTTGAAAGAACACTTAAAGGGCGACTCCAGTCAAAAAATAAGTTTAAAAAAAAAAAAAAGACATTTAAGTATAATGTTTAAAAATAATGTTTTAGTTGTAATATACTTTATGCGTTTTGTCTCCGCCATTTTAGAGTTTGCTCGGCGGCTTAAACTCTTATAGTACAGCGAGAATTTATTTTGATTTTTGACGTCATTGAGTACCAGGGACAAAAAACAGGCACTCAATGACGTCAAAATTGAAAAAAAACAAAAACCGCTGTACATTAATTTTGCGCCGTCGAACAAACTACTGTATACTATATATGGCGGCCTTCACAATATTAAAATACGAGTATATATGACTGCATGTGACGTGAGATGTTTAATTTGCATTTGCCTTTTACTCTGTCATTTTAAGTGTTATTTGTTTAGGTAATAGCATGGTTTCGAATGCAATTTGGGAAAAACATGCACGAGTGAGTTTTTCAAAGACTATCAACAGGGCCGGCGAGAGCAAAACCCGGGCCCCTGGACTGATATGTACGGGGGGCCCTCCCCTAAATTTACGTGAAATCAGTATGAATGCATGATGGCTAATTATAAGACGTTACGCTACATTATAAAGACGTTACGGTACATTATAAGACGTTACGTTACATTGTAAGACGTTACGTTACATTCTAACACGTTACGCTACATTATAAGACATTACGTTGCATTGTAAGACGTTACTTCAGATTCTGTGACTGTGCGCTATCGAAATTTTTTTGTATTCCGTTGGTATTAAGTTAAGACTTCTAGTATCCAAAACTAAAATCTAGTATCCCATGGATATCGGTATACAGCAAATTTCAAGCCCTGGGTACACAATGGTTTCAATATTTCTTTGGTCTGCATTAAACCAGTCACTAGTGATTGACGTCGCGACGGGCGACGCGGCCCGGCTAGGGTATTCCCCCCCCCCCTTGCCCCCTCTCCCCTTGCCCCCCTCTCCCCTTGCCCCCCTCTCTCGCCGGCCTTGACTATCAAAATGGCCAGAGTCCGAAGAACGAGTGCTATTTGAAGTTTTGAAAAACTCACGAGTGTATGTTTTTCCAGATCGCACGAAAAACCATGCTTCCCGTGCTATTACGTATTGATAATAAACATGAAAAAATGTTCAAGCAACTGTACTTACAGTTTTCTTTTGGCATTGTCCACTCCTCGTATATTTGGTTGTTTAACAAGGCTTTGGTTCTTCTACCACACTCGAGAAAGTTTACTAAAAGCATTAAAAATCTTCTAGTTTTTTGCAGACACTTTACTTGACAATAATAAGGAATACTTAGCTTCAAATTTAAACGAAATGTTTTCCTTTACTCCAATGTTGGCCGCCATCTTGAGCCTGGGTACGAGATTGGAAAATGTCATCAGTCAAAATCTGTTGTAGACCGTGATTGGCTCTTTTCAATTTTTATTGTTTTTGATTGGTTCAATGGATTCAAAAATGTGCACTGTATTTCCTTTTTTCTGCACTATATTTCCTTAAAACTGCACTGCTCTTAGCCAATCAAAATTGAGGACATTTTTCATGTATATTATTACAAATAAAACAAATTAAATTTTCGTTTCGTTGGACTTCAAAACATACTTTTGACAAGCGTGTTTGCTGGACTTGATGCAACATTGTGACAATAAACCACTAGCCAATGCGAACGCTGATACGATATTTTTTACTACTGAAAAATTAATACTGAAACTACTGAAAACTACTGAAAATCACTAATCAGAAAACCGTTACGATACTTTTTCAATAATAAACAATTATTGGACGACTGACTTTTTTTATATTAAGAATTATCACGGTTAATCAAGGTCGAAGTCTGTGTTGTATATCTGCTAAAGCTGAAGGCTGAGGCTGACAATGCGGTCTGAGACCTTGATAATTCTTGATATAAAAAAAATTATTATATAAAATAGAGTGTTTTATTGATTTTTCCGCCACTAATAAAAGTGATAATCTCACATGTGCGGTTATTTATGATAATCGCACATGTGACGATTATCGCTGAATCAGCATTATAGTTTAATACAATTTTTGCAAGGCAATAGGACAATTTTTTTACAGAACAATACATGGATGCTTGGAAATATGAAATTCATTTCTCGTGTTGAACAGGAAATGTCACTCGTTCGCTTCGCTCACTCGTGAGATATCCTGGTCAACACTCGAAATAAATTTCATATTTCCGCACATCCATGTATTATTCTCCATATAATTCTTGATATCAATAATTGATTTATTATAATTTCCCTCCATCAGAACCAAGAAACGTTCAAAAAATGCAATTCCAAAGATAGTTGCTTCTTTTCCGCGTTTTTCTTCGGTTTGCCAAGCTGGAAAGGTTGACGTCAGCACATGCATGATAAATTATTTTTCCTACAGATAATAATCTGTAATTCCTAAAAATCGATGGACTGGATATGCTTCCGAATCTCAATAAATCTAAAACTCTACACTTCATATTCATTGCAGTAGAATTTTGTTTATGTGCTTGCGAAATAGTACTGGTTTATCTGATGGATGTATATTGTTGTTCTTTTTAGTTAGCATTATTCAAGTGAACCTGACCATTACCAGTGAGACGTTTAATAAGACTTTGTCAAATGTCCTCTCTGGCGACTACAACACACTAACCAACAGGCTGACGACTGTGGTAAGTAATAGTACTGTGCATGTTACTTTGTAGAACTATATACAGTACATGTAAATGTACAACGCTGGTCGGGGCGTAGTTTGCCCTAGCTGGCGTTAGTGAGACATGAATCAATGACTGTATTTTCAGTATTGTGTTTCGTTCTCACAGACTTTTACAAGTGTTTGAATAACTTATTGGAAATACCAGAAAGTCGAACTAGTCTGCAGTGACTGACTGGGTTTAAAATCTGCTCCGGGAAATGTTGTTGAAGGAGCACACTATAATTGGAAAGTTGAGATGATTGACTGTGGTCCTTTGACCCAGTTTAGTTTGGTTCTCCATTTTGAACTGGCTTGGCTCCCTTCTGAACTAGCCCAGCATGCAGCCTTCAGATAAACTGGTCTACTGGGAGTATATAGCCAGTCCGCTGCTGTTATTTTATTTTATTTAAAAATATTTATACACGGTAGCCTGTTCAACTAAATTACAGTTGTTTTTCAAAGGGCCGTGTGCTAGATAAAATAACAATTACATGCGCTACAAATATTAAAGACTACCTAAACTAATACAGTAATGTTTACTAAAAATTATATTTACAGTTAAAAATGTGATTATATAAAAAGTTTTAAGAGTATAAAAACATTCATTATTTCCTCATTAGGTAAGGCATTCCAGATCACGAAACTCTGTAACCGAAACTTCTTTTCATGGCATTTGTGTTAGGTTTTGGTAACAAAAGCATATAATTATTACTTCTTAAGTCATAACTGTCTCGGTTAATTATGGAGAACAAGTTAAGATAATGTAAGCAATGCTCGCATACAATAGTTTTATGATACGATGCACAACAATGTGGGGCAAATCAAAGAATTGATTTCAAGAAAGTGAATGCTTGGATCCTTGGTTGCTCTTCCAAGTGGATTCAGTTTTATCTCTTTTCTACATCTTTAATTTTGTGAGATTCTAAAATTTATTAAACTTTTACATCCTTTTGATAGATTGATGCTGCTTTGAATACTAGCTCTGATTACAAAGGCGTTAATGACTTCAGTTACAGGTAACTTTTCCCAAATCACTTTTCCATAACCACAGGCATGAATTATAACAATGTTTCGACTCGTTTAAACATATTTTTGGGTTCTGATTTTTCAAATGTACGTCCTTTTTCGTGGTTTGTCTCGTTCGTTTTTCCCCGTTAATTTGCCGATTTTTGTTACGCTTATCGTGTTTTTTACTTTATAGTTTACCATTGTGTTGTTTACTATAGTTAAAAACGTTTTATTTTTACAGAAAGGGGAGTGTCATAGCAACGTTCCACGTCGAGATAACTGGCCCAAACAGTGCCGTAGCCGTACGCCAATCGCTAGAGAATGAAATAACTTCTGGAATGTTGGGTGACTTTACGGTCAACGCAAGCCTCTTGGAAGTTGGACAAGTTGTTGATGGTATTTAAAAGACTATTTTACTTTTTAATTTGTAAATTGTTGCATGCTTACAGACACAGTAAGGATTTTATACGGTGGAGCGGAAAGATATTGATTTAAAAATTTTTTAGTGGTAACGATATTAAAGCTGATTGATTGGTTGATTGATTGATTGATTGATCGATCGATTGAGTGATTGATTGATCGATTGATTGATTGATTGATTGATTGATTGATTGATTGATTGATTGATCATAGTTATTAGAACATATGGTTTGGAAGCTCTATTGTCTTTCAACTTGAAGTAATGATCATGTTGAAAGACAATTCCTTATATGGAAGTAAATTCTATGAACACGTGACGAGGAAGCACCACAACACGTGACGATGAAGGACCACACTAATTAAACCCGATCGTTGCTATTGGATGACTGCTTCATTATACAGCAAATAGAATACTATGAAGAATGACATACAACAATGATTTTGGACGACTTTCCAAACCATGTATATGTTCTATTAACTATGGATTGATTGATTGGTTGATTGATTGATTGATTGATTGATTGATTGATTGATTGGTTGGTTGGTTGGTTGGTTGGTTGATTGATTGATTGATTGATTGATTGATTGATTGATTGGGTGTTTGAGTGATTGAGTGATTGGGTGTTTGAGTGATTGAGTGATTGAGTGATTGGGTGTTTGAGTGATTGAGTGATTGAGTGATTGAGTGATTGAGTGATTGAGTGATTGAGTGATTGAGTGATTGAGTGATTGAGTGATTGAGTGATTGAGTGATTGAGTGATTGAGTGATCGATCGTTCGATCGATCGATCGATCGATCGATGGATTGATTGATTGATTGATTGATTGATTGATTGATTGATTGATTGATTGATTGGCTGATTGATTGCGTGCGTGCATGCATGCTTGCTTACTACGTGGTTGTTTAATTTAGGAAGGTTTTTAATATTTTAGTTTTTAATTTATACAAGTGTAATTTATTATAAATAGATCTCTTATACTTTTATTTTAAATTTTTGCTAAAAGGGGACGCCTTAAAACGTCGAAAAGTTTTAAAAAGTTTTCTTAAAAATATTTTTGTTAAAAAAATCTTATTTTTAGAATATATAATTGTTGTTAAAACTAAATAAAAGTTAGTGGATATTTTTTATCAATTGCAAGTAGGTAAATATTATTTTTTTTACAGACAATGGAGTGTATTCGCCATGGACTACTTGGAGTAGTTGTACGAAAACATGTGGAACTGGTGAACAAGTCAGACGCCGTTCATGTAACTCTACGGTTCCCTTAGCTTGCGCTCATGAAGGCCTTTCTGTAGAAACTCGATCTTGTTATTTGAAGTATTGCTCAAATGGTATGCATAGATAATTTTACGCAGATATGAAAAAGGTTCAATCTCTCTCTGGAACCCCCCCCCTCCCCCCCCGGTAGAATTTCACGTTTTCACAACCTTTCTTAAAACAGTGGGGATTTTACCTTGGCTTGCCAGCTTTGCTTGCTTGCGTAAGCTTTGTCATACTGCTATTGAGTATTTATGCAAATGATGATTGTTTATGAGTGCACTGATTATAAGAATATTTTTAGCAGGCTGTCGCCTCGTTGAATGGAACATTCTATCTTTCACGAAATAAGAATATTCTTACCATTGTGCGAATGAAAACATTCATTGTTATTATTTTTTTTCTAATCAAATAGCGATGATTTGCTAAGATGTTATACATATAATGACTACTATACTGACTGCTGGTCTGCTACTCAGTGCCGGATTGACGTTCCCAGGGCCGGGGGCAAAAATATTTTAGGGCCGGTCACAAGCTCCATCCCCGGAGTACGGTGAACTGAAAGCGTAGGTTGATCGGATCATTGGAGGTTCGTACTTTAGGCTGCCTCAGGCGCCACTCCCCTCCAGCTTTCAAACAGAAGGGGGCCCGTGGCTGAGATAGCGTGTGATTTTCTCAGGCTAGTTCGGACTTTCAAAGAGAAACTGCATAATTTTTTTATTCACTCATTTTTATGGGCCGCTCAGAATCTGGAGCCAGGGGCAAATGCCCCCTTTGCCCCATAGGTAATCCGCCACTGCTGCTACTGAATGCTGCTAGCCACTCTCGACTGCTGCTAGAGAGACAGACGTCAGGTGTCTAACCGTGACTTCAGTTCTGTCACTATACTGCGCTTGCGCTGCTCATTTGTTGGTTAGTCAGTGCTTTGCTGCGCAAATTACTATCTTCTTTCTCAACACGTACTACACGTCTGTCTAATCAATGTGACGTTTAGACGCCGTTCACACGAGTTCGGAGCGAGTTGAAAACGGCGCTAAAAAGTCACAAAACGCCGTTGCGTTCACACGGCACCGGATCGAAATTGTGTGAAAACGGCGCTCTAACCGGAGCGTTTTGAGAACGATTTATATACGGAGCAAGATTAAAACGGAACCCTTGGCGGTGTCGTGTGAACATAAGATCCTGCACTTTTTCGCTCCGCTTTAGTACTCAGTTCCTAAATTTTCAGCTCCTAACCAAACGGCTGGCGTATTTTTCAGCGATGGAAAACTTTATTTATCTTCTCGACTTCTGCTAAGAACTTGTGCTGCTGCATGTTTAAACAATTATAACATTATTACAACAATGACTAGCCAAATAGGAGAAGATTAAGTCAAAAAGGAGAGTTCCTAACAGAAAGACTAAAATTGTAAACCTAGAATGCACCATACACTTTGGTGGGATAATTTTCTTTGAATTGCTCCTCGGTTTCCATTTACTTTTGACGAGATATAGCTATTTAAACGGTGCACATGAAATACTGGATGTACACCAGAAGGTTCCGGAGTCGTGTGAACACCTTCAAAGCGTCGTTAAATTATGACGGATTCGTGTGAACGTAACCACATTTTACCGTTTATTTTCTATACCGGACTCGTATGAATGCAGTCTTAATCGCATTTAACTTTGAACCAAGGCTTAAAATAATGTTCAGAACCACACCGGTCAAGTGATTTTGGCCTGTCATTGACCGGTGACCGCGGCCATTATTTTGAGTGCTTTTAACCTTTCTCGCTAGAGTATATACCTTCCTTACGGGTGGTACCCATAAGCCCGCAATATGTTTTTCCAACTTTGTTTCTACGATAATCTCCCCTGCAGGTTTTCTTAGTTTTGTAGGATACGAATCTGATAGGACATTCTTATTCTTTTAACAGAATGTAACAGAGTGTTTACTGATGATAGAGGAAACTTTTCATCGCCTCGGTTGAACGGCAAGTATCCGGCCAAGGCCGAGTGTGTGTGGCAAATTAAAGTTGATGAAAATCATACTATTGTTATGGAGTTTGAGGAGTTTGATTTGGAGGAGGACAAGAAATGCTTGTTTGACTACGTCGGCTTTTATGATGGCGAGTTCGCTGATCCTTCATCACATAGCAACAAACTGCTGATGCGTTTCTGTGGCAACAGTACTCCACCACGTTCCCACCCACCTTATGGCTACCCGATTAACTCTTCTGACAGCGCTATGACAATCAAGTTCAAAACGGATTCGACTAAAGAACGCAAAGGGTTCACCGCAATATGGTACAAAGTGTTGAAATGTAAGTTAAAAACTACGAGTTTTTGTAAAAAATAATGTTGCTTATAGTCTTCAGATAGAACTTCGTGGGAGAGAAAGCAGGAATTAATAAAGGTGGGCGAGGAAGGAGTAAAGGTTGAGAGAAAGATGGTAGAAAAGTGGGTAGGGAAGCTAGGACGCAATTGAAAAAAGGGATGTGCGGTGGGAGGTATTGTAGGGAGGGCTGAAAGGCGAGATAGTGGGGAAGGGGTATTAAAACGCAGGTAAATTTTTCTAAAGTTTATATAAATTATTTAACAAAACATTATATCGTATTTTCTATAGATAAATACTGACTTTTGGTTAATTACAAATAATATTTGGCATTTCAGTCGATTAAACTGCATGTTTTAGGAATTTATTAATAAAGAAGAATTTCGAGTGTGAGAATATATGTATTTTAAGACGAAACCAAGACCAGTTGCGAAATGCAACATCAAGGCCTTCTGGATAGGAATTGAACCCGCGACCCTGCCATTCTAGTGCAGTGCTCTGACCACTGAGCTACATGTATGTGGAGGCCGTTGCCAACAGCTTAGTCAACAAGTTATTTATATATAATAATGATGATAATGCCGGGAACGAATTGGGTGTATTACAAACAATATTTGGCTTTTCACTTGATTAAACTACTTATTCTAGGGATTTTTGGTGAAGGAAAATTTGGACTGTGAGAATGTATAATATATAGTATATGTCTTATACATGCATAGGTTCGAAACCTTAAAGTGCCTATGAAACAGAAATGATGTTTGTCGTATTTGAAAGAACACTTAAAATGATAGAGTAACATCTTCTTCAGTTTTTCGTTTCCTTGCTTCGTTCTTGAGATATTTCCGTTTGTTTGATATTAAACATTTTGACGTCACACATGCATAATGTTATCGAAAAAGTTATATAACTTTGCTATTATCAAATATAATCACTTGAAAATCTATGGCATGTTTCGTGTTGTGGGCGAAATACACCCACATGCTTCCTTCGAATTAATTTGGTTTGATAATAGAAAAGATATATAACCTTCTCCGATAACTCATTATGCACGTACGACGTCAAAATGTTTAATTTGTATATCAAACAAACTGAAATATATCAAGAACGAAGCAAGGAAACGAAAAACTGCAAAAGATGTTAATCTATCATTTTAAGTGTTCTTTCAAATAAGACAATTCTCTTCTTTCTCCTCCCTCGAGTAAGCAACCTCCTGCTTGTTGCGAACTGAATTAAAATAAGCGGCTCCCCCCTCACTTTCTCTTTAATCAGATCTGATTCATTGCTCATAATTTCTATCTTTAATATAATCAAACGGTCATTTATAGTAATTTTGTACTAAATGCCTCGTCGCAATTACTTGAAATTCACATGTTTTTGTCTTTTTAGTTCATCTACGGCGTTCTAATGTGGTTCCTCAATCCGTAACTACGCTATCTTTGATCTACAATCCATGGTCGACGACAAAGGCTGCTGCTATTCCAATGGGAAGAGCTACAACATGCCCAGAAAGCTTGTAAGTAATTTACAATACTCTCACTAAACTTCGTTAAAACTAACTTAGGGGCTGATTATATGAGCCGGGCTAGCCCGGTTAACTTGGCTCACGCGATTGATTAGGATCTCACTGTGGTTTTGAAACTCGCATAAACTAAATTTACAAAGAAGAATTGGTTTAGTTTAGATGTAAACGAATCCTAACATTAATTCAATGGCCGAGGAAAGAATTTCGTGACACGAGCCAGCCGGACTAGTTAGCCGGACTAGCCCCGGGCTCATATAATCAGCCTCTTAAACAGTAACTTGGTGTTAATTGCATTTATCAGAACTAGTTTTACGAGCTCTGCATGGTTAGTTATAAGTCTATTTTGCTCTCTCTCTTTCCAACACGTTTTTTCTGTAGGGTTACCCTGCTGTCCGGGTACCAGTACCAAGCACTTACGTTATTGGACGTGGTTACCAAGCACTAATAACAAGAAGCTTGGAACTAGTAAAACGTTGTCCCGGGTAGGCGAGTTATCCCTACCAAACGCGTAGTTACAAGGACATACGAGAGCTAGGGTAACCCGGGTGCTAGGGTAACCCTACCTCCTTATAAACAGGCCCTACGTCGTCATTAAATCGGCCTGATTAGTTATTATTTTTCTCTCTGATCTTTCTTTTTTAGGGGTGACAAAGATTGTTATTTTTATGGCAAACAAAACGTAATCAGCAGAGTCATCTCTGTTTATCTCAACCGCGATCTTCCTATTGAAAGCTCGGATCCTGTTTTTGTTAATTTTGAGCATATTCTGGTACGTATATTGTAAAGATCACATTGATTGGTGTGCATATCCGAATCCTCTAGTCTTTGAAAGGATAATTGCACGCGTTGGAATATAACCATTGATTTCTAATTAGGTTAATAGTTACACTAAGGGGCTGTTTACATGAGCCGGGCTAGCCCAGTGAGTTCTATAGATAACTGGAGTGATATCTTTGTGGCAATCTTGTTCCCAGAACCCACGATCCTTTTGGGCCTGAAGTACGTATAGTTCCAGTCTTCTACGCGGTCTGCTCAAGTCTGATCTGGTCAAAAGACCGCGTAAGAGACTGGAACTGTACGTACTTTAGGCCTACATGTCCGCCATGTTTGGCTTCAATCTTTGCCCAGTGAATGACCAGCAGATATCACTCCAGTTATATATAGAGCTCACTGAGTTAACTGGGCTCACGCGATTGATTAGGATCTCACTGTGGATTTGAAACTCGCGTAAACTAAATGTATAAGGAAGAATTGGTTCAGTTTAGATGTAAATGAATCCTAAGGTTGATTAAAATTTCCTTTATTTGTGGCCGAGGAAAGAATTTCGTGACACGAGTTAGCCCGGCTCATGTAATCGGCCCCTAAACCTGTCTTCAACTGGCCATTGTGCCATTTAGACTCGGCAGGGTAGCCATGCATTGTTCTACAATACTCAGCTTGTGACAGCCATGCATAATGGGGAAATTCAGATTTGATTGCGGCACAGTTTGATTTTTCTATTTTTAGTAGCCTTCTAAAACGGCCCACCAAAGATTCTTGCAGTGGTTTTAACCGAAAAACGTTTTGCAAAAAAATGGCTCTTTAACTTTTTTTAAATTACTGCTATAGATTTCTTCCTCTGACAAGTAAAGTCGTCTGCATGGCGTTAGCCAGAGTAAAATAATGAAAGTCGACTGTAGCAGTGAAAGGGTTTAGCTATGTTTAGTATGGCAAACCATAAATTAATACTACATGTATATAGGCACTAAGCAAGACCAGACCGGAACTAATGGAATTGACTGCAAAAATAAAACCGTAAAGATAAAGATGGTGACTTGTATCAAACATTGTTTGTTCTTGATTATTGGTACTAGATAGGGCTTTAAAAAGATCAACGCGTTTGTAGGAATGTAGTTTTTTTATGTTTAGCTGATTAAGATTGCAAAGCATTGTGGTTAAATGTATAGCCGCCATCTTTTTCGGTACCCCAGACTTCAGGTTTTCTTTGGTTTAGTCCTGTGCACTTTATCCTGCGTTTTTGTGGACTTTGGTCGTACTTTTTCTCTACTCTGTGTTTTACAGGTTTTTTTCAACCTCGCACCCTGGGTTTTATCTTTGTTTTTCCACCCAGGGAGCGGAGATCCCGGAGATCCCGCACCCTGGGTACGAGGTTGTCTACATTTGTGCTTTACCCACAAAGTGGGATTATATTTATGACCTAACACCGACATAAGCCCTAACTCTAACAAGTAACGAGTTTACACATGCAGTATAACCCCACCAAATTTGCTACCGATCCGACTTTTATACCTGTCCCGTGTAATGTCGTATTTTTTCCAAGCACTATTAGTGCAAAAAAAAAGAAGTTTTATCTAGTCAGTTATTATTAGTAAAATTGATTGAAAAATTATTAAGGTACATCTTAGCTGCTTTTTGCTTGAATTATGTAGGATGAAGATCTGTTTCCATATTCGTACACTGGGAGAAAAACGTGTGTCACCTGGGATCACTCAATCACGTAAGAATTTTATTAATTATGCATTGTTTTCATTAATGGTTTGTGCAGCCTTTCTTGTAATTGTCTTTTCAGTCTTCGCGTGTTCTCGTTATTCACTGATTGCTTTTTTTTGTCGTAGGTCTCCTCGATTTGGTGCGTGGACCAGGCGCGGCTGTTATTCGTCATTCAGTAACCTCACTCACACCTTTTGTAAATGTCTTCATACTGGAGTCTTTGCTGTACTTGGAGAAGAAGAGGTAGACACATTCAACACCTCTTTTAAATTGGTTGATTTTAAGTTCAGTTTATTATATCAAATACAGTGTGGTTCATAGCAACATACAATACAACGAAAAACGAATAAATTTTTTGACCCTGCATGAATTAAAATTATTAGTAGGAAATTTTGGATAAAGTTCAGATAACTATTTAATTCATATAGTGCTTTATACAATATTGCCATATTTGTGCTATTTTCAAGACGTATAATCTAGTGAATTATATTTCTTAATGAAGAAACAAATTTGATAAAATGAAAACGATCTGATATGATAACGATAAGATATGATAATATAAAATGATCCATTGTTCATAAACGTATTTTCACTTTCTTAAAACAGGTTCCGCCAAAAGACTTGCACCTAAAGGCGAACGTTTACCTTGGAGTAGCAGTATCTTTAATTTTCATTATTTTGACTGTTCAGACTTTGGCAACAAGAAAGTAAGTATGTTTACTTTAAGTGGCTCGACAAGACATGTATTGTATTTGTATGCATATTTTCCCACTTTTACACACACGCATGTCTGTATTTATTGTTGGAATATAGTAAGGTTAGATATACTGCCGAAACAGAGAACGTAGGAGTATTTGTTGTTGTTGTTGTTGTTGTTGTTGTTGTTGTTGTTGTTGTTGTTGTTGTTGTTGTTGTATTTATTGTTGTTGTATTCTTTTTGTTACGCACAGTTTTCATTGCTACCATTTTCCATTACAGTTATTCCTACACAAACGAATGGACAACAAACTACCAGCATCAACACCACCACTGGACCAATATCACTATGACTACAACCATCAACACTATCACAACAACTAATATCACTGCTAGCGTTAACAAATAACTTCATCACATTCGTCACCAACAATGACGGAAACGCGACGACGTCCGGCGACAACATAAGGACCTTTAGCAAAGATAACGGGAACGTCAGTGACGACGTCCTTCATTCAATGTAAAATCCAAAAAATGAATTCATGCATCGTCCTCGTTGTACATGTTACCTCAACGAAATCATCTTAGCGTATGCAGAACGACGTATTACACAGTGAAAGTACGTTGTTGGGTGAGTTTGACGCTAAGGTCTGACGTTAACCATTATTAAACATCCCCTTTCAAAGATTCCAAACAAAACTAGAACGAAGCGAGCAATCTGAATTACGACATTTAAAGGAAATCATGCGTCACTGACACTGCAGTTTCATGAGCTTGATGTATATGTTTCGACCTTCAAAAAGCTTTAGGTTAACATCAAATTCAACCAAAAGCTTCCATGCACTGTTCAATGTGTTAAGGTCGTCCTGAATACGTGAAGAGAACATCAGTTGACGTTGTATGCACAACGAGGACGGTACAGGGGTTACTCTTGGGACTTCAAATTGTTCATTGTCTTTGTTTTAGATGTAAATTTCTTTTGTACGAAGGATGTTATCACGGCGTTCCCGTTTTGTTTGCTAAATGTCCTAACAACAACAACAACAACAACAACAACAACAACAACAACAACAATAACAACAACAACAACAACGACAACAACAACAACAATGACGACACCACCACCAACAACAACAACAACAACAACAACAACAACAACAACGACAACAACAACAACAACAACAATGACTCCACCAACTTGTAGAACCTTTAATGAGATAATAATCGTAATGCATACAATCAAGTAACCTCGTTTTACATGCAAGGCCTATCATTTTGTTATGCTATTGTTTTCCATTCTGTAGAAAAATTAACACAGGAGAATTTTTCCACTTATTTGAAACACTGGTATCAGGTGTTCTCGTTGTGATCTTTCTTACTGGTGCTCATGTTCCTGCCGAGAAAGTAAGTAAATAAATCGTTTAGAAATTCCTTTCTAGTTAAGGTGGGGCGGGGGGGGGGGGGGGGGTACTTACAATAAAAGGTCAAACAGAAATAGAATCTGAAACAAAGTATTGCCGTATTCTTCACTCCTAGGGTTTATCAATCCTTGTTTGTGTTTATAGCGTGCAAAATAATGTAGTTAATCCAAACGGTGTATATTTGCATATTAATTAATTTTCAGCGTTTTCGTTGTCTTTCTTTGTCCAGTATTACATATGTCAGTGGTTACTATGTCTTTAGAATGCTTAAAACATTTTTTCTTTTGTGCCGCCCGTTTTTCTATACTCTTCCTGTTGAGAACCAAATTTACAACCCTTTTATTTCTAAACGATATGCGACTATCACAGTGACAGTGACGGTAATGGTGATGGTAACGGTGGCGGTCACGATGATGGTAACGGTGACGGTAACGATGGTGGTAATGGTGATGGTAACGGTGACGGTAACGATGGTGGTGACGGTGATGGTAACGGTGACGGTGACGGTAACGATGGTGGTGACGGTGATGGTAACGGTGATGGTAACGGTGATGGTAACGGTGACGGTAACGATGATGGTAACGGTGATGGTGACGGTAACGGTGATGGTGACGGTAACGGTGACAGTGATGGTAACGGTGATGGCAACGGTGACGGTAACGGTGATGGTAATGGTAACGTTAACGGAACGGTGACGACATGCCAGATAGTCCGTGTAACTCGTGCGTTGTAGATACAGTCGTTGGCACCTAAGCGTGTACACCGCCCGTCAAAACATGTTTTATGTTAATGTCAAAGTTGGAAACGTATTGGGTTTTCATTGAACCAATGCATTATTGTCACATGAATGTGCCCTTAGCCAATCACGTCTCGCCAATCCCACGGTGTTGATTTCAAAACGGTTAACTTTGACTTAAATTTAGAACATGTTTTGACGGGCGGTGTACACGCTTAGGTGCCAACGACTGTAATTGATAAATACTTTTGATGACTATTGAAAATGTTTACTAGTTGATATATAATTTCAAGTTATAGTTTGGCTTACGTTTGCTATTCTATATTTTCAGGAATTGTGTGGTTTTCTTGCTTTTTTCCTGTATTACTTGGTACTTTCTCAGTTTACTTGGATGTTTCTTACAGTCATTTGGATCCAAAACTTGCTAAAAAGATATCTTTCAGAAAGAGTGAAGATTAACTTCGTATATTTCATACTGGGATGGGGTAAGGCACTTACAAAAAATATAGTAAGTTGGTTAGAATGTAGCTCTGGATTTTCCAGACAGACAGACAGATAGACAGATAGACAGATAGACAGACAGACAGACAGACAGACAGACAGACAGACAGACAGACAGACAGACGGACGGACGGACGGACAGGCAGGCAGACAGGCAGGCAGGCAGACCCGCAGGCAGGCAGACCCGCAGGCAGGCAGACATGCAGGCAGGCAGACATGCAGGCAGACACACACAGACAGACAGACAGACAGACAGACAGACAGACAGACAGACACAGATAGACAGACAGACAGACGCACGCACGCACGCACGCACAGACAAGACGAGCTGTTGTAAATCCCATACAGTTCGGCATAGTGTATCTATTTATACTTAACACATTTTTCTCAAGATAGCCTGCCCTTGCACGACGAGTAGAACATGCATGCAACATGACGTTATTCAGCGTTAAATAGTGAAAGGCCGTCTTGTTAGCAATGAGTTAATTTTGTGAATATTTTTTATCTAGGAGTTCCTTTGGTTCTTGCAGGCGTTGCTGGAAAAGTAGACATTGATCAGCATGGGAATAAAGATAATGTGTTAGTATATAATTTGTATAAATTCTACACCAAGAGTTGTAATGGTATTGAATACCCCAATATGGTTGTGTTGGTTCGTCGGACGTTTGTCAGCAGACTCTTTTCGTAAACCGCTACTCAAACAGCATATTTTCTAGTTTTAAGACACGGATTTCTTATCCATCCAAGTCTGCTTTTGTTCTTTGTCTTTTGTCCTGATTGCCTATTCAATGACGTTCGTAGTGAATAAACTATTCCTTGTCTAATATATATATATTTGTTTTATTCTTAGCTGTTGGGTTTCAATAGCGGGTGTGGGAACAGTCTGGGGCTACGGTGCTCCAGTTTTCGCCATGCTATTGGTTAGTAAAAACACGTTTTATGTAATAAATATATTAAAAAATATCTCATTGATTTCACCGATATTTTTCACTGGAATTATATCAAAGTATGAAAACTTACACAAAAAAGGCCAACTTTATATATATACGGCAATTTAAAGATGAAATGCAACGGATTTTTGGCTAAAATTAGAAAAGATGCATTAAATTAGATCTTGACATGTCGCACTGTATATAGGTATTTAGTATCAACCAACTAGTGGTCTATTACAAATTCGGCATTCTGATTGGCTAAGTTACTAGTGGTCTATTGGTGATAGACCACTAGTAGGTTATCCAATGACAAACCTTCTTATAACTGGAATATTCCTATCCCGACCAATCAGGAGCCACGCCATATTCACGCTGCAAACAAAACCTGGAAACTAGGCCAAACATGGAGTCCGCTAAAATTTATATACGAGTGATGAAATCTCGAAAACATTGGCCCGAAAGTAATGGAAAATTGTTCAGTTTGACATTTTTGAATAAGAAAATGAATTCGCTTATGCCTATGGAGGATATCTACACCAAATTTGAAGCAAAATAATTACAATCTCGTTTTTTGTGAGCGATTGTTTATCATGTGCCATCGAACTACCCTACACCCCGAATGGGGAGACTCCTGCAAACAAAAAGGTATTAAACTATCTGAAAATTTGGAACAATGTTTGATAAGACTTATTTACATTAAAGAAAAGTTGTTAATGATTGATACTAAAACAATTAGACAACTCGCCCTCGTTTTCTACGAGCAGATAGTCAACTCGGCTTCGCCTCGTCGACTATCAGCTCAGAGAAAACTTGGTCTCGTTGTCTAATTGTTAAATATTTTTTGATGAATTTTGTTTGTGACGCCAGGCAGTGGCGGCGGAAGATGTTTTATATTGGAGGGGCTAATTCGTCAACAGAATGATAAAAAGTGTATCCCCCCTGCAAATTCTAGGCCTTTTTAGCCCCATTATCGAAAATTTTAGAAATATTGGTGGGGGTCTATAGCCCCCGTTCCGCCGCTTCCGTTCAAGTAAAAATATCTGTTTATATTAAATTCTCAAACTCATTAATAATTCATGAATTATCATAGCCAATCCATGCATCTTGCATTTCACGTATCGTAAAACGGCGCAGATGCGTAAAAATTCGACACGTGAAAACGAGGCGCACTAACTATGACGTCACGTATCCTGGGTTTTCCGTTCTACTTAAGTTGACACTTCAAGGCTATATTCGGTAAATAAGTACAAGTTTCAGGGACAGAGATTTTTGGTTGCATGTCATCTTTAATTCCACATTTCGTTGAATTAATGTTGTTTAATATTTCCTTCAGGTAAATATTGCTGTCTTTGTTTTTCTGTTACTGCCAAGAGCTAAAGAATACTACGACTGTCAGAAGCTGAGGTGAGTACACAATATTTTACTTAATCAGGTATCGTCTATGAGCTCGTGAAGGTCGTAAAAAATGTACCACAAGAAAAAATGTACCCTGTGAGCCCACTCTGTGAGCCTTGTACCCAGATCTTCGCGCAAAAGACAGACAGAAATACAAACCAATAGGAAAGCGCACAGATGACGTCGAATTCATGTTTGTCTGAGTTTACAATTTATTCTTGCATTTCCAAAAAAAGAAAATTTTCGGGTTTTTTTGTGCGCTTCGCTATTACTTTACGCCCTACTGCGAATTCTTGCGCATAATAAGACAAGTTACATTATAAAATGTATATAAACTTACAAATATTATAGTAGTTTGTACAGTATATGCCGACATTACATTACATGATATTGTAAGTAGTACGTATTGAATTTTAAACAAAATAACGAATATATCGAGATCTATAACAGTAGATACATGTATAAAGTCACATCTAAGACAGAGGCACATTGATGAATTTCAGAAGTCATTTAAAAACCATTCTTTTATTTTTTTAAAGTTGGCGTACTATATTAAGCGATACTCATTTAAAATTAATATATATTATGAATAGATTGAGCATGCCGCAACAGAGAATGTATTATATATATATATATATATAATAGTTATCTATTGCTTTGCAATTGGTCTACACCTACAAAAATGGAACTACAATATACCAAATGTGGAACTATGAATGCTAAAAGCGTTCAAAACTAATATTACTAAAAAAGTAATAAATCCATACAACTTATATCACACACTTACGGTGCAAAAAAGTAAACATAAAATTCACATTTTTTTCACAATGACCTTACATAAGTAAGGCCCGGTTCAAACGTCGCGCTTATCATGTGCCGAACCTAATTCGAAGTGTTAGGCACATGATGAGTTCGACGTTTGAATCAATTAAGTTCGACGCCCACATTAAGTTCGACCGAGGTGGTCGCGCTTAGGTCGAACTTAATGTATTAAGTTCGACTTGGCGCGACGTCGATTCAAACGTCGAACTTATCATGTGCCGAACCTAATGCAATTCACGAAAAAACGTGTTTGTCTAGTTTATCTCGCTGTAATGCGAGGTGAAAACATGAAACTTAATACGCACGGCGATCTTTTCGAGTAAATATGGACGCGAGAAGAGATCATTACTGTTTGTATCGTAAGTGCATAACTTGTAGTAGTTATAAGCGCGCCGGCATGTAATCGATGCGCTGAGTTGTTTGAAGAAGTACGTTCCGCATTCACCTGACAACAGGCACTAGCCTGTAAGGCAGATTCAAGTCAATTATCTACTCACAATTACAGTAAAAACCCGCTAACAAGAACCTACATTTCACCAAATCAGCCTGGGATAGGTTCTTATATTCTTATATAAATAAATTCTCAATTTCAGCCTGAGGTTCTTAATAGGAGTAGGTTCTTGTTGGCGGGTTTTTACTGTATTCTGTTTTCTTTTCTCGCTCTCTTTGGATTTACCGTCACCATTTTTCGACAAGAAAATAATGAGAAATAGACAAGAAAAACGAAAACCGTGCGATTCATGGCACATTATTCATGTTAAGCGGTACATCCGCGTAGGTGACCACTGACCAAATTCAATGAATGCTCGCCGCTAGCAATTAAGTTCGACATGTTAGGCTCGACGTTTGAAACCACGTCGAACTTTGTCGAACTTAATATGTATTAAGTTCGGCACATGATAAGCGCGACGTTTGAACCGAGCCTAAGTCATTGCACATAGACGTAAGAGGCGAGGGAGAAGGGTCGGGGGAGGGGGGTTCACAAAATAACTGAAAAAAGAAATTTGGGCACTTTCTGTTGGGAATTTCGGGCACTTTCTGCTAGGAATTTCGGTCAATTTTGATATGTATCGCTGTAAAATGGTCAAGCAAAATTCATACCTTATAGACTATGACTGAGAAATACGGCTTGAAAAATTAATATTTGGTTCTTAATATTTCGCTCAAGAATCCCCGCCCCCTATAAACAGAACCATGCATCTGTAAATGCGATTACTGTCTTGTTAATTATACTTATTATATTATATTACTATGGTTTTTATCTTTTACCGCCTAACCACAATGTTATTAAATTGTTTTCAGACCCAGAATCCTGAAAGAAATTCTTATAATGTTCTTTTTCCTCATGACTTGGGTTTCGGGTGTCAGGGTAATACTTGATGACAGTTTCAAGAACCAGTACTTTTTCTGTTTCTTTCTTATCCTTCAGGTAAACCAATGAAATTAATTATTGTTGTTATTTTATCAGCGGTCTAAACTCTAAAGTGCATGTCTATGACGTGAAAGACTCGTAGTGTGTGAGTCAGAGGGTTTGTTGGTACCACTCTAGGGGACAAAGGGTGACATACATCTTGGAAAAGGTGTTTATGCGTGGTAAATGTGTGATAGCATTTGCCAAAGTGTCATCTATCATTTTTCAAATAAGTCTGTTTAGCACATTATTTTGCATTATGCCGCCATGTTAGATAGACCTAAACTTCTATTTTGCGATCTATTTAGGGTCTAGAAAATATTTTGCAAAATATCGACAAAAATGGCTCCTTTTTTGTGGCGCCGTGGGTATGATGCCGTTTTTTAGACCCTAAAAATCTTTAATATATTATAGCATTATAAAAGTTTATTAGAATAAAACAAATTAAATAGCGATATAATGGCATTTCTAGCTCTCATGCTGGGAAACTGCCTGTTGGGGTTAGGGCCAAACACTATATAGCCATCTTCCCCTGAAAATGACACATCTGGAAATGCTATCATCCAAAAATATAAACTAGGGACGTTGACCTTTATCACCATGAACATTATTAGCCTTTGTCTCCCCAAGTGTTACCAATGCATCAATTTTGCGATGCTGGCTCATGCGGTATTGGCTCTCTCCTCCACAGAGGTTAAATTTCGGAGATTGGAGGTTTCGGGGGTCGTCGGAGATGCTCGGAGGCATCAGCTGAACATAAGTAGTGCGGGCGAAACTGGTCCAACGGGAACTATCCGCCCGCACTCCTTATGTCCAGCTGACGATTTCGACGCATCTCCGACGATCCCCGACATAGCCGATCTCCGAAAGAACCTTTGCGCAGGAGAGAGCGCTATTGGTACATTTTTATTTTACTGAACAGAAGAGCATGGCAGGAGCATTGACTGAAAATTTCAAGAAAATATGGCGTATAGTTCTCGAGTTATGAACTCTTACACGTAAAGTTTGCCATGGCTATAGATCGTTTTCACCAACGTGATCCGTGGCCCCATTGGGGTGGTGAAAAAATACGAAATATTTGAATAAGAATAGAGCTAATTCCCATATGGTACACCAATATGGCCGCCATTTCATTGTTTTGGTACACCAATATGGCCGCCGTGACGTCAGATGAAAACGATCTATAGTTTGTTTTTGGAGAAATTTAGGTTTTTTGGTAACTAATGCCTCATGACGTACGCAGATAGATTATTGATGCAATCCATTGTTCTTACGCATAGTTGTCTATTTGCTTACGTCATATAAGGCATTGCTAGCCAGAACCAAATTTCTCCAGAAATGAAATAGCCATGACAAAATTTGAATATTAATAACTTGAAGACTACACGCAAATTTTTCGTGAATGCTCCCGCCATGCTCTTCTGTTCACTGAAACAAAAATAATGCCAAAAAATGTTTTTCCAACTTCAGACCCAGTTCACACGAGTCCGTCTGCTTCTGCTTACACTTCTATTATTCTACTTCCAATTTTTATTCCTACCGCCATTCCCCGCGTCCTGCTCCAACTTTCCTTCCACTTTACTACTCTCTCCTCTAAACCCAGTTCTGCTTCTTCTACCACTCCTTCTTCTAATTCCACTCTTAGGCCATGCCCACACTGATCCGTTTTCAAACGGAAACGGAGACCTTGTAGCGAAAACGTATGAAAGGTTTTCCGTCCACACTATCGTTTTCGAATCGTTTTTGCTATCCACATTAAAACGCCGAAACGACCCGGCCATGGGTGAACCCAGATCACATGATCGGCGTGACGTCAGCGTTTTCGAAAAGCTTCGTTTTTGCCGTCCACACAGTGCAGAAAAACGACGTCTTCGAATGTCTCTACTCTGGAGAGTGTTTTCGAAAACCTCCTTTTTTGGTCACCTAAGGGCGCTTTCCAATTGACATGGTTAGACCGGTCAGTCCGGCCAGAATGGACTTGCTTTTGATTAGGACCAAATTTTCCAGTCTGACCGTCCTAAGCCTCAAACGAATCGTGTTCCATTTAACCGGTCTGACCGGTGTAAATGGAAAGCCCCTTAAGACGCCGGATTAGTGTGGACGAAAGGCCTAACCGTATCAAAAAGTCTCCGTTTTCGTTTGGATTGGTGAAAATGGATTGGTGTTGACATGACCTTACTTCTCCTAACCACTGTACCACTCCCACTACTCCCCTTCTAATCCCATGTACTTCTACTTCACCATTTTACCAACTCTCTCTTCTCATCTCACTTTTTTTATACTTTTATTTTATTTTCCTCATACTTTTATTTCTTACATGCAAGGTTCGGATCTATATTTCTTTTATATGTTCTTTACGTTTTGTAGGCATCAACCTTTTTCTCTTGATTTTTGTAACAAATAATGCCTAAAATAAGATGGCTACTTTTTATATTTGCGTTATTTATTAAAACAATAAAACGGTTAAGTGATCAAATTTATTTTTATTTATTTTCTTCCACTCTTAATCCCTATCTCTTGACTTTTTCTTTTCTCTTCCCTACTGCATCATTCACTTTATTTTGTTAACATGTAAATTTCATTCAATATTTTCTAGGGAGCAGTGAACTACAACTTTTGTATTGAGGTTAGTAGCTGTGTAATTTTAAAAACTGAAAATAGCCAATTAGGTTTTACAGCGGATTTTGACGGATGATATTTTCCAATTTCGAACCCAGGCTCTTGCTGCACAAAATAAACAAAGATGGCGGCCAAAATTTGTAATAAAGAAGAATAATCCGTTCAGATTTGAAGCTAATTATTTCTTATTATTGTCAAGTAAAGTACCTGCAAGAAAACTAGAAGATCCTTAGTGCTTTTAGTAAACTTTTTCTAGTAGTGGTAGAAGAAGCAAAGCGCTTTTAAACAACCAAATATAAAAGGAGTGGACACTCCCAAGAGAACTGTATAAATATAATTAGTATCAACCAACTAGTAGTCAATTACAAATTCGGCATTCTGATTGGCTGAACTTTAGTGGTGTATTACAAATTCGGTATTCTGATTGGCTGAGCTACTATTGGTGATGTATACAAAAACGCTCTTTAAAAACTCGTTATTGTCCTTGCTAAGTAGTTACAACACTGAATGGAAAAGTCACACAATCCCTCACTTTTACTCATTTATGAATTTTTCAAATAGGATTGTATTGTGATTTAATATTGATACAATATTGTGAATATCGATACAATATTGTGAATATCGGATACAGGTCACAAAATAGGGCCGTTATTTTATTGCTTTGGTACACTAAAGTAAAGACAAATGAAGTATATACAGTGTCCATGAAAACCGACTTGACCGTGCACATTTCGGTGCGGTTCCAAGTTTGTCCAGTACTATGCAAACATGGAATCATGTAAATATTATTATGCATTAATTGCACATTTATTTCAGTAATTGTTTTGACACAACATCAATGCTTCTTTTTCTTCCCTTGGTATACAAATATGGCCCCTATTTTATTCCTTGGGTGTCGGCAATAGGGACTTTAAGATCTACGACGTCAACCTCGGCGACGACGTCCTTTAGACAAAAGGATTATTTTTGAAAAACAAAGAGAATGAATAATTTTAGTCCCAAGAGTAATCTCAACACCGTCCTCGTTCTTTATACAACGCCACTTAGAGCATTTCCACGTCTTCAGGACGACGTCAACGGCCAAAAGATGAGAACTGTTTCTTGAGATTGGCTTCAATTACAGACACTACAATCATTTTAGCAATACTGGTGGCGTTTGGGAAGTCATTAAACTAGCTTCAAATATCAAATATAATTGTTACCGCGACTTCTTTAAATTGTAAAACTTATCTTGCATTTTAACCGCCGTCGTCGTCCTATAGCATCCTAAAATCTCTACTATGACCGCAAACACGTGACATAAAAACTTGAAGATATTCATTTCAATGTTTCGTCTCTATATCTAGACAACGGAACAGTTTTGGAAGGATGAAAATGCGAAGGCAGAAAAGGAACTTGAAAAAGACGAAAATAGTGAAACGTCACAGGACGTTGAATCAGAAGAAAAGCCTGAAGGAGAAGAAGAAGCCAATGTAATGGTATGTTAGTTTATTTACTTTCTGAACATGAAACAGATCAGTCTTATCAAGCTACAGTACAGCTGATACTAATAATAAACCTATTAAACGTATTAAAGTAGGATTGAAGCTCTAACACTTTGAAGCCTGACGACGAGTCTTTAATGTTTATTCTGGCTAACGCCAGACGATTTTATTCAGCACAGTGAAAGAAATGTTAAAACCTATATCTTTAACACTTTGAAGCCTGACGACGAGGCTTTAAGGTTTATTCTGGTTAACGCCAGACGATTTTATTCAGCACAGGGAGAAGTACGTATACATTCCTATTATCATATCAATTTAGACATCTCAAACACTAGGCAACTGCTGTCGAATTGCCACCACGTAACAATTACATTTTGCCAGTTTATGAAGTAAAATTTTCTACTTTGAATTTGCGTTCATTTGATATGAAATTTTTAAATAAGTTTTATTATAGCAATTAAAAACAAACATTGAACCCCGGACCTGGCTTTAAATCCTGGGTTTATAATCCGAAGGTATATACTTATTTCTGTTAACGAACAAATGGGCCTGTAGGCAGAGACGAAGGGCGTTTATGGAGCTTGTGCATGCAGATGACGTTATACTCGTCGTGTTTGACAATAAATTTACGATTACTTGAGCAAATATTAAGTAAAAATTATGTTGGTTTATAAACATTTTCTAACCATGCAGGTTGGAAACATGTAAAAACTAAGACCTCAATACTGTTTTTTTACGAGATAATTACACGAAAGACTTAATACTGTTCATCTGATTAATATCATGTCACAACTCACAAACCAGTAGTCATAAAACTAATTCTTTTTTTAATATTTTTCAGCAACAACCACGGATGACTGTGAAAACGTTGAAGAATTTGAATATTTACAAAGAAAACGGAGTGTTTGTCATTGAAGCCTAAATTTACGTCTCTAAATAGCATTTAGCTTGACGAAACATAGAGCTCTAGTACCTATACGAAACGCAGAAAAAAAAACACTTTTATATCCGGAATGATAGCGTCTTAATTGCGATGACGCTGTTAAATATGTTTTCCTGGAAGTTTAACTAGTTCTCTTCAACGCTACATCTCAGTACCGTGTCGGTGGTTTGAATATCGGAGGAAGAAATTACATAAATTGAACGAAGTTTCATCTCGAGTTTCTCTTAAAGTACGGATTTGTTTGAGATGCTATATCGAACACTCGGAAGAGTATTTCATCAGGATATCCATAGAAATCGACTCAATGTTTGGATATCCTGATAAAACACTCCTCCTCGTGTGATATATTACGCGTGAAAATTGCCTTTTCGCACACGTTGGACTAAAGATTTTATTCAATCTTGTATTAAGTAGCATAAAATAAACAATGTAAACAGCGTGAAAATATGTAATTTTTCACAAGCCGGTAGCCAGAATCTCCAGAATTCATTCAAACCTCTCATTTTGCAAAGTTACTTTGTAAAAAACCAACAATTTCCCATATCGCTGCTTCTATAAGTTTCAGAACAGATCCAATGAGGAATCAGTGATTAATCTTAAAGGGGCTGTGTACGCTATTGTTAGGAATACTGCATGGTACAAACAGAATTGTCTTAAAATCACACAAAACCTCACAATAACGATCTTAAGAGATAAAAAACACGAAAGAAATAGTAGAAACCTGCACAGAAGTAGGGATTGTCAAAATTGAGTGAGATTGAAGATTGCAAATCGACATCTTGATTTCGGTTTCGCAAAACAGAAATTAATTAAAGGTGAAGTAATACGAGCAATTTGTTGCTGCAACATTGTGGCGTTGCACGTTGAATAGGTTGTTGCACGTATTACCACCCACCTTAATATAAATCTTTTTGCACTATCACTGTCACACCTGGACAAAAGCATATATTCGTAAGTATAGGATAAATACCGAGAACGGAGGCTTAAAGCCGACGTTCGAGGTACTTATCCGACTTAAAACACGATTGAAGAAGGTTTTCTAAAAAATGGCCTTTACCGAGTGTCGAAGGACATTGTTATGTCGAATGTTAACGGGATTTTATGAAATAATAGACTCCAAAGCAGTTTATTAAACAAACTTGAGAAGTACGTAAAGGTTCATTGAACACATACACAGACTTCTACAAGCTTGTTTGAATAATTAGTCAGATGAATAATTAGTACCAGATATCATTACAGCATTGGGCATGCGTATTGATTGATGCAGTATCAATCCCACAATTTATGCTCAACGTTCAGTGTAATAAGTGCTGACTCAAACAACAGATTTTGATGATTTTCATTTGTTTGTCTTCCTCTCGTAAACTACGTGGAGCGAAAAGCAAATCCTTGCTCTCCTTCTCGTTGTGGGCGCTACCGGCGTTACGATACGAGATAGTGGTAGCAGGCACCCTATGAGAATTGTGGGATATAAATCCCTCAAAAAAACAAAGATAACCGACTTGATCGTGTTTTAAGATAGTAAAAATCCGGAGTTGTTTAATGTGTATCCTAGCTGTTATACGACATAAAAACAAACACTCGCGCGATGCTTGGAATGGTTTTAAAACCCGAAGGCAAGCTGCGATATAATTAGTATTGAACATTGTACAAGCACTAGTCAATAATTTATATTCACTTTAATAATATTTACTTATGAATGAATCTCAACTCGTCCCAGTTGTTCAAAAGACGATTTGCATTAATTCTGATCGCCGATCCAATCTCAGTGCCGGCATTCTATTTTAATATACCTGCCAGCTTGACTATAACAGACAAAACCTTTTGAACTTTGTGAAAGAAATATAAATCTAACAAAAAGTAGTTCTTCGTCTTTTGAACAACCGGATCTGACGCTTTTTGCACATTCTAATTGGTTTAAATTAAACCACGTTGAAACTATCTGTGTGATTCGTTTTAAAATAATTTAATGCATAAAACTAGCCTGCATGAGGGAAGCTTTTTAAAAACTACTGTTATGTTGTCATTGGGCGGATTCAAAAAGATGGAAAAGCAGATTCAAAAATGTATAGATTGTGTGATTTGGAGCAACCACTAGCTGCAGGATTTTTTTTCTCTTGTTTTCTTGTTGTTGTTTTTTTGCTTTTAAAGTGGCTATGAAAATTATGTATCTTATTTGAAAGAACAGCTTAAAGTGACAAAGTAAAGTATTTTGTATTTTCTTCTCCTTAAAATCTAAATCTACAGGGGGTGGACAAAAAAAAGTGGCCCCCCACCAAAATATGGTTTATTGGCTATAACTTTCAGAAGAGAGATAAAAATTTGGAAATCGATATGGTTCTACAATAAATGTGTCGATATACGATTATATATGATCGCAAATCTTAATTGTAATCACGTTCTTATTGAAAATACACAAACGTTCAATAGTATTAAATAAGGATACCATGCCATATAGTTTCAGAATTATTTTACAAAATTGTTAAGTTTATTAACAAATCACGCTACAATAGTTCACATCTGTACACATCTATATGTTCACTTAATACTTAGTTTGCATTCTTTTGATTTTATCACATCTTTGCATGGACTCGGCATGCTCTCAATGAGCTTATGCAAGTATTCCTCAGTTATTGCCTGCCATCCATTTTTGAGTATTTCAAAAAGTTCATCTTCATTCTTTGGCTTCCGCTCTTCAGTTAACCGATTCAGTTCAGCCCATAAATTTTCGATAGGGTTTAAATCTGGTGATTGTGGAGGCCATTGCATGACATTAATTTTTTTATTTTTAAGATATTTTGTAACAACCCCACTAGTGTGTTTGGGATCGTTGTCATGTTGAAAGATAAAACCATCAGGACATAATTGATTGGCAGATGGGACAAGATGATGAATTAAAATTTTACGATAAACTTCTCCAGTCATTATTCCTTTGACGCGATGTAAATCTCCAACACCATTCCAAGAAAAACACCCCCACACATTGATAGATTTTTGGTGTTTTACTGTGCCTTGCATTGAACGAGTGTGGCCCTTTTCATCATTAGTCCGCCAGACAAATTGAGCAGATTGGTTTTGCAGACAAAATGGTGACTCATCGCTCCAAACAACGCGTTTCCACTCATCAACTCTCCAACCAATATGCTGACGAGCAAATGATAAACGTAATAAACGATTCTTCTCACTCGCGTATGGTTTCTTGGATTTCTTTCTCCACTTGATGTCTTTCTCATTGAGACGGCGCTGAATGGTTTTAGTGGAAACTTTGACACCAGTCTCAACCTCTAATTCACCAGCTAGCTGTTTTTTGGTTGGGGTGCCTGCTTTAGAACGTTTAACAATAAAACGGTCACTTCGATCAGTGGTTTTACGTTTTCGTCCTGAACCAGGAGTACGACCACAATTCCCACTCAATTTTAACTTGGCACAAAGTTTCTTTGCTGCAGAATAACTAAGGTTGATTTTTTTTGCTATTTGGCGAGCACTAACTCCAGCCTTAAGCATCCCAAGAATTTCATGATTCCTTCCAATTTTCTTCTGCGCTCTTTCTGTTTGGATTTCTTTAGTAGTCTTTCTATCCATGTCACTTTAGGAGATAATTCTTTCCCAGAACGTCGAAAATAACACCATAAACCCGCTTTCTGACATAATTTGTACTGGAGCTATCCATTCAAATATTGTGGGACAATCACATTGATTTTCTATAGGGACTTTTGTGAGCTAAAGGGCCTAAGTATAAGTCGACATTGGAAGATAGGCACTGGGTTTCCTTAAGAATTTATCAATAAAATCAATAAAATTGATGCGTTTCAAAAACCATTGCTTAAAACTATTATGTAACATCACATTTATTCAGATCTCGAAGAGGCCCTTCTACAACATAGGGTTTTCTACATTTTCTGCCACTTTGGAAATATCTCTACCCAATAAAACCATATTTTAGTGGGGGGCCACTTTTTTTTGTCCACCCCCTGTAAATGTTTTAATTTGGTGGTGTTGGACCCACACGCATTCTTTGAATTAATTTGGTTTGATAAAAGCAATGATACTGATAAACTCCGATAAGTCATTATATACATGCACGTACCACGTTAAGATGTTTAATTTGGATATCAAGCAAGCAACTTGAAATATCTCAACAACGAAGCAAATAAATTAAAAACAGCAAAAGCTGATACTCTCTCTACAAGACTACGTTTACACAAGAGCAAAAGTTTCTGGATTCGTAAATGTTTCCGGATTCACTTCGTAGCGAGTATTTGGATTCGTTAGGCGTTTACACTACAACAGTATTCGGGTTCGACCGTTATGTTGGTTCCAACCTGGACTCATCGGAATAACCGTTCACACTATACGTATTGTTTCGGATTCAAAAGTATCGGTTACAAAGTTTTTACTTTTTTTCCGAATTGCCTGTTATCATTCCGGATTCCCTTTTGTGTGTAAACGGCAAAACGAATCCGGTACTAAAATGTTCCGGATTCGTCACGAATCCAGAAACTTTTTCTCTAGTGTTCTAGTGTAAACGGGTTCCAAGTGTTCTTTGAAATAAGATGCATGCATGCACTATATTGCAGCAGTACATGGTTCCCAGAGTGGGGATTCTTGGCTCTGCTCACTCGAATGGGAGCACGAACGGTTAATTCCTGGGTACCACTCATGACAGCCTCCAGAAAAACAAAATTCCACTAAAACCGAGTCTACTATAGGAATTGTAAATTAGATTATATAACAGTATAATGAATGAAAAATCATGATGCTCCGAGCGAAATTCAAACACATACTGGGGAGCCAGTCTAATTAGCTCAATATCTGATTAACCCACTATAGATATAGGTTATTCAGGAGCTACAGCATACATGTACCACCAATACACTGCACATAACTCCTAACATTTGCGTATCTCTAACGGACAATCCATCCATGGAGAATTTGTAAATAGTCTACTTCAGTTAGTTTACCCCCCGTAATAGATATCTCAACAAAATGTATGAGTTAAAAGTTCAACAAGTACGAGAACTTTACTTTATAATCCAACAGATCCAACCTCACGGGACTGACCTCCTTGACAAACTTCCAGACCTATACGGCGATGGTAATCGTCATACAGATGCTGCAATTTGCATTATAGATCTGGTTACTGCAAATTTGAATGGCAGATTGGTTGCCGGTTGATGACGTAAAATTGCAGATAAAGTCAAATCAACGCAACGTATCGTAAGATATACACATCACTCATCAGACTACTAATAAACGTTGAAATTTCATCATTATTTTCGTCATTTGTGTACTGATCTATTTGAAGGTGGAATGACTATGACACAGGCCCCAGCACGTCCAGTGTTTAACCCTTTAACTTGCTGCCATTCATTCTTGACGGGATCGTAGCACTCCACATCATTTAAATACTTGGTCCCATCGTAGCCTCCAATAGCGTAAATTTTATTTCCCAGCCACGAAGCTCCGACAGCATCACGGCAGTTTAGCATTGGAGATAACATTGTCCACTGGTCTGTCTTGGGGTCGTATCTCTCAATAGAGTCAAACTGGCGCGAGGTTTCTTGACTTGCTGGGGCATCATGTCCACCAACTGCGTACAGAAAACCGTCAAGGACCGTGACACCCACACCTGAACAAAAAAAAAGCGTGAGAAAACAGACGTCGTTCTAGTCAATGCATAATAAAATACGACCAGAGCGACAATAGGCCATTTTCAAAATCACATGATATGGTTCATACATACATGTATATTATTCTGGAAGGACAAAATTTTATAATGCCACTGATATCGGGGAAAAAGTGCTTCAGGATTTGAGTAAACAACAGCTGTAATGGCAAAACATGATAAACTGATCCTACATCACTTTTTCACCAAGATTGATGCCATATTAAACATTTTGTCCTTCCAGCATAATATATGTATGAACCACGTCATGTGATTTTGAAAATGGTCTATAGAAGATATCAATTAAAGTAAACACGCACAAAATTTACCACTATAGCCTCTTTGCACACGACGTCAAAACGGTGGATCTGGAGGACAAATCAAAGTTCCGCCGTTCAACAGAGCGAATCATTAATGAAAATTTTATTGTTTAGGCCAAGGGGATAAATGCAAAGGGTCTATAATTTCTCGTATACGATCTGTTTAGTAATGGTCATTAAAGTGCCTATGTCATCCTCAGGGACTTTACGTATCTATACTAATTGTAACATTCTGAGAAGATTTGTAATATATCTTCTCAGGCGAAAATTTCATATTCATGGATTTTTTTGCCGTTAAAGTTGAAGGAAGTGACGTAAAAAGAGGAATCTGTAAAGTGGTTTTCACATAGACAAATTCCTCTTTCGACGTCACTTCCGTCAACTTTAACGGCAAAAAAATCCATGAAGATGAAATTTTCGCCTGAGAAGATATGTTACAAATCTTCTCAGAATGTTCCAATTAGTATAAATATGTAAAGTCCCTGAGGATGACATTGGCACTTTAATGAAACGAAAAGTCGTTTTCGAAAATTGTCATTGGTACAAAAATGTGCGTTTTGGTAAACAAACAAAAGCTTGAGGAACCACGGTATATACCTCCTCGGCGTTGTATCATAGAAGATATCATGGTCCATTTATTCGTATGTGGATCGTATACTTCAGCTGAATTTAAACATGAACAACCATCTCTGCCACCTACAGCATACAGTTTACCATCCAACACAGCTACACCCACAGTACTTCGCGAAGTACTCATTGCTGCAACGAAACTCCACTGACGAGTTTGAGGATCATACCTAACACAAAGGGAAATAGAAGTATATTCAACCATTGTTAATACAGCAATATTAATTAGGATTCAACCTCATTTACTTTGATGCCATAACTTTGGAAGCATGGGCCTCCTTACACAACATCGCAAGCAAGGTGTTTTAAAAAGCTTAATTAACCGAGCGGGACTAATTGTGCACAAAGGATTAGAACCTCGATAACATTTGTTATACTGATTATCGAGTAGGTTGGTTTGTTATGCATGTTTTAAAACATTTTTTGTATCCAGGTTCTAATACTTTGTGTACAAATCCCGCTCGGTTAAGTAATATATCATACACGAGAAGCCGTTTTTTATCTGATTTGAAAACACCGAGACGTGTGTTGAAAACGAGGCGATAGCCGAGTTTTTAAACACACTTCGAGGTGTTTTCAAATCAGATAATAAACGGCTTTCGAGTGTATAGCTTCTCAAACGAATCAGTATTTAAAGAGAAATTTGAGGTAAAAGTTGTCTTAATTTATGGGAGTTTATTACCACATTTACAAACTCTCGGTAACTGATTTGCATTGTGTTTTCCTTATGAATTATTAATGATTTGAGAAGCTTTTTTAAAACACTTTGCTTGCGGTCGTGTCGAGTATTTGTTGGAACTCTTTACAGTTTACAAATTACTAAATTTCTGAAATTGATATTCGCGCAAATTGGCGCCCCCGACATTGTTAAACTTGGTGATCAACGAGATGCTCTGTAACCTGCACCACGCCTGCACTAACTAAACACCGTATTTATAAAGATAGCCGCCAATTTATATTCTTTTATATGTATATTTAACAATTATACCATGAGCTCGAGTCGTATATGAGTTCATATACGACGAGAGCGAATGGTATAATTGTTTTATTATATAGCCAAGCACTGTACAAGAGACAAAATTATAGCGAAATTTAATGTTTCAAACGACAAACTTCCGGCATAGGCAACTAATACTTCCGCCATGCGTAATGATGCATTCACATATAGAGTTTCTCGCTGAGCTGTTCGGTAAACAGCTTCGAAATGTTGTATAAATGTTGCTCGAGAGGCAAAAAATGTGTTAAGCAGATCAAGAAAAAAGATTAAAAGGTACCTTTATGAAGTCAAAAGGTGGGTCAGTTGTTTATATTAGCGTTGCTGTCGTGAAAAAGGTTTTGATTTCATGCAAAAACGAAACTGAAACACCTTCGGCAATGAAACTAAATTACTTAGTCAGTTGTTTTTGAAAAAGAACGTGCTTTTTACTACTCCAAATGCCTATCTAAATAAAAAAAAGTCTCTTTACTGGTGATCTCCTACGAAATGTGTGTCGTAAGCTTGATTTTAACCGTGAGTTTCTTTGTTTGGCAAGAAATTAATATTAACCCGCTAATTTAGTCGGGTTTTTGAAGTAAAAAGACGTAATTTTTAGGTGAATTTTACCATTTGACATGCTAAATTGTGTATTTGTTAATGTATTTTTACACATTGTTGTTTTTTTATACATTGGTTTGAGGGTGTTGATGTTTTTCTGTATAAAAATCCGTCAATTTCAACTCTTTTCGGCACTTTTAAAAAACATGCCGCCATCTTGTTTTTACTCTACTAGTAGGATATGAGCTGATAGCCTAGTAGTAGGGAACCAATCAGATTACGCAAAAGCTCATATCCGATAGCATGCTATATAATAAATGTATTTATATTAGCCTTTTTAGCCTCTTTCTTGGGTGAATGTTGTTTTCAATTTTAAACACAACTGAACAAAGAAAGGCTAATTCAAATGCATATATAAAATAATTCAATTTGACAGCGATCTTGATGAGTACGGTATATTGAGCTGCAAGACCGCCTTGGAGCTATGATTAAAAATAGGCATGTCCAGACATGCATGTATCTACTGCGTTCAATCATGCCTATAGCTACTATGGTAAAAACAATGTTGTAATTACTGTATGTACTTGTAGTGACCTTGTATTCAGAGCTGAACAAGATTTTTGTCGATGCTAGCAATGCTGCGTTTTTACCTTAAGAAAGGAACTCAGAGTAAAGCCAGCAAAGCACAGGAGGCTGAGCACTAACAACTCTACTCATATCCGGCACAGAAGCATGAGTCCCAAGCCCATGCAGATATGTGCATGGTCACCCATTCAAATATTAACTCAATCAAATTGGGCTTCACTTAGGTCCTCGTGGTGAGAGGCAGTGTGATAATAGCTTGACTATTAAAGCTATGGTACTATTTAAAACCTATGGCAATAAAGTATGGTTATTGTTTAGTAGGCCAATCAAATTTTAATACAGTACACCAATAACTCACAAAATTTGACTAAGGTATTTAAATAACTTTGTTGCAACAATTTGTCAAATAATAATGCAATCCAGTTGGTAGGTAAAGGAAAATCGTTTGAGATAAGCACCTGAAGTATGACTGCTGTAAAGTTTAGAAATAATGAAGTTGTGAACGAAGATCTCCAGCAATTGTCATCAAAATTATGAAAGCAACTTAGCAACTATACATTAATTGTTCTTCAAGAGTAGACGTATACTGTATATGCATGCATGCAGTAAAAGGTAGAATAAATATTTGGCATTCATGTCATAAATTTTTGCATGACATTGACAACTGCAGCATACAATTTAATTACCCAATTATAAATATAAAGACTTGCCGTTTCGGTTTCACACTCTCTACATAGCTTGTCACTGACATTTGACTATTGTACAATATGTTATTTAATAGCATAATAATTTCGCTCGTGGACTACCACAGGTTTTGCACATTGTTGCTTGATCATGAAGCTAGTTTTGTTTTCTTAGAAGAAAATTTCATTTCTGTTCAGCAATGCACAGCCTTGTCAGTTTACAAAGCTCGATCAGACTGCTGAATACATGTTTAAAACACGTTGGCCATATAAATTGCCTCGTCTGAATATGAAATTGTCCAAAGACTATTAAGAGGCTTTCAAAAACTTATCATCATTCCAACAACGTTTATAGTACATCACATTTAAAAATTGACAACGATTCAGACTTAAAATACTTACCAAGCTTGTAAAAACTTCTATTCATGAAATAAATATTCTCGCTCCTTGAACTGATTTCGCTCCATGCTGCAATAGCATTGACTTACATGAAGTACTTGGTTTACAATTTTGGCTTCGACGGTTTGTCGTCAGTCAATCGTTTAATTCTATGTTTTGATTGGCTCCGAAGGCGTTCTTTTGTTAACTTAACTTACACGCGCGACAGCAATGTATCTACTCGCGCATGCGCAGTAGATACAAAAATCCAAGGTCACCTGAGGTCTAGTGTGTTGTAATGCGGTTCAATGGGTTTATTACGGTTAATTGCATGAAGGGTTCGTGTACCTGTACAGACAGTAAAATCACCGGGTTATAGACACTTTTAATAAATGCAGAGCACGTCATTTTCCGTCATTTTCCACCTTTTGAATTCTATTGAAAATATACAAAAGCTAAGACATAAACGAAATTGAAAAGAATTCAAAAGAAAAAATTGGTCCGCAATGCGTACATGCGTCTCGGACTGCTGGTCTAGTTCAACGACTCAATGATATAATTATACGCGTACACATATTAAAAATAATTAGACATGACGTGTACATGCGCTTACTATAATTTTAAACAACGTATAATTACTGCAATGAAACAAACTACAGACAAAAGAAGATATAAAGATTATAAACAGGTCCTTTTAGAAAATCATGTAATGTGAAAAAGCCTCCTGATTATATTTTTCTCAAATTAAATTCGTCAGTTACTGTTTATAATGTTATAATAATAATATTAACTAATAAATAGTTTTTATAAGGTTTTTACAAGAGTTAATGTCTAAAAAAATTGAAGGGGTATGTAATAATTTAGTTTTTCATGTTCACATATTCTCTGATAAACAGCCTCTAATCAAAATGTTAACACCGTTATTTCAGTGTTGCAGTGATTTACAGTAGGGGTGGAAGATGCCTAATGTTGGGGGGAACTAAGTTTGAGCCCATCAGAAGCTTTATTCAATTTTTAGCCACATCAATTACCAGGTCTGGTCACACTGACTATAGGCTAGGCAGTAGACACGACTCACAGGGTGCTAACTTAGCTCCATACTGTCAGCAAAGTCTGGTTGAACTTCGCTGCTTAAAATTATGTCTTGAGGACACCATGATGTAAATGGGAAATTGTCAAATTCTCACATGACAACGTTTCGAATTTCCCTTGGCAACTTGTGCGTTTCAACGATCAAACTTTTAAATAAAACTATCTTATCTCCAAGCTCATCTGAAAATCACAGTAACTTTGGCTTAAATTTAGAACATGTTTTGACGGGCGGTGTACACGCTTAGGTGCCAACGACTGTATTTTTGTAATATCAATTTCAAAAGTTTAGTAATTTGTAAACTGTAAAGAGATCCAACAAATAAGAATTACTTGGTACAGGTACCTTTCAACTGAGTTAAGATACGACCAGCCATCATGGCCACCAACTGCATATAAAGGACCTCCGAGGACTCCTACTCCTAATCCATGGCGATGAATGTTCATTGGTGTAACTGCAGTGCGTTCTTTAGTATGTGGGTCAAAACAATCAACTGTATTCAGCGTTTTTAATCCATCACGCCCTCCCACTATGAATAGCTTGTCATCCAACACAGCAACACCAAACTGTAAACGTTTGTTTCCAATTGTGGCAACTGAACTCCAAGAATTGCGTCGTAAGTTATAGCATTCAATACTGATGGCACCTTTGGAGCCTTCGGTGTTGTTACCTGCTATAAATAAAATATACAATACATTGACTAATGATTTTTACCCTGGTCCCAGAGGTTTTCTCTCCCGTAATTTAATTATAGTGGTAAGACAGAGAGAGGAGAGAACTGAGAAAACCTCTGGTATGAAGCGGTACGAACCTTATTTTCATGTAATTCAGGTTAAATTTGGCTACAAATATCATAGGCTAATCTGATACAGGTTTAACCAATCGTATCACCCTAGTAATAAGAAGTTTAGCGAATCAAAACTCTGTTTGAGGGTTATCCAATCAGAGATGGTGAACACGTTCTGTTCAGCTATAGAATTCTATTGGAGCGGTTTGATCAATCATCGTACTCTCCATAGAATTATGGGAGCTGTAAAATGTTTATGCCAACGTCAACATTTGTTGATATTCAGACATTGCAACGGTTCCCAACTCATATAATAAGCAAATTAATCAATGGTAAATGCGACGATTTTTAATTCACAAGTTGTAGTAAACTGGTCATTAAAACAGAATGGCTTTTTCATAATTATGATCTAACAGACGTTTGGTGGATGTTCGCCAAGCTCAATTACTCAGAAAAGATTTCTGAGCCCCAGTCTGTTACATTACACTAAGCTCGCAAACGTGCCACATGCACTACATGTATTTATACAATAATTTGAATAGTATGTGTGTTTTTATGGGTCAATAGCCATGATCTATATATAAAAGGACAGATGCACAGATTACGTCACTGACGTGGTCTGATTTCTCTAAACCAATAACGGATCTCACTGTAACATTGCGAGCCAATGACGTTGCTTGATTTGTATAGATCATGGATTATGTCAGATGAAGTGATTTATCTTTTTTCAATGCCCCAGAAATTCACTGGGAAAATTTAATAAGTCTGTTAATTTTTTTAGTTGTATAAAAATTATTAATTTTTTACTAATAATTACTATTTTTTTATTGTATAAAACAAATAGATTCCATTTTTTTGTTGTCTGTTCAGTTATAGATGCAGAGAGGACGTCACAACGTGGTAAGAACATCAGTGACCCACTCGACTACATTGTGATGTCATCTGTGCATCTATAACTGAACAGACAACAGCAAAATCTTAAATGGAATCTATTTGTTAAACGTGCAACTTATAAATAATCTGATCATACTGTAGTGTACCTTTAATATTTCGATTTCCCTGATACGACTCTACACCTACAGAGTGAAAAGAAGAAAAATAATATGTACTACCAGTTTTAACCTATATAATACATTTTTTCCCAAGGGCAAATCACTCCCAAAAAAGTGTACGAGATTTTTTGATTTTTAAAATCCAGTGGGGTTTTTTTTGAGATTTTTGAATTTTTACGTATTTTTTCAGATAATTTTTTGCAGATTTTTTTAGATTTTTGGATTCTTAAAGGTGTACTGTACAAGATTTTTTGAAGTGATTTGCCTCTCATTTCTTTTGAACCCTTAGAGAGAACTCCTGATATCAGAAAAAGAACATAGTGATTATCAATGACACTGGCAGAACAACAAAACACAATTTTAAAAAGAAAAACTCTTTTAACAAAATTTTAGAAGTGAGTTTTATTGCCACCTTGGTACATACTCACAGTGTCACACTTGTAATGTAGATAGATTGAAACGTTGTTGACATTATAAAACGTTATTTTCTGCACATTACTACTGTTTTATTGTTTACAATATCCTGTTGTTAGAAGGTACACACACTATGCATAACAAAACAATTATGAGATTGGGTTGTTCAGTGCTTTCAATGAATAAAATACCCCAGCGCGATGGATCGCGCTCGCCAGAGCAGATTTCACAACTGGGCAGCGCAATTTGGTTTTTCTTGAAAAACAGCGCTGGTTTATGTTGATGACTTCCTGTTACATTTCCTGGGTCAATTTTAACAGTCTATTATCATAAAAATGAACTTCAAACCAATGTTTTAAGTGTCATTTGTGGTTTTCATCTGCACAACTAGCTTTGCATTTTCGCCGATTTCGGCTAGTCTTTTAATAATACGAATATCAATTAAACAATATGCAGCAAGACAATACAGTACGTCACTGGAGAGTGCAGTTAGCCTGCCACTAGAAAGAAACTAAAAATATTTAATATCTAAACCCGTTAATTTAATAAAACCAAGAACAATTTATCTCCCTGTGATGCCATAATTCGTAAATATGCGTGCATAAAGTTGTTTAAAACCACGCCGCCGGTTTATTGATTTGTTTTTATAAGCTAGACTGTATACTCCTGCACAGGGTAAACAAGAGATATTCCATTATTTTCATATTATATACAACTGAGCATTTATTTACTCCATTTCTAGGCAGTGGAAGATAATCTGCGAGTGCATTTTATAACAAATTACTTATCTGCCAGTGTGATCAATTGCACTGGCAGAACGAACTTGGGAGCGTGTGGGCGAGCGTGAGCGCGATCGCCTCATTGAAAGCACTGGTTGTTGCAAAATATCAAGAAAGATCAAGGCCAGGGGTGGATCAAGCATAAGTGGCCCCCACTGGCATATTAGTAGCTGACTCACATCTACCCCCCTTCCTGAAGTCAGAGAGCCTGCATGTGTTCTCACGCACAACCAACATTTAAACAAACAAATCAAATATCGTACATCTTCAACAAGAAGTTCTCTCACCGCTTTCAGCATTTCAAGGGGGTGGGGGGGGGGAGGGGAAGAGTGAGTGGCATAGAAAATTGTGCAGGCAAGTTGTGCTCTGATAGTTTTATTTGCATGGTGAATTGAACTAACATTTGACATGAAGAGAATTTTCTTGCAGTTATTGGTACTATGTACTGGTCAGTAGTAAAGATTATAAGCATGGTTTTATGTTTAATAATGTTTTATATTCTGTAAAATAAAATAAACAAACCAACAGTTTATGAAAATTGCACGGTGAGCATGCTAATTAAGGTTTTCAAGTGAGCGGGTGAGTTCTTGCCCAAACAGAGCAAACTTTCCAATCTGGCCTGTAGAGGCATGTACACAGTGCATACCTATGTTTTCTAATTTGCAAAATGCAACTTCCCTGCATTTAAATTGCTTTAATATTACTTTAAGATTAATTTTCTTGGTAAGTATAGTACAGTGTATGGCAATACACTGAATATGCCATACACTGAATAATTACAATACACTCTATAATTTATAATTAATATAATACACTTTATAATAATAATATAATACACTCTAAAATAGTTAACTCTATAATTAAAGTACAATAGACTCTTTAATTTTTCTCTCGCTTATACAGTATACCAGGCAATTTCACTTGTCAAGGGGAGACCATCGTCCGAGCAGAAATAGTTTAAGCCATAACATATCAAATATTAATCATCTTCTCCAAACATACAAGAAAAACACATTTATACGTACCTCCCACGACATACAGAAGTCCTACGTTGGATTTCCTTGGTCTTGTCCGAATGCTTTGCATTTGAGCACGTCTTTCGGGTAATAAGTGATACTTCATGGCTTCTAAAAGCAGTTCCTTTCCTTGCTCGCTAAGGGTAAAAATAGGAGACCTTTCCACACGGTCTGTAAGCAACTGACAGTTCATCAATGGAAGACGAATGTTCTGAAGCAAATTTGTTATGAACGGCTTCCTTTTCTCAATGTCAAACTGTACCCACCTCTCCATTGAAGCAAATACCTCTTCCTCCGTATTCACGTTCAAATCGTCGCTCGCGAACAATTCTACGAGCTGGTCGCCGTTAATCATTGGAAATTCCTTACTTTCAATCACCTGAAGAAAATTCTCTTTCGTGAACTTATCGGCCGTCGAGAAAAGGTCATCACAACCATGAGCCTCGGCAAAAGCTCGTATCCCTAAACAGTTAGTTGAGTGGAGATGTTGCTTCATGAATTCACAACATTGTTCCCTCACTGTTCCCACCTGTAGCAGACAAGCAACGCTGAGTAAATTCTCTACGTTATCTACTCGAATCTCAAGGTCTGCTGTGTAAGCGTAATCTACAATAATGGCCAAGGCGTCTGGGTCAACGTCTCTTATATGTATCACATCCTGAACAGTTTCAGCCAAATCGCCGTTAAACATAGCATCGAAATAGTCACTAAAGCCCGCCATAATAACGCGATGGGCTCGTATCCTTTTATCCCCTGCCACCAAAGTAACATCGCAAAGTTGTGAATTACTTCTGAAGGTTTCCATTCTCTTGAATGTAGATAACAAGTCTTGCTGGCAAGAATAACGCAGTATGTCGTTTCCCTCATCCATGAGCCACCTTGCTACGAAACCCACTATAGCTTTGTGTTCTTTTGTCAAGAGTTGTTTCAAGAACACATTGGTGAGCTAATTCACCTCGACCTCTTTTCACTGTACCATTTTATAAATCACAAAAAAAACTCACACTGCATATTTTCAGAATCACCAAAGTGAATGTAATTATCGATCCAAACAATGCTAGATGACCGTGAGGAGCCCGGAACTAGCGCTATTGGGTGAACGTGATGTCATCAAAATATAATAAGTTTAGCAAATAAATAATCAACGTCTATCTTGAATTATAGAATTATCGCCATGAAAACTTTCAGCTGAATTTGGTAATTCTAAATTTTCTTGAACTCCCAAGTCCCCGGCTCTGTCTACTCTACATCCCTAAAGGCGTTACACACTTTACACGTCACCTAGATTTCATTTTCTTGCGCAACTTGCGTCGCGATGTCACAAAATGTTGTTGCAAAATTAGAAACTAAACTAACTTTTCATGCAACTTGAAATCTGGAATACCAGTTGCGTGAGGCGGTAAGGGAATGTCACACGCAAAAATTGCGTCCGTGCAAGTGTGCAACTTGATCAGGTTCTCTCTTTTTTGCGACGCTATACTAGTTGCACAAGAAAAGGCGACGTGTAACAGCCTAAGTTCTAACAGAACCTTAAAGGGCACTGAACTAACCGAGAAACTTTTTGTGAGTTTTACATCAGTGTTATATATATATATATATATATACAGTGAGAAAACAGTAAGCACTTGCTGAAGAACCTAGAGTTTAATGGACCTTTCCGCATGAAGTGCGTCGATAACGCGTTGACTGCATCTAAACTTCACAAGTCTTACAAAAGAACAAATCATGTAAAACGTTATTTTATAAATTATTATACAGTTACAAAAGCTTCTCACGACTCACGTTGTAGATATACTTATCAGTTTATATGTTCTAATTGTATTTTGGTCAAAATCTGCTATAGCACAACCTTTTGCGCTAGCACATTTTGGCCAAGCCATCATATATAGCATACTTATTTATAAAATAGGTTGCGTCTTACGCACGCTGTGATTGGTCAATTACCGTCTTTATATCAGGCTATGCAAACACGGTTGTGAAGTCACAGCAAATTTCTTAGCCTTATTTCATAAAAGAAATAGAAAATGGATGTCCTGTGTTCACCTGATGCAAACACTCGAGTGAGTTTGGGAGAATTCGAAAGTACTTATGTAAATCCTCGCCTACGGCATGAGTTCACATAAACTTTAGAATTCTCCAAACGGAACTAACTCTCGTGTTTGCATCAGACTATATAAACATGGGTATATAAACACATATATAGCTAGAGTTTCGCTGGATAAAACGATGACTGTCATTGGTTGGCCATGGTTTGTGGTCACATGACCTTAGCTAAATTTCAATGTAGACCGAGCGGGCAACAATAGACCTTTCCGCATGAAGTGAATGCAGGGGCGTAGGAACCGGGAGAAAGAGGGAGCATGTGCCCCGACTTTGTCATAAAGTGCCCTTTTTGCGGACGAAAAGTGCCCTTTTTTTATAAAACATGTGTCTCAAGTGTCCTTTTGAAGTCCTACCAGGCCTCCCAAACAAAATGCCCTTTCAAGCTGTGCCCCTCCAACATCAGCTTGCTTCCTACGCCACAGAGTGAATGCATCATGTGATCCTTGTTGACAAATCTGATTGGCTAATGTCCAAAGTCAGTGTCCGAAGTTTTGAATGTCCGAAGTTTTGCGAGGGCCAATCAAATCTTTCAACGCGTTATCCACGCACTTCGTGCGGTAAGGTCTACTGAGAACTTATTGCCCAGTCGGCAGTCGGTCAATAATATTGCAATTGTTGCTCGCCAGAACTTTGAACTCTTCACGGTATCCTATAAACAAAAGCTTGTTTGGTACAAAAAAGATTATTTATAGGTCTTCAAACTCAAAGCATGTGTGAAGATTAACTGAAGAAATGTATTGCTGTTCTTTTGTTCTGAGACTCATATTTGCATGTTTAGTTGAAGTGAAATTACGAAGCCAGGCGTTTTTTGGTAAGTCGTTCAGTTTGTTTTTTGTGTACTTTCCCTTGATAACCGTCGAAATTATTCAGCGAAACTCAAGCTATATAACAAAGCACCTAATGTCTGATCCCTCGGGAAACATTTAGTTTTGTTTTCTCTCGAGGTTCGATGTTTCCCTCGATGTTTCCCTCGTGTCGGGAAACATGCCCTGGCCCAACCTCGTCCCCAGGGCCATTTGTAGGGAACTGGGCCAAGATGGCGAATCAGTAAAATAAAATGGCGGGAACAAATGGCCCTGATGGAGGCTAGCTCAAAATGCGCAGTATATTGCGCATTTTATTAACTAGAACTCAGTTCTTTACACAGTAATTATACCTAATTACACCTAATTATTGCATGGTTTAAAATATAATTTCCCGTGCCGTGTGCAGGAACAACCGACAAGGTCAAAATACAATTTAAAAAAAAAAAAGCAAAATCAAACCGTCTGATTTACGCCATAAGCTCTTGACCAATCAGAGGCTGAGATAGCCTGGCCTCCACCAGGGCCATTTGTTCCCGCCATCTTGACCCAGTTCCCATCTTGGCCCTGCGTACGAGGTTGACCCTGGCCCAGAGGTTTTGGAAGTTGTCCGCCAAAAATTTGGGGGTTTGGAGAACTGATCTCTATAAAATCAGTGATTTGGAGGCTGTACCCCCGCAATATTTGACGCGGATCTCCGCCAAAACGAGCTATCCGCCATATTTGAAAAAGGTAAGAGAGATAATATTGCAATTTGGCACCTAAGCGTGTACACCGCCCGTCAAAACATGTTCTAAATTTAAGCCAAAGTTAACCGTTTGGAAATCAACACCGTGGGATTCGCGAGACGTGATTGACTAAGGGCCCATTCATGTGACAATAATACATTGGTTCAATGAAAACCTAATACGTTTCCAAGGTAAACAGTTAACTTTGACGTTGATATAAAACATGTTTTGACGGGCGGTGTACACGCTTAGGTGCCAACGACTGTAGAGAGATAAGAGAGGATAATAGAGAGATCCCTCTGGTGTTTCGCGCACGAATTTGTTATTCTTTGACCCTGACCCTGATCCCAACCCCAATCCTAACCTCCTAACCCTAACCCACATTCAAAAAACTAATACATATCCTGCTTGAAGTACTACAGTATTGTATATGCATACCGCTGTGCACAGAGAGAATCACCTGACCGGAGTCAGCATCATTTGAGTGATTGAGTCAGCATCACATGACGATTTAATATTGCAATATAATTTTTATATTGTGACGAAAAAAGCTGCAAATCATCGAGGTTTAAGCATCTAAAAACATTGCAAGATTGCAGTGGAAAATGTCAAGTAAACCGTCCCTACTTAAAGTTGTTCTTCTAGGCGATGGAGGTGTAGGCAAATCGTCCCTAATGAACCGGTTTGTGAGTGATAAGTTTGATAGTCAGTCGTTTCATACGATTGGTGTCGAGTTCTTGAACAAGGACGTTGCCGTTGAAAGTGGCACGTTTACGCTTCAAATATGGGATACAGCCGGCCAAGAACGTTTCAAAAGTTTGAGAACGCCGTTTTATCGCGGATCAGACATTTGTCTTCTCGTCTTTGCTGTGGACGACCGTCAAAGTTTGGCTAATCTTACTCTATGGAGGAAGGAGTTTCTTTATTACGCTGACGTTAAGGACCCTGAGAACTTCCCATTTCTTGTACTTGGTAATAAGGTGGACGTGGATGAGCGCTTGGTAAGCGAGGAAGATGCTTTGGCATGGTGTCGGACAAATGGCGAAGTGCCCTATTACGAAACAAGTGCCAAAGACAACACGAATGTGGACCTTGTTTTTAGCTCGTCGGTGGAAAGACATTTGGAGTTGGAGAAAAAGTTAGATAAACAAATGAAGAACATTGCGCCTGAAGGAGTGAACCTTTCGAATCATGAAAAGTCCAAGAAGGATTCGTCCTGCTGTTAGTGTACTGTGTAGTTTAAAAGTTACTGGTGAAGGGTGATGATATGAAATAATTACAACTCGAAATACATTGTGATGACTGAAGTGTGTAGACCTGTAGTGGCAGGTGCACCCCCCAGAGCTGCCACATGTACCTATTTCATCATAGTTCCAGTCCAGTGGGGTCTACAAAGTTTGAATTAAAATCAGATTGTTTAGCACAATGGGGGGGTGGTGATTATTGTTGCACAACCCTAAAATATGTAGTCTATTTTCAATATCATGTGATGTGACTCACTGCAGTAATTAGAAGGGCAAAAATTCCAATGTAATGTTGATAACAGGGGCTGGTTGTACGAAGCTGGATAGCCTATCTGGTGGATAAATCCTAGTGAGTGAACACAGATTCCAAAACTTCAGATCTTATATCCAAATCCCAAAAAGTGGGTTAAAAAACTAGCTATTGCACATTAAACAGTGAGTTCTGGTTCTCAATTTTATTTGCAAGCAATATCAATGCGTGTCTGTTTTCAGTGTAATGATTTCTGTACTATAAACCATACTGCAAAATTTATGCCTAATCATGCACACTTGGACTCCCTGTGGAAGCTCTTGCTTGTGTAATATCGACAACACTTGCAACTCCACGGTTAGCCTCCGCAGGCAACTCTGTGCTTCCCAGTTCCCACTTTGCGAACAATATTGTTTTGGCCGAACCAGAGCAAGAAATAAGAGCATTGGCCAAGCCAAACAAATAATACTGCGATTTTCAGTTGAGCTTAGAGACCGTGGAATGTACTTATGTAGATGACTTCGTGTTAATGCTGGGAAATAATGTTGCTTAATATTGTGTTATTTTGTTTGTGTTGTTATTTCCTGGTGGGAATTTACACTCCAGGTTAAAGATTGCTGTTGCAAGCACTGCTTGCATCCCCAAATAGACCGGTCCTTTACGGGAAAGTAACCACTGCTAGTCAGAACGTCTCAGCCAATAAGAACACGCCACATCACCGGAAGTAGCGTTTAAGAATGATAACTGTTATGTGAGTTCTGTGTACGACCTTTACTAGTCGTAAAGTGCCAAAGTTTCTCATCAACTTGAAATTCAAAATATGCGTTTTCCTTTATATTTCACCTCTTGCTGACCTTGTATATATACTTAGCTTATTTTCTGTTTGTAATTTAGGATTTTGAATTTTCTTATCTCACCGTTGACCGTTGCAATTGTAATATAACACTAGTTATTTTAATCCTATTTCACCATCACCTTGTATATATATAGCTAGAAGGTACCGTAGATATTTAATTCTAGTCACTTGGTCTGATGATGACTTTGTAATACAGGCCAAATATCACCGTTTCATTTGTCGTTTTCTTTTAGCTCATATTTTGAATTTCAAGATGGTTATTTTTGGTTTATGCTTTCAAATTGTCGGCTGGATGTGGTTTTTGGACTATATCTTAGGGCTAGCCCAAATTTTTGAATGCATACGTGCAATATTTAGCAACTTGGCAACGTAACCTACTAATATTTTGTTGAATATTGTCAAAAAAGGGGATATTTTCGAAACGGAAACTGAGGAGAAGAAGACAAAATAAAGTGACAAATACAAATAGTTCTTAACGTGCATCACAACAATCCCATTTGGAGAAATTCGATTAATCGTGTGTAATCCCTTTTAATAAGTATACAATACGTAGTTTTCACCATAGTTAATAAAAAATAAACATGGTTTGGAAGCTCGACAAAAGTTGTTTTATGTTTTTGTTCAGGTTTATGGAAATTTGTGCACTTTCACAGTTACTGAACATATTGTGTTTTCTGTATAATGAAGCAATCATCCAATAAAAACATTTGTGTTTAATCGCCTAATCGTACATGTTTAAATATTAATAAAGCTAAAAGGATTTGTGCACCTTTAGGTACCTTTCAACATGAGTCATAGTTCGATAGTTAACCACTTTGAAGAGTTTAGTTTCTATTGTTTAGAAGAGTTTAGAAGAGTTTATTGAAGAGTTTAGTTTCTATTGTTTAGTTTCTATTAACTACGTTTTCACCCTATGCCATCAATTTCTTTTCAATTTTTGTTTTGAATATTCTTTTCAATTTCGTTTATTGTATTAGCTTTTGTATATTTTCAAATAGAATTTAAAAAGCTGAAAATGACGTCAAAGGTCACTCGCAGTGCTTTCAATGAATAAAATACGCCAGCGCGATGGATCGCGCTCGCCAGAGCAGATTTCATAACTGAGCAGCGCGATTTGGTTTTTCTTGAAAAACAGCGCCGGTTTATGTTGATGACTTCCTGTTACATTTCCTGGGTCAATTTTAACAGTCTATTATATCATAAAAATGAACTTCAAACCAATGTTTTAAGTGTCATTTGTGGTTTTCATCTGCACAACTAGCATAAAGTTTGAGATTTTGTAGTGTTTATCCCGATATTGCCGCGCCGGAACATGCAGCGGACGTCCCCGTGAGCAAACGAACGCTATTTTGCATTTCGCCGATTTCGGCTAGTCTTTTAATAATACGAATATCAATTAAACAATATGCAGCAAGACAATACAGTACGTCACTGGAGAGTGCAGTTAGCCTGCCACTAGAAACAAACTAAAAATATTTAATATCTAAACCCGTTAATTTAATAAAACCAAGAACAATTTATCTCCCTGTGATGCCATAATTCGTAAATATGCGTGCATAAAGTTGTTCAAAACCACGCCGCCGGTTTATTGATTTGTTTTTATAAGCTAGACTGTATACTCCTGCACAGAGTAAACAAGAGATATTCCATTATTTTCATATTATATACAACTGAGCATTTATTTACTCCATTTCTAGGCAGTGGAAGATAATCTGCGAGCGCATTTTATGACAAATTAATTATCTGCCAGCGCGATCAATCGCGCTGGCAGAACGAACTTGGGAGCGTGTGGGCGAGCGCGAGCGCGATCGCGCTCGCCTCATTGAAAGCACCTTAGGTGGGAAATGACGTACTCTGCATGCACTTATTAAGGCTCGGTTACACAGGCGGTTTTTGCTGACTTTTCTCTTTCTGACTGATGCGATCAAATAGATTGACTTAAAGTGGTTATAAATCCATGTCCTATATTCACGAATTTATTGGTTAGGATTAGGGTGTGTGTTGGGGTCAGGCTTTCATGAAGTACCTGGGTTATTTAGGACATGGAATTATTACCCTTAAAGTGCCTATGAAACGAAAATTAAAGTTTCTCTTATTTGAAAGAACACTTAAAATGATAGAGTAACATCTTTTGCAGTTTTTCGTTTCCTTGCTTTGTTGTTGAGATTTTTCAGTTTGTTTGATGTAAATGTCACATATTGCAACGTCACACGTGCATAATGAGTTATCGAATCTTTGCATGCTATTGTCAAATATAATCACTTGAAAATCTACATGTTTAGTGTTACGTTCTGGACGAAACACACGCACATGCTTCCCTCAAATTATTTTGGTTTGATAATAGCAAAGATATAACTTTTTTCAATAATTACTCATTATGCACATGTGACGTTAAAATGTTTAATTTGCATATATATCAAACTGAAATATCTCAAGAACGAAGCAAGGAAACAAAAAAATTCAAAAGATGTTACTCTATCATTTTAAGTGTTCTTTCAAATAAGACAGACTTAATTTTCGTTTCATAGGCACGTTAAAACTATAGTGGTTCAATACATTCGTAAGACATCCATTCAATCACATGCGTCAGAGTGAGAAAAATCGCGCGTACTTTAAAAGGGCCGTATATACACGTGTAAAAATCACTATTCTACTCAACCCATTCGTGTAATTGTCATAGGAAATTTCATGGTATACAGTTAATCACCTGTATCTTTCAAGTAGGCTGCGCTTTATATAATGCTACTCATAATAATTAGCATGCATGATAAAGCATTCAAGTTATTTGGCCATGGTTCACTCTTCCCATAATTCTTTGCAAACATGCGTTTACTGCACTACAAAATGTGTAATGAGGTCAAAGTTTGTACGTTAAAGTGCCTATGGACACTTAAAATGACGTCAGACGACAGAGTAACATCTTGCAGTTTTTCGTTTCCTTGCTTCGTTGTTAAGATATTTTACGTTGTGCGATATACAAATTAAACATATTGACGTCACATGTGCATTAAAGGCTTGTCGGAGGTTATATTGCGCTCCATCGTGATGACGTCACTATTTAGGTTTGTCCGCTTTTACCCATAATTGTTGCAGCCCGAACAATAGATGCCTCATTTGCAATCATTTTAAAGTCAATTTTGGTTTGTTTGTCCGCATTTTGTGCTATAAATAGCAGCTCGACGGTACGCTATTTGGTTTGATAATGCACACCTGACGTCAAAATGTTTAATTTCCATGTGAACCAACCTGAAATATCTCAACAACGAAGCAAGGAAACGAAAAACCGCAAAAGATGTTACTTGGTCATTTTAAGTATTCTTTCAAATAAGACTTAATTTTCGTTTCATAGGCACTTTAAACATTTGGTGGCACAGGTTAGTATGCATGCTTGCAAAGATTTATGCATAGGAAAGTGAACAATCCTCTTTTACATGCCATTGTCTTGTCCTATTTACAAGATAGTTGTTGGCCGACTATACTGTAAAACCCGTTTTGTACGGTAACACATGCAGTACACGGAAACCGAGTCGGAATATCATGCTAGGGGCCATCTTATACAACCGCTAAAACAGGTAAAAAAGTAACTGCATGTGATAGTGTGTTTTGGACACGATTGACATGGACGACAGGACGGTAGTATACGTGATACAACTAATATATATATATGAAAGCATATTTTTCATTGTTTTGGGAAATTAGCCATTGCGCACCAAATCTTAGGGCTATCTCAAATTTTCTAAATTTAGTAAGAATCTATTTTAAACTTCCCTCGTTTATAACCAGTTCGCCACCATGGATTTTTCCACAAAATTGGTGAAATCGTATCTCGGGTTTTACTATATTTTTTTTCAAATTTTGTTACAGTATTAGTTTTGTTATGGACTGTTATGTTATTATTGTTATATCGGTCGCCATATGATTTTTATACTTTCTGGTTAAAAGTGAATTTTGGTCTCTGTCGTTTTAGCCAACGCAGATCTGAAAAGAATGCCGTGTATCTAAATAACCACTAAAAAGTATAAAACAAGCGCACACGGTTTTGTACGATTACTATTCAAGATTGAAAATATGGTATGCAGGAAATTTTTTAAAGTTAAACAGCAATATCAATAATCTGAAAAATCGCCCATCCCCCTAGCTAAAATTGCCAAATTTTGTACAGTGTGCAGTAGTTGCTAAAAATACAGTGATAGTCTGTATTCACTTCTTATTTCTTTTCCCGGGTACACAGGATTTCTTAGTTATTTTACGCGCTTTTGGGTAGAGATTTACATTTCTTTGAGGTGGAATTAAAAACTAAAATCATTAGCAAACAACGTTAAATAGATTTATACGGTAGTCTTTGTCTGTATTACCTTTCATCTACGCGAGAAAACGCACCACGTCTCTTAGAAGACTGCGTTCATACGAGTCCGGTGTAGAAACTAAACGGTAAAAAGTGGTTACGTTCACATGAATCCGTCATAATTTAACGACGCTTTGAAGGTGTTCACACGACTCTGGAAACTTCTGGTGTACATCCAGTATTTCAGAGCTGTGCACTGTTTAAATAGACATGCATGTCTCGTCAAAAGTAAATGGAAACGAGGAGCAATTCAAAGAATATTATCCCACCAAAGTCTATAGTGCATTCTAGGTTTACAATTTTAGTCTTTCTGTTTTAATCTGGATAAATCTTCTCCTATTTACACTGGCTATAGTCATTGTTGTAATGTTATAATTGTTCAAACAGCAGCACAAGTTCTTAGCAGAAGCTTTCCGAAGTCGAAAAGATAAATAAAGTTTTCCATTTGTGAAAAATACGCCAGCCGTTTGGTTAGGAGCTGAAAATTTGGGAACTGGGTACTAATGCGGAGCGAAAAAGTGGCGGATCTTATGTTCACACGCAGGTCGACCTCACTCCAAAATTAAGGATTATCCTTAATTGTCAACTCGCCTAGAATTAAGGATAATCCTTAATTTTAAATGAAAAGTCATCCCCCATACCCCAACCCCGAAGCACAACCCCCCGGAAACCCTAAACTTAACCACAACCCCCCGATGTCCCTAAACCTAATCACAACCCACCGGAGAAATGACTCGCCACCTACACCGGGACCACAACACCCCTCTAGGCTTTTTAGCTTTATGTGTTCAAGTTTAACATCCCGCTTGTGGGACAGATAAATTAAGGCCATGTCTTAATTTGAGCCCTATTTTACAATTAAGATATATACTTAATTTTGGTAAGAGATCGTGTTGTCACACGACACCGCCAAGGGTTCCGTTTTCATCTCGCTCCGTTTATAAATCGTTTTCAAAACGCTCCGGTTAGAGCGCCGTTTTCACACAATTTCGATTCGGTGCCGTGTGAACGCAACGACGTTTTGTGACTTTAGCGCCGTTTTCAACTCGCTCCGGACTCGTGTGAACGGGCTCTTAAAGGGATCCCCGCATGCTTGGAACAAATAGATCTCACGGGCGTCGCCATTTTGGATTTGATGACGTAAAATGATTACACTCAATATTCCAAAACAATGGTTTCATTGTTTCGAAACAATAAATGCAACCATTTTACGTCATCAAACCCAAGATGGCGACGCCCACGACGCCTCTTTGTTCAAACATGCGGAATTTTACTGGATCCAGAGGTCGACTGATCAGCATTTTAATATTTCTTTATAATATACCGTTAAATTCGCCTAACTTTCTTACAAGATTAAAATGACACACGTTAACCCGTTAAGATGTTGACACATTCCCTAGATGAGTGGGTGCTTATATTAGCATGTAGCTACTTGTTGTCATTTGTATATATATATATATATATATATATATATATATATATATATATATATATATATATATATATATGTATTTCATTGTGCAGTGTTCAACTGTATGAGGACACATTACTATACCAGTAAAGTGAGGTGGCTTAATTTTTATCGCTTTTTTGGTGACAGTTTCATCAAAGCAAATTTACATTTAAAAGCCATCACGATCCCAGTGAGTAGAATGTATTTTTATTTCAAACAACACACTCTGAGGGGTGTAAAAATCAACTTCCTAATAGGCGAGTTTTAGGGTGTTGTTTAACACTGTTATTCTGCTGTTGTTGGCTCGCTAGCAAGTCTGTTTGCCACAGTGAGCTCTATATATAACTGGAGTGATATCTGCTGTTCATTCACCGGACAAAGACAATCTCGTACCCAGAGCCTGCGATCCTTTTGGTCATTACCAAGGAACGGAGGCTCTGGGAAACTCCGATGAAAAAGACCCCAAAATTGGGTTTTTGTTCCCAGTCCTCTGGTTCCCAGTTCCCTATAATTTGCAACAATCATCGACGATCGTTCGCTTGTTCGAAGACCAGGAAAAATATTTGTTTACCGATAAAAAAGGCCCAACATGTTTTACAAAGCTCTCGACAATACAATCGATACAAATGGCCTTTCTTCGCTTTTCTCAAAATCGTCAACCAGACGATTTGACGAGTGTGTTTTAAATGACCGCGTCGCCGTCAGCACTCGGCAGTGATCGGCTCAGTCGCTCAGCCGCTCAGGTAAGAAATTGTACTTTTTGCCAGGAATTTTGGCTAAACTACATCGACCTTGTATTCTCTAATATAATTTTAAAGTTCTGAGACGAAACTGCGAAGAATTACGAGACGAGTCAGACGATGGATGTTTGTTTGGCGACGAAGCGACAATAATAATAGTTTTAACTTGTAAATTGTCGGGATTTTTGCTGTTTTGAATTATTTCATCTGTTCAATTATATTTTGGGTCTGTCGTGTATAATTATGTGTTACAGAACGTCGAGAAATCGATTAAACAAGTTAGCAACGTGCACACTATTTGAAATTTCACTGTTTTTAAACTAACCAATCAGATGACGAGTTTCATCGGAGTTTCCCAGAGCCTCTGATTCTTGCCAAAAGGATCGCAGGCGCTGGGTACGAGATTGCGGACAAAGATTGAAGTCAAACATGACGGCCGCGTAGAAGACTGGAACTATACGTACTTTAGGCCCAAAAGGATCGCAGGCTCTGGGAACAAGATTGCCACAAAGATATCACTCCAGTTATATATAGAGCTCACTGGTTTGCCATTGCTTACTTTGTGGGGAGCCCGCCAATACCCTGAAATTCGTCCATTTTCATTATTCCCAAACCTAAACTAAATAACAGACTATTATACAATAATTTAAACAACGTGGTCCACCCTAACTACGATTAGCACGCCTTGAAATATGAAACCGTCACCAGAAAACCAATAAATAAATCTCACCACTGGTTAGAATAGTATGCGGACTATGCGTAGTGCAACATTTTGTACATAATTTTACAAGTTAAAAGTAACAAGAGTAATTGCTCTTCTGTGAATGTGTTCTACAAAATATTGCAACAGCGACTTCTTCTTTCAGTTTTATCTCTCTTTATTTGACCTACAAAGTCAATAATGTTTTATACATAATTATGTTGTATTACGTAATATTCTATCAATATACAGTTATACTACATGTTTTTTCGTATGTTTTTGCTACAAGCTATCGTAAGTTAAACTCAGGGAAAACTCTGAGCTCCAGACGGGACTCGAACCCACAACCTACTGAATGCCAGCCGGACGCTTGGGCGTATAAATATCGAAAACAACCTCGGTCTACCGTCTGAGTTCCAGTGGCTCAATGATGAGAGCGTACGAGCTGTACGAGCTGTCGTAAGCTGAGCATTCGGAAGGTTGTGGGTTCGAGTCCCGTCTGGAGCCCAGAGTTTTTCTCTGAGTTTAACTTACGACAGCTTGTACAGCAAAAACATACGAAAAAACTTTACCAACTCAAGCTGAAAACACTAATAACGTACATACTACATGTTTTAACACTACATTTAAAATTAACTGTCAGCAGTCGCAAAATTAGAAACGGTTGCCAGAAGATGCGGTAGACCCATATGCATGGGTATAGATCGACTGACCTGGAGCCAGACTGAGTGAAGGTACTTTGCTAAAGACCATCTATTGCTGGCGAAAAAGCGCTTTCTAAGCTATTACGCGTGTGTCGTGGCATGCCGTGATAGCGCCAGACGACACTGTTATCTATTAGCGGTATTACGTATAGAATCAAGCAACAATCCGCAATTGCAAACACTGCAGCTGAGCAACAGGCCAGCAAGCAAGGCTAGCAAAGATAGCAGAGCAATGGTAGAGACAAAGCTCTGCTGAAATGGTAAACGTGCGTGTGCATGTGCCCTTGGGCCTCCTAAAGTACTTTGCTAAAGACCATCTATCGCTGGCGAAAAAGCGCTTTCTAAGCTATTACGCGTGTGTCGTGGCATGCCGTGATAGCGCCAGACGACACTGTTATCTATTAGCGGTATAGAATCAAGCAACAATCCCCAATTGCAAACACTGCAGCTGAGTAACAGGCCAGCAAGCAAGGCTAGCAAAGATAGCAGAGCAATGGTAGAGACAAAGCTCTGCTGAAATGGCAAACGTGCGTGTGCATGTGCTCTTGGGCCTCCTAAAGAACTTGGGACTCCCCAAGATCTCAGGGGTAGGCCGCTGGCTAACTACGTCCGCAGTTAAATTTACCTAAATTACATTTAACCACATCTATCATTATTTAGTTCGTATATTCAAAGCATGCGTCGACCGCGGCCTTTGTCTCCCCGTCACCTTATAGTGTATGTTTTATACAATACTACTACTGCATTATACATGCACACTATGTATATAAGACTATTTATTATATAAAATAGAGTGTTTTATTGATTTTTCCGCCACTAATAAAAGTGATAATCTCACATGTGCGATTATTTATGATAATCGCACATGTGACGATTATCGCTGAATCAGCATTATAGTTTAATGTAATTTTTGCAAGGCAATAGGACAATTTTTTTATATAATAAACAGAACAATACATGGATGCTTGGAAATATGAAATTTATTTCTCGTGTTGAACAGGATATGTCACTCGTTCGCTTCGCTCACTCGTGAGATATCCTGGTCAACACTCGAAATAAATTTCATATTTCCGCACATCCATGTATTATTCTCTATATGTATACATGTTACAAATACAAAATTCTCATATATTTCAAGAACAGTGATGTTAAAACATGCATTGATGAGCCATTCCGCAGTATTTTATATATGGCGAATTCTATTTGGCAGTCAGTGCAAAACAACACGTGTTGCTTTAATTTTATATACAAAAGGTACAGAATTACAAATTTCTCGCAAATGAACATTTCAGGCAAATTACCATAAGATGAAACCATAGTTAGTGGAGGGGGATGGTTTGGAAGCTCCATTGTCTTTCAAGATTATGGAATGGTCATATTATTGTGTTCATGTTGGAGGAAGGCAATTGGTGGAAGAAAGGAAATTCTATGGACACGTGACGACGAAGGACTACACAACGAACAAAGGACTTACAACACGTGACGACAAAGGACTGCACTAATTAAACCCGAACGTTGCTATTGGATGACTGCTTCATTATACAGAAATTGGATGACTGCTTCATTATACAGAAATTGGATGACTGCTTCATTATACAGTGACCGTGAAATTAGACAAATTGAACAAAACCATAGAACAATGACTTTTGCCAAGTTTCCAAACCATCTCCCTCCACTAACTATGACGAAACCCAGCTAAGTATGAAGTGATATGGAAACACAGAAAAATATTAACCATATACAAAGTTGTGAAACCAAAATACTTTTTATTCTCGAAATATATATATATATATATACTCAAATAAAAGAATTTGGTAGAACGCGTACTTCCTATAGGGCAAGCTCATCTTCTTATTTCTGGCCTGTGGCGCGAAAGTCTTTTGACCTATAGATCGTTTTCACTCACGTGATCGGTGGCCCCATTGGGGTGGTGAAACAATACAAAATATTTGAATAAGAAAGAGCTAATTCCCATACCGTACACCAATATGGCCGCCATTTCATTGTTTTGGTACACCAATATGGCCGCCGTGACGTCAGATGAAAACGATCTATAAGACCCCTTATTATATGGCTGGGTTTGATTTCCAGTCCGTACGCAAAACGACGCACGCTGATTGGTTAAAAGAGAACTAGGTATCTTTATTCAAATATTCTGAACAATAAAATGTGTTGGAACATTACTGCTGGTTTTCTTTAAAGCTGTTTATCTAAAAACACGACAAATAAAAGCCGAACTGGCGTAAACAAGAAGGCCAAGAAGCGACACGAAAAAGTTAACAGGTAAGGTAAACAGCATACTCCGAAGACAAAAACAACGCTCGAAACTTAAAAATAAAATGAACCAATAGCCATATAATAAATTCCTTATTAACCTCGTTTGCTCGGTCTGTACGGGAAAGTGTTTGCCTTCGGTTTTAACGCACAAAGCTCGCTCCTTCGTCGCTCGGTCTGTACGAAAACCTCAGGAAAATACTTTCCCGTACAGACCTCGCACTCGGTTAATAAGTCCTTAATACTGTGTGAGGCTTTCCTGTACAGCCCTCGCCCTCGGTTAATAAGTCCTTAATACTGTGTGAGGCTGACCCTGGGGCGAATTGCCCCTCCTGCCATTATCCAAGAGAAAAAAAAATGAACGCAAAATTATTGTTAGGAGATCCAAAATCTTTTGTCTCGAGACCATGACGTTACTAGGTGTCAAAATTTATACTTTACAGCGGTAAACATCACTGAATACTGACAAAGAGTAACCAAAACTAAACTTTAAAAATGTAGTATGGTGCAAAAGAGTTACAATTGGTACTCTTCCTTCACACTGTTAATGCGAGTGATACTATATATATATATAACAAGTTATGCCATACCTTGAGAAGGTGGTTCTGGTAAGTTTTCCCTTGCTACCAGATGCATTACACTGCGTTTACCTAACGGAAGATTTAAAGCTAGAAAATAGAATAAAATAGGTATTATTATATGGCATGGATTACTTCCGGTAAAATCACGCGCTGTTATTGGTTGTTGACGGGGCGAGATTTCTCCGTAATGCCCACGGGCATTATGAAAATTGTTAATGCCCTACGATTGGAAACAAACAAAAAATCCTAATAAGAAACGTTTATTGCCGAAAAACGACGAAAATAAATTAAATAAACGACGATAAACATTATAAAAGTAAATTCTAGTATCCAGACGAGAAAGAAACTTAGAGAAACGAGAAAAAAGTTATTTTTTGGTGTCTAAATTTGGCGTAGCGTACGCTCGCGGCATATCAACGAACATCTCTAAGGGGAGTTCGAGGCATGCTTACGTGGAAAATTTAGAGATTTGTCGGTCTCAGAAACGTATTTTTTTATTTCTAGAAGGAGATGTTATAATCTCAGAATAATCAAATTGAAAAGTAGTGGAAATATTTTGTACGAGGACTGTTTTGTCAAATTGAAGTTGCCAAGAATAATGAAAGATTGCCTAAGACCGTGTGTCAGTGTTATATCATTTGCAAGCTTTTGGCTATAATGGTTTGTCAAAACATTATTATAGTTGATAATCTTACAAAACGTACACTAGCCTTGTTTTCAAAATGTTAACCTGCAGGTGATAACTGCACATAAAAACAAATTATTGCTCAGCTGGTCATTCCAGCCAAGAGACATATAGACGACATCTAACAACAACAAATATGCAGGGGTGGATCAAGCATGAGCGGGCCCCTTGGCACATTAGTAGCTGTCTCACTATTAACCATGCTATTTTTGTACGCGAATGAATATTCTCCATTATTATATGGCAGCAGCGCTGAGAGGTCCGAATACGGAAATCCTGTAATTTGATTGGTTCATAAGCGGTCGGATATTTCCCGTATCCGCCCGCTCAGAGCGGAATCTGCCGTTCGGGATCGTAAGTTAATTTTATAAACAAAATGGCAGTCATGTATCGGCAACAAGATGGATTATAATTTCCGAACTAACTCTTTGTTGGAATATATCGCGCAGGTATGTTGTTCTAAATTTTATAAGCTTTCATTTGAAGTATAGTTCGAGTTTCCACATTTGGTGAAAGTTTTTAAAATGTCCAAAACGTTCGTAACATTGTTCGTAATAACATTTACTTCTCACAAGTATTAGAATTCCAGATGATTTTTTATTCAAACTACTTAACGTACGATCTTGAGCAATATGTCAAACAAAAGCAATTGAAAATTACTATTTGGGGTAGAAAGTTCAGGATTCTAGCTCAACGGAAAGTACTTTAAAAATGGGAAAATGTCTGCCATTTTCGTTTAGTTCGCAAGAAAGATGGATCGAGTTTTCACAGAACGTTCACAAGATTTATGGCCATATAATAAACTACTTATTGACCTCGCTTGTTCGGTCTGTACTAGTGAAATATCGGACCTCTGTTTTTTGCACAGACCTCAACTCGCTGCGCTCGTCTCGGTCCGTACTAAAAAAACATCGGTCCAATATTTCACTAGTACAGACCTCACGCTCGGTCAATAAGTAGTTATTATACTACACTGTATATTGACTGCAGCTCTATATTTTTTATATCATTTTCATGCAACATAAGAGTAAAGTGTAAAGTAGTGGTTACCTCCAATAGATACACTTCCGTGCAGGAAACGTCCTTGGAAAATTAATTTTAATACATTTGCTGAAGTTACTGGTTCTTCTTTCCACTCTGTAATATTTAAAAAAACACACAAAATTTCATTGTTGCGGACGACATTGTTTGCACACAGAATCCTAAAAACCAGGGGAATAATAAACACTTATTTGCTGGCGCCGAGGGAAACACACTGTTTTCCCGAGGTACCAGTAAATAAGTGTTTTGTTATATATCAAGTGTCAAATGACAACAAAAATGTTGAGTAAAACCTTCAGAGATTGTTTTGAATGAAGGAAAACTGGAAAAAACAAAGACAAACTGGACCTGATCATTTACGTCCGGTTTTGATACTTTTCCCTAGGGGAAAATAAATGTAATGTTACCCGCTGCCATGCATGGGTTACGCGGGAAACATCACGATTTTCGGACCGCCACGCGAAGACCGCTCGCCCAATCAACGGACTTTGACACTTCATACATAACAATATTACTTATTTAACGTTTTTCAGAGTATTTTTAAGGCCCGTTTAAACGTTTCCATTACCATCCAACCTTGTTAGATAATAATATCGGACCTGTTTAAGGCTTTTCCTTGTGCACAAATATAATTTTTGTCTGGCGCAAAACTATTAATTACGCGGTAATTTTATACCCGACGCTGTGCCTTTAACAAAAGCAAACGCCCTCGAAACACTGTAGTGAACCAACCAATAATTCTATACCGAATACTAGTACGGTCATCCATCCAACTACTAACCCCATCTAACCAGGCTTAATTTTAGTCCTTAGCGGTGGTAGGCAGCGCTAACAGCACACGCCACTTTACGTTTACACGCGGTACCGGACGAATTTGAGACCGGTCTCGAATTAGCACGATTCCGCCTGTTTACACGGAAGAAATTCGGAACCGGTCTTGAATTAGCACGGTTCCGCCTGTTTACACGGATGAAATTCGGAACCAGTCTCGAATTAGCACGGTTCCGCCTGTTTACACAGAAGAAATTCGGAACCGGTCTCGAATTAGCACGGTTCCGCCTGTTTACACGGAAGAAATTCGGAACCGGTCTCGAATTAGCACGGTTCCGCCTGTTTACACGGAAGAAATTCGGAACCGGTCTTGAATTAGCACGGTTCCGCCTGTTTACAAGGAAGAAATTCGGAACCAGTCTCGAATTAGCACGGTTCCGCCTGTTTACACGGAAGAAATTCGGAACCGGTCTCGAATTCGTACGGTTCCGCCTGTTTACACGGCGAAAACACCGTGTAAACGAGGTCTTAAAACACATACACCACAAACGTAAAAGATGAAAGTGAAATCAAAGTAGTGTGCTGCGTAGGCAGGGTTGGAACACAAATCGACGAAGGGGCCTTCGCTCGAAACGTCAGATTCTACGTTCGCTGTTTCGAAAGATGAAAGTGCCCTGTCTTAACGAACACATACAGTAATTGAGAGATCAAACACCTTGTCATTAAAAAGAGACCCTGAAAGGCCATGCCTCCATCTAAAACTTGCTACCTACCCCGATTTATACAGTATATTAAACAGTTGGATATAGTTGGTGGGAGAACAAGCGTCCCCAAAATCATGCATTTCAGCTTATTTTCGCAATTTTTACTATTCTGCCATATGCTTATTATATGTCTATCTTCCTCAAACTCGGTAAATAAGTTTGAGGTTCTCTGAGTGGTGCATTCATTTCCTTGCCAATTTTCCTAGTTTTAGACACTCGGCCCCAGTCCATTCGGGGCAAATTTTTCGATACTTTCACCCAAGACAGTATTGTCGCTGGCAACTTGGCGTACTCTATAGTTGTCGACAAAACAATTTTTACAACTTTAGAATATATTAATGACTAGAAACGTCTAAAGAAACATACTTGCATGTGGATACATTTAATAACCTTTCATTAACCTGAATTCTTGTTATTTTCCAGGTTTGTTTATCAACAAACTCTCTTCTATCATTAAACAAAGCAAAAATGGTCGCCGTATTGTTGTAATAAGTAGAAGCAGAAGTATTCAGCTAGCAAAGTGCCGTCCGGCATTAGATTAGGTTAGATTTAATAATATTTACCCACGGAATTCTAACAACAGTATATATGTTGACTTACATATAGCCGTGCCATAACTACATATATACAAAATAAAAATATTATAGCCAAAATTATTTACATATAATAGAAACAAATTACTTATTACTATCTAAAAACTACCTATCTAACTAAACGAATTGACAAAATGCAAAGTAAGGAAATAAGGTAATAATGTAAACTATATTACAGAAACTATGAATCTAATGTTATTCGTCAAGGAGAATGGTTGATTTTAAAACATTTGTGAAAGATGTTAATGACTTTGCTTGATGCAGTTCCTTTGGAAGTTCATTCCATAATTTCGCCCCATCACAACTAAAGCTCTTTTTTAAGAATTCAGTGTTGGGACGAGGATTAATTTATAAGAAGAGCTTCTCAAATCATAATGTGTTGTTTGATTAAGTGTTCTGAATTGTTCGGAAAGACATTTAGGTGCAAGGTCGTTTCTTATCTTAAACATTAATATTGCCTGCAGGGGAATTATGCACTTTTGACTCTTCTCGTTCCTCAATGCATTCAGAGCCGTTTTCTTGTAGAGAGCTACCTTTCGCCTTCTCAGTCCTTCCTGACGAAAGTTGTCACAAATTTTAACGCTATCATTACAAATATTTTATGAGAATGACGCTCCCTGACCTCCACCTTAAATAGCTTCTTGCCTAAGGGTTAGCTCTCCTTATGTCAAAATAAAATCCATTCCTACACTCTTCGGCCCAGTAGTGAACCATAGATTAAAACAAACTTCATGAAGGTATACTTATTAGGGAGGCACAATTCGTTAACGCGCAGCCTCTCACCTCTGGAGTTAAGCCCGGTCGAAGGGGGTTAGTACTCGGATGGGTGAGTTCACGTGAGTATATAGTTCACTTGAGTAGAGTTGTTGATTATCTCTTGTGCCTCGAAGGTTTTTCACCGGGTTCTCTGGTTTTCCTCCCTCCGCAAAATCAATACCATCAGAGATAGGAGTGGCGTCTACCCCTGCCTTAAGCCCTAATGAAACGAGAACGCAAGTCATCGCAAGTTGGCAGTCACGAATTTCTGTGGCGGTCGTTCGAACACCCAAACTAACAAAATAAAGGTTTCATGAGTGTTTTAAACAAGTTTTAACTTTGTCACGGTACATGATATTTTCGGGAAAGTATTCAGAGCGGACGGCTGAGATAGCGTGAGTGCCAACTTGCGATGACTTGCGTTCTCGTTTGATTAGGCTTATTAGGGTAGTAGCCAAAGAAAGAGGAGCCTTCTGGCTGACTCCGATTGCGGTCGACCAACTCAACTCAACTTCAAAGGTTTAGGACAGGCAAACGTGATCGGTTATTTTATTTGTTCTTGCGTGGTTTTTTTTTGTGATATTTGTGATACCATGTTGATGATATGCATGCAAATGTCCATGCTCGCAAGTTATTTAAGAAAACGTTTTCTAAGTCAAAGATGGGGATAAAACATGTAGTTCTTGTCAGCAGTGAGATGCTCTTACAACTGAATACATGTTGCTCAAACGACCTTTTTAAATAAGACCTTAAAGGCATACACGCATATTTGCAATAATTATGAATAAGAGATTATGTATACGTTTGCAATAATTATCAATAATATATTACGTGTACGTTTGTAATAAATAGAGAATAATACATGGATGTGCGGAAATATGAAATTTATTTCGAGTGTTGACCAGGATATCTCACGAGTGAGCGAAGCGAACGAGTGACATATCCTGTTCAACACGAGAAATAAATTTCATATTTCCAAGCATCCATGTATTGTTCTGTTTATTATATAAAAAAATTGTCCTATTGCCTTGCAAAAATTGCATTAAACTATAATGCTGATTCAGCGATAATCGTCACATGTGCGATTATCATAAATAATCGCACATGTGAGATTATCACTTTTATTAGTGGCGGAAAAATCAATAAAACACTCTATTTTATATAATAATTATCAATAATACATAAGTGCAGCATAACAAAATTAATGGTCAGACAATTTGTCCGGACAATAAAATTACAGATTTTGATCTTAAATCGTTTTACGCGGTTGCGGTTATCTTGTTTGATATTATATGTCTCCGTTTTTGTGAATATTGCATTATCAAAAATAATTCGATCATTGTTCGCGTTTGTTGTAGTACAACGGGGTACGCGAAATTGATGAAATTGTAGAAAATTTAATTCAATATAATTCTGGGTCTTTCTCTTAATCCTCGTACAAGAAATCTTATATAACTTGATTAGAAGCTAAAGTGGTAAAATGTAATTATGATTTACCTGCGTGGCGGACAACTGAATCGTTATAAATTAACGCGCGGTATTCCGGTGGTTTGGGGCTGCTTAAGTTAGCACCTCAGTTTTTTTCTCAGCAAGAAATCTATCGTACATAATATTTAAATCTAGTGCTAGCGCTACCCTCTAAATATTATATAAAAAAAGAACTCAAACATTTAGTGCGGTACAAAGTGTAATCCCGTAGGATTTGCGTGCTAAAGTTAATTTTCTTTCTTTTTTCAGTTCAAATTTTCAACCCTTCGATTTACAGGGGGGGGGGTCGGAGACATGGATAATAAGAGTGGTATGAAGTGTCATGAAAACAGCTCCCGTAGGATTTGCATAGCCTCCTCCGCAGGCAACTCTTTTGTTTTCTCCTGGAAAAAGGGGAAGGAATGCCGTGTGTCACACATATCCCACATGTCCCCTGATCAAAAGCGAGGGCCCAAAAGAGTTGCCTGCGGAGGAGGCTAGGATTTGCATGCAAAACTGATTTTTGTTTCATTATTGAGTTGACTAGGTGTCAAATTATCGGAAAATGCAATTCAAATTTTCCGACCCCTCAACCTCCCTGGATATTGAGAGGTCGAAAATTTGAACTCCGTCATTTTCCGATAGTTTGACATCTAGTCAATTCAAAAAAGAAAAAAGATTTTTTCATGACACTTCATACCACACTATTAACATGACTGATTTTTGGGAAAAGTTAATCGGAAATCGAGAACGTTGACTCTCTAGATTAATGACATATTGACATATAGTGAGTGATCGCGGTAAACCTTTTATTTTTTAATAAATTTGCTGCATTAAATGGCGTCAGACTGTCGGTGTAAATAAGTTGCTCGAAGCTATATTTCCACAAAAAATAACTGCCGCGAAACATTCATATTTTCCCCACTCCTTTGACAAATGTACTACTTATCCTGCGGGCGTGTAGACAAAGAATAGCGGATGTTCAAGCGGAATAGTAGATTTCTAAAAATACTATTACAACTGTAGTACTTGAGTAGTGCCGAAAATATTGAACGTAGTTTCTAACGTTTCAAGCGAAGGCCCTTCGTCAGAGAGAAACGTAAAGAGTGTAAACAAACAACGAGCTTATATAAGGAAGATAATCATGTGACCAAACATTATCCAATCAGATAAAAATAACAATAACAAATTAATAATTTGAGGCGAAAAAATTAGCCAATCAGAGCAAAATAACAATAACAAATCAATAATGAGATGCAAAAGACATTTGCTATTCCCACCGTCGATGAGCAAAATAAGGAGGGGGTGTAAAATCAACGCGAAAATTGATCTTAGCTGTATGCAGATATAGGTTATACGGCAGAAATTTACGGTCCTTTTGACATGCCTTTCGATAGGAAGTAAGAATGATTAGCCCCCGGTCTTTCCTTTCCTTACGTGTACGTTCGGGTAACTTGCGCGTTTTGAAAAACATCAAAATGAAACTTGTCGCAAAATCAAAAACAAATTTTACCTTGGCCGGACATTTTGATCGGGCATTTCCCCGTGATAAATAAACTTGTCGAGCTTTACCCAGAGTAAAATAGAAAAATGCCATTTCGACCGAAATAGATTAACAAAAAATCTCTCTGAGAATACCGGAATTGGAATCGATAATTAGCCGAATCGTATTTTTAGATCGCTAAATCAATTGTTTATGTCTGAAAATTAATCCTCTTCTTCTGCTCTTACAAGCCATTGGTATGACTCTGGACACGTTTTGTTATACACCATGGGCCGGTTGTACGAAGCCCGGATAGCGCTATTCACTGGATAGCGATTTTTTCAACTTTCGTAAAAATGGCCGAAGAGCTGTGAAACTACGGATCTGGAGCCCACAATAGATCTTAAAAACTTCAGTTTATAAATACCAAATCCTAATCTGAGGTCATAACAATCAACGGCCAATTTAACGAAGGTTGAAAAAATCGCTATCCAGTGGATAGCGCTATCCGGCCTTCGTACAACCGGCCCCTGAAGTTTATAAAGTAGATTCCAAAAAAATAAGTTAAAAAACAGTAATTAATAAAGCCACCTGCATAGAACCCATACATATAGTGACACTTTTAACTCTTCGTTTCAACCACTATAATGACTATATATAGTAGTATGCAGACAAATGATACAATAGTGCGGCGCAAAAATTTGCAAGTAGTAGTATATGACCACAACGGCACGAACGTTTTGAGCATAAAATAAACAAGACGCCTGCTCAGGCGTTCACTCGGGCTACTGATTTCTGCATATATTGGCGTAGCCTTCACACATCTAGAAAACCTGCGGAACAGCGTGCGCATATTAAGGGTTTGTTAAAAAGTACAAAACTCTCAGAAGCAATCATTAAGCAGTGTAGTTATGTAGAACCGCTCTGAAACTGTGTAATTGGACAGTTAGACGTAATTCTGATTGTCGATTTTCGTGTATTAAACTCTGAAGGTTCGGATATAGAATTCATGTAAATCGTACCAACAGAAAATATTTAAACATGTTTTGAAACACATTTCCAAATGTAATACGACACCTTCATGATAGGCGACTTGTAGACGACTAACATATCTAAACATATTTTTTACATTATTCGGTGCCTACCACCTGCGTTTCGTAGTTGATGGACCAAGCAGCAAGGCGTTTAATACTAGGTAAACAGTACGTATATGTTCTTTGATATTCTGCGGCTCTTTCTTGTGTCTCTAGTCCTCAAGTCAACGATGTCAAGTGTCAACACGGCATTTTCTCGCGTCTGTAATAAATTCGTCTGTTCTGTCTTCATGAACAAACCTTGCTAGCAACATTACTTATCAACTACCGATGAATTCACCAATACCGTCGGAAAACACTTCAACCCAACTCAATCAAAGGCAAAGCTGTCGAAAAGAAAGAACTCGAAAAATCGAGCATGCAACATGCCTTCCAGTTTCGCAAGGACTGACGGGATGATGCAATAATGCCATTTTGTGGAACCCCCAAAGAAAAGCCGAAACCTAGACTCGACCTACCATAGGCAGCCCGAGTAATAAAGATGAGGCAAACACTAGAATTGCTGAATAGATTGAATTAACTCAGTTTTTCTAGGCGGCAATCAGACCCCGTAAACTCTGGCAACGCCAGACAATTTTACTCATCATAAGAAAAATCCACCGACGGGCAATCGGTGACTACTTTCAGCTGGTTCCACCCACACGATGGCTGACAGCTGCAAAATTGTGTTTTAAAAAGACTGTTCAACTGTCGAGACTAATTACAGCAATGTAACAATGATTGATTGGATTTTGGCATCAACAAAAAAAATATTAAAAAAATTAATAGCGATGTTGCCATGTTTTCTCTTGTTTTCTTTTTCATCTTCCGCTTTTCAGCTTTAAATGTTCGCCCACACTCATTACACACTTGACTAGCGGTTCTCCCCCCGAGCTGTTTGTTCGCCGACCGACGATTAAGAAATTTTTATATCTCTTTATTACAACTTGTTCATCTCTCGTGTATTTAATTGGTCATTTCTTTTCGACACGCCCTTTTCCCCTATATATCGTACATGTACTGTAATTATATACACATTTATTATAAGGAGAAGAGTATTTTACTAGCGACTAAAACACTCGTAGAATCCATATTTCACTACATCCAGGAACCGAGTGGCGTATTTCTCGTATGTAACGCTCGCGAGTGACATATGTTTACGCCTTTTGCTGTAAGTTTCGAATCAAGTACATTTGAGCCAGTAACTTCTCTTATTCAGTTTTTCACGTAAAATGACGTATTCGAATAAGCTGTTGTATTTTTCATTTGTATCAGTTTCTAAAAGTTTTATGTCAAGCGGTTGTAGTTTTTACATTAAACCCAGTTTATCAACATCACTTCCACGCATAATTTCATTGTCCATATAATAAATATGCGCGCTCACTCATGAGAGATTGTCCTTGCCACTCGAACAGAAAATCCATATCTTCTCGCCACCGTGTAATATCCCCTTTATATACACCCTTGATATACACTATACGTACTATACGGCATACAGTGTACACCATACAGTAAGTCCTATTTTATTTTTAGGCTCAACGATTTACTCTGATAAAAGATTTGGCATTAAAAACCGAGAATACCTCGTCCTTTAAATTTTAAAATCTCGGCAACTACAATCCTGGCCAAATGGCCTTGGGAAACCAAGTGAAAATCGGCAAAAACGGCAAAGTGCCCCAAAATTTTGACCAGAACTGTAGTCGCCACATTGTCAGACGTTATATTCCTACATGTATACTTTACGTTGATAAACGTTAAGTTATGTTATGAGACATTATGCTACGTTGTGAAGTGTTGCGCTAAATTCTCGAAACGTCAGGCTACATTGTGAGACGTGATGCCAAGTTTTATGTTACCCTACGTTGTGAGGCGAGACGCTACGTAAAGTTACGAGACATTATATGATACTGTACGTTGGAACAAGTTACACTACTGTACTTTATGAGAGGCTCGTGTTACGCGACTTTATAAAATGTTACGTCGCCTTCACGATCGAGAATCGCATAGAAAATCGGCCACTTTCATGGGGCAGTTCGCAGGTCACGTGCGTGCTGGCTCAGTGAGTTGTCTGCCGAAGCTTGATGAAATTTACTAAATTCTAAACACACACACACACACGCGCGCAAAGCAATAACAAGTGAACTGTCCATATATAACCAAAAACAACATCAAGACAAAGAAAAAATCAATCAAAGTTATCTGATAGTTGAGATCTTTATTCACCCTCCATAGTTGATTGGGTTTGTTTTATGTCAAATCGTCACTCGTCAAGTATACTTTCCACGACTGATTCGAACTTTAAAACCGTTTTAAAGGCCAACAAAAAATCTGCCAACAAAACAACCCGACTTCCTTTGGGGAAGTTTTGGGGAATATTTCATTGGGGAATATTTCATTAGGTGATTATTCGGTGCCTACCACCTGCGTTTCGTAGTTGATGGACCAAGCAGCAAGGCGTTTAATACTAGGTAAACAGTACGTATATGTTCTTTGATATTCTGCGGCTCTTTCTTGTGTCTCTAGTCCTCAAGTCAACGATGTCAAGTGTCAACACGGCATTTTCTCGCGTCTGTAATAAATTCGTCAGTTCTGTCTTCATGAACAAACCTTGCTAGCAACATTACTTATCAACTACCGATGAATTCACCAATACCGTCGGAAAACACTTCAACCCAACTCGATCAAAGGCAAAGCTGTCGAAAAGAAAGAACTCGAAAAATCGAGCATGCAACATGCCTTCCAGTTTCGCAAGGACTGACGGGATGATGAAATAATGCCATTTTGTGGAACCCCCAAAGAAAAGCCAAAACCTAGACTCGGCTTACCATAGGTAGCCCGAGTAATAAAGATGAGGCAAACACTAGAATTGCTGAATAGATTGAATTAACTCAGTTTTTCTAGGCGGCAATCAGACCCCGTAAACTCTGGCAACGCCAGACAATTTTACTCATCATAAGAAAAATCCACCGACGGGCAATCGGTGACTACTTTCAGCTGGTTCCACCCACACGATGGCTGACAGCTGCAAAATTGTGTTTTAAAAAGACTGTTCAACTGTCGAGACTAATTACAGCAATGTAACAATGATTGATTGGATTTTGGCATCAACAAAAAAAATATTTAAAAAATTAATAGCGATGTTGCTATGTTTTCTCTTGTTTTCTTTTTCATCTTCCGCTTTTCAGCTTTAAATGTTCGCCCACACTCATTACACACTTGACTAGCGGTTCTCCCCCCGAGCTGTTTGTTCGCCGACCGACGATTAAGAAATTTTTATATCTCTTTATTACAACTTGTTCATCTCTCGTGTATTTAATTGGTCATTTCTTTTCGACACGCCCTTTTCCCCTATATATCGTACATGTACTGTAATTATATACACATTTATTATAAGGAGAAGAGTATTTTACTAGCGACTAAAACACTCGTAGAATCCATATTTCACTACATCCGGGAACCGTCAACCGAGTGGCGTATTTCTCGTATGTAACGCTCGCGAGTGACATATGTTTACGCCTTTTGCTGTAAGTTTCGAATCAAGTAAATTTGAGCCAGTAACTTCCCTTATTCAGTTTTTCACGTAAAATGACGTATTCGAATAAGCTGTTGTATTTTTCATTTGTATCAGTTTCTAAAAGTTTTATGTCAAGCGGTTGTAGTTTTTACATTAAACCCAGTTTATCAACATCACTTCCACGCATAATTTCATTGTCCATATAATAAATATGCGCGCTCACTCATGAGATATTGTCCTTGCCACTCGAACAGAAAATCCATATCTTCTCGCCACCGTGTAATATCCCCTTTATATACACCCTTGATATACACTATACGTACTATACGGCATACAGTTTACACCATTCAGTAAGTCCTATTTTATTTTTAGGCTCAACGATTTACTCTGATAAAAGATTTGGCATTAAAAACCGAGAATACCTCGTCCTTTAAATTTTAAAATCTCAGCAACTACAAGGCCATTTTGGCCAAATTTTGGCTGACGAGCCAGCGGTTCTCTCTCCTTCCTAAGTAAAACTAAGTACAATGTTTATTACATGTATTTCGCACACACATTGTGCTTGGTTTTCATTTAGGAACTTTCCTTGTAGCCTGCTATAGCAGACGCTATTTTTCTCCCTCCTTGCATGAGGTTTAAATATTAAAGATAAATTCATAATACTGGTTTATCTTACCAGTATACTGTAACAACTGTACGGTATATCAGTATAGCCCCGGAATCAATACGGCCATACCGGTATCAACTACTGTAAATACCGTGAATAACTAAAAATACCGCCCAGCTTTACATTTAGGGGAATTCGATGAAATATTACCCCGAGGGATGATATATTCCGAGGGGTAATATTTCATCGAATTCCCCGAGCGAAAGGTCTATAAATGATATATTATACCGAAACATATTAATCTTTCCCCAAAAAGCTGAAATAATGTTATTAATGATCGTTATGTTTGAGATGGCCGTGATTTAATAAAGTTCGCTTCATTGTCTGTTTCCATTCTGTTGTCGTCTCAAGGCTTCTGGATGCATTGTTTGTTGCTTTCTTTGTATTCCCTGAATCCTTATTTTCTTGTAACCTAACAATCTTCTTGTCAACATCTGAATGTTCAGGCGAAACGTTTTCTTGTCTCGCCAAACTCCGCCATTGTTGACGGCTTCGTGAATCGTGCGTGGCGTGGCGTGGCGTGGCGTAGCGTGGCGTTCACGCGTGGTACACGAAGCATATTCCCCGCTGCAGCGGGGAATAATAGTCGTATTCCCCGCTGCAGCGGGGAATATTACTTTTGAGGGGTAATTCGATGATTAATTGACTGGTCACATGGTACAAATCAAGCTTTCTGACTGGACAATTTACAGTTGAGGTATAATATTGTGATATGTTGTTTACATTGTACATTGTAAGACGTTACGTTACGCTATGTTATGTTTAACAAATAGATGACATTTTTCCGTGCGTGTGTACTGTAATAACGCACAGATGACGTCACAGCGTGTAAAGAACAAAAAAGTACGCCACGAGACGCAGTGGAGTGGTGTGACTGTTGTTCTTTACACGCTGTGACATCTTCTGTGCGTTATTACAGTACACACGCACGGGAAAATGTCATCTATTTGTTTTATACATCAAATTGTATTATTTTAATAAGAAATGTTTGAAATTTTTGAATCGTCGAACCGGCAGGGCTATTGAAAAGGAGGTAAAATTTTCAATTCAGGTTTAATTACTGATTATCTGATTGGGCGATCTGATTGGGCGACAGAAGAAATAAGGCTGTCCTGATTGGCTAATTTTTCAGCTTCCGGTTACGTCACGTATAATTTATGCAAATCGTGATCATGACATTGATTTGACTTACAAAATTGAAAGTTTATTCAAATTTCGTGTCTTCGTCGGCATTTCTAGCCAAAATATTTATCGTTGAACAAACAGATTAGTTCTTCTGGACGGGATTTTGCTGTCCCATGTATATTTGGACGCTTATTATGCTGCAAATTCAGCTGGGAAAGCATTTATCGTTGGAGAAGGCCGAAAAGCACGCGTAGTAACCAGCGAAATTATATATGTTCTGTGTTTGGAAATCTTGTTGACAATGGCTGATATCTCCTGGATTTGTATGGCTGAATAGTATTTCCATGAAGAGGAATGGAAATTGTAGCGTTGTGCGCCGGAGACGAAGGTATTAAATGACCGTATTTATGTCGATAATTTTAATATGTCTGTGTCGTCGGACAACGACTTGATGGCAGTGTCTCTCATCACTGAGTGATATGTGTAATCCTCAGACAGTTGAAATGCACTTTATTTTGTACGAAGTTGCATCTTCAAACGTGTAATTTGATCAAATTTTTATAAAACAAAATTTTTTTCCGACTTCGTTACGCATAGTTCTTAGCCAATCAGATTGTTTGTTTTTCTTAGGTTGTTGTATAATATGTTATACGTTATGTTATGTTATACGTTATGAGATGTTAAACGTACGCTAAATTGTGAGACGTTACTCTACGTTATGATCCATCATACTATTCTCACTTGGGAGAATCAGCACAAAAGCCTTAGAATTTGGAATATTTTACCATTAGTCATTTGGAGATTATTAGGGGAACCTCTAGGGAGGTCTTAGCTTATGTCGTGCACTTTTAACATGGTAACCTCTGGCTCGGATGATTGCATGGGCGACCACCTGCGCTTACGACGTTAAATAAATCGTAAAGTAGCTTCAAACTCACAGAAACGAGAATACGACAGGACAGATATATTAAGAGTTTGGATTTTGGTTTCCCCAAACAACTCCCCTCAGCTGTAGCACCACAATCTACATATTCCGCCCCTTGCCTTGAACCGAAAAAATGTTTTCGTCCCAATCTTAATATTATAAATTAAAAGCATTGTGTGCGGAATTGAGCAGTGAGAATATAGTGCTGTGTATGCTATGTCACAACACTGTAATGCGACTACATTTATACTGTACAAATTCATGCTTTTACATGTACTGTATACATACCTTCTGGCCAGTGGTCAAACACATACTGACAGATATATGCTGCTGTGTCGTCCGGCGTAAAAAAAAAGTCTAGTCTTTTCACAGGCAGCGTTACCCATATTAACTGTAAACAAATCTAAAATAAAAGAAAAAAAGTATTACTTACACGCTGCATCTTATTATAACAGATATTTCATTTCACGAAGGCGTTACGAATCGTTAGAATAAACGAATATTTATATTTTATACATATACTTCAAACTAAGTTGATTTAATTTAACACTTTGAAGCCTGACAACGAGTCTTTGAGGTTTATTCTGGCTAACGCCTGACCATTTTATGCAGCACAGGGAGAGGTCCAGGCCTCAAAGTGTTAATTCGAAGCTTGATTAAAACATGAAAATAAAAATTAGAAGCTGTCATAAAGACGTTCTTCAAGTCATTTTACTAGAACCCCCAACCTATAATAAAGTTGCGAGTTCTGAGAAAAATCGCCAGTGTTGAGAGATGTAGCACATTTTTAATGCCACGCGCAAGAAGTTGTCATCATGAAGATGTTCTCCAATCTACATTATTTTACTGACAAGCAGTCAGATGTTTAACAATTGAACCAGGTTCGTCTACTTTTCATTCTTAAACTAGGTGTCTGAAGCCATCACACTTTTGTTAAAATTGGGAGAATACCTGGCAAAAATTCCCAAAGTATTTTTTTTACGTGCACATTGTTGATATAAGACAACTTTATCTTTTTACTCTGTCTAAGGCCAGACGATCTTACTCGTCAAAGAGAGACGTCTTGGAAAGCCATGTATGACAGCATTATTGCAACAAACAAGAAGACGTCATAGAGATGTTCTTTCAAAATCCATAATTTTCCAGTCACCAATTGACGGTACCGAAAAAGATGGCGGCGGTACATTTAACCACAATGCTTTGCGACCCGAAATCAGCTGAAATAACAGGGCTCAAAATAACGGCCGGTCACCGGTCAATGACCGGCCAAATTCCTAATGTGACCGGTCAAATTTGTATAAGGTCGGTCATTTTGACCGGTCATATTATTACTTGCAATTAATTTTATTACTTCCATTTGAAGGACTTAAAATGATTGTTGTTGTACTGTTGTAGAGCCGTTGTACTGTTTAGAGCCGTTTCATAATGTCTGATATATATTGAAGTGAACTATGCATGCATTTCCTTTTTATGACCAACGTTCATATCAGTACTAGCTTATATATATAACGTAGAATATACTTTACATGTTTTTTGTTGTGTTGTGTTGTGTTGTGTTGTGTTGTGTTGTGGGCTTTTGTTTTTTGTTTTTTTTGTTGGTATTTCTTTCTTCTTTTTTTTTTTGAGGGTGGGGGGGGGGGGGGGGGGGGGGCGTCGTGAAATTGAAATTTGACTGGTCAAAAATCGCCTTCGACCGGTCACAACTGGAACTGACCAGTCACCATGACCGGCGTAACATGAAACGTTATTTTGAGCCCTGTAATAACAACTATAACATTGTTTATCATGCTAAGATGGATTAAGTAAGCAAGAACGTCATTCCCACCAAAGTTGATCGTTTTAAAACGATATCTTCCAATAATTCTGCAAGAAACAATATTTACTGCACGCAAAGGATTGTGGTTAAATGTACAAGTCGCCATCGGTACGGTCAATTAGATGCATTAATACGTTTGAACTACGTAGGTTGGACGTGGGACCATTTTTAATACTGTATATGCAAGACATTGTCATGAAGATGTTCTTTAGATACAGTATGTTACTCAAAACCCATGCATACAATCTTCTGATCGTTAGTGAGTTGCTTTAATTGCTATGTAGGTTCGATGTAGCTCATTTTTACAGTCAAAATGGAAATACCTTCCCACTTCTTCTTCTGTAGTTTCTTGTGTATTACTGTATTTCTGTAGTCGCTACAGAAGCGTATGTGAATAAAAAGAATAATTTAGCTTTCATGTAATTTAATCATAATATAACGAATATTTCCCCCAAATCGATACCAACAAACAAATATAAATCAAGAATAAGCGACTTTTATCGCTAGATTTTTCTCACGTTTCTGTAGCGGCTACAGAATTACAGTAATACACAACAAACTACAGAAACAGAAGTGGGAAGGTATTTCCATTTTGACTGTAATGCTACAATACTGTACATGCAAGAACTTATCTTAAAGATTTGATTCCTTTGACCTCTCTAACTCTAAACCCACAATCTTCTGATGACTATTAAATGAGATGCTAGTCAACATCTTTCCCAGCACCCGAATTAATATCAAACATAATATACTGTTCAAATGTTGTCATGATAAACTGTATACCAATTTCTGTTTACAGTATACTGTATATGATCACACTATCAGGGTACATACATTCTAAATACTGTACTTTTCCAACGAGATTATATTTATAATTCCATTGCATTTATAATTATTTAATAGACAATACGCCGTGGTAATAGTTCCAACACCGGATCTTTAGGTTGGATGGCTATAGATCCGACATTGACATAATGCGTGTGCAATACAGTTTATTTTGAACGTAAGGTTCGACATTATTTAGACTTTTGACTTTGGACCAAAAGGTTAGTAAAATAACTGAAAAGCGTGAAAAATTTATTCCTACTGATGTTTTTCATCTGAAAGATGCATCGTCCTTGACATTCTCCACCTTCAGTCTTTCAAATCATTACTGTATTGTAATTAAAGTTTAATTAGTTTTGATATTCGACAGAATCTACATAGACCTAAACATGCTTCAAGAGATACACTTCCAGTCTGATTAAAATTAGCAGAAAACAAAAACTACAGATTGAGTGACGACTTAATCACGGCCGTCAGTTCGTCAGTTCGGTAATTGCATTAATCTTCCTGCTCCTATGATCACCGCGCTGTGTCACTAGTCTTTCTAAGTGTTCATGCTTCAAGATGATCTAAGACTAACTGAGTGATAATGTTGGACCTTGTGCTGATTGTTGAAAAGATACGAGGAATAAAGTTCAAAATAAACTGTATTGCGCACGCGTTATGTCAATGTCGGATATATATATATATATATATATATATATATATATGTCGGATATATATATATATATTATATATATATATAGTTCAATCTACAGACACGGTGTTTCGCTGTACAACAGCTCATCAGTGTAGCTTGGAACATATATATATATATATATATATGTCAGTACAGCCATCAAACCTCGGAACTATAACCACGGCGTAAAAAATAAGCAGCTTGTCCTATAAAGAGACAATAAAACAAGGCTTTTTCATTCTTTTATTTAATTTAGTTTATTTTTCAACATCAGATTGGTCTACTCTTGAGAAGCATAAATAGTCACTTGAATCACTTACAGTACATGTAGATTGCCTTATACGGTGTATTACATACAGTACAAGCATCTTCCATCATGATAGCTTGACTAGGTCAACATAACTAAAACTAACAGTACCTGAAAATAATCAGGCATTATTTATACATTCTCACACCACTTGTCTTGTGCTTTTCACTACAGTAGATTCATGTTTCTAAATGTTTTTGATCCAAAAATAGAAGTACTTCTCACTTATCCTGTCCTGTAACATCAACATCAGGTGTGCTGACACAAGTTCCCTAACTTCTCTTTATTAAGACATTAGTCATTACACCTACATGTAAGAATTTTTGCAACTGTACAACAATTCAGACACAACAGAACATTCTCATTTCCAGGCCCTGTACTAAATGTACAGTGTATTTTGGTTTACTGTTGCTGTTATAAAATACTAAAAATTGTAAAATTGGCATGTACCAGTTTGATAATTTTAGATTTCCTAAAAGTGCTCTCAAAATGCAGGAAATGCTGTCTTAAAGACCCAATTTCAAAAGGTTTCAGGGGTAGCATGTCCCCATACCCCTTACTGTACAAATGTGGAGTTTGTAGCCATCAAGTTTCAGCCATCTCAAACTAAAGGCGAGGTACAGTAATACAGGCAACATTTTTCTTCAACTTACAATAATGAAAAATGCAACTTTGTTGCATTGCAAGTTGAAAAGCATTGTTGCACGTATTACCACCCACCTTAAACATTGTCATGCCACAATGATTTGGTTGCGAGTTAAAAAAATTTGTAGAAAAAAGTAGACTCGCCACAAAATCATTGTTGCATGATGATGTTTGAGGTGAAATCTTTCAAAACCCCACACCACCGCGAGAGTTTCTCGTTCAGAGTGTGAATATCGACGACGTTCTACTTCAGTTATCAGGTGGGTGGTAATATGTGCAACAACACTTTTCAACTTAATTGCAATGCAACAATGTTACAGCAATTTGCTGCTCGTATTACCTCACCTTAAACAATTAAAAATAAAGGAAATCAGCACCAAACAGTAGTTTGGATATTGTAGGGAGAGCTTAACACAAATTATTGTTGGTTTCAGTTCACTTTTCAGTGCGTGGTTTGGAAGTTTGTTGCCAAGTATTATGAAGTTCATCTTGAAGTTCGAATGTTTAATTTGAAGATCAGCTTTGCACCATTCTTTGACTACACAGTTCATAATTTGGAATTGCAGAATGATTAATCACATATTTTCTGAATTAGGATAATTCTACTAAGAGTAAGTGAAGTCTGGTTGACTGGAGGTTTTCCATAAAAGGTGAACTTTGAATCGAACAGTCTTCAAATCAAATGTCGTGATCAACTTTCCAAATTTGGAAACGTAATTTGAAACTTGGCAATGAACTTCCGAACCAAGCACTGAAAAGTCAGCTGAAACTGACAATAAGCCAACTTTCCTCTCCATTTTCTTTTAAAATACTGATTTGTTTGAAATGTTACATGTACATATCACACACTCGGTTTGAGTATTTCATCAGGCATCCAAACACCTCAAAGTTCACTGGTAATAAAAAACTCAACAATTGCCTAAAAAACACTCCTTGTTGTGTATGATGAATACATAAAGCAATGGATAACTTTCCCCATGTTTCAAACAATACTAGAACTTGTATATAATACTGTTCAAAGTTTCATAATATTTAGCACGGGGCATTACTGTATGTTCTGACATAAATATTTATTTATTTATTTATTTATTTATTAAGCTTTGCTTCTTAAAAAATAAAATAAGAGAAAAGAAGCTGGGACACCACAACAGTTAAACACCAATTACAGTGGACCCTGAATAAATAATGTAAAAATAAATAATTAAAAATAAAAAAATAATAAATGTAATAAATAATAATTCAATTTGATGAGTAAAATTGTCTGGTATTATACAGTGTAAAATAATATAAGGGCTGGTTTTGGCCAGCTCAGGCAGGAATAAGGCAAAAAATTTACAATACCTCGGATATCAAAATGCTATAACTTTAGATTTCAAAATGAAATTGCAGCCACCCATCCCACCCTTGATAAACAAATATATGACTTTAAACAGATGCCTTAAATCTACAATTAATGAGCACCTGCTCTTATTAGTGAATACTGAAAGTGATTTTGGTACAGTATAATGTACAGTGTAAAAGTTTCTGATTTTTATCTAGTTCTCTCATTTTTTTGTACATCAGTGCTGGAAAATGTCTGGCAGCATCTGCCGCCAGGACATTTTTTGTAAAAGTTGTTTCCAGGAAATATTTGTTAGTTTTTTTAATCCAAGTCAAAGTTTAAAGATAAATTTCCTATTCTTCAAAAAATTGAAAAGCATCATGGTCACTGCACAATCACACAATTTTGATGGGCATCACTTTTGATCGAATATCAAGTTTCATGTTCGATGACTCATCTTTCTATATTCTTGCGAAACCCAGTGGCGATTTGTAAACAATTTGAAAGTGTTTTGAAGGTTTATTACACGACCTTAACCTGTCTAAGTTTCGTATATCCTTGCACAAATGATGCAACGATTTGTTCTAGAAAACAATGAAATATTTATCATTTCAGTATAGTGTTGCTGTTTCAGGCTGCAGCTGTAATTGTGCATTTGCAAGAATGCAAGCTGCTTTTATCTTATTCAACTGTTTCAGCATTTCGATTTTTGACATTAATAGTACTTGTATTACGTAGTATTCAATTGAAAAATTTCACTATTTCAAAGTATGTATAGATACCACATTCAGATAAATTATGGTTTTGAGATACAAACTTGCAAGTCTGGTGATATCACAACTTAGGAAATCGTTAATTTAGTTTAACAGGAAATATTTATTTTTGGATTTTGCTGCCAGGAAGAAAAATGCTTTATCTAGGACTGTTGTACATATACAGTATTTGTAATATATAAAATAAAATAAAACTAACTATAGCTGCTAACAATTATACATGAAAGAACTGCATAGATATATTAAACATAGATATAAAATACAATGTTGGGTACCCTCCACTATGAAAATAGCATTCCCATTCCTCAATGAGAATTTTAAGCAGTCTATATTCTCTTTTAATTTTTTAGAATTAAGACTGCTAAAATTCATGGAATTCTCAATTAAAATTTCACAATATTTCCCCATCTTATAGACATAGTGATTGCAGTTGTTTTGTCAAAGTTGTACTCAAACACATCGCTTAAATAGTTTATAGACATATTTTACAATTATTCCCCAACCACAAAAGGTACAGTAGATATTTCACAGATTTTGTCTGACATCACTAGGGATGACATTATTGTGCCGAATTAGCGACGCAGGCAGTGTTAAATACAAATCGAAATGTAGTATCAAATTGCATATATAAACATGAGTTAACTATTTCAAAATGCTGCATCAATTTTTAAGCGACAGGGCATTTAACTGTTTAATAGAAGCTGTACAGTTCCAAAATATGAAAAAAGCAAATGACAAAGAAACATTATGTAGAAACATTTAATGTACTATAGCTGTCATTTTCAAACGATTAACAATCTCCCACTCTTTATAGCAAATATGAAGATAATAACGAAACAGGAATTAAGCCAGAACGGTCAACCTTGCTCTCTTTAATAAACGAACCTTGTTCCCAATGGTTTCACTTCAAAATACGAGATATAAAACATAATAAAAGCTTGTGAACATTAAATATTCTTCAAAATAAGAAATACATTAATTTTGTGGTAAGTAAGTAGTCTCAATAATTATTTTTTAGCAACTTAACAAAGTCGCAGGCACAGTATTAATGTCACGGCAGGATTCATTGGATAATACAGAACATCAATATCGTTAAACGAAGACATTCTTCTCAAGGGAAAAAAAATACCACATACGGGTGAAATTAGATTGTATGTTAATAGACCCCCACAAAAAGATCCCTGTGAAAACACAAACAATTCAATCTCCAGGAAACGGGAAGATTCAAGACTGTCGCACTTCAATCTCGAAATTATTCACATTTTAAAAATAAAGAGAAACGAAGAGATCCAGGTTAGATGCTCTTGACAAGTTTCTACAATAATTGTTACAAAACAACATATAAAAACGTCAAACCTTATCAGACGGTAGCCCAGAACCTTTCTTGCGCTGTGTTATATTAACATCCGACATGTTCAACAGGAAAATCAATATTTTGAACAGAGACGACAAGATGCCGAATGGTTCGAAGTTTCGACGTGGCTGGGTTTCTTGATTTACACAGTCCAGTGTACTAAATGTATATGACTTTGTTGTTACTGACTAGACGCTAAAATCCATGAGAATATATGAAATTTCGAGCATAATAACGCTAACATTGTTTAAGTTGGACACTTAATGTTTCTCGTCGATTTCATTGCCAACACTCCGCAAGTTGTGCACACGCAGCATTGTGGGAATGTTTTCCAGGGCATTCGTACCCTCGGCAATTTAGACCTCGAAACTTCGTGTAGAAGGAAGAGCGCGTCGGTGGTGAAACAATACGAAATATTTGAATAAGAATAGAGTTAAATCCCATAGGATAAAGGTGTGTTTGTGTACCAATATGCCGCCATTTCATTGTTTCTGCCGCCGTGACGTCAGATGAAAACCAAAAATGTCCATAAACAAAATACAAAACACAACTCCGGCTAAATACGATTAAACTTCCAACTTTAATCCCAACCGTAACCCGAAAACTAACTCTAATCGTCACAATCAAAACATTTTTAAAGTAAAACTGTTGAATTTTATTTCGTTACCACCCGTAAATTTTATTTCGTTACCACCCGTAAAATTTTATTTCGTTACCAGACTAAATTAATGGGGAAAATGGTACCCTATTCCAGATTAGTAGAAAAAACGTTTCTTATGCCAGACTAAATACCCTGTTCCTGACTAAAACCGTAATTTATATACCCTGTTCCAGACTAAAAATGGCAAAAAAACCTCCCCTGTTGAGCGGCACATCAGCCCGTATATCCGAATCAACCAATTACTCCACTTCTGGCGTTTAGTTCAGAAAAAGTGATTTTTTCTGAACTCACATGCTGACGCGTACAGGCGAGTTCGGACCCATTTGCAATATATATACTTTTCACCAAAATGTTTGGCGGTGAATATATCTGACGTAATAAAGCTGAATAAGCATATTATATTACAGTCATTTGCAATATCTGATATACTTTTCACCAAAATGTTTGGCGGTGAATGTAATAAAAGGCGGAATGACTCTGCGGAATGGCATGTGGAATGGGTTGATTGCGGAAATGCGGAATAAAAAACAATTAAAAAAAATTTAAAAAAACAACTTGTTGATAACCGAACTAGACCCAAATGGTATGAAAACCTTGTCCAAAACTCCTCTCCCTCAAGTGCTTTGGATGTTCAGGCAGATATAAAAATTACTATTACTTTACAGAATACTTCATGAACATGCAGTGGCGTAGGAAGCAAGTTGATCTTGGAGGAGCACAGTTTCAAAAGGGCACTTTGTTTAGGGGGTAGGACTTCAAAAGGACACCTGAAACACATGTTTTATCATAAAAAGGGCACTTTTCTGTTGCAAAAAGGACACTTCGTGACAAAGATGGGGGGGGGGGCACATGCCCCATTTTTTCCCCGGTTCCTACGCCCCTGTGAACATGTTCTTGATAAGTTAAGAAAACGTATACCTTTTTCTACCCAAACTCATAACCTTTTTGCTTTGTTTTCTACTGAGTAAGGACTCTAATAGTACTGTGCCAACTAGCACATGTGAATAGGTCAACTAAAAGTTGTCAAACGAAATTTACAGATCGAGGTTGATAACGATAATAGAACCCAATCAAATCGAATCGCCGAATTCCAGAAGAAATCGGAATAAAAAGAACCATAGAATAGCCGTGCCGTCGAGCTGCTATTTATAGCACAAAAATGCAGACAAACAAACCAAAATTGACTTTCAAATGATTGTAAATGAGCCATTATCTACAGTATTGTTCGGACTGCACGAATTATGGGTAAAAGAGGACAAACCTAAATACAGTAGTGACGTCTCCCTAATTGAGCCCGCGTTATCACATAACGCGGTATTTTTTAATATTTTCTAAAATTATTTTTCATTCGATTCCGCAAGTCATTCCGCCTTTTACATTCACCGAATGTTTGGACGTTCATTCGTTCTGAAGTTCGCAAGTTCATTATAATTATTGGAAATTTCGTAAATTCGTTTTGAACTACGCTGGTGATTTGATTGGCTACTAGGAACCAAATAGCCAATCAAATGCGTAGTTCAAAACGGACCTAGCTGCGTACTGTCAGTAATGAGCGTGCGAACTTCTGAACAAACTTCCAAACGTCAGTTTGGTGAAAAGTAGGTTCCAAATGACTGTAAAGGTGATCTACGAAACTAATGTTTACATCTTTATTTTCAAAAAAACTGATATACTGATACCTCTTTGAAGATTGTAAGCTTTTCTTACTTCCTCTTCATTACTTGAACTTGCAACAAAACATTTTAAGTGGAAATAAAAGAAATTTAATCCGAAGAGACATCCTCGCCGAATCGCTTAGCAGTTTACACTGAGCAGGGTACTTCATGTAATTATCTACGAATGTCTTGTTTGAGGGCCCCCAAAACAAAGATGACACTGTAGGCTGATCCTCGGCCCGTCAATATGTGGTCGGGCGCACCTCCTTACGAGTGTGTTTGTTAAAAAACCCATTGTTTTCACGTTTCAGGTCGAAAATCAGCTAAAATTAACATGAAAAAAGTTTTACTGATCGTGCGTTTTTTCAATAGTCGAGAATATTTTCATCGCTGGTCCAAAACATACGGAGGAAGCTTGAAATATTTTATAAAAAGGGAAGCCAAGTCCAAATACTAATTCCCGAATGTCCTATAGTCACTTTGCGCTACTTGTTTCATACTGAGCAATAGTTGACATGTCCGTGTTTCATTTTTGGCGTAGCATGAACTCCACGTAAAGCCGCGGTTAAAGGCCAACAACTTAGCGCAGTTTCATCCATGCAAGCAAGCAAGTTAAACGAAAGCAATCAGGCTCCGCTGCGCGCCTAGAGCTGTGGATAAATGGTAACGAAAATTATTAAAATCGAAAAAAGTGAAACGAGCGAATATTTTCTCTCCCAAGTTTATCACCACATAAGGATGAAGTTAAGCTACATTATACATATTATACATCATAAGAAATTTGCAAACTCTTGCTAATAAATGTACTGTACATCCTTTTATTCACAAAAAACACCCTTCCTTTCAGCTAGCGCTCTCACCCGAGCCATGTCTGTCATTGGTTACCGTGCATGATCAGTATATACAGTTCATGCAAGACTTGATCTCGTCTCCAGATCTTTAAATAAAGGACATTGGCAACAAAAATTAAATTTGTCTAATTTGAAAGAACTCATAAAATTGTAATAGAAAACTTTTCAGTTACAATTTTTTCGTATCTTTCTTCGTTTTCAAGATATTTCAATTTGTTTAATATGTAAATGAGATGGTCTCTGACGTCAGGAGCAGGGTACAGTATTTTTACAGTTATATCTCTACATTTGTTTAACGAAATCACTTGAAACTGTGCATATAAAAACGCTAATTGTGACACTGAACATCTCATAACTGATGTTGCTTTGTGTAAAAATACTGACGTCAGACCCATCTCATTTACATATTAAACAAATTGAAATATCTTGCAAACGAAGAAAGACACGAAAAAATTGTAAAAGATCTCCAAATTAAACAAACTTAATTTTTATTGCCAATACACTTTAATACTCGCGATTTTGCCACGGCGCAGAAACAAGATTTCTGTATCAATTTTATGAAAACTACAATATCTATAGCACTTGATACAGGAAGTCTCTTGAATGTGGATTTACGGTAAGCATTGACAGACATGAACAAGAGCTTGCGGAAAATTCTTATTAAGTATATATACATGTAATGTAGCCTGCATGAGAAAACAGACATCCTGTTTCAGCTTCAACCTTCTGTGCACGTGTTTATAGTCTTCTCATGCAGGCAACTCCGTGGCATTTTAACGTAATATAGGCCATGGAAATGTTTTAGCTGACCGTATCTTCATTTTGACCGAGCATCATGACTTTCTCGTTCCCGCTCCATTCGGCTGTGCCTTTCATGCTCGGTCAAAATGCATGAAGATCACGGCCAAAATTGACATTGCCTATGATACATGCATTGAAAAGCCATAACTGTTTTGGGAAACCACAGAGTTTCCTGCGCATCGTAATGACTATAGTAGTGTTAAAAATTGCTGCATAGTGCTTTTTGGCCGATTTTCGACCTGAACGAAAAAGTTATGTTAGTGGTTATAAAACTAAAACATACTGGATAACTAGCTCTGTTATCCTTTGAGGTCCAGTAAGGGGCCGGGCCATCCCTCATTGGTCCAGCATTATTACGGGAGGAAACCGGAGGAAACCTGTGGTGTTTAGTATAGAGTCAAACTGGAAGCACTCTTCTCACATGCGGCCAAGCCGTGAAATTTTCAATCGGATAATTGCGGTTAAGAGCAGGAATCGAACCCGGGTCGCAAAGGTGAAAGGCGCGTGAGCTAACCACTGTGCCACCAACACTCCAAATATTGTCCAGCGACGTCATCATTCAAAACTACTGTGTAGATCCTGGAAGGCTTTGTTATTAAACAAAAGAACCTCACTGCATGTGAACAAACAAATTAAAGTGCTGTGTTACCCAACTGTTTCTTTTGGGAATGAAAACAACTAATAAATATAAAATTTCATGGTCACTGCGGACAGTTTTCTTTCCAGGCCCTATATTTTAAAACTTTCAACCTTGTATATATAGAAATTGTTCTGTTCAGCATTTAAATAAAAGTTAGATGTACGTATATACAAGGTTGAAAGGTTTTAAAATAGGGCCTAGAAAGAAAACTGTCCGCAGTGACCATGAAATTTTTATATTTATTAGTTATTTTCATTCCCAAAAGAAACAGTAGTTGGGTAACACAGCACTTTAATTTGTTTGTTCACAGTGGGGTGCTTTTGTTTAATAACAAAGCCTTCCAGGAGGCTACGTAGTTTATTAGAAGGATGACTTCGCCGGACCACAGGCTGAACAGAATTTGCCGCTCAGTCTCTTGTCTCTGGGTCTTTGAGACTGAAGGTCCAGAGGCTTCTCAGTAATTTTTTTGGTTGGCCACAAAACAACCAAGATGTTTCCGTGAATTAGGTGTTAAACTAAAAGCTGATCTATTAAAGTAAATTAAAATATAAGTAAATTAAACAATGCCTTCTATAATTGCTATTAATTTTTGGTGATTGTGGTTACTTTGCAATCTTTGTAATATTCACCATACATATACCTTGCACACTTCCAGCGTGGAGAAATGAACCAAAGGTTTGCGTAGTGTCGATTCACTTTCGATCAGCACCGTCTTCTGCATTTGGTTACCAATCCGTTCAACTTCTTGTTCACATCCGAGAAACGTGTACACTCTAAAAAATAGTTGGTGAAATTTCACCAGAAACTGGTGAAAATTTCACCAGGCTCCATGTGCCCACTGCACCTACATTATGCTGGTTATTTTCACCAGGAAATCCTGGTGAATTTATTCCAACCACAATCCTGGTGAAGATTACCAGGAAACATTGGTGAATATTCCTGGTTATTTTTAACCAATTCCTGGTTAAACTCACCAATCTGTCCTGGTTAATTTGGTTTCGTTATCTCGTGATTACTTCACCATGTTCCTGGTTAATTTGACCACTATTGTGGTAAAGATCATAGCGTATGTAACTATATTCCTGGTTAATTTTAAAACTATTGTGGTAACAATCACGGGGTATATCACCATATTCTGGTTAATTTGACAACTATTATGTTAAAGATCACTTGGTATATCACCATATTCTGGTTAATTTGACAACTATTATGCTAAACGACATAGGGTTTGTCACCTCATTCCTGGTTATAGAATCGAGTAGCTTCTATGTCTGATTTGACCATCATCAGGTTCTCACACCTTTTACTAGTCAAGATTTGACCATCATTCACGGTTAATTTAGTGTACATACATATACTAATTCATATCTACAATCTAATATATACAAGCTTACTCGACAAGATAAACAAAGCAAATGTTGAACGATGCCCAACGAACATTTATTAATTGCGAGTTACACGTAGTAATTACTACATATATTGAGATATTTATCAAAGACTCTCACTCCATGGCATATGATTAATGCACCAAATAACTGAATACAGTTAACAAGAAAACATTTAATACTGTTAATACTGTTTCGCATCACACATACTGCCGCGCCACTTTTTACTAGAACGCTTAAATTTGTCATCATGCAAGCTTTCAACAATAATAATTTTCTTCCTAAAAAATTGCGATAATTCTCATCATCGCCCTCAAATTGTATATTAATATGGCAAGATTGAAGGTCATAGACCGTAACTTCAATACGTAGTAACATTTCAGTGGAACAATCAACAATTAAAATTTAAAAAGGAACTAGGTTGCTAAGTTACTCTCTTCAAAACTTGGCGTAATAATTCGATTTGAGGAACACGACAGCCTACACGTAGGCGTTCTGTGGGTACCGTACTTCGGTTAAATGGGCTAAAACATGATGGGAATTTATATCGCAAATCTGACTCGCTACGGCAAGAATAACCCTCAATCTTTCTTTGTTGGAAAGTAATAATCTTTCGATTGCTATTTAGGCGAGAAAACGTTGTTGTAGTTAAACTTGGCATGGCAATTGCGGCTAGCTGTTAAATAGCATTAGCCTGTGCCCCAGACCACATACTATACGTGTATGGTTTGTGCAACAAGCTCGAAAAAACTGTCCAGTTACGTCAGGTTTTGTTGGCCTCTTGCAGTGAAAATCAGTTATGCATTCATTATTTTTAACAAAATCAATTATCCATCAAAGGTCAACGCTGTTTCTGTCATTTAAAATTTCAAAGCAAAAGTCAATTTTTTTTTACCAACAAAGCAACACAAATTCTTTCCACAACCAGTTTGATTTTCGACAAACTGCAAGATTCCTTCACGAAATCGAGCGAGTTTATTATAACAAGGAGCTTGACGTCCTGTCAGGAACGGCTCAATGGATAGTAAAATTCTGAGTTAAAACTTGGAGCCACGCCCACTTTTTAAACGACCAGAGTTTTAAACGTTAATCATCGTTTTTTATGATAAACTGTTTACTAATCTTTTTTCCAAATACTGACACGACCCTGATGCTCCAAATTTCAAACCCTCCAGCACATTTCCCACTGTTAAAACACGCATTGCTATATACGACCGTTTGATGTCTAGACAAGAAGTCAAGCTTTTTTTAGTAAAATTACTCGATTTCGAGAGGAAATCCTGAAGATTGTCAAAAATCGAGCTAGTTGTGGAAAGAATACTTAATGGTCTTGATTTTGTGGTTATTACAAACTAAGCATTGCTTCGCGGGGAAAATGGTGACGTCACGGGACAGTTTTTTTCTGCCTTGTAAGTCTGAATCTCCTTACTGTGTCTCAGAAGCGATAGTAACCTGGAACACAGTTATGTTGTGAATTTTTTCAATGCTGTACGCATAGCAATGACAGATGGGGATGTTTTTTGGTGACCACCAGCATCTTCCAATCCAAACACTACTTTCTGGAAATACTCCCAAGTGATGTGACACTGCCATGGGTAAGTTATGTCCAATATGTAAAACACTTTAAAGCAGACATCGATAGCCTTTAATAAACACGTCTGCTCCAGGGCCTTCCTCTCTACAATTACGAAGCACTGTAATGGCTCTACCAATGTTCCCAAGATTAGTACGTACGGTTGGGTATTTGTAACCTCCTCTAAATATTTCGGCATGTTTGTGCCAATCTAGAAAGGTAATAAATGTAACAGTTTTTTAAGATTTCTCAAAGTATTATAATTTTGTAAAAACACATCAACCACGTGTATTACTGAACTGAAAAATGTGTTATTTGTATAAACATCTTTTACCGGATCGTCCTGATGCAGGCAGACACACAAATAGGTATTTGAATTATCCAAATACTGGCTACTTAAATAGTACACTGTATAGCTCTAATTCTGAGTTGGAGGACATAAGGTTTACTGGTTTACAAACATAATCAATTGTCACACTGTCACTGGCAATTCCTTGCATCTTCTTCGCAGCAAAGTGCTCGTCAGTATAGCGTACCGAATAAAAAAACCATTATTTTATTCTTCGATCACTTCAGTAACACATTCCCACATATTTGTCACACCAGAATACTACATTAAATGTGTATTTGAAATTTCTTACCGGTTTAACATCAATGTACGATGCCAAAGACTCGTCAATACTTGCCCTTTTCTTCCCCTTTCTTCCAGGGGGAAGAATGCAGGGGAGAAGGCCCAATGAGAGGTTTGTCTTATCGTCTGAAACTGCTTATAAGAAAAAAAAGTTGCATATGAGCCCACTGATATAATTAATTATCCCTGGGCATAAAAAAATTTTCTTTAGAATATTCTATGGAATATTCAATAAGAAATTGCAACCTATTCTATAGAATTAATGTCATATTCTATGGTATATGAAAGTCCTGCTTAATGTTCTATAGCATATTCTGAAATCCAACAGAATATTCTATAGAAGTCCCAATTTCCAATAGAACAATATTCTATAGAATCCTATAGAACATTTTCATAAGGGATATACCATACTGATATATCAATAATCAACAGTACAGTACATTTAAGATAGGCAGTTGATTCCCAAACAGACATTAACAGTTAGGTTAATATATGTTCAAAAGGTATTTATCAGATCCATAACATAATTATGGTGTACGTAGTTTCGAAAAAATATCCATACCCATCCCATGACAGGCAGAAACCTTCACAGAAAAGTTCAATAGAAGGGTTGAATGCATTTTAACGACTTATTTGCAAGGATGCAACATTTAAGAAATAGAAAACATTTTCTATGTTTCCATCGAGTTATAGAAACACGAGTGAAAGTTTGGGAGAACGAGAAATTTAGTGGGAACATGAGCCCACAGGGCGAGTGTTTCCACATAATTTCAAGTTCTCCCAAACTTTCACCAGTGTTTTTATAACGTATGGGAACACATAAAAAATGTTTCATATTTCTTTCATAAAATAACCCGAAGGCGATAAGAAAAATATTGTAACAAAGTTTGTTTATTAAATGATAGAAAGATAATTATCCTTAAGTAACTGTAAAGGAAAGCATTCAATATTCTCATTGTTCTTTTTGTAGATTGCCACACAACTCATTAGTTGACATTTTTGGTAGCTTCATTAATAAAACCTTTGGCAGAAAGTCTGTTTTTCTAAAAAATATGGGAAAGTTCTATGTTTCCATCAAGTTCCTGAAACATAGCTACAGTATTTAATCCTTTAATGCCCAAGAGTGCCTTTAGTATTTACTCTGGCTAACACCAGACAATTTAAATTTACTCTGGCTAACGCCAGACGATTTTACTCATAATAGGAAACCTCCTCTTTTTCTAAATGTTATTTTATGAATAATATTTACATTATATGTTAGACAGTAAACTATATAATTATATATAGTTAACCGTACCTTTTTCAAGTCATTGTACATTTTTCATTACCGTAGTCAATTGTATACAAAACTCAAAAACTGGTTTGTCAGGGATTTCCCCATCATGGTCAAAATTGTTCAATTGTTTGCATAAATAGGCAAATTTATTGGAACCTCTTGTAGTTAAACCTGTACATAAAGGTATACTGTACATTAAGGCCTATTTTCCATCTTGCAAAACAAACATGATGAATCAAGTTCAAAACAGACTAGATTTCTCATAATAATAAGAATTTTAACAGAGAAATCCCGTAACATATTAGACCAATATAATCATACATTTCTGAATTATACTTACGCAATGTTGGTGCATTTACATTCAAGTACAACTGCCAGTTCCCTTGAAGACTGGCATATTTCAGTACTTCGTCGGCATAGGTTGGTGTCCAAACCATGTAGAGCTTATCCGCTACATCCGGAAACAAGGTGCGGAAATCAATTTCTACCTGTTTACACAATATAAAAATGTCATTGTTAACAAATTTAAGAATATTATTTCATGTACAAGTTCAAAGTTAAATGAGTAAGGTGATTGAAGTTTGCATGTGTTTAGGATGGGGGAAATTAGAATTTTCTGTCAAAAACGCTAGCAATCTTCAATTTCTGCATCACACAAATTAAATATTGATGACTGACTACATGTACATGTATATATCATTAATACTCAAAGTCTTGCTTAAGGACTAGCTGTAGGATATTACATGTATTTAAACAGTGTCAATTAAACATAAATATTACGTGACATATTTACAGTGATTACCAGTACCTGTGGCATCATACTCACCATGCCAGGAGTGTCGAACAGCCGTGGGTATTCTCTCAATATATTTTCAAATGATTCGCCGCGGTTTATCCTGATCCATTCTGCCCTTTTTACAGCTGTTTTTTCCATAAATGAATTAACTTGCGTGGTTGGAGATATATTGTGCTTTAGCCACTCTACCATACACTGAAACTGCTCATTAGATATATCAGATTCTAGAAATAAATAAATAGTCTACAGCATACAAAAAACGCACCAACACAGTAAAGGATGCACAATGAGAAATTACATCATACTGTACCTGGTAAAGTAGGAACAACCAATTTTGAGGATGAATGAGAAGTAGTAGTTGAAGCAACAACCTTCACATTGTAACTACGCCTGACATTTCTTAGGCGCTCCTCTATCCATCCTGTCGAAGAATGTTGTCCTTTTCCAGGACTATACCAAGCTTCCTGTATAAAATATACTGTAATTATTATCTATAATTTTAATATCAATATATAGCTACATGTATACAGTATATAATTATACAGTATACTAGCTGTTACAGCTATATGCAATGTTTAACTATATAACATTTCATTTCATATGCATGTACTAGTACTTACAAAACCTTGACCTTCATCATCTTTAAGTGATGGGAACTCATCAATTATGGCTTTAGCCATTCTGGCCTTCACTTCACATTTAGGCCTAGTAAGATAATTGAAATTAAAAAATCTCTTTTAAGAGAATTATACCTGGCATTTTAAGTAATAGTCAAGCAATTAATATACAGATTAGACTCAGTTATTCTGATTAAGTATCAACTTCTGTCCTCGAAACTAATTACACTTGCACAGTCTGCAGTAGCAAATACATGTACATTGTACATGCAATAATTTGTAGACTACACACCTATCTCCAAAGTGTTGTATTATGTGTGCAACAGCTATTCGAACCAACTTCACTCGGCTCATTCTTGTCAGTGCACCTTTCTCTATTTCAGAAATGATGGGTTCCCCAACAGCTGAATTCTCCATCAACATAGCTCGTACATTCTGAAAAAAACCCCATCAGTAATGGTTGTTAAGCTGGTTTTCCACTGAGTGATTTTTTATACACGAAACGACTTTCTATTGTTCGAATTCAATAAATTTCTACACACAGGCTAATAAATTTCAGAATAGTTCCAGCTGATCAGATCTCAGAAAACAAAAGAAAGAGTTTTAAGCTGCACTGGCCACCCACCCTGTCGACATCCCAGTGGGTCCCAGACTCTTGGTGTTCCCCCTGTCATGCGTGATTGCTCGTTTGAAAGGAAGGAGCACGCCATGAGAATTGCACCCTTTTATTAGCTGACAGTTGCAGCTTAGCCAATCAAAACAAAATATCCGAGGCATAGCAACACTGCAATTCAACAGCTAATAGTGATAGTAATTTTTTTGGAGTTCTACTTAATCGGTAAAATTTCTTGTAAAATATGGGAGTAATGGGACTATTGTGTAAAAATTAGTGGTGGGCTGTAGTTACGACTGCTGGGCAGCACATCCACTGCCGCCCACTGTGGCCACAACCCTGTGTACATTGTTTTCTGCAGGATATTAGCTAAGAGACCAGACTTTGTTACAACACAAGAGAACCCTTCCCATATTGTTACATACTTAATGTATACATCCTGTAAATACACAAAACTGCCACTTACAAAATCAGACTTAAACTTCTTTTGTGGTCTCGTGCTATTACAGTTGTCCTCTTTATTTGCTTGGGATGGGCCTGCATTAAGACTACAAGGGGGGCTGCACTCCATTCCAGTGTTGTCTGAGTCAGTTTGTATCGGTGGAAGCTATACAGTAAATATGATGTAAATAAAAACAGTATATTGGTTTCAAAGTATAAAAATAATTATGTAGTAATAAGTAATTACCAGTAATAAATAATATTCAAAAAACAAATGGGTTGGTACTTGGTAACTAAGTAAGAACTAATTGTGTAACATCAACCTATGAATAAAATTATTTCTACAGTACGCCCTATTATAAGCCCCCACAGATTAGGTTTCTGGGGTTTCCCAAATTTTTAGGGTTTATATATGGGTTTAGCGCCTGTTCATATGGAGCCGAGTTACCCGGCTAGCCGAGTTACCCGGCAAACCGAGTTACCCGCCACAGTATAGAAATTCAATGCAGAGTGTTTATATGAGACAGGCGGGTAACTCGGCTAGCCGAGATCCCAGCAAAACAGCCGAGAGCTCGGCATGCCGGGATGAAAATATTCCCATATAAACACTCTCTTGCCGGGTAACTCGGCTAGCCGAGTTGAATTCGTCACAACAGCGCACGCGCCACTTATCAAGACAATAGGAAACTACTCATGGAATGTGAAACCATTATAATTCGTGGGCAGCTTTGACAAGTAACTCATCTCATATAAACACTCATCTTTTTTCAACTCGGCTTACCAGGTAAGTCGCCTAGCCGGGTAACTCGGCTCCATATAAACGAAAACGCCGCAACTTTACACAAATAGCCTTGAAAATGTTCAAAATGTATACTTATACAAATGAAGATTTCGTATTAAAACGAAGCATCTTCAAATGATTATTTTCTTAATTCGCTTTAAACTCAAGTCATTTCAGGGTTTGAAATGCCTGGGCGCCGCCATCTTGTTTTGATGAAGCGTTAGTGAGCTCTAATAATTATGCATGATTAAACGCGTCATCAAAACAAGATGGCGGTGCCCAGACTCTTGGTGTTCCCCCAAAATCTTGATTTGTAAGTACATTTTGAAGGCTATATTTGTCAAAACTTGCGGGGTTTGACGTTTCCTGTAATATTAATTTGTTGTTTCCATAGCTGGCGTAGAATACTTACTGTGCTAAATTGTAACAAGTAGGAATAGACCAATTGCAAAATATGGCAGCAATGTCAAAGAAGTAAGGCTTTTAGTGTTAAATACTGTTGCTAGGACCAGATACATGGTTAGCTAGTTTATTATTCCGAACTTGTTATAGTCAGAAGCTTTCCAAAGAGTTTTTACCCAATTTTTCGAATCTAGCAATCGAATTTGTAAATGCATGCCAACATGTCTAGACTATAATCATTTTAACATGAAGTACAGTGTAGCAGCATTTTAGTCATGAATGTAATAATTTCATTGCAATCACTAATAAGATTCAGATAATTCACCATGCATTGGTGCTACTGTGCATAATATACTGTATACTGTTAAAACAATATGCATTATACCTGTAACTTGATAAAATGCGGCTATAAAAAAGCATGTATTATATATGACTTCAAATGACTTATCAATTGATTGAGATGTTAAAATTGAGTAAAAACTCTTTGAATACATTCCGTCACTACAACTTTATAAGCCATCTAAGGAAAACTGGTTTATAACCGGGGCAAAACTGAAAAGAAAAACTTGTCCTGAAACTTCAGCCAGTATTACTTTTCAATTTTACTGTGAATCACCCAAAATGCACCGTTTTCCCAAAGGAGTTTACAGGGACCATATATTTGGCCCTAATCACAGTAAACCCTAAACAGCATTGCAATTTATGACATCACCACAATATTATTTTGCAATCAAGTGTATTCCATTTAGTGAATCCTGTGTCTTAAAACAATGAAAAGATGCGACTCTTCGGTCTGGTCATATGACTTGGCTGCATGGTATGGTTGGTAATCCAGCAGATTTTCCACACAATTTATGTTCCATAATCTCTGCACTTGTGGTTCTTGCACTACATAGGAGTGTGAGTGTCGATCAAACTTCACAAGGTGAAGTGGCTCAGTAACCAGTTTAATTCCATCCTCCATACAAATCACATAAACAATCCTTTGAAAAACAGGTTCAAGTTCGTCTGTTTTTCCAGTAACAACCACCATATTCTTCTGATACTTATTTCCATGGACAACACACCATTTTGCAAGATAAACCTCATCCAAAAGATGAGCACCAAGTGCAGCCTCCAAAATCCTGGCATTTGGCAACGAAGCCACAAGAACAGACGACCCTGGCCCAACCTCCTGATCTCTTTTGACAAGATCTTTTGCACTCATATTATAACAGAAGTACATCTGCTGTCTATAGCTGAGTGTCTTGAGAATGTTCCTGAAATTGCACACTATATGGCCCAAACGTTTAAAGAATCCATGCTTAGCTTCAAACCGCATTGTCCAGTAGCGTATGAGGGGCCCAAGCATGCGGATCTGACGAGGATAGTGTGTCATGAAGTGGTGTTTGGGCTTTAGATGGCGTGCTGGGAATAACTCTAAGAACAGCTGATGGTGTTCATTGATAAGGTGCTTGAGAAATAGTGTTTCCTCTACAGTTACTTCATATGAAAATATGATGTCCATGCAGTCTAACAGTAACAATAACAATTCAAAGTATTCATTATCTTCAGGTACTCTGTCACCAATTAGCAGAGGAATATGACGTACCAGACACCACATTTGTGCAGCTGTTTGATGAGTTGGACCATCTGGGGTTTGCAGTTTGGAAGCAGAAATAACAGAGGGCTTATTTTTTAAATCTTGTAATCCATAGTCAAAGCTGGTAACCCTGCTATTCAATAAATCTAAAGTGAAAAAGCCTTCTTGTATCAACACAGCAAAGACAAGATGAACCTCCAAACTGCAAATGCCTTCCAAAAGATCATGCATTATGTCAGAAGCAATGTTATTTGTTACATGGAAATTTTCGACATCATTAAGAAGGCACGAGGACTTTACACCGGTCATTGCTGGATTATTAATGCCAATGTCAACTGCATGATCCTCTTCTGTCCGAAGGACATCTGGTCTCTCAATTGAGGAGTACCATGTGTCATTTCTGTGCATCTTGCAGTGCCTGCAATAATGGTTGCCAACGAAACTTTCCACATATCCACAAATACCATTGACACCAAGGTTGTCACCTGAAACCTGAGCAATGCTCACTTTAACAGTTCCATTGTACACATCACTGTCAATGTGCACACCATCAGTCTCCAGCTTCTTAATATCATCAACAAGAGGCCTCAGAATAGCGTCATAACCATATGTCTTCACATCTCCAGCATTAAACATTGAAACAAGAAAGCAATTGGACAAGGATGAGCGATATTTAGGGGGTATGTTCATTATTGTGCAGTAGACCACTCCAATCTTATGCAGACCTGCCTTGGAGCCAAGAGGATTAGCAACCTCACACTCATCAACATACAAGAGAAGCTGAAGATTTTGTGGATTGGAAAAGAAATTGTGCTCTTTACAGTATTGGCCATCATTGAAATCTCTTAAAATGCCATCATTACTGCATTGATACTGTAACACAGTAGACATAAAGTTTTTGCTCTCGAGAATGCATTTCAAAAGTTTCTGAATTGGTACATACTGAAAAGTAATATGCTTGGCATGTTGTTCGACATGACCAGTTGTTCTGTTGTGATGTGGGAAATATCCAACACCAATTGGTACTTCCACAGGCTTGATAAAGAAACCAGAATTTTCAAAATATTTATTTTGCTGGTATGAATTTTGAATATGCTGATATGGAACTTCACAATTTTGAAAGGTTTCAAGCAAATTTTGAACTTCTTCATCATCTTCACCAAATCCCCTTTCTGACAAAAATTTGGATGTTCTTTCCCGTAAACCACCAACAATGTCTTGGAACAAATTAGAAGACTGTGCAACAACCATATCTATGGTTGATTGGACCACACTACTTGAAGATTTCATTTGAGCAATACCAACCGCCGCCATTTCAGTTAGTTTTTCCTGGTTGAACACATCACATATATTATCTTCCTCATCTGAACCATTACAATTGGGATCACTATCATTGCTACCATTTAGTCCCCTATTATTATCATCATCGTCATCGTGCAAATCCTCTTGGTCACTCTGAATTGATTCATGATGTCTATCGATATGTCGTTTTAGTGCATATCGGTACCTAAAAGTACGCTTACATCCATCTTGTGAACAAGTAATGGCACATGTGAACGAATCTCCAAAAATAAGTGCATGTGTGTTTTTTAGATGTGACATAAGTGTAGTAGAATCTCCATTAATAATATGGCCACACTTGGGACAGACATAACCCATGATAGTCAAATTAGTTTAAATAGTTCCAGTTGAATTTAATTATCTGCTGATTACCTTGTCACCTTTGAGCTTCTTCAGCTTTGCTGAAAACTTCATTCGTGGTCCAACAGCTTTGATCATCTCCTTAATTGTCTCATCATCCAGTAGTAGAAATGCCTCCTCATCAATACAATTCTCTATAAAGCCAAAAAAGAAATAGGTTAAAATTTATATAATTATAGTAACTATGCAGTCCCACAAGTAATGATTTCCTGAGGAATTAATGCATGAGCACTTAAAGAACAAAGGCACTAGCTTTGGTAATTGTTTTAGTTGTATTTTTATGTTTCAACTTCACAAGAAAAAACAACAAGATTAAACATTAAAAACCCCAGAGTTGTCAACATCAGTCAATTCCAGTGATGCCCATCCCCCCCTGGCCACCCCCAGGCATTGATAATTTTTTCATATTTTAATGTAAATTCCCTGGGGTTGGGCACCATCGAAGATAAAAATACCCCCACCCTGGGGGTAGATTAAAATATACTTCCCAAGTAAATTTACTAGTAGATGCATGTAGAATGTATTTTGTAACGATTTTGTAAAAGGCCCATCTACACGCAATGATTTTTCTTCAGGACTATCATATCCTAATGAATCTCTTTGACTCACGATCGCAAGCGAGACATTCTGCACATAGAAACAACTGCATGATCATAACAGTAAGATCATGCCTTATATTATTGTTGTGTACTATAAACAATACTATATTTTTATGCACACAACCCAAAATTTCACAACCCAAATGTATTGCTCTTTAACAGTTTTTACGGTCAGTAGATTGATCACCAGACAAGGGTAGATGACTGCTACATATAAATATATAATACTTATACAATAAGAAGAAAGATCAACATGCATTGGAGAAACCGTGCGGTTTTAGTTATTCTCCCAGAATAAAAACACCTGTGACAAATGCCCTGCCCTAATGCCTGGGGCTACACAAATACCCGGTCCCCAGGGAGATATGGACACTACAAATCCCCCCACTCCCATGACAAAAAAGCTTGGAAATACCTGGCACTGTCTTGGGGGGGGGGGGGGGGGGGGAATGGACAACACTGGATTTGACTGATGCATAAAACATCAAAACACATGCAAGAGTAAAACATTAAAACACCAGTGTTAAACAATAAAACACCAGAGTTAAACATTAAAACACAAGGGTAAAACATTGAAACACAAGAATAAAACATTAAAACACAAGAATAAAACATTAAAACACTAGAGTTATACATTAAAACACTAGAGTTGGACGTTAAAACACCAGAGTTAACTAAACCACCAGAGTTGAACATTAAAACACCAGAATTAAACATTAAAACACAAGAGTAAAACATTAAAACACAACAATAAAACATTAAAATACAAGAATAAAATATTAAAACACAAGAATAAAAGATTAAAGCACAAGAAAAAAACATTAAAAGACAAGAATAAAACATTAAAACACAAGAATAAAACATTAAAACACTCGAGTTATACATTAAAACACTAGAGTTGGACGTTAAAACACCAGAGTTAACTAAAATACCAGAGTTGGACATTAAAACACCAGAGTTGGACATTAAAACACCAAGTTAAACATTAAAACACAAGAAAAAAATATTAAAACACTAGAGTTATACATTAAAACACTAGAGTTGGACGTTAAAACACCAGAGTTAACTAAAACACCAGAGTTGGACATTAAAACACCAGAGTTAAACATTAAAACACCAGATCGAGTTGAACATTAAAACACCAGAGTTGGACATTAAAACACAAGGTTGAACATTAAAACACCAGAGGTGAACATTTTAAACACAGTTTAAAACGTTAAACATCACTATAAAGAGTCAACACGTCAACAAAAGGTGTAAAAAAGTGCTTTGTCGTCGTTTCCCGCCCAAACATAAAATCAAGTTTTTCTAAAATTTACCTTCAAATACGTCTTTTAAAGTGACCAACTTCCATTCCTCCAGTTTTTCGGCAACAAAACTATCCATCATACTACCGTGTCATTTCGTTTTTTCGTAAATTAAGCATCAAATACCTTCGAAAGCAGACTTTCTTTACAATGGCGGCGAAAAAGTGAGCTGTGACCGAGAGCAGATTGGATCAGCTGATCGGGTGACAACCAATCACAAGCAAGATGATATTTTTTCACCAGATTTGTGTTGTAGCGATTTTGCAGCGATTATGCAGTTAAGATTTGTTAAGATATTAACCAGGATGTTTGTTACAAACAACCAGGATAGGGTTAAAAAAAATTCACCAGGATATTTTCACCAGATATTTTTTAGAGTGTAGGTTTCACCAGTTTCAGGGTCTAGAGCCTTCATTCTTTCTTCAAGTATATCTAGTCCCTCGCTCTTCACCATCTTGCCTCTTTCAAACACTATCTTAGCGCATTTCTTTACACCATAACATGCCCCTGTATCATGACTCGCTTGTACGATAATCTCATTTGCAATAGCCAGCCTTTCGTGGTTTTCGTGATATACTGTCAGGTCATCCACGAACAGACTGTGCATGCGTTCTCATTACTTCTCTGTTGCCAGATGGTCCCATTCTGTATCCTTTTGTTTCTCTTAACATCATCATCACTGGTACCTCACTTAAACAAAAACCCACTGGCGAGTAGCTATCTCCCTGTAGGAACCCTGTTCGTATATTTATCCATCTACTCATTCTTTTCTCCCCATCCACCCTAATTTCCAGCTTAATCATCCACTTTTTCATCAGGTTTTCGACCAGCCTACATACATTTTCTGGCACTCCCATCCACCCATAAACTTTTAAGATCCAGTCATGACGTACCATATCATATGCTTTCTGATAATCATAAGAGTCAAGCCACGGCTAGATTCCGGTGTTGTTCGCGTACTTCATCCATGATACAATTGTCAACTAATATCAGATCAACTGTTCCCAATACACCTTCTCTCGTTCCCATTTGCTTTTGATCCCACATTTCGTTTCGTTCTGCATGGCTTTTCAAATATTTTGCAAGCATTCCAGTGTAGATTTTATATACTGTGTTCAAGCACATGAACGGTCCATAATCTTTCACAATACTAAGGTCTTCTGCCTTCGGTATCATCACGCCTCGTCCCACTGCAATCCATTCAGGTATGGTATTGGTTACTATAATCCATGTCTGCATTGTCTTTACAAGTGGGGCCCACACACTCTTAAATCTGTTGCATTCATGTATCCTGAAGCTTGCTTTATTTCTCCTAGTATCTTTCTTTCTCGTCTATTTGGTTTCCGCCTAATCTTTCTTCCATGTAATTCATTGCATGTTTTAGCAATTAGCTGTCGTAGTTCCTTCATTCGGTTTTTCTTGTACCAGGCCCCAAAATCCCGCCATCCCGACCAATTTTCCCTTCAAATCCCGTTATCCCGCCATGCCTAATCCTCGTTTAATTCCCGTTCCCGCCATTTGTTTTCCTGATATTGTTTAAATGACAAGATTAATTCTGTGAATTTCATCTGCTCATAATTCACATAATTGCTTTCGAAAATTGATGTAAAGTATAGATGCGATTCAAAACAATGATGCAATCAGTTTGTTGTGAGAGTTTGCAGAATTATCCTTACAAACCGTAAATTTCAACCACAAAACCATCGTTTGACTCATTTCCTCTTCGATTTTGCTCGTTCATGTTTCCCATGTTGATCAGTTAACCTGTCTTTACTTTGAAAATTTCATTTAAATGCATGAAAACAAACTCAAAAGTTAAACTTGTCGTTAATTCATGGACCACGTGCTAGACCGTGCTACCGTACCCAAATAAATGGAACAAAATTTCGGATTTCATTTCGTATAATATAAAGCACGCAGTTTATTACGACTCGACTAAGTCGACTAAGACGACTAAGTGTAACCTCTGTCACCTCTGCCGTCTCTGCCATGTCAGACATTTGCATAAGACGCACGTCGTGGTTTGGGAGCAACAATGTCAACAATAGGGAATAGGGTCAATAGGATACTGATAGGCAAATTGAGGGGTAACAGGGGAGACACGGGAATGAAAGGTATAAGTGAAGCAATATATGATCTCTAAATATATCTCTAAATTGTCTAAATTTATTTGATTATTTATTTTGTTGGGCATGATGGTTAATCTTTGACAGCACAAAAAAACCCAAAAAAAACACTAGAAATTTTGGTCACAAATCCCGTATCTCGCTAAATCATGCGCTTCTTTCCCGCATCACGCCATGATTTTTTTATTTATTCCGCTTCCCGCGATGATACAAAATCCCGCTTCCCGCTTGATATTTTTCTTAAAATCCCGAATCCCACTTGAAATTTTGGCCTTTCCCGCCATCCCGCAAAACCGGTACAGGCCCCTCATGTATTATTCTCTATATTTATATTATACCTTTATGATATAAAAAGGTACGCACAGCGTACATGCATGTGTAGATTCACTGGCTTATTAGGGAATGTTTACATGAATCTCAGAATCTGGATTGAACTCATTCCGCTTCTGACCAAATCCCTTTATCTGTTTACATGAATTTGGATTGAGATTTAGTTCATTCCGGATTGAGGTCAATCCGGTTCTCATTCCGGATTGAAATTTCGTTCCGGAGTCATGTAAAGGCGGTGCGAGATATCATTCCAGAATGAAAAATAAGACCGGGAGGAGGAGAACGAACAACGCATGCGTGTTTTCTAACATTTATAGATTTCAGATTTCCCGCGGATTTCAATCCTGGAACCTCATTCTCTTGTAAACACAGATTGACTTCGCTTTTCAATCCGGATAGAAACTCAATCCGGATTCATGTAAACAGCCACTTACAAAGGCTAAGTAAAATAACAAGTCTGTATTTGTAAAGCGTGGCGCATCAAAGAGATTTTTAACAAATAGATTACATTTTTCTGTGTGCGTGTGTGTGTGTGTGTGTGTGTGTATGTGTGGGTGTGTGTACTGTAATAGATGGCAGATAACGTCACAGCGTGTGGCTGTTGTTGTCGCGTCCCCTGAGTTTTCCGCTGGGCAAACAGAGACTGTTGGCACGAGATTATTGACTCATCGAAGTTTGGCCTGACCGTAAGTATATAGAGCAAAAATGAAATTCTGCGGTCCCTCCCCCCCCAAAAAAAATATATTAAAAAATAACCATACACGTGCTAAACTCGGCCCACCATAAGTAGTCCAAGTAATAGTTTTTCGTCATATAGTTGCATGAGATATTGCATGCTGCCGCCTCTCAGTCCCAAATAATTAACTTGTATGGTTGTTTGCTTTAGATCCCCATTTCGCAATTGGTGTGTCTGATACAAGTTAATTCCCATATATATGTTTAAAAAGTAAATCTTTCACACGGGACCGAAATAACTCGTGAGTAGAGATAACTAGTCCATGTGAACCACCCACGGGGGACACTTTTTCTCAGGAATAAGGTTATTGTGTACTGTGTATTTTTAGAGGGACCCCCTTGTTAACCCCGCCCACTTCATGTATCTCTCCGATCCGCAGTGGCGTAGCCAGGGTCTTGAGTTTGGGGGGCAAGAACCTCGATCTCCTAGGGGGAAATTTTGGATTTCTAGGGTCTCTGAAACACTGTTTCCTGCATTTTGAGGCAAGTATTTAAGAGTAATCTGAAAGCCATAAATTACATAATTTTGTTGAAATCAAACCAGAACGTAGAATACGACGTCAGAATATCTTTAGATTTATTTATAAACAAGTCGTATAGTATTGTAATTTAAGTATAGCATATGCATGCCTGCAATATATATAACACATTACTAGTCCACTCACTTGGCCTTAAAACAATGTAACCCCCCCTACAAGTTTCTCGACGGATTTAAACTTTTCACGAGAACGGTCTTGGAGACCATTGGGATGGGGGGAGGGCGACCGCCCCCTCTTGGCTACCTCGCCCCCTCTTGGCTACGCCACTGCCGATCCGCCGTCCCTTAGTTTAACTCAGTTCCCTTCTGTGAGCGCAACAGAAGCTCGAGAACCCAGTGTAGTGATTTAATAGGATTTAACAATGTTTGCCACTAATACAAATTACAAATTTTTTTTGTAAATTTTTTATAATTTTTTTATAAAATTGCCCCCCCCCCCCCCCCTCACCTTTTGGCCCCGTTTACACTAGAGCAAAAGTATTCGGATTCACATTGTTTTTCAGCCTCATGGGAATAAAAAACAATGTCCGGATACTTTTGCTCTAATGTAAACGGGGTCTTAGTGTCGCTCCGACGCCCCTGACATCCGCTATATTGCATGAGAACATGCATTTCACGGCCAAACCAGCCTAAACTATATAATTATGTTTGATAATGATCTAACGAGAAAACAGCCGACTGTCATATTCTCATAAAAGAAATTCCAAATTATTTTGCCAAGCAAAAATTAAGAAATCATGTGTATAATTCAAATTATAATTTCTAGTACTTATTTGATGCTAATTATTCAAAAATACTGCTCAAGTTCTATAAAAAAGGTAGCATATTTTTCTTTTAATTATACATTCATTTTAAAGTCATTCTTGTTTTTATTTTATTAGTCAGTTAAAAAACTGAAACTTTGCTGTACCAAACAAAACTGATATTTTAAAATTATCAGGTTCAAAAAGATTCTTGTTTTGTAGAGCACAAAATTCCAAATTTCGCACCGAGGCTCTTATAAGTATAGAAGGTTCTTAATATAGGGGCTGTTTGCTTAATATAATATGTCGCCTTCTCTTTTCAAAACGACGTGTCCATAAAAATTTATATTTTGAATATATTTTACATACATATGTCGTTTTACTTGTATTTATTATGTTACTTTTTTTTTACATTTTTTTTTTTATATTCAATTTTCCAACAGCATGCATGTTCTTCTCAGTTTTGCTCGTTGCATGATGTTAATCCATTTAATTATCTAACAATATTTTAATAGGAATGCTCCGCTCACCGTAGTGATTTTCAGGGAGGTCCTGTGTAGAAAACAATATATATATATATATATATTATCTGGCTGAAGATCGCACCTCGCGTGAAACTCAGAGTAGCTTAGCAGTTAACGTTTGAAGTTAAACTTTTATAACTCGCTCTACCGTAATTTCGATATCGAGCACTGTGTATGTTGTTGGACACAATATATCCTTATTTTTTTTATTTTGTGTTTTCGACTGTCAGTGACTCAGTGTACAGTGTGGAAAGATGAAAGAAAAATTATAGTGACAGGTCTATATATATTTCTAAAACTCATTAATAATTCATGAGGAAAATTCAAAATAAATTAAGGTTTAATCAATGTCTGTTTACCCGGTACAGAACTGATATCAGTGTCTGTAAATCTGATACAGAACTGTTTAATAAAACATCAGTTCTGTATCACATTTACAGACACTGATACCAATTCTGTAGCAAGTGTACAGACACTTCGCATTCAACTATCTTGAGTAAGGTACGCTGGTGGTTAGAATGTAAAATATGGGACTAATACTAAATCAAAACGCATGCTCACATCACTAATTTAATAATCGTAGCCTATTAAACTTTACCTCGAAGGTTTATCAGCTCTTAACATGATGTATTTTTCGCTAACGTATAATAGCGTTTTAGAAGTCATTTCTGAGAATTTGTGGCCGTTCTGTATCGGCATACAGGCACTCGGCTTCGCCTCGTGTCTGTACCCCGATACAGAACGGCCATGCACTCATTCTGTAAATAGTACATATATGTGATAGTTAAAATATGAGCGGCCGATCTTTATGGGCATTTACAATGGCGAGCCGAAGACGAGCCATTGTAGATGCCCATAAAGATCGGACGCGAATATTTTAACTCACTTGTGAAATGAATATTTAAATTATACGTTGTAGTCAAATGAATAAGAGCTCTCAAGGGAGAAGCTTATAAGCAAGTAAATAAAGTACCTTGTAGTGCAAACATATTTTTCCCATAGAAATTGATCGAAATTAAATATATTCATCAGTGATGGATTACTTTTAACGAATTATTTGCATTTGGAAGTTGACCAGGCTATGGTCAAGTATGTCGGCGGGACGGTTTCGAAAACCAAAGAGTGAAGTGGAAGAACGCTCTTTACTCGCACAAGTTACGCCAAAAGCTACTCAGTATAACACAAAGTGGGCAAGGAAGATTTTCGAGGATTGGCAGCAAAACAGAAGTAACAAGAAGCCACAGGTGGAGTCAGTCGGTTATGAGGGCGTGAATTTAAGTCAGGTGCAAGACTTAAACATCAGGCTCGAAGAAATGTCACCTTACAGCTTGAACTTTTGGCTGTCTAAATTTGTTAGTTGAAGCTGAAAAACAGACAGGCGAACGGTATCCGCCGAAGACTTTGTATTTGCTGATGTGTGGGATAAACCGACATTTGTTAGACGTGAAAGGGGAAGATTCATTTAACATTCTTGCAAAAGGTGACCGAAGGTGAGTAAGGGATACTTCCCTGAGGAATCTAACTTGCTAGGAAATAGGTATATATCATCGAGTGAATATGTTCTTACATTTGTTGCTAGGTTCTGGCTCTTTCGGAAGAGTTTAGATGGCGAAATGAAGGACGCGACTAAGCATGGCATTGCCCAAATTTGCAACGAAGGAATTCAGAGAGGAGATCACAGAAGCAGACGAGAATGAACTCTGCATGGGAGAAGAAACTCTTGGGATCTAGTTCAGCTGGGTCATTATTACATATTACTATTTCAAATATATTCTGAGTCGTAGCTGTTATCAATTTTATCAACAGTAAGTTAGTAATAAAATAGGTTGAGCAAGAGATCTTTATGAAAGTTAATGCATCCTAATTGAGTTGAGTAGGACAACTTTATCAAAGTTAATGCATACTAATTAAGCGTGCTAGGTGGTCTTTATTGCCATTTACAATGGTATGCACATGATCTAAATACTGAGATCTGATTGGTTTGTGGCCTAATGAATAATTAATGAATTTTACAAATATATATATAAGTAGCAAGTTTGAAAACATATGAATAGAGTGCTCAATACCGAGGTAGAGCGGAATAAGACAAGAGGATAAACTTCGGTTACTTCATTAAAATTTTATTCACTACAAATTTGTTTCGTGTTTTATATATATATATATGTGTGTGTGTGCGTATGTATGAAAATGTAAAAATATAAAATATAAAATACAGACTAAAAACTAAAGAGTAAACAACACGTATAAAAAGTTTCAATTTAAGATCTTCTTAAAAGCATGCATGCAGTCAAACTAGTTGATTGCCGCTAAGGTTAAGTTCTAAATTGTTTCAATCAGTGACAGCGTGAAAGACATGTGCAACCGTTGTTTACCCATGCATGTTGACGAGGGAAAATTAGAAGACAAAGAAATCCTTTGTCTTCTTCTAAATTTCCCGCTTGCATATATATTTTCCCTCATCAACACGCATGCACGGGAAAATTATAGTTGCAACTCCTTTGATCAACCGTGTAAATTTCCTGTCGGTAAGATTCTCAAAGTTTTCCTCGGCGATCATAATATTACAAACTAATACCATGACTTTTCGGGAAATTAGCGATTAAATTTCCCCTTTGCCTCGGGAAGATTTGTAAAAGTCCGAGGGCCGCTAATTTCCCTCAAGTCATGTTATTACTTATAAGTATATATAGATTAATGGATTTCTCAGTTTAATTTATACGTTGATTTTGCAATAACTTTTAAAGTTAAATTAGTATTCTCACTTTCCATGAAACAAATTAATTCAAGACTGAGAAGTTCGTCGTTTGTTTCAGGTATAAGTCCGATTGGCAGTATTATATAATAATTAGTACGCTCCGTATAGACGCTCTGCCTTAGCCATGGCGGACGGAAATAAACCCATGGAAAGATATATGTGTTTCGACCACTGAATAATTAACCTTTCACTCGCATTTTTGTTGTGAGACAACTTTATCTTTTTACTTTGTATAAGGCCAGACGAGTTATCAAGGGAAGACGTCTTGGAAAGCCAGGCCCATGTATATGAAGGGTTAAATTCGACGACACAAGTCAAGACACAAAATTATATAAATGCTGAACTGACTAAAAACTACCCAACTAAAAACAAGCTTATCTCAAGAAAGTTCGACGTTTGACCAGGGTCTGTAAAAATAATATTGCCAATTACAGTCTGTATTTATCTTTACAGCTGAATTAACTTTAAGCCTCATGGTTTCCATATAGCCGTAAGAGCCGGCGGCATGGCTGCAGCAAGGGGCGATGGTCCAATCATAGACAGTGTTGAATTAGCCAGCAATATAAAAAAGCTGTATGCGATTGGACCATTGGACCGCGTTCATTTCCTTTTTGTCATTTGTAAATGTCCACCTCTTTTCACTGTTTTCACAGATGCTTTTATAATTATGTATCTTTTTGCATGGTCATTTTTAATTTTGTTCTTCAATCTTTGGAAAATAAAATAATATTGCCAGCTGAATTACAGTCTGTATTTATCTTTACAGCTGAATTAACTTAAAAGGTGGATAATATTTCGTATATACGGTAGGAGACATGCAGTTTTCATTTCCGTTTTGTCATTTGTAAATGTCCATGCACCTCTTTTCACTGTTTTCACAGTTGCTTTTATTGTACACAATAAAAGCATCTGTGAAAACAGTGAAAAGAGGTGCGTGGAAAGCAACTGTGAAAAGAGGTGCGTGGACATTTACAAATGACAAAACGGAAATGAAAACTGCATGTCTCCTATATACGAAATATTATCCACCTTTTAAGTTAATTCAGCTGTAAAGATAAATACAGACTGTAATTCAGCTGGCAATATTATTTTATTTTCCAAAGATTGAAGAACAAAATTAAAAATGACCATGCAAAAAGATACATAATTTATCAATGTAAAAATATACATATTATATAGATATAGTATTCATATATACTCATATATGCAAGCACCACGTATCAAATTGAAAGTAGCAAGTTCAAAGCAAGCCCTTACTAGTTCAGGTTTCGTCAGGAGTATATATAGTCACAGACAAATAGTGACAGAATCGAAGTTTCCATTTTACCAGGTAAGCTTGCAAAACACAGCTTTAAAACTTATACTTTAGAACACATATACATAAAATTATACTTACACACATCATGGCTAATTTTCAAAGTTCCAGATACATCATTCTATATGGCTATGAACAAAGTACTTATAGCATGTAAAATTTGCACCCATAGTTTTTCAATTAATTTCTCAAAACATGGACACACATAATATAAATAACTTAATTTTCACCTTTTGACCAAAATTTCGTTTTTTAGGCGGCTTTCAAGAAACTTTTGTCAACGTCTAGTTTCATCATTAAAATATAGATATGAATTTTAGCAGTAAACTGATGCTTCTTGTTTGCGTGGTCGTGGTTAACAGTAAAGGTTAGCAGTTCAATGGTATTAATAAATGTTTAACACAGTTTCGAACAATTAAAGTAAAAAACGGACATTAGTTTTTGAAGACAGTCATGACTTTTCTTTCGATCGCCCGCTACTCTACCTTGCCGCACACAAACATCCGTTCAGTTGGGTAGCATGCGGTGCTGGCAATGGTGCATGGGGCGAAAACGAGTGCCCAGGCCGCGAGACCACTAGGGGGTGCTCCCCCATAAAATTTTGGATTTCTAGGATATCTAAAACAGCATTTTCTGTATTTTGTGAAGGGTTTTAAAGAGTAATCTGAAATCCATAAGTTACATAATTTAGTTGTTATCAAACGAGTATAATAAGAGAGAATCGTGTAACAATTATATACACCCCCCTCTCCCCAGCACGTTTCCCCCCTGATTCATGCAACTTTTCACGAGAACGGTATTGGCGACCCTTGGCTACGGCACTGAGGGCTCCGTCTCGAAACGAACCGGTCTCGTAAACAAACCCGTCTCAAAACAATCAAAAAGCAACCTTGGTACAAGGGGAGCACAGGTGGCGTGTGCTGTTAGCGCGCTGCCTCTCACCAAAAGTTAAGCCCAGTTAGACGGGGTTAGTAGTTGGATGGATGACCGCTTGGGAATGACTCCATTGTCGAGCTTGGAACTCATGTGAGTATACGTTGTATGGTTGCCGACTCTCCTGTGCTTCGAGGGTTTTTCGTCGGGTTCTCCGGTTTTCCTCCCTCTGTAAAATCAACACCTACATCATGGTAGACCTGGTAGTCATGTGCAATTGGGGTATTTCGCCCTGTTTGACGACCAGTTGCTATTGGCAAAAACGTTATTAAATCTAAATCTAAAAATATAAGTTTAAGTTTAATCACTGAGCAAAAAGCTAAATGATTACTCGTTGCTGCAGCAGCGCGCGAACCTGAAGCAAGCGCGCAAGGTAACAGATCTAATTGATATAGTGGAACAATTTCTCAATTTTGCCACAACGTATACTACGTCTTTGGTGAAACGCATTTGTCATATCTTGAAACCAATCACTTATTACCTACGGACAGCAGGCTTTAATTGTGATCAGCAACTACAGCGCTGCCAGGCCAGAGAATGTGCGCGCCGACTTGACGGTTCTTAAAATTATCCTTGATTGCGCTTAGAAAACTTAATGTCAATAAACGAAGCTGTTAAAAAGAATGTAACACTAAACACCGCACCAACTAGATTGTCGATGAATAAGCTTGATGTATATCTCACACAACACGGACGCCAATATTGTAAATGGCTAGCTTATAATACTCATAGATATAAATGTTTGTAATTCGCCGAGAATGCTGGGGAGGAATGATAGTTTATGTAACGAAGAAGATTTTGATCACATTTACAACAGACTGATTAAACGTTGATTTTGTTGGAGTTTTTCATAATTCTTCAAAAAGGCCTTAATAATTCATGAGGAAAACACAAAGGAAAATCATGACCGTGACGTGTCTCTATGACGTGTCGCTTATTTTCGATGAACTTTTTCTTCGATTTTGCGGCTCAGACAATTTCAATTTTCAAAATTGATTTCTATATGAGCTTATTATATGGATAGTTTTTGAAGCCATTTAAAATATTCGCAGTTCATGTTTTATCAGATCTAAAGACTAAAACACTCGGCTATCGCCTCGTGTTTTCAATCTGATAAAACACTGCTGCTCATGTTTTAAATAGTACTTAAAATACTCATTAATAATTCATGATGAAAACGCAAATGAAATCAATACCGTAGCAGAGGTTGTAAATCGGATACAGCATCGTCCTGATTTACATAAACTTTAGCTTCGATTTTCTGGGCTAAAATAGAGTATATCGCTAAAATAGTTGGTAAATATGGTTCTTTAGATGGCGAGATAAAAAAAAATCAATATAACCTTTTCTTTTTCCAAAAAAAGTGAGCAGTACACCACTAGAAAAAACTGAAAGGAGCTTAGACAAGAGAAGTCTGAAAAATTTTGGGGCCATGATTAAATGCGAAACCAAGTTGGACAAGTGGAAATTGAGCGGATACGGTTGCTGGTGTGGTTATGGAGGAGCAGGAGCACCCTTAGATGGAATAGATAGGTATATTATTAACAAATAATTGCCTCAGTTGTCTGTTCAGTTATAGATGCACAGATGACGTCACAGCGTGGTGAGAACAAAAATGTGACGTCTTCTGTGCATCTATAAATGAACAGACAACTGAGGCAAAATGAAATCTATTTGTTTCATACAATAAAAAATTAGTAATTGTTAGTAAAAATTTAATAATTTTTTATACAAATAGAAAAATTATGTTTTAACAGACGACTTATTGAATTTTCCCGGCGAATTTCCAAGGAATTGAAAAAGATAAATCACTTCATCTGACGTGATTCATGATGTATACAAATCAAGCAACGTGATTGGCCCATGGTGTTGCAGTGAGATCCGTGATTGGTTTAGAGAAATCAGAACACGTCAGTGACGTAATCTGTGCATCTGTCCTTTTATAGATCATGGCTATCGACCAATAAAAACGCACGTATATATATATATATGTATATATATATATATATATATATTATATAGCACGCTATCGGATATGAGCTTTTGCGTAATCTGATTGGTTCCCTACTACCAGGCTATCAGCTCATATCCTGCTAGTAGAGGAAAAACAAGATGGCGGCATGGCTTTTTAAACTGCCGAATAGAGTTGAAATTGACGGATTTTTATACAGAGAAACATCAACACCCTCAAACCAATGTATAAAAAAACAACATTGTGTAAAAATACATTAACAAATATAATACACAATTTAGCATGCTAAATGGTAAAATTCACCTAAAGATTACGTCTTTTTACTTCAAAAACACGACTAAATTAGCGGGTTGATATTAATTTGTTGCCAAACAAAGAAACTCACGGTTAAAATAAAGCTTACAACACACATTTCGTAGGAGATCACCAGTAAAGAGACTTTTTTATTTAGATAAGCATTTGGAGTGGTAAAAAGCATGTTCCTTTTCAAAAACAATCAACGAAGTAATTTACGGTTTCACAGCCGAAGGTGTTTCAGTTTCATTTTTGCATGAAATCAAAACCTTTTTCACGACAGCTATATAATATAAACAACTCACCCACCTTTTGAACACATTTTTTGCCTCTCGAACAACATTACGCATTATACAACATTTTGAAGCTGTTTACCGAACAGCTCAGCGAGAAACTCTATGTGAATGCATCATTACGCATGGCGGAAGTATTAGTTGCCCATGCCGGAAGTCTGTAATTTTGTCTCTTGTACAGTGCTTGGCTATATAACAAAACAGTTATACCATTCGCTCTCGTCGTATATATATATATATATATATATATATATATATATATATGTGTGTGTGTGTGTGTGTGTGTGTGTGTGTGTGTGAGAGGCGCGTTCGCGGTTCACTTTACGACACAGGGATAAACGTTTTTAAAAGTTTTCATTTACAATTACATACGAAAAATAAGACAAATGGAAGAGTAATTTTAAAATATGAGAAGTAGAAATATTAGTAAGTCACGAATAAAAGTAAAGCGGATACAAATTATTAAATACAATTCAAATTACTAGATACGCGTTACTATATATAATTAAACTATGTATAAGCGTGTAAAATTAACGTTATTCTTCATAAAACGTCGCAAGTGCTCGTATTTCTATATTGATTTTACTTCTTCTCAAACTCATTAATAATTCATGAGCCGAAAACAAAGGAAATCAGTACCGAGACGGTGGTTTGGATATCGGAGGAAGAAATTACATAAATTAAGCCAACTTTCGCCTCGATTTTCTCTTTAAATACTGATTTGTTTGAGATGCTATATCATACACTCGGAAGCGTGTTTCATCAGGATATATCCAAACACCTCGAAGTTTGTTTAAAAACCTCGGTTTCGCCTCGGTTTTCAACAAACGTCCTGGTGTTTGGATATCCTGATGAAACACTCCTCCTCGTGTATGATATATTACATAAAAAACCCTAATAGGGGTGGGGGCAATCTCGTACCCAGCGCCTGCGATCCTTTTGGCTACTACCAAGAATCAGAGGCTCTGGGAAACTCCGATGAAACTCGTCATCTGATTGGTTAGTTTAAAAACAGTAAAATTTCAAATAGTGTGCACGTTGCTAACTTGTTTAATCGATTTCTCGACGTTCTGTAACACATAATTATACACGACAGACCCAAAATATAATTGAACACATGAAATAATTCAAAACAGCAAAAACCCGACAATTTACAAGTTAAAACTATTATTATTGTCGCTTCGTCGCCAAACAAACATCCATCGTCTGACTCGTCTCGTAATTCTTCGCAGTTTTGTCTCAGAACTTTAAAATTGTATTAGAGAATACAAGGTCGATGTAGTTTAGCCAAAATTCCTGGCAAAAAGTACAATTTCTTACCTGAGCGGCTGAGCCGATTACTGCCGAGTGCTGACGGCGACGCGGACATTTAAAACACACTCGTCAAATCGTCTGGTTGACGATTTTGAGAAAAGCGAAGAAAGGCCATTTGTATCGATTGTATTGTCGAGGGCTTTGTGAAACATGTTGGGCCTTTTTTATCGGTAAACAAATATTTTTCCTGGTCTTCGCACAAGCGAACGATCGTCGATGACTGTTACAAATTATAGGGAACTGGGAACCAGAGGACTGGGAACAAAAACCCAATTTTTGGGTCTTTTTCATCGGAGTTTCCCAGAGCCTCCGTTCCTTGGTAATGACCAAAAGGATCGCAGGCTCTGGGTACGAGATTGGGGTGGGGGCTTAATAGAGGTGGGGGGCTTATTTTTTTCAGTGCTTCTGGACTGGGGGCTTATTAGAAGGGGGGCTAAATAAAGGCTGGGGGCTAAATAGAGGAAATACAGTAAATGTCTATATCTCGATTCAGGTCGGACAAAGTGGCGTAGGAAGCAAGTTGATGTTGAAAGGACACAGCTTCAAAAAGGGCACTTTGCTTTGGGGAGAGCTTCAAAAAAACACATGTTTTATCTTAAAAAGGGCACTTTTCTCTTGCAAAAGGGGCACTTTACGACAAAGTGGGGAGACACCCCCTCTTGCTCGGTTCCTATACGCCCCTGGTCGAATGCGCTCTGAAAACTATGAATTTGCTTATCAAAAGAATGTTTATACAGGAGACAAAACACAAACATTTTTTATAATAAACATACTTGACATTACTAGTTTTAATTTTCATTCAGATGCTGTTACGAACATGACAAATGTTACGACGCATTAATAGCTGGCGATGAATGTACAACAACCGTCGACCCGTATGTTGTTTCCTATAAGTTTAGCAGCTGCAGTGATTGTGGTAAGTAAGCATCAAGATACTTTAGAAAATAAATAATTATAATCACGTCTGACTTTTGTCTGTAAAGTGAAATAAAAGTAACGTGCTGCGTAGGCAGCGTTGAAACAATAGTATAGTAAGGTTTGATCAGTATACTACCGAAACAGAGAACGTATATAGGAGTTTAACGTTTCGAGCGTTTCGTCAGAGAGGCCTTCGCTCGAAACGTTTGACTCCAACGTTCTCTGTTTCGGCAGTATATCAAACCATACTATATATAGCCAGTTTAGTGTTTTGCGAGTGCAAGCTATATTTAGTAGGTGAAGAGTAAGAGGGTGATTCAAAACGACCATTCTATAGATTCAGACACCCAGTCAAGTCACAGCATTAAATCCTTTAGTTATAAGCTATGGTGTATTTATAGCAGGTAATGTTACAGTTTGACACAAATAAACATTTCTATAGGTCCTAACCGGCTAACCTTAACTCTGACAACCCTAACCCTACACAAGAGTCGACTAAGAAATTAAAGTTCGTTAAGAGTCATCACTTTTAGCCAGTAAACCCATCCAACTTGGGTATAGCGATGGAAGCATGTCTCGTCCATCATCTAACTTCTAGAAACAAGTCGAGAGTAAATGAGCAAGTTCATGTTATAATCACAGAAGGTCACTTTAGATACCTGCTAGCTTGCAGGTGCAAAATATACGCAGGTTAAACGGCGCACCCATGCGTGTGGTAGTAGATGGCACATCACATTCTATATCCACATATCTGTGTGTAGTATATGGCGCATCTATATACTACACCATATTTCTGCATGTATATGGAACGTCTATACTACTCCGTCTTTCTACGTGTTTTATATGGCAGGTCTATACTACATCGCGTATTTCTACATGTTTTATATGGCATGTCTATACTACTCCGTATCTCTGCATGTTTTATATGGCATGTCTATACTACTTCGTATTTCTGCATGTTTTATATGGCATGTCTATACTACTCCGTATCTCTGCATGTTTTATATGGCATGTCTATACTACTCCGTATCTCTGCATGTTTTATATGGCATGTCTATACTACTCCGTGTTTCTGCATGTTTTATATGGCATGTCTATACTACATCGCGTATTTCTACATGTTTTATATGGCATATCTATACTACTCCGTATCTCTGCATGTTTTATATGGCATGTCTATACTACTCCGTATCTCTGCATGTTTTATATGGCATGTCTATACTACTTCGTATTTCTGCATGTTTTATATGGCATGTCTATACTACTCCGTATCTCTGCATGTTTTATATGGCATGTCTATACTACTCCGTATCTCTGCATGTTTTATATGGCATGTCTATACTACTCCGTGTTTCTGCATGTTTTATATGGCATGTCTATACTACATCGCGTATTTCTACATGTTTTATATGGCATGTCTATACTACTCCGTATCTCTGCATGTTTTATATGGCATGTCTATACTACTCCGTATTTCTGCATGTTTTATATGGCATGTCTATACTTCTCCGTATTTCTGCATGTTTTATATGGCATGTCTGTACTACATCGCGTATTTCTACATGTTTTATATGGTATGTCTATACTACTCTGCATTTCTGCATGTTTTATATGGCAGGTCTACACTACTTCGTGTTTCTGCATGTTTTATATGGCATGTCTATACTACTCCGTATCTCTGCATGTTTTATATGGCATGTCTATACTACATCGCGTATTTCTACATGTTTTATATGGCATGTCTATACTACTCCGTATTTCTGCATGTTTTATATGGCATGTCTATACTACTCCGTATTTCTGCATGTTTTATACTACACCGTATTTATGCATATAGTATATTTCTCCTCTGTACCATCCCATGTGATATATGGCACGTCTAGACTATCCGATACTGTTACATGTAATATATGGCATGTCTATACAATATATACCTGCTTCTGCATGTAGTATATATATATTATATATATTTCTAAAATTCATTAATAATTCATGAGGAAAACACAAAGAAAAATCATGAGCGTATCGGATCTATATATGTGATATAGACTCGCTCTAAGTTTCTCGCTGGTTTTTAACGGCTGAGATAAGCTTAATTTTCAAAATTACTACGCCAATGAACGTATGAAGTGATTCTTTTTAGAAGCCATTTAAAAACCTTGCAGTACGGGCTTTATCGGCTCTAAAACACTCGGCTATCGCCTCGTGTTTTATATCCGATAAAGCCCTCCTGCGCGGTTTATAAATATTACATATATATTATATATATATATATATATGCTACGTCTACGCCACGTTATACTAATGCATGCACTAGACCATACCTATATCCTACACCGTACGTCTTGATCAAATATATACACCATGCGCACGCCTCACACCGTATTTCTTTTTCTAATAACATTTCAATCAATTTTCCTCATTCTTGATTGGCTAATGACATCTGTATTAAATTTAAATTGTTTTACTAGGGGTATTTAAAAAAATACCACACGTGGTATTTTTTTAAATACGATACATCCGGGTGTTTGCACTAAATACTTCTTTCCATCTGCCAAACTGCCTCGATAGCGCAACGTTTGATACGACATAAAATGGCGTCATGTCAGTTTGGCAGATGGAAACAATTGCCGACAGTAAACAAGTCAGTTCAACACGAGTCCTGGTTTATTTGCTTTTGCCGAGCGTTCAAGAAGTTAGTCACGAAGAAAGTAAAGGTTACTTAAAACAGTTGAAAATTAGATTACTCAAAGATGTTGTTTAAATACTCAAAGATGCTGTTTATAACAATGTCACGCTGTGAAAGAACTCGACGTCCTTTTGATATGCTGAGCGGCTGAGCCCAGTGATGTTTATAGTTTCGCCGTTTTGTCAAGCTTTGCATTATTTTGAGAAAAGGTAAAACTGATTGAAATGTTATTAAAAGGAAATAACACTTGTTCTCGAAGAATTAATGAAAAATCACTCTTGTGTTTGGCGAAATATTCATAATACCATGCACGCGTGCGATATTTCATTAATTCTTCTCGGACTGTGTTATTTCCTATACTAATATATGCGATCTAACTATGAAATATACTTTCAGACAGAGTAAGACCTGCCAACATTTTTAGCAAAACTATTTAGATCTAAAGTCACATTAAAAAGAGTACCTTTTCTCCTTTTTCTATTTATACAGCATTGGCCAGTGATTACACCAAATGGGATTCGCTTGGATGGGTCACAGTTGCATGTCGTATAGAAATCTGCGCTTGCGACTCCGCCGCAGTAAAATGTTTTGCTCAAAATATTTACGACAATTCACTTGCTTCTTATGATAAAAGTGCTTGTGGCGAAGACACAAATGCTTAACCAATAATAAGAACACTTTATTTTAGCTCTAAAGTGTATAAAATACAGAAATGAATACTAAATAAAATTTAAATTAGCCTCCTGCCAATTAGTATATTTTTAATCCTATGAACAAGATCGACAAACCAAAACTTTACCAACTGATTTCACAAAACAGATTTTTAAAACAAACAGTGGGCATCAACTGATTTCACGAACAAATTTAAAAAAAAAAGAACAGTTGGATACTCAATTTATTTTGGTAAAGTCTTGGTTTGCAGAAAAATCAAGACATTCTTTTAAGAACACTTGAAACACTTTAAAAAGTGTACGTAATCATTAAAGTGAGTTTTATTTAACAAATATAAAACATAAAGCTCCGTACATGCCATATGTACTATTATTACATGGCAGGTCCGAATACGGGAATCCTGCAATTTGATTGGTTGATAAGCGGTCGGATATTTCCCGTATCCGCCCGCTCAGAGCGGAATCTGCCGTTCGGGACCGTAAGTTTTATAAACAAAATGGCAGTCATGTCAGCATATATATGCAAGAAGATGGATTATGATTTCAGAACTACCCATTGTTGAAATGTATCGGGCAGGTATGTTGTTAGAAATTTTATAAGCTTTCATTTGAAGTATAGTTCGAGTTTCCACGTTTTGTGAAAGTTTTTAAAATGTCCAAAACGTGAAATACTGAAAAATACTGAAAAACGTGAAAAATACTAGTGAAATATCGGACCTCTGTTTTTTGGACAGACCTCAACTCGCTGCGCTCGTCTCGGTCCGTACGTACTAGAAAAACATCGGTCCGATATTTCACTAGTACAGACCTCACGCTCGGTCAAATAAGTAGTTATTATCAAGTTTGACGTCATTTGAACATTATAAAGGCCCGTTTACATGCACAGGCGTTTTTTTCCCCGATTTTTCTCGTCCTGACGCATGCGATTGAATTAATGTCTCACCAAAGTATTGAGCCTCATATAGCTCTACCCAAATGTTCAATACATTCGTAAGTCAATCCATTCAATCAATGTGTAAGAAGGAGAAAAATCGCAACAAAAATTGCCTGTGTAAATGAGCCTTTACACTTCTTTCGTTTTCAAATCACGTAAAGTAAACTTTAATACAAAACAGGAAAGCATGAATAAGTAAAAAAGCAGGATTACTAGAAAGGCTAAATGTTTCACAGGTTAATTTGAAAGCCAAAGACACATGGGACAGTCTAGTCATGACTCATTGCAGCATATTTAAGCCAGTTTGCATGGCCAAAATAAGACATTGCTTATATATGTGTAGAAGTTGTCGTTAGATGTTTAAAAAATACTCAGAAAATTCTGAGCTCTGGATGGTACTCGATCCCGCAACTTTCCATTTAAGAAATGGTTCATGGTTTGGCGTGCTCCATCGAGTTATGGATGTACGCGGGAAATTCGGAGAGCACGAAAAAAGCATAAGAGTTGGTCGAGGCGTAGCCGAGAACTTCCCAAGTGCATCCATAACTCAATGGAGCACACCAAACCATGAACCATGTCTTTTTATACAGAATCAGACACAAAACAATGAAAAACAATATTTATTTCGCTGATTAAAAATTACCGTGATCCATCGAGTTTTAGTATTAACCAACTGGTGGTCTATAACAAATCCGGCTTTCTGATTGGCTGAGCTACCATGGTCTATTGGTGATAGACCATAGTAGCGTTATCCAACGATAAACCTTCTTATAGTTGGAATGCTCCTATTCTGACCAATCAGAAGCCACGGCATATTCACGCCGCAAGCAAAACCTGGAAACTAGGCTAAAAAATCAAACATGGCGTCTGCTAAAATTTTTGTACGAGTGAAGAAAACATTGGGTCGAAAGTAATGGAAATATATTCAGTTTGACATTTTCGAATAAGAAAATGAATTCGCTTATGCCAATGGAGTATATCTACACCAAATTTGAAGCAAAGAAGTTACAATCTTGTGTTTTGTGACCGATTGTTTACTGCATTATCCATGGGGAGACTTCTGCAAACAAAAAGATAAAACTATCTGAACATTTAGAACAATGTTTGGTAAGACTTCTTTACGTTAAAGAAAAGTTGTTTATGGTTGATACTAAAACAATTAGACAACTCGTCCTCGTTGTCTAATTGTTAAATGGAGCACGCACGGTAGCCAATCAGAAACGCCGTTATATTACATCTATGTTATAAAATGCTATAACATGCTATGTAATCGGCCGTTACTTATACAACATGCTATGTAATCGAGTGAAATGCCCAATATTACTTATAATATACCCAATTCTCTCCTGGCATTACCACCTTATTATATATACAGAACTCGCGTGTTTTCCCGTCTTACGCGATTCTCAAAGCTTTCGCCGTATATTAAACACTTATTTACTGGCGCCGAGGGAAACAGTGTGTTTTGTGGCCCGAGACCACCGATGTTTCCCGAGGTGAAGACTAGGGCAACAACGAGCGGTCGAGGGGCCACAAAAACACACTAACACACTGTTTTCCCAAGTTATCAGTAAATAAGTGTTTTGTTATATATCAAGTCAGTCAAATGACACAATGTTGAGCAAAACCTTCAGACATTGTTTTTATGAAGGAAAACTGGAGAAAACAAAGAAAAACTAAACCTCACCATCTACTTCCGGTTTTGATATTTTTCCCTAGGGAAAAATAAATGTAATGTTGCCCGCTGCCATGGGTTACGCGGGAAACATCACGATTTTTGGACCGCCACGCGAGGACCACTCGCCCAATCAAAGAGCTAGAAGAAACGGACTTTGACACTTGATATATAACAATATTACTTATGGCATGAATGTCATATTATTTATTGAATTCATATAAGTCTGAAATGGCAAAATATTTAAGTAGAGAATTCAATATTAGGCGAGACCGAAGGTCGAGAACATTGGACCCAACTTGTGTAAACTGCGTCTTAGCTTCCTCGCATAAACGGCTGAAATGTGTCCAGGTCTTGATTCCAAGATGGATATTTTAGTACTTAAACGCTCCCCAAACTGAAGCTTTATAAACGAAATCTTTCAACGTACTCTCGTCTAGCTTCTGAAAAGCTTCCGTTTGTGTTATGGCGGTCATGTGATTAACACAGAACTTGAAACAGAATTCCTCTAAATCCTGAAGAAAGGAAAGAAGAACGTATAAACTAGATTATACGACGTATAGTCACTTCGACATTAACCCTCCTTCGCCTCATCATCCTCCAAGTCCTCATCCTCCACATCATCGTCCTGTCCATCCTCCACATCATCGTCCTTTCCATCCTCCACACCATCGTCCCTTCTATCCTCCACATCATCGTCCTTTCCATCCTCCACACCATCGTCCTTTCTATCCTCCACATCGTTCTTTCCATCCTCCACACCAACGTTCTTTCCATCCTCCACACCATCGTTCTTTCTATCCTCCACATCATCGTCCTGTCCATCCTCCACATCATCGTCCTGTCCATCCTCCACATCATCGTCCTTTCCATCCTCCACACCATCGTCCTGTCCATCCTCCACATCATCGTCCTGTCCATCCTCCACACCATCGTCCTTTCTATCCTCCACATCATCGTCCTTTCCATCCTCCACACCATCGTCCTTTCTATCCTCCACATCATCGTCCTTTCCATCCTCCACATCATCGTCCTGTCCATCCTCCACATCATCGTCCTATCCATCCTCCACACCACCGTCCTTTCTATCCTCCACATCATCGTCCTGTCCATCCTCCACATCATCGTCCTGTCCATCCTCCACATCATCGTCCTTTCCATCCTCCACATCATCGTCCTGTCCATCCTCCACATCATCGTCCTGTCCATCCTCCACATCATCGTCCTGTCCATCCTCCACACCATCGTCCTTTCTATCCTCCACATCATCGTCCTTTCCATCCTCCACACCATCGTCCTTTCTATCCTCCACATCATCGTTCTTTCCATCCTCCACACCAACGTTCTTTCCATCCTCCACACCAATGTTCTTTCCATCCTCCACATCATTGTCCTTCCCATCCTCCACACCATCGTCCTTTCTATCCTCCACACCATCGTCCTTTCTATCCTCCACATCATCGTCCTGTCCATCCTCCACATCATTGTTCTTTCCATCCTCCACACCATCGTTCTTTCCATCCTCCACATCATCGTCCTTTCCATCCTACACATCATTGTTCTTTCCATCCTCCACATCATCGTCCTTTCCATCCTCCACATCATCGTCCTGTCCATCCTCCACATCATCGTCCTTTCCATCCTCCACATCATCGTTCTTTCCATCCTCCACATCATCGTCCTTTCCATCCTCCACATCATGGTCCTTGTTACGTTCTCTTCCTCGTGTTCTCCTCGTGCTCCTTCTTGTGCTCCTCCTCTTGCCCCTTTCGTGCTCCTCCACGTGTTTTTCCTCGTGCTTCTCCTCGTGTTCCTCATGCTCATCGTATCCTTGTGCTCACCATCGTGTACATCCTCGTGCTTCTCCTTGTCCTCGTGCTTCTCCTCGTGCTCCTTCTCGTGCTCTTCCACGTGTTTTTCCTAGTGCTCTTCCTCGTGCTCATCCACGTTCTCATCCTCGTGATGACCATCGTGCTCTACCTCGTCCTCCTCCTCATGCTCCTGCTTCACCTCGTGCTTCACCTCGTGCTCCTCCTCCTGCTCCTCTTCGTCCTCTACCTCGTGCTCCTCTTCACTCACATACAGTAAGTATTACATACGTCTTACATAAATAGAGATTATACTTGATGCTAAATGCTGCGTACGATTTTTATTCACCAGTTGTGAAATTAGTGAGAAAAGATATGGCAATGTCTAAATACAAGACAACGTTGTCGCTAGTTGACATATACTTAGATTAAACGCTTCACAGCACTCTTGGTCAAAAGTGTAGATTTTTTACGATATACATCTGTTTCTTACCGTGTAGTTCTTGCTATAATTATCCGCAATGATTCTTCGAGAGTTTATACAGCTAACGAAGCTTTAACGAAAGGTAGACAAGAAACTTGACCGCCATATTGCCGACAGACGTAGAAAAAACGTTGCTGAGACTACATTGAGCCGGAAAACCGTTGACCACTGGTGGAAAACATCGTATAACCAATCAGAAAACGTTTCAACGAAAGCTGCGTAAATTTGAAACGTACGAGGTTTATTCCGTAAAATCAACATCTAGACCTTAGCTGTGATCCGTGGCCAGACATGTGTCGTATGGCGGCTGCTTGGAGCGCCTTTGATATGCCTTCGACTCGGCCACGTTGATCTGCGTCCTTCGCAATTCAGCCACTGGCTGCAAGTAAGGATGATTAGCCCCCAGTAATTTTCTTTCAATAATTGCACGGAAATATCAATATTTATATAATAAGTATTACTTACTGACGCTTCGTATTTAAGTGCTGCAGCTAATAACATGAGTGCGTTTTGAACAGTAATCCCATGTTTGATAATCTTTTCTGAGAGTCGCTTCAGTTGAGATTCACAGCAAGCGTTAGCCAAATCAAGTAAACCTGGATATTTACAAAGAAAAGAGAAGAATTAATACACCTCGTATCAAAAGTTTTCCGTTGACACTATAGTTTTCGAATCATTTTTGCCATCCAAACTACAAAACGACGCTGAAAAGGCACAACATCCATCATCCGATTAATAAGTGTGCGCGATGAATGGCCGTAGGTGACTGCAACCATAGTTTTTCAAAATACAGTTTTTGCTGCACGCAAAGAATAAATGTAAAATGCGGCTATCCTTTTTTCGCTACGGTAGCTTGTGCATGAGTTGAATCAATCCGAGTACGACATAGATATAAAGTCAAAGTCTGATGAGTGTGAACAGCTGAAAGTTAGCCGTGATCACACCAAAGTGGACCACTTCGCAAAGTAGTCTCGGATCGCTTAGGAGATCGCTGGAGAGCCTGAAAAAACTACGCCGACTTTCGGTAAAGGAGTTGGGGAACTCTTCTGGCATTAGATGTAAACTATACTGACCATACAGGGTTCAGATTCTCGACCTCAGAAGTGAAAGACAGTCACTCAGACGACTGAGTCACAGTAAATAAATAAATAAATTACTGGACATTAGCTACATGTATTGTATCAAGTTCAAAAACGTTTTCAAAAAAGAAATATACTCACCAATGGCATCTTCTGGAGAGAGTTCAACTTGATCGGTATATACATACCGAAGAAAAGCGTAATAAACTGCATATGAATAAGTCGTTATTTCTATTTCGCTAAAAACAACAAAAAAAGATACACGATGCTGGTACACAAGTTTTTTAGACTTATCAAAGATTTGTTATCAAATGGAAAAGCCAAAAAATAGTTCATTACTGGAGAAGGAAAAGACATGAGGAAAAGACATGCTCATTTCTCCTTTTATCTCCCTTATTACATTTCCTACATTTTTCTGATTTCTCTCTCTGACAAGTTGGATTTTAAAACTTTTTCTGGAAACTAAGAACATTTTCTAGGGCCGACACAGACGTACACAACTTACCTTTTACCATCTTCTGGCCAATGATTTTGAAACATTGCCCTAAAGTACTGGCATCTACACAAGAAAAAAAATATTCACAAATTTAGTATAGTAACGTGTTTGCTTTGAGTTGCAATTCACTGCGCTTTACTTTTCAGCACTCTCCCCCTCCTTACTATAACCACTTATAGATCAGTAACTACACCACGCTCTCCTTCACTTCACAACGAATTACATCGCACATTACATCACATCACATCACATTATATTATGCCGTAATAATACTTCATTGTACTACTAAACTATTCTGCGGTATATATGCAATATTGCAATGTACTGCACTGCACTGCTTTGCACTGTTCTGTTCTGAACTGTTCTGCGCTGCTCTGCGCTGCTCTGCTCTGCTCAGCACTGCTCCGCTCCGCACTGCTCCGCACTGTTCTGCACTACTCTGCTCTGCAATGCTCTGCTCTGCACTGCTCTTCACTGCACTGCTCTGCTCTGCACTGCTCCGCACTGCTCCGCACTGCTCCGCACTGCACTGCTCTTCACTGCACTGCTCTGCTCTTCACTGCACTGCTCTGCTCTGCTCCACCCCGCACTGCTCTGCACTGCACTGCGCTGCACTGCACTGCGCTGCGCTGCGCTGCGCTGCGCTGCGCTGCGCTGCGCTGCGCTGCGCTGCGCTGCGCTGCGCTGCGCTGCGCTGCGCTGCGCTGCGCTGCGCTGCGCTGCGCTGTGCTGCGCTGCACTACATTGCACTGCTCTTCTCCGCACTGTACTGGTGCTAAACTAATCACGCCCCACTCTACACTGTAATTTAATGTCGATCACGTAGTTATTCGTTATAAATCTAATAACCTTATTTTTAAGAAAGACTTGTGTACATGAATGGACTTGCCATCAACTACAAAGGTAACATCACTTGTATCCTAGAAAAAAGCAAGCAAATTGAAAAACGTTAGCTACGAAAAAATTTTCAATGTATATTACTATTGTTGATATAGTTTAATTATGCAAGTTGTTCACAGGTTCTTACAGCATTTAGCGGCGAAATGTTATAGTTACAACGAGATGTCATATTGCATTGTTAAAACAGCAAGGCTCCTATTACTACAGTTAATAGAACATATACATGGTTTGGGAACTCGTCCGAAGTCATTGTTCTCTGCATCATGAAGTAGTCATCCAACCGGGGTTAAATTAGTATGATCTTTCATCGTCACGTGTTGTGGTGCTTCATTGTCACGTGTCCATACAATATATTTTCATATAAAGAACTCTTCTATTGTCTTTCAGCACGACCATTACTTCATGTTGAAAGACAATGGAGCTACCAAACCATGTATATGTACTATTTACAATATGCAGAGCGGTCGTGTGGTATCGGATATACAAACGTGAGCTGACGACGAGAGGTTGTATGTCCGATACAACACCAAGGGCGTCGCCAGCTCTGGAAAAGTGGAGGGGGGGGGGGGGTAGGTAATGACGTCACATACTTGATGACGTCATAGAGTGGTTTCAAAGAGAAAAATGCCTGGTACTGCTGCACTAAGTGAGAAACGATACGGAAATCACAGCAGCGGCGCCGTCTCAGCTGCCAAATAGTAGGAGGCTTTTTAAAATTTTAGTAATGGTTTGGGTTCACACACTTTTCAATCTTAGGAAAACTCTTTCACAAGTTTCTTAACACGCCCCAATATTTTCTCCTCGGTTTTGAACTCTTCTCCCCCCCCCCCCGTCCCCCATAGTCCCCTCCCCGGCGACGCCACTGTACAACACAGACGCGAATATCGTAAAGTGCTCGTGATACGAATGGATGTAAACGTTCGTATCTGTCGATAATTTTAAAGATAGGAATGATTTTTCGTGAGAAAATCGAGCGAAAGGTTTATGTAAATCAGCAGGACTTTGTATCGGATATACAACTACTGATTAAACATTCATTTCTTTTGTGTTTTCTTCATGAATTTATTAATGATATTACAAGTTCTATTAACTATGGGGGCTTTCCATTTACACGGTTAGACCGATCAGTCCGGTTAAATGGAACACGATTCGTTTGAGGCCTGGGATGGTCTAACTGGAAAATTTGGTCCTAATCAAAAGCAAGTCCATTCTGGCCGGAAAGACCGGTCTAACCTTGTCAATTGGAAAGCGCCCTATGTTGTAACTGTTTACCAACATTATTCGATATCTGGGAAGCAGAAATAATTGTTCAATGTTTGCACAGAAAGGTTTATGCATTAGCTACATATACCTTCCATTTAACAATTATATTATGAGCTCGAAATTTTCGAGTGAATATGTACCTTATTTCCTTAGAATACAGTACCTTATTTCTGCCGAGTTATTTACAAAAACCAAGCATAACCATTCTTTCTGTGTGAAAACCAAGGCAAAACAAATCTTTCACTCCTCGTGGCCTCTATGTTGTTTTACTGCATGGCCGCGCGAGTACTGGTACTCAATTCGCTACTCGCTATCTATCGACGAACATTCTCGTCCCCAGAGCCCTTTCATGAAAAGGGCTCTGGGGGAATCCATACACATCGGATCTGATTGGTTGTTCATATTCAAAGGCCTAATTAACGGAGCTTAGTGAATGTTTATAAATATACAGTATTTGAAACACGAAAACTGACAACGAAGCAGAATACTAATCATAGTTCTATAAATCCGAACAATTTAATCGAACGTTTTTGAAAGCAATCAACTCGTTTCTCTTTAATAATAAACTCAAAGACAGAAGACAGACAGCAATTTGAAACCGATAGACGATAGACCGTACACTGCAGGCTGTTCGTGTTTGGTACATATTTAATACAAATCTGATTGAAATATACAAGTCAAATATAAACGAACGGTGCAACAAATTAAAGAGAACTACCTTCACTAAAAGAGGCCGTAAATACGAAGAAATTCCGACGCGACTCTATGGCCAAGCTCTGAAGCGAACTCGTAAATTTTAATGTCTTTTGCCCCGCCGAGTAAACGCGGCGATGAGCGACACTCGACAAGGACTTTCTTCGAACGGAATCTACCACAATCAGAATTGTTCCAAAGTCAAACGAGTTAATACGAGACAGCCAAACCGCCAGAATCGAAAACGAAAGAAAAATTATCAACTGTCGATGATCTCGTGTCCAACTCCCAAGCCGCGAACTTAAACGCATGCGCTTTAGAAAGAACACCAAAGATTCTTGGTGTTCCGGTTTGGATTCCCTTTTCCGCGCGCCAGCACGGGACGGGCTCTGGGGACGAGAATGATCGACGAATAGATATCGAGTTGTAGCCAATCAGATTGCAGCATTTGCAATAGTATACTAGTAAATTTCTACTAATAGAAGTTAAAATAACGTAACAAACCTTGTCATTGAATGCCAACGATAAAGCCTCTGCAACAGTGTTTGTATCTGATTTTTTGCCTTTAATGGACAAAAATGTCTTTTAAACTCCTCCAACAAACTGATAGTTTTATACATGGTAAATATATTTTTTTATCACATATATACCTAGAGTCAGCGGCCTTGACATAGCAGGAGGGGATGAGAGACAGGCAAATGCGTCGTCAGCACATGCAAAGTTAGTATCTGTCATCGACGTCACGGACTGTCCTTTACAAAGGCCCCAAACGTAAACCTAGAAATAATGAAAAGAGGATGACTACTATAAGATTTACTACTTCAGTGGTCTGTACTTGAAAACTGACCTATAAAGTGTTATTCTTAACAGCGGCACGACTGCAGGAACCATGCAGTGGTGCAAGTATAACTCGACTTCTGCACGAAGCAGTTATTAGATTAAAATTTCACTTTGGCCGCATGTGAGAAGAGTGCTCCTATAGCTTGACTCTACCAAAACAATATAATTTCTATACGTTATTAGTGTTTTCAGCTTGAGTTGGTAAAGTTTTTTCGTATGTTTTTGCTGTACGAGCTGTCGTAAGTTAAACTCAGAGAAAAACTCTGAGCATTCGGAAGGTTAAGCGGTTTCGAGTCCCGTCTGGAGCTCAGAGTTTTTCTCTGAGTTTAACTTACGACAGCTTGTACAGCAGAAACATACGAAAAAATATAAGTAATAGATAGAGCATTCGCATCCGAGCTGTATCTGATTTACTACGGCTCGCTGCACTTTCTTAAAATACAAATGCATCTAAGTAATCAAGTTCACCAACTATTTTGGGGATACGGTCTGTTTTAGCCAAGAAAATCGAAGCTAAAGTTCATGTGAATCAGGACGATGCTGTATCCGATTTACAACCACTGCTACGGTATTGATTTCTTTTGAATTTTCGTCATGAATTATTAATGATACTAAAAATCACTATAACTATATCATCTTTCGCCGATAAAAAGAAGCGTTTACTATCCCCGAGCGTGCCCCGAGTGACGTTAAGATGATGGTGTAATGACAACATTGTCATCAAAGTTGCCACTTTCCGAAATAGCGCGCGCCATCTTAAATTTAACAAGATTTCCAGTTATATAAACAAAAGATCAATATCTTCGAAACTTTATGAGAAATTTTCGGTCAAAATCTTTTCAGATGTGCGGTTATGCACTATCTTCTATGCACTTTAATAGGACTCAAGCCCGCACATGCAAGCTGATTTTCCAATGAAAACATTTCAAGTCTATTGCAAAGTTCTCGATTTCGCATCTCAGTTTGAAGAACAAACGTTGTTGAAAACAAAACAAGTTGAAGATTTGTCCAGGTAGCTCAGACATGCACAAAAAGCGTATAATATATACGTCTAAAAAGTTTGCTATCTAAGAAACCTGCATGTACTTGACTGTACTTAATGATTTGATAATTATTCTGAAATCAAACATTTACTTACCTTTCCCAAAGCTGTAGTAGAGGAAGACATGTGGCTATAATGACACGCAGTTACTTCGACAAATCTTGAATCAATGTAGAAAAACAACTGTTAGACAAATGTTGGTTTAAACAAGATGCAAGAAATTAAATGACATCGCGTGGCTTAGGTGTCGTTAGCAATCATAGCTTAAGAGTACCAAATTAAAAACAAAGTGAAATTATGACATGAGAAATGTGTATGGGAGGGGCGGGATAAAACGAGAAAGCAAAACGGATATTTTATGTACTGTTTAATAAACGAGCATATATATATATATATATATATATGTAATATTTATAAACCGCGCAGGAGGGCTTTATCGGATATAAAACACGAGGCGATAGCCGAGTGTTTTAGAGCCGATAAAGCCCGTACTGCAAGGTTTTTAAATGACTTCTAAAAAGAATCACTTCATACGTTCATTGGCGTAGTAATTTTGAAAATTAAGCTTATCTCAGCCGTTAAAAACCAGCGAGAAACTTAGAGCGAGTCTATATCACATATATAGATCCGATACGCTCATGATTTTTCTTTGTGTTTTCCTCATGAATTATTAATGAATTTTAGAAATATATATATATATGCCAGCCTTCGTCAAAGTTCCAACCAATTTATAGAATTATCAATCAGGAACAGTAGTTTTAGCTCAACTTTATTAACGTTTCGGGGTGCAACCCCTTCTTCAGAATTTTTGGGGTGCAACCCCTTCTTTATTTATACATATATATATATATATATATATATATATATATATTATATATATATATATATATATATATATATATACTGTATATATATTAATTCTCAAACTAAAATTGCTGTTAATTTTGTCGTCGTCGTTGCAAAAACATCAAGCAAAATCGAACACAATATTTATTTAAAGTTCTATACTAGTTCTTGCTGCTCTAAACGGATCAACTTATAAATTCGCAACCTTCCAAATGCTAGCTAGACGCTCTAACCAATAACATTTATATTAAAATTAAATTTCGTTTACGACGGTAAACCTTTAAATAAAGACAAGTGGTCTGACTAAAAATAAATACAATCCAACAATAAGCCTATACCGTTAACTATATGTACAACGTAAGAAATCTTTAATAATTAACAATTAATAACTACGTTTCTTAGGGGGCTTTCCATTTACACGGTTAGACCGGTCAGTCCGGTTAAATGGAACACGATTCGTTTGAGGCCTGGGATGGTCTGACTGGAAAATTTGGTCGTAATCAAAAGCAAGTCCGTTCTGGCCGGACTGACCGGTCTAACCTTGTCAATTGGAAAGCGCCCTTAGTTTCTTAAGATGGGAAAGTAATTTGTTACAAAACTACTTTGAAATAGTGTTACATGCAATATGATAACTTGCATTCCTACCTTCCTTTATCGATTGCAATACGTGCTGGAGTAACCAGATTTGCTTTGCTTCCCGTTCCTAACTGTCCATTTTGATTTGCCCCCCATGTGTAAATATTACCAGTGTCAGACAACGCAACGGCATGTGCGCAGCCACAAACAATCTGAAAAAAGTATTGTATTTACTCGATTAAATGCCCCTGCGCTCTTTAAATTTTCAGGGTTCCATTAGACTTTCTCCAAGTCTCTCTCTCTGTAGTCTGTAGTCCTACGTGTTTGCACGGGACTTGGAGCAAGCCTGGGGCGGTGAGCTATATATATATATATATATATATATATATATATAGTTCAATCTACAGACACGGTGTTTCGCTGTACAACAGCTCATCAGTGTAGCTTGGAACAATCTGAATGAATTTCACCAATTACTTATACACATGCGATCGTCGGTGACAACCGCATGTGGGAAAGCATCGGTGAAATACATTCAGATAGCGTGAAGTGCGCATGGGCCCAGAGTGCTCAAACTTCCACAAGGGTAGTGAGCGTTGCATTATCGCTAATAGGTACCCACTTGTTCACCGGTCCATACATAACATATTATTCACCGCTCAGAGCTGTTGCCGGGAGACCCTCGTGATACCCTCTCGCCCAATGAGACGCAAGAAAACATGAACTTCGACACTTGGTATATACTAAGTAAATAATAATAGGTAAATAATTATTCCCATTTAAATAAGCGCAATAACAACCAAGTTTTGTAGTTTTGAAATTTTGCACTTCCTAGAAGTACTATTTATAAACCGCGCAGGAGGGCTTTATCGGATATAAAACACGAGGCGATAGCCGAGTGTTTTAGAGCCGATAAAGCCCATACTGCAAGGTTTTTAAATGACTTCTAAAAAGAATCACTTCATACGTTCATTGGCGTAGTAATTTTGAAAATTAAGCTTATCTCAGCCGTTAAAAACCAGCGAGAAACTTAGAGCGAGTCTATATCACATATATAGATCCGATACGCTCATGATTTTTCTTTGTGTTTTCCTCATGAATTATTAATGAATTTTAGAAATATATATATAGTCTTGTCCCTGCAAGGAGCTTTGACGTAAGTAATAAAAGTACCGCACACATACTTCACTGTTTACTTCAGTCTTGGCCAAGTAGATTTAATTATCGCTTATTTGATGGTAAACATAAGCAAATAAAAAGAATGTGAATAAAGTCAAAGAACCTAACCCCAGTTATTACTGCCTGCATGCCTACCTGTCTGCCTGAACGCCTGCCATGTATATATCACCAAACAGTTTACTAACCTGAGTTACAAAAGTACCAATCAGTCCAGTAATGCGACATGGATTTGGCTGGTTAGTGTTAGTACCAATGCCCAACTGTCCGTTCCCGTTGTAACCCCACGAATACAGCTAAAACAGTGAACAAAAATATATTTAGTAACTGCAGCAGTGGCATTCTGCAGCAGCACCAATCACATTTTGCGCAACAACCAAGAACGTTAGACAAGTGAAAATCATTTCAGTTAAGAAACGATCTTCTCTTAACGAGAACGAATAATATGTCTTCAAAAAGAGATAATATTGAGAGAATATGCTGTATATTGAGAATATTTTTACCTCTCCGTTATCATCTATTGCCATCGATGAAGACTGCCCACAGGATATACTTACAATGAGCTTGTTGCCTACGTATGACAAATAAGAAATTGTAAGTTAATGTTCAGCTGAATCCAAACTGGCTTACTTTATAATATACATAACATACAAACATGTATATTATACGTGCTATACTGCGACGTACCATACGTCGTGATACTGTACTGTACTTCGTACCCAGGGTCTTTTCAACCCGCAGCGCGAAGAAAAGAGTAAAAGACCCTGGTATATCATGGCCACGTGACTACAAAAATCTGGTTGTGACAAATTTTGTTTGGACAAGGGTGAGGTAGAGAGGATTTTAAGTTTTTGTTTGAAAGATTTACCGTTTGAGAAAATACTTCGATCTTTGATTCAAGAGTTCAGCGTGAAGTGGACACAATATGACTATGATTTTCGATTATGTTCACAAGAACGGCTAACGTAGAAGAGACTCGCGCCGCAGAGAAGCGAAGCAAGTCGCAAGGTCGCAGACGGTAAATAATTTACCATTTCAAATTCCTATTCCTTCTCTAGCTGCTCAAGACTTCGACTATAATGCTTATTCTTACACACAACTTGTTTTGATGTGAATACTATACGTAAATTCAGTGGCGGATTACCTATGGGGCAAAGGGGGCATTTGCTCCCGACCCCAGATTCTGGCCGGCCCCAAAAAATGAGTGAATAAAAAAATTATGCAGTTTCTCTTTGAAAGTCCGAACTAGCCTGAGAAAATCACACGCTATCTCAGCCACGGGCCCCCTTCTGTTTGAAAGCGGGAGGGGAGTAGCACCTGAGGTAACCTACGCTTTCAGTTCACCGTACTCCGGGGATGGCTCTCATTTTGTGACCGGCCCTAAAATATTATTGCCCCTGGCCCTGGGAAGGTTAATCCGGCACTGCGTCAATTACCGAGGTGTGGAGCAGAGAGAAATTCGAAGCATTCGGACGATCGTCGACATTTACCCAGACGGCAGTCTGAAGTTTTAATTTGGATAAACAACCTAGACAACCCCGAGGAAAATATCTCAGCGCTTTGTATTTTTACGATTTATTTGGTGTGATGTATGTTGCCGATAATTTTCGTTACTGTAGAATTAATGACCAGTCCTCAAGTTTGAGTACTGATTTAATATCTTTGTATATTTCATTTGTTTATATAAAAAATTTGCCGCGTCCTGTGCGAGACAAATCCGTTTCCGTCCCGTTGCACAACTCGGTGTAGTAGGGCTTTCTCTCCGCACCACACTTCGATAATTTGTGTAGTATTCTCATCAAAACAAGTAGTGTGTGTAAGGATAGCATTATAGCAAAAAACCGTGAGCAGCTAGATAAGGAATCCGAATTTAAAACGGGAAAAATATTTACCACCTGCCGTCACTGCTTTTCGCTTTTCTACGCCGTCAGGCCCTCGTACGTTACCCGTTTCTTGTAATCAAAGTGTTAAGCAACCCGTCGGGGAATCGTGATAAAGCGTTTGCAAGTTGCTGATTGAATCCGCCAATCAAAATTGCAAGAAGAGAACATCCAGTTTGACTATAATACTTTACCAATTCCTGCAGTAACTCTTCTTGGTGTGGTCTGATTCACAGTAGATCCGGATCCTATTTGACCACTGTTGTTATAACCCCATGCAAATACCTACAAGAGTTTTGTATGTTTAACTAAACTAGATTTTCAATCACACATCAATTTTACTATGCAATGCAATGCAATGTAAACAACACTTTAGGGGTATATCCTATACGGGTATGGCAATAAAAATCACAATCACAAATTTTTAACTTCTCGCCATATTAGATAATTTTTTATATGCGCGTGATGTCATAACGAGAGTAAAGCAAAAACTTCGGTCAGTCTGAAACTTGATCTCTGGGAATGCTTTTCATTCTCAAATGAACGGCCACAACGCATTTAAGAAGCAGAGCATGGTACATATATATTTTTCTTAGATCTTTCTTTTTTAATTTCGTTCTGGGTCACCTAAGTCTTTTTTATAATATAATTTAAAGTGATTCTCTGACGAAAATATTGTTGGCAATGTTTTTGTATAATCCTAAAGAGGATATGGTAGTTGGTAATCGTGCAAAGTTTAATTTCAAAATTCGTTGAAGAAAAGGTGAAATTTTACTTGTGAAGTTTGTATTTTTATAGAGCGCCGCCATTAAAGTGGCCGAGGTTAAGAAGAATGAGTCGAGGAAGCTTATGACGTCATAGACTCAATAACAACAATGACCCTTTTGTTGACAAGAACAATGATCCTTTGTTTTTTGTTGAGTCTATGACGTCGTAAGCTTCCTCGACTCATTCTTCTCAAGCTCGGAGACTTTAATGGCGGCGCTCCAAAATACAAACTTCGCACGTAAAATGCAACTTTGTTTTTGAGAGTTTCGAAATGAAACTTTGTACAATTACCAACTACCATAATATCTTTAATACTATGCGGAGACATTACCAACAATATTTTCATCAGAGAACCACTTTAATTACTTTCTTGTAAAATTCGAAATTCCGCCTAGCTTGAAAGCTAATCTGACCCACTATATAAGTAGCTTCCTTCGCTGACGTTCTTGGAGCGGTACGCTAGCTCCGAAGTAGGAAGAGAGCAAGCGTACGACCCTAAGAACGTCTGCAAAGAAACAAAAATGAAATTAAATAATAATCAACATTGCGCCATTTTGAATTTGATAAAATTTCCAGTTGCAAAAAGTCAGATAAATATCCAAAATTTTGTATACATCAGCATTGCTTACACTGCATTTCACCTTAAAATAATCAGTCATACTTACTTCACCATCAGAAGTCAAAGCTAATGAATGATTAGCGCCACACGCAATTTTAGTCACAGTTTTTCCAGATAAGTTTCCACCAATCAAAGCTGGTACTTGAACTGAAGAGCTGCTAGCAAGACCAACTTGAGAATACAAGTTACCACCCCAACCATAAACTTGACCAGATGCTATTACAACAAATAATAAAACATAAATTATATCAGTTAATTTATTAAACAATAACATGCATAATAATATACATGCCGAAGTTACTGCATCCTGATTGGTCGAGAGGAGTGCAATTTTAATGTAATACAGTGCAGAAAAGGTGTAATAAGTGCAGAAAAAATGTGGTTAAATGTAATTTAAGCAAAGTTAACTGCCGATGTAGTTAGCCAGCGGACTACCCCTTACGATCTTGGGGAGTCCCAAAGTCTTGAGGAGGCCCAGGGGCGCACACGCACGGTTCCCATTTGGCGGGGCTTGTGTCTGTAGCGTTGATGCTATCTTTGCTGGCTTTGCTTGCTAGTCTGTTGCTCAGCTCTCGTGTCTTTTGCATTTTGGATTGTCGCTTGTCCCCCCGCCCCCCTTCCCCCCTTTTCAGGTAAGTAAAGTTATAGCCTCGTGTTATACATAATACATATTCCACTGATTACTCAGTGTGACAGGCGCCGGGAGGTCTGCCTTGGCAGAGTTGTCATGGTGACCTCTTGCTGCTTACAATCTTGTCCCGAAGTCGGGATTGCTCAATTGCTTGCCCCGAAGTCGGGATTGCTCAATTGCTTGCCCCGAACGTCGTGATTGCTCAATTGCCTGCTATGTTGCTTTGCTCATTGCTTACGGCTAGATTGCTTAGCCTATGGCACCTACCTCCAACCAACAACGAAGATCTGGCAGTTAATGAAATACAGTGCAAATCTCAATGAGTATTAAGTATTCTGATTGGCTAATAAACAACCGGAAACTACCGGAAAGCCAATGAAATGCTCATGCGGATTTTGAAGGATGGTTTTTCCTTCACGAGAAAATCGTATATTGGATGAAAACCAGTGTTCATCTAATTCTTAAGCCGACGCTGTTTTTTAGGGGGTGTTTATATGGAGGCGAGCCAGCCCGGGTACCCGGGCTAGCCCGTTTTGCCGAGATCATTTTTGTGCTATTATTTCTTGTTAATTTCATCTCGTGTTTATATGAGAGCCGAGCCAGCCTGCCTAGCCGAGATCTCGGTTACCCGGGCTGGTTTTCCCCATGTAAACACGATTGACTGGTCTGGCTCGCCTACCCAGGCTGGCATTAAAAGCTTCGTACACGCGACAAAATTTGTTTTTATCAGCTTTTTTCGACATATTAACAATTCACAAGTTCTGCTTGTTCATCACATGTACACTTCATATTTAAAACAATGACACTTCGTGTCTTACCAGAACTTATAAATTACGTAATTAGCACAACAAGCAAGCCAGCCCGGCTAGGCGAGCTAGCGCTTCTCATGTAAACACAATAAAAATCATCTCGGCAAAGCGGGCTAGCTTGTGCTAGACCGTGCGGATCGTCATGCAATTATATATGCAAAATAAACAAGTTGCTGTATGAATAAATTTTACACACACTCATGAATAAAATCTCATGAGGGTTTATTTTAATTGCATTTTTCAATTGAAATCGCTCGATTGAGATGCCCTGATATCAACAACTCGTTTGTCGTGTTTCATCAGGGGAATCCAAACACTCGGCCTTCGGCCTCTTGCTTCATCATGTTTTTTTCTCGTGTTTGGATCCCCTGATGAAACACTCAAACTCGTTGTTGATATATTACATAATAAACTCAATCTTCTTCTAAAAAGACTTAATTAATGCATTATACTTGAAAATATCCCTGCTTTTTTATGTTTTGCTTAGCTTTTGACCGTTGACTCAAGGCTTTATTAGAACAAATGCTAACACAATTCAATTTAATAATATTTTGACAGCGAAACCTCTTCAGCATACATATAGTTGCTGTTATCAATGAGGGCGCCGTGTTGGCTCACGTCATATAAACAAATCCCGAAGACATGTTGCGCAAAAACTCAACTCCAGAGATCTGCTGTGGCTAAACACGCTTGGGAGTATGATCACCATATAAAAAAATGGGAGGATTCTTCTCTTCTAGCCAGCGACAAACACTTAACTTCAGTCGAAGAATGAGAGAATCTATTGAAGTTTTGAAAAATGCTATGCTTTTACACGAGAATGAATAGCACTTGGTTAGCTCTCTTCGGTCAACAATCCTGAGACCTTTTAGCCTGCGTAGCTGGCGGTGTTAGGGGGTTCGGGCGCGGGCGGTAGGCGGGAAAAGGGAAATACAAAAACCACGTGTTTTTGAATTCCGCCCACCGAATATGTTTGTTTAAGAGAACCAATCAGAAAGTGAGCCAATAACAGCGATGTCAATGTCTTGACAACTTTCGAAATGTGATTTATGAAATCCGTGGAGCGTGGAGGTTATATCTGGAAAACGCGGACACGGACAGCGGACAATTTAAAAATGGAAAAGACGGAGAATTAAAAAATGGAAAAGACGGACAATTAAAATATGGAAAAGACGGACAATTAAAAAATGGAAAAGACGGACAATTAAAAAATGGAAAAGACGGACAATTAAAAAATGGAAAAGACGGACAATTAAAAAGTGGAAAAGACGGATAATTAAAAAATGGAAAAGACGGACAATTAAAAAGTGGAAAAGACGGACAATTAAAAAATGGAAAAGACGGACAATTAAAAAATGGAAAAGACGGACACATATACATTTGAAACCTTTCACTGTGCTGGTGTTTTTCGTAGACACCATTACTGGACCGAAATACTAACGTAAGCTATTTTTTGATCGAAATGCGATCATTGTATTAAGTAGATCAAACTGTGAAAAAGTTAAAAACACTGCCAATGTTTTACGTGTACAAAAATAAGTTGAGTTATAATTTTACTACACTAACAATGTTATTATATTTCCCAAACCATACATGCATGCATCTTTGTATGTTTAAAGTTTGAAAAAACACCCTCGTCTACAACAATTGATAAACATAAAGAAATTAACATGTAACAAAAACTATTCTATTTACATACGTAGTGTAACCAGGAAATTGATTTAAGGTGTATGTGAAATAAAAAATCAATCTATTTCTTCGTGATTGTACATAAGAGAAGAGTTAAAAATAACGAAAAATGGCTTTTACACGACCTTTACCTCTTATCTGTTATTGCGTTAATACGCTTTATATAATTTAAAGTGCCCCTAATCCCAGTCCAATATTTGCTTGATTTGATGTATTGATAAAGATAATAACTCGGGAATAGGATCGGGAATAGGATCATAAAGGTCATTTTTCGTTATTTCCATTGTTTTTCTAAAAACAATCATGAAAACCTGGGGTAAGATTTTTACTTTATATACATTTTAAACGCGCAGTTCAAAATCTGAAAGTTTAAAGTCATAACGAAAATGATATATTCAGAATATGAAGTAATTCATGACGAAAATTCAAAAGAAATCAATACCGTAGCAGTGGTTGTAAATCGGATACAGCATCGTCCTGAGTTACATAAACTTTAGCTTCGATTTTCTCGGCTAAAACAGACCATATCCCCAAAATAGTTGGTGCACTTGATTACTTAAATCAGATACAGCTCGGCTGCTCATGCTGTATCTATTACTTACTATTTTTAAAAAATTAATATTAATTTTTTATTTGAATTTTTCTCTCAGATAGCTTTGCCTTAGCTAATCACACTGTTGTGTTTCGATTGTTTGGTTTTCGTATTTAAAGTGTCATTTAGTAAGCTTTTTATCGCTTAATTTATTCATCTCTAATATATAGATATCTTTTTTGATACATTAACTTTGGAAATTGGAATATCACTTTGAAGATTTTCACTAACGCAACGAAACGTTATGTAATGAATTATTTTATTTTGTTACGACTTTGCATTTTGATTTTGAGCTGGGCTGTTGTTAATTTCAATTTCATTACTGTTTCCGCACGGAAAGTCGCTATCTACGATAAGTATAGTGTACTCTACAAAACAAGTGGTTTGCGAAGTCTAATGTCTCTTACACCATTGGTAAATGACTATCAGTTCTCTTCTAATCATGAAAGTTACCTATACATACAGGCTAAATATCGTATGTTTCGAGCATGATAAAGCGGTCGGATCTGACGCAGATAGAATATATTTAGGAACATCAAAAATTAATTGTTTACCAACTTTTTGAAAACTGAAGCAATTGCAACCCTAAATTGTACTCCATGCCAAATTGTATGCCAAGTTTTCGAGAAACCAAGGCAATAAACAATCCATACAGTATATGTGATATGTACTTGACAATGCTTGTAATCACACCTCTAAGAAAAAACAAGCCTTGCTAATGGGACCACATATCCGCTTTCTTCAAATCGTCATGAGACACAGCACTCGACGACGTATGTAAATGATTTCGGGTGCCATATACGCCGGGGTTCCACGGTTTACCCGGTGAGTTTGTAATTCAATGAGTGTCCGTGTCTAGAGATAGGTGGCTCTACTTTCTCCAAAATCGGTTTGCTTACATTTCACAGGGTCCTCTGAAAACACCTTCTGCACTTTCGCGCTCTCTTCCATTTCAGACCAATGAAGGGCGTAATGTTGGTTTGTTACCAACGCATTCTCTGGTTTCAGATCGCGGTGAACGATATCGTTCTCATGAAGATAAGATAAACCATTAGCAATATCTCGAGCTATTGGTGCTTGCAAATTCTTCAGTGAAGAAAAACCGAGCTGGTCATCGATAAGCTGCAGTAGGTCTCTAAGGGAGGTAATTTTCTTCTCCACTCCAAATGGAGAGAAATCAAAGCAGAGATAAAGCGTGATTGCGTACGGTTATGCCATGCACTGACCTTGTGGAGTAGTCGCGCTTCTTTTAAGAATAAGCGTTTGCTTTCTCTGTCCACAACACGTAGCTTCTTTACGACCACCTCTTCACAGTTATATTGCCCCCAGTTAACCGCACCGAATGAACCAGAGCCCAGTTTTTCTTTGCAGGAAAAACCAGTCCATTTAAAATTTGCAACTTCAGGATTCAAATTCTCCGCTCGCAATGTTAACTTCGGAATACTGAAAACACCTTCCATCGTTCAAATAACTTATCCAAAATCTGCGTTTGCCATCACGATAAGAAAACAATGACAACCTGGCCCCCCAATGAGGCATTGAAGCAATGACACTGTTACTCAATATTTATAGTATTGGCCGCGACACCGAGAAATAACCAGTGGTGTTAAAAATACGTCAGAGATTAGACCCTATATAGCTAGCTGTTGTTCGAGTGATAGATAACATATGTTGAAATTAAATTAACGCTTGGCTGTATGGGCAGTTTTAAAATATACAATTTTATAGAATATGGATATATCCATACAGACACACTCCCTGAATTAGGACTCTTGCTCGTCAGTATTTCGTCCGTATATGTAAAACATTGACAGTTTTTAACGTTTCGGCAGTTTGACCCGGTTCAACAAAATTGGATGGCCCATCATGGGTCATTAAAAATATTCATGACCTATCCTATCATATATACATGTACATGTATCACTTCGAACAGACAATCATCACTGTCTATCAATTAGAAATATAAAATATAAAAAATGTCTATTACCAAATTAAAATAAATTTATAAATATATTTACTCACAGGATTTTATCAATAATTTTGTTTTCAATTTGAATGCATTTTTATTACTTTTAATATAAATAATTTTAATTGTCCGTCTTTTCCATTTTTTCCCCATTTTTTAATTGCCCGTCTTTTCCATTTTTTAATTGTCCGTCTTTTCCATTTTTTAATTGTCCGTCTTTTCCATTTTTAAATTGCCCGTCTTTTCCATTTTTTAATTGTCCGTCTTTTCCATTTTTTAATTGTCCGTCTTTTCCATTTTTTAATTGTCCGTCTTTCCCATTTTTTAATTGTCCGTCTTTTCCATTTTTTAATTGTCCGTCTTTTCCATTTTTTAATTGTCTGCTGTCCGGTGTCCGCTATCCGTGTCCGCGTTTTCCAGATAACCAAGCGTGGAAGAATAGCGAACGACGCGGAAGACCCAACATTAATTTGCCGTCAATCAAAATCAATATTCTGACCAATCAGAATTCTCCGTCACCCAGCGGACGGACAATTCAAAAACACGTGGTTTTGGGGCAGCCCGCTTACCGCCCGATCCCGAACCCCTTAATACCGCCAGCTTTAGCAGGCTAGAGACCTTTATGTAATTTATTTAAGGCCTGCGCTAAACGTCGCACAATAGAAGAATTTAATTCAGACGGATTTAATTCGAATTAACTTCGGTAATGCGACGTCGAGTTAAATATCGAATTTCCATCGAATTTAATTGTTTTTACTTGGACTCGTGGAGCCTGAAAACGACTTCTTGAAAAGATAACGCTGAATTGTCACAGACAGAAGCGAAACATTGAATTCGACGCGTAACTCGAACACGCATTATCGTCGTATTATCCGTCTGACTCAGACGAATTTAATTCATGTGTCGAATTTAAACGAGTTATACGTCGCAGTTTCGTCGAATAAACTTCAAGCAATTAAATTCGTCTATCGTGCGACGTTTAGCTCAGGCCTAATAGACCTTATTCATAAATGGCCGACAATTTAAAATCTTTTATGTAAATATAAATTAGCCCCTCTGACCTCGTTTTAGAGTAAGGATTCTTTTGAATTTCGCACATGAAAACGAGTTCAGAGGGGCTAATTTATATGCACATAAAATGGCTATTTATGAATATGGTCTATGGTACGTAAATACACTATTGTGATCTGAGTGATTCTGGTTGTTCGCTTCTTGTTTGTATAATGACGTGAGTCAACACAATGTTGGCATTTGCTCTACACGATGAAGGCCTGAATCAACAGATCCAAAGCTAAGCAATAAATAATAAAGAAACGTGGTACATGTTATCAGCTTTTAAGCTCCTTTATACATATAAAAAGGAAACTACAGCATGTCTGTTGTCTGACTCCGGCCCACCAATATCAATCAGATAGCGCACAACTGGAAAATTTCTGTTGGGTGTTACAGTATAATACAATTAAACAATATATAATATACTAAGTACAGTACCTGTCAGTGCAAGAGCATGAGGTGCACTTCCAAATGAAAATGTCACGATGTTCAACTTAGAAAGTTTTTCAGCTTTCTTAAGTTGGAAGGTACCTTGACAACCAAACAAACCCAAACAGGAATTGAGATTTGGACCCAGAGCATAAACGTCATCTGTATTTGTGATGATTAATGCTTCATTGCCATTTACACCAAAGACACAGAGTAATTGTGCTGAATTCAGCACTGTCTCATCTGCTGCTAGCTGAAAAATAGACCACTTTCCGACATCCAACATTGTTGCACTTGCTGTTACGGTAATTTCAGGTTCCATGCATGTCAACCATCACTTTTTAACCACTTTGACGACACAAACTAATTAAAATTATTGTATAACAGTTGTTAGATAAGGTCACGAGGATTTTAAAATACATACTGAACAATTATCGTTTTACAAATATAATACGAAAACCACTCATTGTTGTTTTTTTCTCTTTATACATTCGTACTGTATGTTTTACTATATGAGTAACGAGTAACGTTACCGCGCTGCCTCTCACCAAAAAGTTAAGCCCGGTTAGACGGGGTTAGTTCCGGGGTCATTCCCCAGGGGTCATTCCCCAGGGGTCATTCCCCAGGGGTCATTCCCCAGGGGTCATTCCCCAGGCGGTCACCCATCCACCTGGATGGGTGACCGCCTGGGGAATGACCCCGTTGTCGAGCTTGGAACTCATGTGAGTAGAGTTGCAGTTGATCTCTCCTGTGCTTCGAGGATTTTCGCCGGGTTCTCCGGTTTTCCTCCCTCCGTAAAGTCAACACCTACATCTTAGTTGTGAACTGTATCGTATGGCGGCTGCCTGGAGCGCCTTTGATATGCTTCGACACAGCAACGTTAATCTGCGTCCTTCGTAATTCAGCCGCTGGCTGCAAGTAAGGATGATTAGCCCCCAGTCTGTGCCCCAGTCACTGTGCTCCAGTCCTTTATCTTTTATCCATATAAACATGTACACGTATAAACATATACAATGTCATATTTAAGTGAGAAAGTTTAGGAGAATTCAAAAGTGCTATTGTACAATACAATACAATACAATAAATTTTATTTAAACACGATTGGAATTAAAGCATACAGCTTGTGGGGTCGTGTATTTAAGTCTATATTACAAGGAAAAAAGAAAGAAAATACTGTACATATCAATAAAATTTAAAACTAAATAATCATATTACAAGGAAAAAAGAAAAGAAGAAAGAAAATACTGTACATATCAATAAAATTTAAAACAATCTTCATGCCTAGGTGCAGTTTGCACAGATTCCGCCTCAAAATTTATAAGCCTTAGGATGCCTGCTCTCTTTATCCTCTTACCAAGGGTGGTAACATTTGTTACAGAATCATCAAGGTCTGCAGAGATCGCATTCCATATAACAGAACCCCTATAGGTGATTGAGTTCTTCATATAATATGTATTGAAGCGCGGAACATTTACTTTATGTGCATTACGGAGACTATACTTATTTTTAGATTTTGTTATTATACGAGTCATACTTAGTGGTGTAATATTGTTATATATCTTATAAGCTAATTGTACCAGTCTTATCTTATACATTTCAGTGAGTGTATCCCATTTAGCCTGCTCTAAGACCTCAATAGAGGGCATATCACGTGATAGACTAAATATCACTCTGGCAGCTCTACAATGTAGAGATTCCAAAGAATGAAAGCCTTCCTTATTGGTACACCCACCCCAAATTGGCATTGCATATGTTATAGAGGGTAAAATAATCTTAAAATACAAATCTAGGAGCATTTGCCTTGGTAAGAATTTGCTACATTTTATCATGTTCAGTTTGTTAGCGAATCCCTTTTTTGTTTCCAATATGTGTCGAGACCATGTTAATTTGTCATCAATCGTAACTCCCAACAACCTTGAATGAGTCACCCACTTTATCTGATGTGATCCAACCGTTAGTATATTCAATGGGCCTGTAAAATTTCCCCTATGCATTATCATAGCCTCGCACTTCTTTGGATGAGGTGTTAGAGAGTTTAATCGACACCATTCCATTAGCTCGCCAAGGGCTTTATTGAGCAGTGAAATCACCTCGTCAATAGTTTGCGCAACACAATAAACTGTGGTATCGTCTGCGTACATATATACAGAGCCTGAACCAACTGCACCAGGTAAGTCGCTCGTATACAAAGTAAACAGTGTCGGCCCAAGGACTGACCCCTGGGGAATGCCATAAGTGACTTTATCATAGTCTGATTGATTTCCATTAATAACGGTGAATTGTTTTCTCTCACTAAGATAATCTTTTAACCAGGCCAGTAGATTTCCTTTAATACCAAAATTGTGTTCCAGTTTGTGAATCAGAATCCTATGTGATACGCTGTCGAATGCTTTCTGAAAGTCAATGAATACAACTCCTACAACTAGCTTAGAATCAATTGCATGCCTCCAGGTCTCAGTTAAGTGGGCTAGTAATAACTCCGTGGAATGTCCTTTACGATAGGCCCATTGTTTGTCTGTCACAAGCTGATTATCAGTAAAGACATGCTTAACTAGTGTGTCAGCAACGCACGATTCAAGAATTTTACTTGGTACACTTAAGATCGACAGCGGTCGATAGTTTCCCCTTTCAGACTCATCATCTTTCTTAAATACGGCATTCAGTCTAGCCACTTTCCATTCATTATACACTATACCTTTAATTAAACTTCGCGAGTATAGGTTGGTCAGAGGTGTTACTACAGCCATTCCTGCCAATTTTAAGAGCTTAGGTGAGATTCCATCTGGTCCGGTTGCTTTTGCAGGTTTCAACAAAGCAAGCTTCTTTTCAACTTCACTGCTCGTCAACTGAGCTTCCGTTATGCACGGGGCTGGTATCACTTGTGTGCAGGGTAATAGTTGTGGTTCAAAGTTCCTCGCCAATTTCTCGCCAATGGTAGAAAAGAAACAATTCATCAGATTAGCTTTTTCTTTGTCATCTACTGCAAGGCTTCCGTCGTCGCGTTTTAACGGCCCAATAGCCTTCCTCTCTTTAGGCTTGGTAGCTTTAGTAAGTAAGTTCCAATACGCTGCAGTGGTTTTAAGGGACTTGACCGAGTTCTTTCAAATTAGACAAACTTAATTTTTAGTGCTATTGCCCTTTAAGTGGATTACAGTGATTGCTAATAATTTTGTTCCATAATTTACAGTCCCGTTGATTAATAACATCAGTAATAGTAATAAGATCGCGAGTATACCCAAACCTGTGTGCACGACGAAGAAAACGGTCGATCTGTCCTAGATACTTATTTGTATATGCACAGCCCCATACCTCGATACTAAAATAAAAGACTGGCATAATTAAACTATTAAATAATAGGTGGAGATCTTCTTTAGTATAACCATAAAATTTACATACTCTTAAAATATGAAGACATGAACTGGCCTTATTAAGTATGTATTTAAAATGCATATCCCAATTACACGGGTTGTTTTGAAAAGTGACACCAAGTAGTTTAAGCCAGTCCCTACGTTTAATCAATTGGATTGGATCATGCAGGAAGAGGTTTTGAGGTATTTCCTTTCAGCACCACTTCCCAGGTTTTGCCGAGGTTGAGTACCATTCGATTCTCATCTGCCCATTTCTTAATGTTTAATACCTCACTACTAGAGCTATCAGTACCACTATCTCGAATAGGAACACTAAGAGTCAGATCGTCTGCAAATTTAACTAATAAAAACTATTGACAGGATCAACAACTTTAATATCATTTACCATTACGGAAAATATTATGGGAAATATTATGTGGCACCGAATCAAAAGCCTTTCTGAAATCAAAACTAAAAATTAACATGAAAAAAAATATTAACATAAATTCCATCTGTTCGCGCTACCATGTGCTGTACGGTGTCTAATGGTATATTGAAAGCTTTCTCAAAGGAATCCTCGAATAAATACGCATCAAAATGTCGGCAGATACGCATCATAATGCCGTTTATATTAAAAATATGGTCAATAATACAACGTGCTATAAGCGCACTGAACTCCTGGCAAGCGCGCAGATAGAACGCTGTCTGATTTATACATGAAACATTTTGAACGAACCAAATTCATTACAACACCTTTTTTAAATTATGCATTTTAGATTTAGATTTAGATTTAATAACTTTATTGCCTATAGCAACTGGTGGTCAAACAGAGCGAAATGCCCCAATTGAACATGACTACCATGATGTAAGTGTTGGTTTTGCGGAGGGAGGAAAACCGGAGAACCCGGCGAAAAACCCTCGAAGCACAGGAGAGATCAACTACAACTCTACTCACATTAGTTTCCAGCTCGACAACGGGGTCATTCCCAAGCGGTCACCCATCCAAGTACTAACCCCGTCTAACCGGGCTTAACTTTTGGTGAGAGGCAGCGCGCTAACAACACACACCACCCGTGCTCCCCTAATATATTTTTTTCAAGTATCTGCTTATTGGTACGGTGTTGGTTCAATCCTATAAATCACCAGCGTGCTTCACCCTGCTATGCGTTGCGCACGCTTTCAACTAGCCTGCGAGAAGGTTCTCTGGGAGGCGAGGGCGGGAGGTGAAAGAGCGCCTGCACGGATCCATTGAAATTCGAATGCCTGCGTCCAAAATTTGTACGCAAAGTTATGATTGGTGGAGATTTTAATCAACTGAAAAAGTTAATCAAAACGCAGATCAACTCACTGACAGGTCAGGCCCAGAGGGTCAGGTATCTAACGTTTATTGCAAGCATGAAAACATAGTCAATCGAGATATGTCTGGAAACTCGGCAAACTTCAAAGCGCCTATAATGAGCTGGGATTTTATGTTGAACCGTACCTTACACCGTGCACATCCTTTGTTTTAGGTTTATTAATATTTTAATAGCACGGTTGAGTGATTGAACTGAAACGTTGCTATTGGACAATTCGTTCATTATACTAAAATACAATGTGTTCAGTGACCGTGCACCGTGCACAAAAATGCATAAAGGCGAACAAAAAGATAGACCAAAGACTTTAGCTGAGTTTCCAGACCATATCTCGATTGACTACAGTATGATGAAAACTAAGAACATCTTTAACCCTTCATTGACCAGGTTTCCGCGAGCTCTCCCCTTGATGAGTAAAATCGTCTGGCGTTAGCCAGAGTAAAATTAATAAATAGACAAAAAGCAACTGTAGCCAGTAAAGGGTTAATATAACTATGTTTCTTTTGCAAAACATGTAAATTTGAATGTTCAAACCTGAAACGTTTGCTGCAAAAATCACATTAGGTAATAGTAGTGAAATGAAAATCTAATCTAACGATATATAAGGCATTGAATCTTGCATGCCCAGCAGATGTTTTACTGTTAAGCTCATGGCATATACCACAGAATATTTTATATTCCAATGTTATTATTTATAGAGCCTTTCACCTCATGCCCTCACCTCCCAAAGAGCCAGCTCACAGGCTAACCCTTCAGGCTTTAATTCGAAAAAAACCCTAAAGATACGAACGAGTAAGAGCTTAGTTTACCACAACTCCTCCATTTTGACATGGTATCCAATAGCAGTGTTTGGATTCAATCACTCAACCATGTTATTGGAATATTAATAAGTGAAAAACAAAAAAAGGTTTGTGCATTGTGAGGAATAAGTGCTTTTAAGGTTGCCAAGTTCCCAGACCATGTACAGTACATATCATGACGTAGTTGACTAATTTCTATAGTTACATGTACATGTACATGTAAGTCCTAAATATAATCTCAGATGGTATTGATGGTATTTATTTTTTTGGACACAGACAAGCCTCTCATTAACCCTAGTCAGGCCTAGTGTCATTTCTATATAAAGAACTATGGCCAAGACTTTTTACATCAGAAATTTTTATGAGTCAATTAAAGTCTCATTCAAAGCAAGGATTGTTTATATTAATTTAACATTATTAACAATTGTGTTATAATTGCAGATTCAGTTCATCCAACTTCCAGCATAAACTCCTGTACATTTTATAAGAATACACTGTAGTTGATAATGCACTTAACCCTTTCACTCCCAAATACAGAATTTTCCGTAGTTTATTATTTTACTCTGTCTAAGATTTTACTCATCAGTGAGAGAGCTCCCGGAAAGTTGGGAGTGAAAGAAAATAACCACCTTCACTGCCAGATTAATTAGGACTGCAGGAGGCCCCTAAGTGGTGAGAAATTAGCTGGGAAATTAGCATGCCCCCAATTTTTAAATTTAATTTAGGGTTCTAAAATAGCATTTCCTGCATTCTGAAAAATAAATTGCGTTTCAATGAAACATTTTATCATAATTTTAGAAAGATTTGGCCCAAATCTGTGCTTAAATTGCATTTTACTGTTATCTGAGACACCATTTGGGGAAATGCAACTGCTTGCATCCGATTGTGAGTAGAGCAACTTTTGGGTCAAGATATTTTTCATCGGTTTATGTGTGGTTTTGTAAATACCTACATGTATCTTTTCAAGTTTTCATCTTTGTAGAACTAAACTAAACTAACCTTATTTATACTGGATAACTCTATCAGTTATATCTAAACTGTTATCCTCAGAGGTCCAGTAAGGGCTCACCCTCATTGGTCCAGTTACTACAGGAGGAAACTGGAGTACCCGGAGGAAACTTGTGGTGTTAGGTAGTAAGAGTCAAACTGGAAGCACTCTTCTCACATGCGGCCAGGGTGAATTTTTTTAATCAGATAACTGCACCGTGCAGGAATCGAACCCAGCTCGCAGAGGTGAAAGGCACGTGCACTAACCACTGCACCACCAACACCCTGTCTGAGGTCTCTATCAAACCTTATTTTGAGTCACCCAATCACCCATCCTAAAACCAGTGTTGGTTATACATGTTGCAAGTCAAGTCCCTTTCTAACTTGGATGCATGTACATAGGCTTTAGGGAAAAGCCTGCATATCATGGGTTGAAAAGGGCTCATTGCCTCTCATTGTGAGAAAATCCATGAAAAACAGATTGTAACTTTAATCTTTTTAGTGGCCACTCTGGAAACCAGTCATTTTCCAAAGCAATTTTCACAAGATGCCCAATAATGCAAAATTGCAGCCAAAATTTGATTCTTTGATCTGCTCTCACAAGTGTTATAGCTAAGGGGGGGGGGGCAGTTGCCCCAATGGTCTCCAATACCATTCTCATGAAAAGTTTAAATCCATGGAGAAACTTAAACTTGTAAGGGGGGGGGGGGGGGTTACAGTTGTTTTAAGGCCAAGTGAGTAGTCAGTAATGTGTTATATAATAAATTACAATACTAAGGGTCAATACAAAATGCCTCCAACTTGTTTATAACTAAATCTAAAGATATTCTGATGTCCTAGAAATCCAAATTTTCTGGGGGGGGGGGCATGCCCCTGGACCCCCCCTAGGAGATCGAGGTTCTTGCCCCCACCAAACACAAGACCCTGGCTCTCACTATATGAACCATTATAATATTCTAGAAGTATGTTGTCTTCTTACTGTTGTGGCAATACCGGCAGATATGTTTTTAAAAATATTGTTGTAATTGAGTTTCTCAACTAGTTTGATTAATTCATTTGATAACATTTGTTGGCAACTTATATTAAAAAAATTACATGTAAACAAGCTGAGAAACTAAATTGCAACAACAGAAACATTTCTATTGCCAGGCCCGGTACAGCCTCACTGTCTCAGTCTGTAATACTTTGTCAGACCCATCGTTTATGTGGCACTTGCAAGTCTAAGAAAAAACTTGCACAAAGCGCTGTGTGCAAGTTTTTTTCTCATTTCTTGCGAGTTCCAGGAATAAAATCAAATCTCAGAGATATTAAAATATTGTGGATATATAAACAAAATATTCATTAAAATCTACCAACCTTTAATTCTTACAAGCTTCAGTCACTTGTTCAGAGGTCACTGTTCATTGAAGTAATTGACAGGAACTGAGCCTACGATCGGATGGTGTGATGGACGGATAAAGGTACTTCAAGTACCCCAAACATTACGTTTCATCCCTTGGAGCGCAAGACGAAATACAGTATATATATCCTCCGGGATTCCTCCCCCGAGTTCCAAATAATTTTTTTTTTATTGATTCGCCCATATTTTACAAAAAAAAAAGTGTTCTGCAGTTTTTGGGCTAGAGGTCTATTTGAAACTTTAACATGCTTTTTGTTAAAGACCCCTAGTTTAGTTCAGTAATTAACATATTTACATTGAGTCAGTTCAATATTACATACATTGTATACTTTTACATAAAGATTTTAAGAAATTTATAATTACATAATATAAAAAAAACACATATATGAATGCCTGCAATTAGGCTAGGAAAAGCTTACCTGAGAAATCAAACTACATTTAATATACACTGAAAATTGTTTACACACGGAAATAAACTGATGCAAGTGTTGTTGCGATCCTTGCGATCTACGACGCGGCTAGCTCGACGACGCGGCCTTAAAAACGTTAAAACTTAAAAAGCATTCATATTTAAGCTTGTTTAAGAACTTTAGACGCTCCAGTTCTTGATAAAGCGGATGTAGTGTCTGAGCTGAAGTCAATTTTAAGAAACAGCTCTCTCTCTTATTACTCTTCTCTGGGTGTTCGCGTCGTTCTGAAGACGTAAAAATGCTGAGAGTGGCGTTGTTTACAGACGAGGACGGTATTGATATATACTCTTGGGATTACAAATTATTCGTTCACTTTGTTTTCATTAAGAATTATTTTGTTTTTAAGGCGCGTCATCGAGCTTGCCGCGTCGTGGATCTTAAAGTCCCTCTTATCTCCACTCCCCCGCCAACCGCAGGAAAAGACCCTGGTTGGGAATGGTCACGACAAGCCCATGCCTATTCCTTTCCATTTCACTCCATTCTATTCTACTTACTCTACTCTATTCTACACGTGTTAGTATGGTGTTGTGTTAGAATTGTGTTGTTTGTATTGTATTGTATTGTATCGTACTGTATTGTATATTGTATTGTATATTGTGTTGTATTGTATATTGTACTGTATTGTATGTTGTATTGTATTGTATATTGTATTGTATATTGTATTTAATGCATGGTATTGTAAGATAGACAATATGAGACAGAAATTATCGAAGGTAAGTTGTTTATTTTATTTACTCTAAATCTGATAAAAAAAATCTTCCTGATTAATATAAACTTCAACTTTGATTTTCTCGACTTAGACAAGTGTAGTACGTATGTAGTTTGACTAAATCTAGCATCTATAATAGAAGTAAAGAGCAATGCGTTCTTTTGACTTGCAGTGCCGCAATTTCCTTTTCAACAGCAATCAACATTAGCGACTCATGATGTTCCTGCTTTAGGGAAGACTTGAGTCTTGTTTTCAGTAGCTAATTGAGCTTTGAAAATGATCGTTCACATGCACGTGCATTGTGTGACACTCAGTGTATATACTTGTGAACTAAATACAAGTTTTCGCAGGCTGTTGAACATAATCTGTATATTGGAATTAGTAATCTGAAGGCACACGAAAGGTAGTCCTTGCAAGCAATTTTTTTCACCAGTTACTTTCTCAGATGGATACTCATTTATATCACCCACCATCCATGTTATCATGTTCATCACCGGTTTCATCATAATCATTGTTGGCATCTAGCGGCAGTAGGCCTTGTTTGAGTTGAGCGTAAAAATCATTTACACGTACAGTATACCGCATGGTACAGTATACCGCATGCGAAATAATCCATCAAACATAGGAGTCAAGATGGTTGTCAGTATCAGTTACGCGACTCACGCGCGTCTCAAATTTGACTCAACCGCGAACAGCAAAAAGAGAAAAATGAAATTATAGATATAAGACATGTAGAATTTGTATGTATGACCACAGGAACACGCACTTATTTCTGTTGGAAATAAATTCATTGAAAAATGTTTTCTTCACGTACTCGTTTTTGTTCGGGACGTCGGTACGCGTCCGATCATCCGCCCCTGCTAGCTATTCATTTGATCATCATTTTATGCAGGGTTCTTAGGGCCCGTGTATATGATCCCGGTGTACCGGGATGTCCCAGTTGCCCGGGATGAATTTCATCCCGTGTTTATATGGAGTAAACAAGGTGCTCGTCCTGGTTGCCCAGGATGAATTTCATCCCGTGTTTATATGGAGTAAACAAAGTGCTCGTCCTGGTTGACCGGGATGAATTTCATCCCGGGTCAAAAAGCGCGGGAATTTAAGGAAATGGACAAAAAAGCAAAAACTCACCCTAAATGTACTATGTTAGAAGTTATTTCACTTTTATTCAGTGTTTTGTCTTTAGACCTGACCGTTTGGACGAAATTCTGACCGTAATATTCAAAGTTACAAGCATTGTAGTTCAATAAACTTCATCCCGGTACGTCCCGGTACACCGGGATCATATAAACAGGCCCTTAGAAGTACAGTATTTTTATATTGCGATTTCGACCAAAATGAGGCGATGTCATGAACACGTACACTGCACAGCAGCTCAGGCTACGAGCCGATGCGCCTGACACAACCGGAACCCCTCAATTCAGGGTCCCAATTAATCCAATTTCTCCACAACCCAGGTTCAAGGCTCGAAATTGGCGGTTTATGGTTCCTTTCTCTCATGATAGCAACCGCTGACCTTTTTCTCGTAAATGAATTTATAACTAAATGGATCAACCTGTGGGCGCGGCGGAGCCCACAGGCCGACTAAACATGTTGGACAGAATACAGTCAGCGGTCTCTACCATGTGAGAAAAAACATATTTCCGCCATTTTTGTTCAATCACTTTTGGGACAGTGAGTTTCCCCCCGAATCTCGCCTCTTTATCCTCATACCAACTCGAGTTTGCTGATTGGAGTAGCTTCTCACTTCCAGATTGCTCATCGCCGGACTCGTACATGATTTAGTCGTTCACAAAATTTTTGCAGTTTCTTTCATCGTTCTTCTGTCAACACAATGGTTGGAAAAACCCGTAACTACGGAAAATAATCGATTAGCACGTGACGCGTCTCAGCCAATGGGAGCACACGATTTCAACAGTAGTAACTGCGCTTGTGCCATATAATAATTAACAATTATTCGCCGAAGGCGAGGTGAATATCGGTGTATAATATTATTATTCACCGATATTCACTGAGCCTGAGGCGAATAATTGTTTTAGTATAAATACACATTTTCGTACTTTTAGGAACAACATTTTCTTTAAAATTATTAATTTCCTCGTCTGTCGCATTGACAACTTGGCTGGCGGCCATTTTGAATAAACGCTATAGGTGATTATCGAGAATTAATCCGAAGTAGCTCGAGCAATCAGCGCGCGTGATTTTCTATAATCACCGGTGTATTTATACTAATGACAGATTAGCAAACAAGTGGTCGTTTAATTCGCCATAATACGCACTATTATTGAAATCGCTTGTTCTGATTCAATTGTATTTTACTTACAAACTATCAAATTTATCAACAATAAATTAATCAACAAATAGATTTCCAACGCAGCGAGGTGAAGAATAAGATATAGTTTAATGCTACTTTGGCTGAAAAGTTTTTGAACGTAACTTAAAAAATTACTGTATCTGACGATTCTGACCCAACGTTTCGACACTCCAATTTATTTAAATATGGTAGCTCATTTAGCTTATAACAGATAACAGACTGTTACCGTTATATTAATACTCTCATAGAACCAATAATGACATTATCTAATCAACAAGATAAGCTTAGGTTCAACCGATACACACTGAGCCGTTTTCACTTAGTCTGAACATCGTACCCGAGAGAAAAACCGGGCGCGGTGCCCGGTACCGTGCCGGACACCAGCACCAATCTGAACAGTATTTTCACAGTGCCCAGCACTTTTAACCAAAACAGCATACATAAACTGGGCCAACATACATTCTTAATAGGAACAAACAGTGGAAACACATCAACAAAATATATTTTGGCGCCAAGAAGCACCAAAAGCATCCAGGGTTTGGGAACGTGTCTGAACACCAGTGTATTTAGTGCCCGGGAACGGACACTGGGCACGGGCACTAAGTCTGAACGCCGCCTTAATGAACCGTGGCTGCTATTAATATGCCAAGCTTCCAGACAACGACTTTGATGGCACCGTGAATTGGTGAAGGTGGTAGTGGTAATTATAGTGGTGATGGCGTTCTATTACCAGAAGCGGCATACGTTTACCCCCCAACCCCCGCCCCCCTAAACAATGTTGTACCACTACCAAACGTTAGCAAGTTGTTCTCGATAGCTTTTCATAACATTTTCGTTTATGGAAAACCAATATTGCTTATTGAGGGAGGGGAGGGAGGGGAGGGAGGTGACATAACAATATTGGGAAATTACATGTTTCGTTGACGCTGTTACAACTAATTTTGTCAATGATTGTATTTTAAATTATATATTACTTTAAAATAGTAATCAATATATTTGTACATTGAGAGTGTATCGTTTAAGCTTTTCGTTCGATTTTTTCAGCTTAAACAGCTTATTACCTTTATAAGATCGCTGATAAATTAAGCTAAACAATATTAACATTTAAAAATGTGTGAATTCTCAATTCTCAACTCGCTTTCGGCTCAAGTTTGTATATCAGATAAAGATCGACTGCTCATCTATTTGGGTGGCATTTGTTATGAATGCGACTATAAACTCAAGTTTCCCATAAATGCAAACTCAAGTTTCCTATAAATGCAAACTTTTGCTGTCATTGCAAATAGTCAAGCTAAATTAATTTATTGCACAACAAATTAACAATAAATATGCAACTAAAATAAACTGACACAATGCGATTTGTAGCCCAACAAGTATACTTGTGACACACGTACGGACTGACTAGCCCCAGGCGTATAAATATCGAAAACAACCTCGGTCTGAGTTCCAGTGGCTCAATGGTGAGAGCGTCCGGCTGGCATGATTCGGAAGGTTGTGGGTTCAAGTCCCGTCTGGAGCTCAGAGTTTTCTCTGAGTTTAACTTACGACAGCTTGTACAGCAGAAAACATACGAAAAAACTTTACCAACTCAAGCTGAATTACTACATGTTTTAATACTACATTTAAAATTAACTTCCAGCATGCGGTTGACCCACATGCATGCATGGGTATAGATAATGATATTAGGTGCTACTCCGAGTGACGATAGAATTCTCCCGCCTATACTCGAGCAGTCCACGACGCTCTACCGACTGAACTATAGGGACTATGGCTATACATGGTCAGGTTGGGAGCAGGTCGTAGAATGATGGTATTTATACTTGATATTTCGAAACTTAAGTCTAGTTTTCAGGGTTGTCCTCAGCTGAGCACTACATCAAACTCAGCAGGCCGAAAGGGAAAGCAAATTTGTTGCAATGAAGAGGTATATGTTGCTGAGAAAATACGATAAAAAACTTCCAGATACAACACAGAAGTTTTATGCTGCAGCCACACAGAAGTAAGTTTTTTTATTGTGTTACATAACTCAATGTTTTCTAGTAACACTAATGGGAATGCATCAGATTAAAGGAAAATCGCATATAAATTCATGCCAACCAAACGTTGCTTGATATTTTACAAAATAAATCTAATTGAAGATTCTAATCGTTAATCTTTACGTGCTGAGACTTCAAGAGCTGCTTAACCGGCCAACAATCATATGGTTACCAATTGAAAAAAATAGGCACACAATGTGTGCATGTATCTACTGACGTATTTGAGAAACTCAGGACTAGATAAAGCTCCGTGGTTAACCGCACCTAGCTGTTCGTATTTGGAGACTAAGGAATGTTGTAGTAATTTTTTGACCACCGCCTTAATTATTTTTGTGTCGTGGCCGCGTATTTATTTTGCACCTATAGCAGCAAAACGTTTATTTTGTCTAGATGTTTTAGACGTCTTTTGTATAAAGACATTCATTATTTTAACCCTTTCAGTACCAAGCAAGTACCAGACGATTTTACTCGTCAATAGTATAGGGAAACCCCTGGTAGTCTGAGGGTTAACATCGAGAGATTAACTCTCCATGACTTTACGTTGCTGCAATAATTATTGTGGGACAGCGAACTCGGGTGGAGAATAATGATATTAGGTGCTATACTCAGAGTGACGAACCATACCTGAGTACAGCAAAAACCTCTTTATTGAAGAAACTAGACTCCAATTTCGAAATATCAAATATAAATACCTTCATTCCACGACCTGTTCCCAACTTGACCATGTATAGCTATTGGTCTTATAATGTATATATTCTACACTCGAAATTTTCCTTCACCAAAATTACCATCCACTTTAATTACAATCCAGTTTAGCACATCCAGTTTAATCGAGTGAAATGCCAATATTACATGTCGCTCAGTCGGTAGAGCGTCGGACTAGTTCGGAAGTTCACGGGTTCGAATCCCATCGGCGGTCAAGGTAATTTGAACTTACTGGGCCCAGAGTACATGATCATGAAAGTTGCTCGTCTGGGTTAGCGAGAAATTAAAGAACACAACCAACAAACCAAAGACAATAATGGCAACATTGACTGCATGGGACACGCCAGAGTGCATTACCTACTAGAGTAAAAAGTTGATACACAACTTAGAACCGCAAAACCGATCACAATCACAACCAGTCATAACGTCTTACAAACAAATAAACAAACAAACAAACAAACAAACAATAGACTTATTTTCTTTAATGATTTATTTTCTCAAAAGACGTATTTTCTCTATTTTCGATATGTATATTTCTACACGGCCTACACACACAGTACTTTTTATTTTGAACAAACCGACTGACACTATCGACAATAGACCGACTACAACACCCACCTTTCCTACACAATATGACAACACTGACACATGACCACAACACCCAAACAGTATAATCTTTATCAAGACAATCGATGCAATCAGACTATATACATTAACTTAGAGAAGCAACTTTCACAAACATGCACTCAAGACACATAAATATAGGAAAACCGACCAGAAACATTTCATTTGACTCTGAAGATAACCGCTGCTGGCGCCGTGAAAACGTCAGTCACCATCACCAGCAGCAGCAGCTTTTCTCAAGACTACACCAGGTTTGGACTGGCCTTTGTGCCATTTTACCGCGATACAATGGAAAGCTATATGGTTCTACGATACTCAGCCATTGTTCTTATGGCAAAATGGCACAATGTGTTCAAGTCTGGGCCGCTACACTAACCTAGACGAACAACTTTGACAACCACAAACATATCAAAAGGTAATTTTTGCAACGACTCTCATTGCAACCATTTTTGTGATCGGCGTCCATGTTGGCTGGAAGATGCAATAGCATTTAAAGAGTTCTAATCGGCCAACATCTGTGATTTTTATTAGGCCTGAGTGACACATCAAGAAATTTAAAAAAATACTGAACCCCCAAACTATAAATTTCCTTCTGTTTTAAATATTGACTGCACCAATTGAGCAAATGTTATGAAGGATTGCACAGGATCGCTTTCAAGAACACCATGTACAACCAGACAAAGTGCTAAAGAGCGGCGCCCTGTTTGGCGTCAAAAATGTCACTTGCATTCTCGTTCTCAGAGCCCACGTTTCTATGTCCCTGGCTTACGGGTGCCACGGCCTATAGCTACCTAACTAGCCGCTAGCTTGTCTGGGCACTGCAATTTTGTGCAATCGTGTTTAACTGCGGAACGCTTCGGTTCACGGAGATCGTCAAAAAACCGCCAAAATTCCTCGCGTCAAAACATCGCTTCTATTCGCAATGCGACAATGCCATGGCTCATGATGTTTGTGTGGCTGTGGCTATCAATTCTGCATAAACTTACAGGCAAAATTATAAAGCTGACTGACGAGCTAGCCGCTAGCACGTCAGTGCACCACAAATGTATCTGCGGAATGCTCAATGCTTTTCTTCAGAAACGTGATGTCGTCAAAAAGCCGCCAGGATCCTTGGCGTCAAAACATCGCTTGTATAAAAATAAAAGTAGCGTGCTGCGTAGGCAGTGTATAGAAACAACAATCGAAATGTAGTAAGGTTAGATATACTGCCGAAACAGAGAACGTAGGAGTCTAACGTTTCGAGCGAAGGCCCTTCGTCAGAGAGAAACGCTTCTCTCTGACGAAGGGCCTTCGCTCGAAACGTTAGACTCCTACTCCTACGTTAGACTCCTACGTTCTCTGTTTCGCTTGTATTCTCGTTCCCAGAGCCCACTTTCTGTGTCCGTGACTTACGGGTACTAACAAAAAAGTGAAACCCACGGATGGCGTGTGCTGTTAGGGCGCTGCCTCTCACCAATAGTTAAGCCTGGTTAGACGGGGTTAGTACTTGGATGGGTGACCGTCTGGGAACAGCCCCGTTCTCGAGCTTGGGACTCATGTGAGTAGAGTTTAGTTGATCTCTCCTGTGCTCCGAGGGTTTTTCGCCGGGTTCTCCGGTTTTCCTTCCTCCGTAAAATCAACACCTAGGGCTTAGCTGGGATCCGTGGTCTGAACCACATCTGAACTGTGTCGTATGGCGGCTGCCTAAGGCGCCTTTGATATGCCTCGACACGGCCACATTGGGGGGCTCCTTGGGGGTGATTTGGTTGTGGGGATACACGTTTGATGTATGGGCGCATGTGAACATATTTGAATGAAACATGCGCGGTATACTTTGAACATGATATCTGAAACGATATTCCAAGGATTCTAAGCAAGGATATGCAATTTTTATTTTATATGCAGGTTTCTCCATCTCCACTTCATCTTGCTATTGCTAATGACCATCTTGGCTGTGGATTATGGCTTAGTCAAAATTAATCAAAACAATTTTGTTGCTTGTACGGAGCTTTTATAAAAGCTCTGTAGTGCCTGCCCTGATACAGGCAAGCTAGCCCAGTCATGCAACCGTGTTTATATGGCCGGAAAAGACTAGACAGGGTGACCGAGATCCCGGTCACACAAAGCGAGAAATGATGACAAGATGAAAAATGACAAGAAATCAAATATAGCAAAAGCACGATTTCGCCAAAGCGAGCTAGCCCGGGTAAACGGGCCTCCATATAAACACGCCATGCATAAAAACGCTTTGTGATTGAAGATATACTTAATCTCTCTCTCTTTCTCTCTCACTATGGGACAGCAATTGACCCCTCCCCCCGTCTCCTACACCTATATTTCTGTAAAGAAACTCGTAAAGCATTCTTAATTTTGAGCTAAATCAGTCTGAAAAGATCTTGCTGTTTCATTTATCTGGTGTAACCGGTGGTATCGATGCATTTTCGTCCAACATACCACATGGATAAAAGGTTAGGTAGTATCCACATTCTTCTGATAGTGCAATTTTATTCCGGTTGATTCTGTTTACCACCAGATCATCTTCGCATAACTAGAAAAATAAATGAAAAAGTGGAAGTTATGTTCAACCACCAACGTATAACTTTCTTGGGATAACACGTCTTGATGGAATGTCTCCAGGTCCGCGTCGCGCGCTTTAAGGCTCTTTTCCAGTCATCGCAAAAACCAGCTCGCTGCGAGTGTTTGCATCTAATTAAAAACAACTCGCAGTGCTTGTTTTCTCGTTGTGAGTTCTTTTTAATGAGATACAAGTACTTGCAGCAAACTGCGAACTAGTTTCTGACGAGAAAACAAGCACGGCATGCGAGTTGTTTTTAATTAGTGGCAAACACTCGCAGCGAGCTGGTTTTTTGCTCTAGTCTTTTGGAGCCGATAATAATACTAACGAAAGCTAACGAACTTTTCTAGATAATCAAATGTTTGTCAAAAATCACTAAACCGTATTTTTTTGTCTCTAACAGTCACAATTCCTGAATCCAACCGTGTATATAATGAGAAATATTTGACTTGAGAATTTCTAGTTTTGTTTACTTATGCACACTTATGCATATATATGCACGTATACAGCGACACACAGAAAGAATAGTGTTAACTACCTCGTCCAGACAGCTATGTTCTCGCGTCTGCTCGTCTGTCGGTCGGTCTGTGACTCTGTCTGTCTGTCTGTCTGTTTGTTTGTTTGTTTGTTTGTTTGTTTGTCGGTGTATGCATGTATGTTTTGCATATGTGTTTGTCTGTCATGCAGTAGAATATCTCCAAACGTCACGACCGAATTTTTGTCAAAGGTCAAAGACTTGCAGTCATAAATGGAGAACCAACCACCAAATCTAAATAATTAACAATTAGACTTGTTAATTAATTGTGTATGACCTGTTACTGTATGATCGACGAAGCGCAACCGAGTTGACTATCACTCATATACAGAACGAGGACGAAGTGTTTTAGTATAAACCAACTAGTCGGACAAACTAAATGCGAGTTTCTACCACTGTTTTGCATTTAAAACTAGACTCTTTCGCTACTATAGTGGTCTATCACCAATAGCCAGTGAGTAGTAGCTCGGTCAATCAAAATGTAGCATTTGCTTACATTTAGATTGAAATTTTTAGTACAAGAATCTGACGAGAGTTAAGTTCATAACCGCATAACAGATTCGATTCCTGGCGAGTATTTGATCTTGACGAACGTCTACCAAATTCAACGTCTGCAATAAATAATACTGCTGATGATACCGCAGCAACATGAGCAAAAATCCCTTTTTGCATATAAACCTTATTCCAAAATAGCGAACACTTATGTGCATATAAATTAGCCCTTAATTAAATAGGGACGGATCTAGGATTTACGGGGTTTACCCCGGAAAATGTTTAAAATTTGAGTTTGAAATGGCATTTTTCGCAAGCTGACGACTACTTTGAAAAAAAATATCTAAAGTTTTAAATCGTGTTTTTGATAGCAGATTTAATCAAAATAACTTTAAAAGACAATTTGGCAATATATCATGCATGTATACTTATATATATGTCAAGTACTACATTTAGAATTACAACAAATAACTAAAAACTGAATCAAATCTTAAGTTGCCAGACGGACTAAATAATCTATCAATAACGATAATAAGCTGCTAAAAACCAAGGAGGGAAATCCTGGTGAATACATTAATCATATATTGTTATCACCAGGAATCATACCCCCAGTTCAGACTATAGGTGCCTGGGCACGGACACTAGTGTGAACACGACGTTTTCGCGGTGCCCAACTCAAACTAATCAAAACCGGACACCGTGCGTTGAGGTAGTACCCAGGCTCCGTGCCCGGGTACGGGCACTAATGTGAACACGTTTTCATAGTGCCGGAGTGGCCAAAGTGGTGCCCACGCTTTTTACTCAATATTCCTTGTAATTCGAAGCCTCAAAGCCACAAAATAGCTACAAAAGCCATGAAAAGCTTTCTGTGTGAACGCTTATCAGATCCAGGACACCGTGAATGTGAAGAAGTGGCCCGTGCCCGAGCACCGCACCCGGGCACCTAGTCTGAACAGGCCCATATTACCAGAATTATTATTTGGCAATTTTTTTGAAATTTCAGGTTTGTGTCTAACAAAATGCCAAGGATAGTCGAGGCAACTAAACAAAACTCTAAAACGTCGTGTCCTATATAACATTGTGCAGCACTAAAGCAAAACTAACATTGATAAAATACATCCATCACCCAGTTTGAATAATTCACGATAGACTTGTGAACTCACTGACCGAGATGACTGAATAATAAAAGCGTTACAAACCGGAGAGCATCTATGGCTTCGCACAGAAATTCCCTGCACAGTCAATCTATACAGGAAGCTTTCGAGTTTCGATCAAAGATCATACAAGATTCCATTTCCATCGACACATCGTGATAGATTTGTCTAAATTTCTCATCGTTGGCACGTTGCTTTGTCGAGCGCATTATACTGACACGTTTCATCACATTTATCGAAACCATGTTTAGAAAAAACTCAGTATTGACCCAAGCCATTTCAACTTTCAAGCATAGCAAAGCATAGACGATAAATCTCAACTCTCAAGTTGAGTACAGTCACGCTTATTCAAGCAATAGCGCTAAAAATAATTATGTGACAGCCAATCAAAACTGACCGCTCAGTGATTAAAATGATAAAGGACGTCAAATAATTTACTTCCGATGTAGTTGCATTGTCTTTGACCAATCAGCGCTCGTGATGCCGACGTATTTCAGGCATTTCGATGTGGTAAACGGCGACGTGGGAGACGTAGAAAAATGTGCCGATCGGAAATTATGCTATACAATCAGTGTTCTCGCGTATAACGCGAGGTTTATATCACCGAGTGGACAAATTCTCCTGTAATCTCGTACCCAACTCAAACGTGGCAAACCCGGCGTATATTGTGCCTCGATAGTAGACATTTCAATTCAAAAAAAGCCCAAACTGATCATTTTATTCGATTGTAGTTCAAAGTTTCAAGACAGTCATGCATTTGATTTTCAGAACTTTTTACCTTAGGCCCCGTTTACACGGTTTATTACGATACGGTCAGTCTTCCGTTGAACTCACTACGTTTCTTTGTTGTGTTTACACTATGTGGTTTTCCGTAGCGTAGTCACTACGCTTAGCACTCCGGCTGCAAATCACTACGCTATGGTAAATTTACCGTACCGTCATAGTGTAAACAGACGATTTTTTTGTTATGGAACGCTCACCCCAATCCGGACCACCACCGTACCACAGAATAAGGATCAACCAGAAGTCCAACTCGCGGAAAAAAGTGTCCCATTATTTTTATGCGCATGCGCCAGTCGGCCATTTTGAAAGTAAGTGTCCCCGGAAAATTAGCCTTCTGTCCTTGCGACCCTCGGGCTCCTGTAATCAATTACTCTTGGCCGTCTTGTGACCTTTTAATTAACTTCATATTATTATCTATATATATAAATAATATTTAGTTAAGTAAATAAGTAATTTACTTTAGAAAACGATTCTTTGGATATGAAATTCTTTGACCACGGGGTTATTAAAACTTCAGTACGCGGATACTACGGGTAAAACTCCGTGGCAAAAAAGTCCTGCACTCACGAAGCTGTCGGCATAATCCAGAATTGTATAAACTCCACATTTGTTTATAGAAGATGGCTGAAATACATCGGGTACGTATGTTGTTAGAAATTTTATAAGCTTTCATTCGGTATATATTTCAAATCGTAGTGTTACCTGTAACTTTTTAAAATGTTCAAAATGTTCTCACCGTAATCGAGAAATGTAAAGCCCGCTTCATGAGTGCAGGACTTTTTTGCCACGGACTTTTACCCGTAGTATCTGCGTACTGAAGTTTTAATAACCTTGTGGTCAAATAATTTTATTTCCAAAGAACCATTTTCTAAAGTAAATTACTTATTTGCTTAACTAAATATTATTTATATATATATAACAATATAAATTTAATTAAAAGGTCACAAGAAGGCCAAGAGTAATTGAATACGGGAGCCCGAGGGTCGCAAGGACGAGAGGGCTAATTTCCCGGTGGCACTTACTTTCAAAATGGCGCCGGGATCGCAGGCCGACATTTCGCGAGGACGCTTACATCAAAGGTGCCGACACTGAGTTGGACTTCTGGTTGATCCTTATTCTGTGACCGTACCGTAATAGTGTAAACGGGGCCTTATATTAAATCATATATTAAATCCGCCCTGACTTATAACCTCATTTTAAAGTAAAAAATTATTTTGAATTTCCCCACATAAGGACTAATTTATATGTACATAAAAGAATTTTCATTCGGCGGGCATTTTAGAATAAGGTCTATATAATACTTTTTAGTACTTGTAATAGATCAAACGCGAGGAAGAGTGTTTCATCCGATATCCAGTCACCGAGAAGTGGTTGAAAAACGAGGCCGTAGGACGAGTTTTTTAACCAATTTCGAGGTGACTAGATAGAGGATGAAACACTCTTTCGAGTGTTTAATCTAGCTTCTCAAACAAATCAGTATTTTATGAAAAAATCAGGTTGAAAATTGGCAAAATTCTATGCTAATTAAGACCGGGTTTCCAGTTCACCGTCTCCGTACTGATTTCCTTTGTTTTCATCTTATGAATTATTAATGATTTGAGAAACTTAAAGTCTTTGGTAAAAGGAAAAGTAAAGTTTTAGGTTCAAGTTTTCTGCAAAGGGACACAAACTAACGCCTGGAGCAAATCGTAAAGTTTATTCATAAATGGTAATGATATGGGGCTTTACTATACAGTGTGTATCAAAAGAATTCGAACCCTTAGAAAATGAATTAGCATTCTTTTCAAACAACCTATTGTAGTAGTTTGAAAGCCCTAAGCACTTCGCTGAACCCACAGATGCGTAAAACACACGGTCTTATACACCGTAAAATTTAACGGAAATTAAGATAACTTGAAGTGTATGCATGGTGAAAGTATTTAAAAGCTTTTTCGCTTCGTTTAACTTATGTGCTGATTAATTTAGAACGCAGCGCTTTTAGGGCTTTCAAACTACTACAATAGGTCGTTTGAAAAGAATGCTAATTCATTTTCTAAGGGTTCGAATTTTTTTGATACACACTGTATAGTTCGTAGATTAGCGAGTATAAGTGGTGTGCAACCAATCCCTTGAGATTAGAAGGACAAAGATATTTTCGCCATGTTGGATGATATTATAATTGCAGATGATGAAAATCTTTTGTCAAAGTCACCCAACATGGCGGCAATGACGTAAGATGCACACAAGCAATTCTTGTCCTTTTCACTCTCATTGTCCAACATTATCTCGAGCGATATAAAAGATATAAAGTCTTCCACACTTATATTGCGTGTACGGTTCTAGAATAGCGAAGTGCGCAGATGACGTCGTGATGAAGTCATGTTTGTTTGAGTTTATAATTAATTTATTGTTGCATTTTCAACAAAAGAAAATGCTCATAAATATCCTTCGAGATTCAATTTCGGTTTGTATGTCTGAGTTTTGGTCTATAAATAGTAACTGCGTGCTTCGCTCTTAACAATGTCAATGCATCATGAATTATGTAAATTAGAACCAAAATACAGAAAAATCTCACCTGAAATTCTTTAATACCAGACCTTTTTTTACCCTTACAAAGACGTTCTCTCCTAAACAAAAAAAAAGTTAATTGGGCGAGTCAATGAATAACCGAATCCATGCATTCATCATGCATTATGCACCATGTACTATATGTACCATGCACCATTTACTATGGTACATGATGTATGGTGCCTGGTACATGGTGCATGGTACATGATGCTGACCATGTACAAATATATATGTACAAATGAAATGTCATACCTGCGCCACAGAAAACAAAAAGCCAAGAGAACAGCAATAATACTAAGTGGAAGACCAACTGACAAGCCTATTATCCATGTGTTAGAACGATCTAAATATAAAAAAAATGAAAAACGAATTTTAATAAAAATAGCAAAAGTGACGTGAAATTAAGAAATGGTTCATGGGTTCGAGTTATGGATGCACGTGGAAAGTTGGGAGAGCACGAAAAAAGCGTAAGAGTTGGGCGAGGCGATAGCCGAGACAAAGCATGAACCATTTCTTTCATAAAAGAGAATCAGGCACAAAACAACAGAAAACAATATTTATTTCGCTGATTAAAAGCGAGTTTCTCATTACGTTTGAAATTACCGTGATCCATCGGTTAAGGAGCACGCACGGTAGCCAATCAGAAACGCTGTTATATTACATCTATGTTTAAAAGGACTTCATGTGCTGACGTGAACCTGTCCAGCTAGGCAAACCGAAGAAGAGCGCGGGAAAGAAGCAACTGTCTTTGAATTGTGTTTTATTTTAAGTTTTCCCCCCACATCGTTCATTTACGTAAGAAATGTGACAGCCTTACAGCACTTCAATATGGTACTGATGCATGACATCCCAATGTATATAGATTTCACGTGACCTTTCTATTTATTTCCCGTAAGAATCACTATGTACCTGTAAGCTTTGCATTCTTTTGTTTATCGAAGATATAACCCATCTCACTGTAATCACTGCATAAGTTTGCTCTTGTACAAATTTTCACTTGAAACACATACTCCACATTGGGTAGCAGTCTTGGAATTACCGCAAAGGTCAAATTATTATAAACTACCATCGTATTCTCTGTCGTGTTTCGCTGGTCTTTTGTCCAAAATTTCAAGACAACCTTGCGTATAACGCCATTCAACATGTTCTTTTGTGGTAACTGTTTAAAATTAGATAAAAAATGTTAAAAAAAAACCCCAAAAAAAACAAGAAACCAGCGCCAGTGCAGGATGGTGTAGACTTCTTTTCCGGAATAACAATGATATAAACATTACAGTAACTGTTAGAGCTAGTGCTACTGCTGTTGCTACTGCCAGTGCAGTCACTGCTAAAGCTAGTAATGGTGGTGTTGCTACGGCCAGTGAAGTCACTGCTAAAGCTAGTGCTACTGTTACTGCTGTTGCTACTGCCAGTGCAGTCACTGCTAAAGATAGTGCTAATGTTACTGCTAGTGCTGTTTCTACTGCCAGTGCAGTCACTGCTAAAGATAGTGCTAATGTTACTGCTAGTGCTGTTTCTACTGCTAGTGCAGTCACTGCTAAAGATAGTGCTAATGTTACTGCTAGTGCTGTTTCTACTGCCAGTGCAGTCACTGATAAAGATAGTGCTACTGTTACTGCTAGTCGGCTGTTTCTACTGCCAGTGCAGTCACTGCTAAAGATAGTGCTGTTACTGCTAGTGCTGTTTCTACTGCCAGTGCAGTCACTGCTAAAGCTATAGTGCTAACTGTTAGTGCTGGTACTGTTGCTACTGCCAGTGGCAGTCACTGCTAAAGATAGTGCTAATGTTACTGCTAGTGCTGTTGCTACTGCCAGTGCAGTCACTGCTAAAGCTATAGTGCTAACTGTTAGTGATGGTGCTGTTGCTACTGCCAGTGCAGTCACTGCTAAAGCTATAGTGCTAACTGTTAGTGATGGTGCTGTTGCTACTACCAGTGCAGTCACTGCTAAAGCTATAGTGCTAACTGTTAGTGATGGTGCTGTTGCTACTGCCAGTACAGTCACTGCTAAAGCTATAGTGCTACTGCCAGTGCAGTCAATGCTGGTGCAGTCATTGCTTGTGCTGCTAGTGTTGGACTGCTAGTGTTGGACTGTCGGTGCTGCTTTTGCTAGTATTCTGGTGTTAGTACTACAACTGCATGCTTCTGTCCCTAGTATTGATTTGCTACTCAGCTACTCAAACAATATACTCACTTTCCATTCAACTGTAACATTACGATAGTCCTGAAAAAATGTACTTTGGATGCACTGGGAACATAATGAAAACGGAGCCGCAGCAGGTGCTTAAAAGGATAAAAAGAAATATGCAGAAAAATAACCTTAAAATTTTGCTTGAATAAACTTAAACCATAACTAAATATGAAGCGTTGACATGCAGTTGGTCGTAAAAGGCACACATTGTTTATAATTACAAGATCGGTGAGCAGTTACTATAGTGCTTATCCAATTCGTCAGTAATTCATGAAGAAAATTCAAAGGAAATCAATATTTAATCAATATCTGTAAAACGGTAAAAGCGTTGTCCTGATTTACATATACTTTTCGTTTGATTTTCACAGCTAAAACAGCTTGTATTTTTAAAATAATCAGTAAAAATGAAGATTTCTATGCATCAGTTTTTTAAGCACATTATTTCGGCTCGCGTCTGTATATCAGATAAAGATCGGCTCATGTTCATATATCAAATTCATTAATAATTCATAAGGAAAACCCAAAAGAAATGAATGTTAAATCAATATTGAGAAGTACTATTTACAGAATGAGTGGCCGTTCTGTATCGGGGTATACATGCAGACACGAGGCGAAGCCGAGTACCTGTATCCCGATACAGAACGGACACGAATTATGTAAATGACTTCTAAAACGATCTATTAAGTTAGCGAAAAATACATCATGTTAAGAGCTGATAAACCTTCGAGGTAAGGTTTAATAGGCTACGATTATTAAATTAGTGATGTGAGCATGCGCTTTATTTAGTATTAGTCCCACATTTCCCCCACATAATCCCACACACTAAGTGACGCGCCATAAATAGCCGTTCTGATCATCATTTGTTATTCAACAAATGTTGTTCTTTAACAACCGTTTGCATCAGTGTCCGTAAATGTGATACAGAACTGATGTTTTATTAAACAGCTCTGTATCACATTTACAGACACTGATATCAGTTCTGTACCGGGGTTAATAATATACACGAAAACATATCTCGACTGTGATTGGCTGATTCCAGTGCAGTTAATCCCAAACAACAGTGCAGAATTGTGTTATCACAGTGCAAAAATCTGTTATCACAGTGCAAAAATCTGTTATCACAGTGCAAAAATCTGTTATCACAGTGCAAAAATCTGTAATCACAGTGCAAAAATCTGTTATCACTAAGAACCAATCAAATTGATTGTACAGCGGATTTTTCCCGACACAAAACAAACAAAGATGGCGGCCAAGATTCGGCGGTTTTGGGGATAATTTGTTCAAATTTGAAGCTAGTTATGCTTTAATATTGCCAAGCGAAGTACCTACAAGAAGACCAGAAGCTTCTTTATGCCTCGAGTAAACTTTTTCAAGTAGTAAAGGAAGCGAAGCGTTTTTTAACAAATAAATATGCGAGGAGTGGACGGCTAAACACGTACGTTAAAATATTAGTACAGTTGTTTTGAAAATTTTTTCATGTATATTATTAATAAGTAATAGCATGGTTTCTCGTGCAATTTGGAAAAAAACATGCACTCGTGAGTTTTTCAAATACTTCAAATAGCACTCGTCCTTCGGACTCGTGCTATTTTGACAGTATTTGAAAAACTCACTCGTGCATGTTTTTTTCCAAATTGCACTCGAAACCATGCTATTACCTATACAAACAGACATTGATTAAACCTTAATTTCTTTTGAATTTTTCTCATGAGTTTTAGAAATAATGTTAAAACATTGATTAATAAAACAACAATGTTTTATCAAAGTTATAAGACACTAGTGGCTTAGTGAATTGAGCTTTTTCTGACTTAAAGTGATCTTATCTAACTATTCCCACGACTCTCAAACAAAGTGTTCATCATGTAAACATCTACAATTCAATAACAAATATTTGCGGCCTTCGGCTCGCATCCGTATATTAGACAAAATCGTCCGCTCATATTTTAACTACTACATAATAGTGTGTCTCACAAAATTTAAGCGCGATGGTAACGCTTAAGTAACTGCTTGGTTTCATCCGTAAACACTAATAAAAGTACATCTGTAAAAGCTAATTTGACACTGGCACAAGAAAATACAAGTAATTTGACCCTATAGATTGCCCCTAGATTGCATGGTTATGCGATAAAAGCAGCATGGTATCCGCAAGTAATTATTGGTAACTTTCATAAGGTTGAGGAACTTCAACGCCGGGCTACAAAATATATTTTAAATTTGTATGATAATCTTAGCTATTGCGAGCGTCTCCAAAAATGCAATTTGTAGCCAATTTCACGCTCGCGTTAAATCGAGGACTTGAAAGAAACAAGAAAATAAGCAAACAGACAAACAAGAAAACATGCAGTATAATAAGAAAAAATATATAAAATACAAACAAACAAACAAACAAACAAACAAACAAACAAACAAACAAACAAATAAACAAACAAACAATCAATCAGGAAAATGATCAAACGAAAAACCATGGGTGCAAACAATTTAAAAACAAACAAACAAACAAACAAACAAACAAACAAACTAACAAACAAACAAATAAACGGAAACAAACAAACAAACAAACGAACAAACAAACAAACAAACATATAAACCGAAACAAACAAACAAACCCGAAACAAACAAACAAACAAACAAACAAACAAACAAACAAACAAGGAAATTAACGCACCATGATCAAACGAAAAACCATGGGTGCAAACAATTTAAAAACAAACAAACAAACAAACAAAAAACATATAAACCGAAACAAACCCGAAACAAACAAACAAACAAACAAACAAACAAACAAACAAACAAACAAGGAAATTAACGCACCATCTTCCTTTGACCTAAAAGTCTTCTCGGCAACAGGTCCTTGTTTTCCATTGCGACGAACACCACCAAAAACCTGTACAGCGTACACTGTATGCGGACGAAGTAAGTTCGTAGAAAAAGTACATTGCCAGTCTTTAGTTAACGGCTTTCTAATGCTTACTATCATTTCCTGAAGAAATCAAAGAAATAAAACACATCTTTGGCAAAAATGCCAACGCTTTATACGAGAAATAATAATACTAATACTATAACAGTATAACATTGGCAAACATTCATCTGTAAATTGGTTTACAGATAAATGAAGACAAAACAGAGTATATGGTGTTCACAGATGAAGCAACCCTATTGGCAAGCAGTGGAAAAGAACTGAAATATGTACCTGATTTTCAATACTTTATAGGGTAAATAGTTCAGAAAAATATATGAACATGCATATACGTATAGCAAAGGCATGGGTTGCTTCAAATGAAATGGAAAAGATCCGGAAGAGTGATTTGACCAGAAATCTAAAGATATCTTTCTTCAGAGCAACTGTCGAAAGTGTGTTGCTGTACGGAGGAGAAACATGGACCATGACTAAATCAATGATAAAACGATTGGATGGAGTTTATACCAGACTCCTTCGAGCAGCACAAAATGTATCTTGGCGAGACCAGCTCGCCAATAATGAGCTGTATGAAAATATTCCAAAAAATTGTTATGCTTTGAGACAAAGATCCTTAAGATTTGCTGGGCACTGTTATCGTAGTGAAAAGGAAGTTGTGAGTTCAGCTATAATGTGGGTACCAACGAGAGGACGTAGAAAACGAGGAAGGCCTACATTAACATACATTGATATGCTTGAAAGACATGCAGGATTAAGGAGAGATGAATTACCATAAACCATAGTTAATAGAAAATAAACATGGTTTGGAAGCTCGACAAAAGTCATTGTTTTATATTTTTGTTCAGGTTTATGGAAATTTATGCACTTGCACAGTTACTGAACCAATCTCGTTCCCAGAGCCCATGTTCCCCACCCGGGAAACGAGAGATAATCCGTTTCAAATCGTTACGTTATTGGCTGAATAGTGAGCACGAGTTGGTCTGAAGTGACCGGAAGTAGAATTAATAAAACCAAAATAACAAAGATGTCGGACGACAAGACTCCAGTGATATCGATATCTTCGCCGTATGTGTGTAGATGCTGTAATTCGAGCTTCACCAGCAACCCCATTGACTTGTTCGGGGAAAATTCAAGCAAGGAGAACATACTATCCAGATTCCGCTCGGATATTTACGCATGCGTACCTCAACCGGAATAACAAGAATCCTGTGATTTGAAACGGATTATCCCAGAGTCTCTCGTTTCCCGGGTGGGGAACGTGGGCTCTGGGAACGAGATTGTTACTGAACATATTGTGTTTTCTGTATATAATGAAGCAATCATCCAATAGTGACGTTTAGGTTCGATCGCTCAACCGTACTATTTAAATATTGATAAAGCAAAGGATTTGTGCACTTCAGGTATAGATCGTTTTCACTCACGTGATCGGTGGCCCCATTGGGGCGGTGAAACAATACGGAATATTTGAATAAGAATAGAGCTAAATTCCCATAGGATAAAGATGGTACACCAATATGGCCGCCATTTCATTGTTTTGGTACACCAACATGGCCGCCGTGAGGTCAGATGAAAACGATCTATACATTTCAACATGAATTGTAGTTCGATTGTTAACTGCTTTGAAGTTTGCCAGGTTTCCAAACCATGTTTATTTTCTATTAACTATGCATAAACTTTGGAGTTCTGACTAACTCTCTCCTGTGTTTGCATCAGGCTATGTAAAGACGGGCGGCTATTTTCTATTTCTTAAACATAATATTTTATTTTGTGGTATTAAGTGCAACCATTTTTTATGTCAACTATATGTTAAAATGAACTATTATTAGAAACCGCCCAAAAGTACATATTGTGTGTCCTATTTTGCATAAAACTGCTACGTCTATTTTTATATCCTTAAAAGGAAGTCCACGCGGATGGCTAATTACAGAGACGGAAATAACTAAGCTAGTTAGTTTATTTGCGATACAGATTATATCCGCCGTGGTTTAAACAAAAAATAGTATTCTAAACGTAGTTTTAATTAACAATTATTCGTCGAAGGGGAGGTGAATATCGGTAGATAACCGAGACGAAGTCGAGATCCGGATATTATTCACTGATATATATTCACTGATATATATTCACTGAGCCTGAGGTGAATAATTGTTTAGGTATAAATACACAATTTCGCACTTTTAGGAACAACATTTTCTTTAAAATTGTTAATTTCCTCGTCTGTCGTATTGACAAATTGGCTGGCGACCATTTTGAATTTATAGTTCGAAGTAGCTCGCCCAATCAGCGCGCGCGATTTTTTATAATCACCTGCGAAATTTATACTAAAACACGATAGTAGGTCGTACGTTATTAGTGTTTTCAGCCTGAGTTGGTAAAGTATTTTCGTATATGTTTTTGCTGTACAAAAAAAACTGACTAGTTCCCAGGCGTATAAAATATAAATATCGAAAACAACCTCGGTTTACCATCTGAGTTCCAATCACAAGGAAAGTGCTGCCTCAAAACCCATGGTATGTTAAATTTAGTATCTAGCGACATATTAAAGGACTTCGACATTAAAGGACTTCGACATTAAAGGACTTCGACCTATCTGATCTAGCGACATATCAAAAGTTAGGTATGATCACAATAAATAATTCATTAATTCAACGAGAATCTTGATCGAATTTATGCATCATCGTGACGTCTTTTTGTTTTAATTATATATTGTGATCTTACCTAACTTTTACCATGCTTTTACTATGTCGCTAGATCAGATATATGTCGCTAGAATATAAACAAAACAAAAAGATAACGTACGATGATGCATAAATTCGATCAAGATTCTCGTTGAATTAATGAATTATTTAACGAAATAGATGACATTTCGAATACTCACCAGCAGCTGAAAAGCAAGTAGCCTGCGTGCGGACTCATATCATATTACATGTTGACGTTAGTCTATATACTAGAAGTTACTATCGCAAGTGAAGTGCTGCCTCAAATAGGACAATCTTTAGCCTACTCCACAGGCAACTGTGCACTTCGTGGCTAATGTGACACCGCCTTGCGCACTCCACCCAAGAATACTCACTCCACCCGAGATTGCCCAGTCCACCCAAGTTTGCCCACTCCACCCAAGTTTTTCTCACCTCTTGGTTGGAAAGTCCAAAAATTTAATTTTTATTACAATAGACAGAGTATGTACACATTTCTTCTATATTTTTTAATTATAAAATTGAGAACTACAAGTTAGTATAACTTATCACTTGACATGATATGGCAAGGGTTTTGACAGGATGTACACATAATTTATAATATACAAATATTAAATAATCATGCCTCTTGCTCTAATGCTGTGGCAAGACTGTCAATTAATGCAATTCCTGTAAGTGCTTAATATGTTTTGACAAATCTAGAGCTTTAATAAAAAATTTACAGCAATGTACCATTGAGCCCATCAAATTATTTTTCAGAATTTGTATAAAGTCAAAACACACACACGCAGATCAGAATGTTGATCATGAACCCACACCAATACACATCTAAAAACAGAAGAAAACAACCGTGAAATCTCCCACCAAGAAACACAGCTGTCAGTTATAGAAACTGATATCTTACCTCGACAAGATAAGCTCTCCTCGCTGAAATTGTAAGACAGTTCACAAGTGTGTTGATCAGAGGTTGACAACAGTTGGTAAGTTGTTCAGCGACAGAAATCCCTCACGAGGAATGAGATCATTGTTAAATCGAATTTCACTCGATAACTGGAATAGTTTGTGCTATTAACAGCACTGATAAACTCATGAAAGAGCACTGCACTGAAACCCTCATCTTCCACGAGAAAGTAAAGACATGACGTATTTGTTCTTACCGTGAATTTTCTGTCGAGGAAGAACTTCGAGAAGTTGAACCAACTGACCGAGTATCGAAGGCAGCGTAAAGCCCTAATCAAACGAGAACGCAAGTCATCGCAACTTGGCAGTCAGAATTTCTGTGGCGGTCATTCGAACTCCCCAAATTAACAAAATAAAGGTTTCATGAGTGTTTTAAACAAGTTTTAACTTTGTCACGGTACATAATATTTTCGGGAAATTTTAAGGTAATAGGAGCACGCAGTCCAGTTATATATATATAGGTCAGTGGGAAAAGTGTCCCCAAAATCGTTTTCAAAATGGCGGCATTTATGGGTCCTTTTGCTATTATGGTGAAGGTCGCTGACCGATACCTAAGAATCTCTAGTTCGTGTTGGACATGTTCGGTATTTCGCTTTTTTTAAGAAAACTAAGCTATTTAGTCGGATAAACTGTACGTATGTTGTAGCCAGATGAATTATCTTTCTTCCAGTATATTTGATAGCTTCTACAGTGGTTTATTTCTCGAGAAAACATTCGGAGAAGACATTATAATACATACGGAAAAAACTTTCAAAATAGCGGCCGCTATGATTTGGACATGTTTGGTATTTCGCTTTTTTTAGGGAAACTAAGCTATTTGGTCGGATAAACTGCACGTATGTTATAGCAAGGTGAATTATCTTTCTGCCAATATATTTTATAACTTCTACAGTGGATTATTCTTGAGAATACGTTCGGAGTAGACGGACTAGGCAAACGTTGTCGAATTTTCTGTCAGAATTTTTGCCAAGTCAGCATAATATCGTCCTGGTCTCGAGTTTGTGTAAACAAAATATTTGTTGAGCGGCCCGGGATGTTTTCATGATAAGAGTCTTATTGTAGTTCTGAACTACAATAATAATAATCCTAGACAATTACTGTTGTATAGCTTTCTAGCAGTCTGAATTAAAGACGTGCCGGCCGGCGGTACCGCACGAACACTTGGCAATAAAATAAACAAGACTGTCAATACACATGGTCATGGAAATCTACAAACATTTCGTTTCGTGAAGTCGCCAGCTCTATAAAGAACCGTTGAAGATCACGAGAAAATCGTAAAGAAGCGAGGCGTACCGAGTTCTTCTTAGGGGCTGTTTACATGGGAGGCGATATTGCTATTTGGTCAGACAAATAATCCAGCAGGCCTCTTGAGTCGTTCCACAAGAAATTAACAATGACCAACCTGCATGCATTAACTCTTTCCTGTCCGAATTTATTGGTTATTACTCTTTAGTATTTTGTTCTGGCTAACGCAGTAACGCCACACGATTTTATTCACCTCTGGGGAAGCCCTCGCATAGGAACGATTTATTAATAAAGTAAGAAAATCGCTTTGCATTTACATAAATATTCTTTTTTCCTACGAGAAGTACATGTCAGTGGTCGCTACCATTAGCAGAAGGACCCATAAATGCCACCATTTTGAAAGTGAAAATGGGGACACATTTTTGGCCAGCACCCGCAGTCCAGTTATATATATAGGTCAGTGAGTTAAACACAAAGGGGAGGCAGCAATAACCGCGGCACATCAAAAAGAATCCACGCCCATGAATGAACTAAGAATCATTGTTATATAGCTAGAGTTTCACTGGATACAACGATGACTGTCATTTGGTTGGTTTGTGGTCACATGACCTTAGCTAAATTTCAATGTACACCGAACGGGCAATAATTGAGAACTTAATGCCTGCTCGGGCAATAAGTTTTCAATTGTTGCCCGCCAGAACTTTGAACTCTTCACGCGGTATCCTATAAACAAAAGCTTGTTTGGTACGAAAAAATAATATTTATAGGTCTTCAAAGCATGTGTGAAGATTAACTGGAGAAATGTATTGCTGTTCTGAGACTCATATTTGTTTGGTTGAAGTGAAATTACGTAGCCAGGCGAAATGTTTTGTAAATGAGTTTGTCTTTTGTGTACTTCCCTTGATAAACGTCGAAATTATTCAGCGAAACTAAAGCTATATAACAAAGCACTTAATGTCTGCTCCCGAGGGAAACAGTTGGTATAATTAAAGTGTATAATATCAACCATCTGTCGTTTATCTAATTGTATATCAATGCTGTATTTTGGTTGGCTACACTGCCATAGGTCTATTTGTCAGATTATTAGTAGCGAAATCAATATTGATTTGAGTCTCAAAACTGACGCTTATCGCGTAATTATTTTTTCATTACTTTTAAATTCTATGTTTGACTACCTAAAAAACAATTAGACAACGTTCTTTATTAGCGATAAATAACTCGCCTTTATCCCTCATTTTCTTTTCGCGCGTACAATTGTGCACTCGAGTCTAATTATTATATTATGCAAGTATACGTAAATAATTAAGTATGAATAAATAATTTGTCTGTTAAAAGGATTGCGACAACGTATTTCTGTTTCATCTTTTCAACTTAAAACCTGGTTTCCATATAGCCGTAAGAGCCGGCGGCATGTCTGCGGCAAGGGGCGATGGTCCAATCATAGACAGTGTTGAATTAGCCAGCAATAAAAAGCTGTATGCGATTGGACCATTGCCCCTTGCCGCAGCCGGCTCTTTCGGCTATATGGAAACCAGGCTTTACTCGTTGCTATATGAACAGTATTTTCCTCAACTTTTCTAGACTACCAAACATTTCAACGCGATGCGAAATAACACATCAGAAACAAAGTTCAGCGGGTGCAGCGGACCCCTTGTTACGTCTGTTTTCAGTGCCTCCGCAGATGGCGTCCATCTATATACAAACATAGTCATCGTCATTATCAACTTGATGCTGTCCATTTTTGGAACATTTGAAAACATTCTCGTTATTGCTGCCTATCTAATAAACAATCGTTTGAAGACAACGTGCAACATGCTTCTTGTGGTACTTGCAGTCAGTGATCTTATGGTAACGTCAATTGTTCAGCCGATTTTGGTTGCCAGAAAAATTAATGAGATCCTAGGTATAAATAACTGTTTTGTAGAAATACTTATGAGAGTGGGAAGTTATTCGTTTTGTGGTCTTTCATTAATCATTGTTGTTATTCTGAGCATCGAACGTTGTATCACGTTAGCTTTTCCATATCGTTACCAGAATATTGTGAATCCAACTCGTCTTAAGCTGGCAGTTGCTTTATCATGGTTCGTCATGTTGACATTAATAATGTCGCGCTTTGGATTTCTCCCGTCCAACGTGTTTTCTTATGGTAGATCAGTTTTCATTACACTCAGCGTTTGTATAGTGGTTCCAATATGGATCTGGATTCATCTGCTTATTACTCGTCACAAGAAAAATATTAACAACGTTCAAAAACCTTTTAATGAAGTCAAGGAAGACATCAATTGTCAGAAAATTCTGGGAACTACAAAAACAATTAGTTATCTTTTAATTACAGCTCTTCTTTTCTGTTATTTTCCTATGTGTGTGATCACCCTGTTTTCTACGATTAAACCAGGTAACTTTTCTGTCGATTATCTATTGTATCCTTGGGCGTCAACCATGGTGTATATTAACTCTACATTAAATCCGTTGCTTTTGTTTTGGCGAAAGAAAAGTTTCAGGGAGACTGCCAAAAACCTCTTGTGTACAATGGTAGCAAAGAAGAAGTCAAGAGTCGGAACAGAGACTATATAACAGAGTTGACTCTATAGCTAACAGCTAGCGGACTAATTTAACATTTTTGTGACTGAAGAAGGTATTGCTGATGAAAGCGAAACATCTTCCGGAAACAAATTACATAACACCACTGAAAAATACGTTAACTTTGAAGTGTTAGACTTGCAGAACTGAGAACTCGACGCTAGTGCAGCATTTGAGAGGTATTGGATCGAGAGATTAAATAACAATACAATAGTTAAATAGATTCAGAGAAAACTAAAACAAGCATGATCTATTCATTGTTAGCCAACTATAGTGATGCAACAAATGCTGCATTCTGATTGGCTGGGCTACTCACTGTCTATTGGTGATAGACCACTACAGTATAGCGAAAGAGTCAAGTTCTAAATGCAAAATAATGTCAGAAAACTTGCGTTTTCCCGACGCTTTAGTTTGTTTCGTATACCACCCATGCAGTCGTCTCTTAATATTTGTATATATATAGTAATGGCGGTTTTGAACTTGTTTAGCAACTTTGATTGTCCTAGGTTTTCTTTCAAGTAAAAACTCCCTTAGGCTTTTAGCATTTATAATTAGAATATAGTAACTGTCCAAGTGAAAAATCCTGCACCTATAAAGGTGAAGTAATACGAGCAACAAATTTCATTGCAAGTTGAAAAGCGTTGTTGCACGTATTACCAGCCACCTTAAACATTGTCACGCAACAATGATTTTGTTGCAAGTTGAAACAGCATGTTGCAGCAAGTAGAACTGGAGTCTACTTTTTTCAACAATTTTTTTTCAACTTGCAACAAAATCATTGTTGCGTGACAATGTTTAAGGTGGGTGGTAATACGTGCAACAACGCTTTTCAACAAACCTTGAAGCTTATTGTTGTTGCTTATATAGACAAAAAGTTTGCAACCACGGGGACAGACTGTTTTAAAGTTTAATGAAACTACCATGTCCACGTTCATCATTCGGGTGTGAGTCACATTATGAATTTTATCAAAAGAATGTTTTTATCGTAGCGTAGTCAGAAGTAAACACAGTGCCAGTGGTGTGACTTTCACTGCTTCATGAAGACAATAGAGTACGGAAATCACCGAATTGTAGAACGCGGAAAGCCACGCGGCACAACCCTCAAACATCTGATCCGGTAAACGTTAACGATTATCACAAGGCACAAGCAGGGGCGGACTGGCTACAGACTCAGGCCTTGTTGTAGAAGGCCTCGGGATTATCACAAGGCACAAGCAGGGGCGGACTGGCTACAGACTCAGGCCTTGTTGTAGAAAGACTCGGGCGACAGACTCAGGCCTTGTTGTAGAAGGGGGTACAGTTTCTCCAATCAACTTGTTGTTGGCCCGCATGTGTATAGGGGGGTCCAGGGGGATCCTCCCCCGGAAAAGTTTTGAAATTTTGGTCTCTGAAATGGCATTTCCTGCATTCTGACAGCACTTTTAAGCAAACTTTTAATAGTTTTAAAACATGTTTTTAATGGCACATTTCATCATTTTTAACTTCATCTGTCCGTCATGTCGGTCAGAATTTAATCTGAAACCAAAGTTTCAGATTAAATTCTGACAGACATGTCGGACAGTTGAATACTTCAATCTCTTCACTAGGTGCTTTCTCGCGATGGCCTTTTACAAACTTCTCTATGAACCTCTGCGTTGCTTTCATTCGTTTTGTAAAGTCTATAGACTTTGCAAGACGAATGAAACCAGCGCAAATGTTCAATTTGTCTGGAGACATTAAACGTTCAATGTCTCCAGACAAGTTCAACATGTGAGTATTTCTTGAGTATAAATTCAACTAGTTGATCGACTGGAACGGGGTCCGGTTGGAGAATTCAAGTAGCCATTGTAGACGACGTTTTCTTCAAAAGGTGTTAGTTTCTTGTGTATAACAGTTATAGTTAGATCCATTGTTTTTCGGAAAAACGGGCTTGTTTACTGTACTGCCGTAATTTTAATACTTCACTTAAAACCAAAAATTAATAAAGTTAATTACACATCTCAGTGCGGTTCTACATAACTACATTGCTTAATAATTACTTCTGAAAGAGTTGTACTTTTTAACAAACGCTTAATATCATTATGTGCAGTTCCAGTGTCAGGGGCGGCGGCGCAATTTGCCGTTTCGTAAACGGTCGCTACCACCATTTACGTACCCAATGTCCTTGGGTTCCCTAAGTGTACCTTCGGCCCTTTGACCAAAACTCAGTCTGATCAACAAAATACACTGAAAATAATACTTTTTTGTCGTTTAGGTATTTTTACCTCGACTTGAACCAAAAGCCTGAATTATTTGTGTTGCCTAACCGATAACCCTAATCACAAACCGAGTTTACCGCCAAGCTTATACACTGCCTATTATAAATAGCGTCTTTACCGTGTATGGCTTGTACGCTAACCCACAAGTCGCTTTCGAGCCTCTAGTCTAACATTGACTGGACGTTATAAACCCAAAAAAGATCAAGAACTACAAAGCAGAAACAAAAAACGTTGTGGTTATTCGTTCAACATCGGAATCCAATGAGTCTAAACGCTATTCGTCCGACATTACAAAACTTGAGGAAAGATTCACAAAATTCGATTTAAAATCCTAACAATTATGCATCAGTCCTAATTCTAAACATAAATCTTACAAAAGAAAAGGCTTTAAAAATTAAACCAAAACAAATCGGAGGTAAAACGTGAAGACTGAAAGAAAAAAAAGTACGTTACCAAAAGGATTTGAACCCCGCATATATATCATAGCCACAAGGCTGGTAATTAGACTATTCGGCCACTGAAACCAACTGCTAAACCTCCGGGACAATTTGAGACTTAACACAATTCCTGCGTTTTACCAATAGTTTGGCAAACCCTGAAACTGAATCCTTATTACTCTTAGACTAGTTTCTTTGGGTTAGGTTAGAAAGCCTGCCACTTGAGTTGTTAGTCAATAACAAGCTATAATTAACAGTTATACCATGAGCTCGAGTCGTATATGAGCTCATAGCCAACGAGGCGCTTCGCCGAGTTGGCTATTAGTTCGTATACGACGAGAGCGAATGGTATAACTGTTTTATTATATAGCCAAGCACTGTACAAGAAACAAAATTACAGCGAAATGTTCGGAAACGACAAACTTCCGGCATAGGCAACAGGCATCTAATACTTCCACCATGCGTAATGATACATTCACACAGAGTTTCTCGCTGAGCTGTTCGGCAAACAGCTTCAGTGAAATGTTGCATAAATGTTGCTCGAGAGGCAAAAAATGTGTTGAGCAGATCAACAAAAAAGAGTAAAAGGTACCTTTATGAAGTCAAAAGGTGGGTCAGTTGTTTATATTAGCGTTGCTGTCGTGAAAAAGGTTTTGATTTCATGCAAAAATGAAACTGAAACACCTTCGGCAGTGAAACTAACTTACTTGGTTGGTTGTTTTTGAAAAAGAACATGCTTTTTACTACTCCAAATGCTTATCTAAATAAAAAAGTCTCTTTACTGGTGATCTCCTACGAAATGTGTGTTGTAAGCTTGATTTTAACCGTGAGTTTCTTCGTTTGGCAACAAATTAATATCAACCCGCTAATTTAGTCGTGTTTCTGAAGTAAAAAGACGTAATTTTTAGGTGAATTTTACCATTTGACATGCTAAATTGTGTATTTGTTAATGTATTTTTACACAATGTTGTTTTTTTATACATTGGTTTGAGGGTGTTGATGTTTTTCTGTATAAAAATCCGTCAATTTCAACTCTTTTCGGCAGTTTAAAAAAACATGCCGCCATCTTGTTTTTCCTCTACTAGCAGGATATGAGCTGATAGCCTAGTAGTAGGGAACCAATCAGATTACGCAAAAGCTCATATCCGATAGCATGCAAAATAATAATAAGCTATAGACAGTAAACACGCTAGTCGCGGTCATGATCAATTTTTTTGTCGGAGTTATAAAGTGACACAAATATTCAGGCTTTGGGTTAAAGTCCAGGTAAAAACACCTAAACGACGAAAATTATTATTTTCAGTGTATTTTTTGTTGATCAGACTGGATTTTGGTCACGGTGCTGAGCTTGAAGGTACACTAAATAAGCCGTGTTTACACTGCAAGCCTTGGCCCAACTTTGGCCTACTTTTTGGCAGTGTAAACACGTCCTGGGCTGGCCTAGGCCAGAAAATCTGGGCTTGTTTCCTTTGTTGGCCTATGCTTTGGCCTTGGCCAGGCTTGTGCCAGTTTAAACACGACACATTTACCCCGGGTCAAGGCCTGGCCATGGCTTGCAGTGTGAACACGGCTTAAGGGAACGCATAGCCTGCGTAGCAGGCGTTACTGGATGAGGGGACTGGGGGAGAGGGCTTAGAAGTAACGCCTGCAGTCATGTTGAGGCTCAAAGGAGAAAGATATCACGTGACGAGTATAGTGCATCAACAGAAATTCATTATAAGCAATACTATACTGCGTCGTTGGTGTACCTTGAAGTAAAACAAAATTTTCTGGAGAATAAAAGCCGACACCCTAAGTAAGTAAGAATTTTGGATTCAGGGAAACATAGAAAGTGTATTAATTGTAATATTTCAAAATCCATGGCATTTAATTCAGTAAAATTTCGCGTAAATTATTATTTCAATAATTCTTTTTGTATAAACAACAAATATAGTACAATTAAAGGGAGTTAAAAGACTGAGAGTTGGTCGCAAATCTGTGGAAAGGATAAATTAATATTAAGGGAATATGTCTGCAAGCGACGCTGTCTGCTGACAAATATTTCTAAAACTGTGCCACTGTGGACTGGAAATTTATAAAATTAGGTGTGAATGGTAGAGTAACCCTGTTTCTATCAATGGCAACGAATATTCATGAAAAGAACGGTAATGACAGCGAGTGTTTACCAAAATAAAACAGTTGAGTGAAAGGTATACATTATTGAACGGAAATGTCTGCGGCGTCCCACGGTGTTCGCTCGCAAATATTTTCAGAAATGTTATGACTGACAGAGACATGTGAAAGCAAAGCGTCTCACGGTGTTCGCTTTCAAAATCAAATTCAGGAACTTCCTATTATTAAGATATATTCCAAACTCTTGCATTTTTAAATATAAAACTTAGTTGAATGGTATGGGAGTCGAGGAGGTTGACACTCAGCATTTTCATTCGGATCAAATCGTAAAGCAAGATGCTGTTTAGATATTTCCTTTGATAATCGTTTCAGCTTTGTTTGAAAATTAGAATTGAAATTATTAATTTTACTCACTAAACCTTCTTGATTATGGGCGCTAAGCGAATCACATTCGGCGTAATCAATAATTAAAATCCCGTTCGTCAGCGAACGGGTTTTACAAAACCAAAGAGCTCCACTGCAGGCGTTACTTCTAAGCCTTCTCCCCAGTCCCCTCATCCAGTAACGCCTGCTACGCAGGCTAGGGAACGCAAGGAAGTGGTAGCAACTGGCAACGACCGTTCACGAAACGGCAAATTGCGGTGGCGCCAGGATTACGATTTTTCACTGAGTAGGCCCGTGTCTGAGAAGGGAGGCACATGCAGATATTAGTTGGGTATAAGCATAAGTGGAACCTGAACCATGAGTGGCAAGGTTTTATAATTTAACGAGCTCACTTTCACGTTTTTAGACACTATCAGTATTAATTATTATTAAGGTAATTAAACCACAAAAAAATGGAGACAACTCGGAAAAGATTAGATACTCCTATAGATGCAAGTAATTAGTAACAAGTTCACTACTTTACTCAAATTACAAGTAGCACAAATTATTTTACCTCAGTAATTTCAATTGTTGAGAGCATTTTAAACTACTAACTCGCATCGAGTTTTACAAGTGTAACGCTTCTCTGAACTCTCGTGTTTCATTCCGATAACCGCACGCGATAATAGATATGTTTTTTCTTCTTCCAACACGTACAGTAAGTAGGGATAAGTATCTATTTTTAGGAAGGCACACATTATTTTTTGGTAGGCACAGCAAATTGCAGGGTAGGCACTGGCCTACCCGGGGCGCCGCCCCTGTCCAGTGTTCCGCAGGTTTACTAGATTGCACAAGCTGCGCCAAGGCTGCAGAAATCAGTAGGGACCTTACGAAATACGACGCGGTAACCTCAACGACGTCGTCGTTTAGACAGAAGAATTATAGTTGCGAAACAAAGAGAATGAATCATTTTTCCTCCCTAGAGTAATCTCAACACCGTCCTTGTTCTTTATACAACGCCACTTAGAACATTTTCACGTCTTCAAGACGACGTCAACGGCCAAAAGATGAGAACAGTTGCTTGAGATTGACTTCAATACGACACTACAACCATTTTAGCAGTACTGAGGAGTTTTGGAAGTCATTAATATAGTTTCAAATATAAAATATATAATAGTCAGTTAGCCGTGACTTATTTAATTATAAAATTCATGTTACTTTTTATCCGCCGTCGTCGTCCTAGCATCGTATAAGGTCCATACTAGCAAAAGGCAATGGAGCCAGAATTTAACAACAGCTGTTAGTAATATTATATTACTAACAACTGTTGTCGAACTCTGGCTCACTAATATCATTCACTAACACTGTGTTGAGAGAACCATGTGAATCACCCGTTGTTGTTCCTCCACTTTGTCACCAAAACATTGTGCACCATGGTCTACTACTCTTGGTTCTGGCATATGACAAACCACCTGGGAGGCTGGGAAGAATAAGGAAGAACTAATGATATTTTATAAATATCATTAGTTACCTTACCTCCATCACTGAAACCTCCAAAAATAAATAAGCTATCTTCGTAAACCACACATGTATGTCCGTGGAAGCTTAACAGGAAAGTTCCTCCAACCTGCACCATCTTGCTCCAACTGAAGTACTTCCATACTGTCACTCCACAATCGTCCACAGACATACATGTGACCACGATGGACAGACCACGATGGACAAACGACGATTGGACGATGGGAGAGTCCACTGTCTTGTTGTCCAGCTGAACATTTCAACTGACTCCAAATCAGCATCACACTGGTTCTCTTGAAACTGGATATTTCATCTTTGTTTCCTTTTAAATATCTTCGTTCCTTGGCTTGGTCGTCGACAAAAGACGCCCTCCTTCGTAGATCATACGCTTTATCCTATAAGTATGGTCTATCATTTTCAATTCAAAAGCCTCTACACGTCCTATTAATTAGTATATTATTGGCAGGAGATGTTTCTATCAACCCTCGTCCGTTTGAAGTAACGGGAGTTGCTGATAATTTGCACGGGTCTTACAACTCAAGGTTAAATTGTCTACACTTTAATGCTCGTAGCCTTAAAAAATCTGTGATTACCTCTGAATGCACTCCACCAGTTTTAAATCTTTTAAAATTTCAAGAACCTGTGTATTCAGAGACACTCGACGTTGCGTTGGTATCTGAAACATGGTTAAAAGCTCGACGTTTGATGAAGAAGTTCTTTCCCTGTGGATACAATATCTTTAGAGCTGATAGATCAGATGACAGGGAGCAATGGAAAGTTATTGTGAACACATGTCCAATAATGGTTTAACCATTCATTTGGTTTGAGCTGTTATTGAAATAATAATAATACTACTAATACTATACCAGTGGTAATAGGTCTAGTGTATATAGTATCCCAGTGTATATAACTAAACTACATGTATCTTACACTTACTCTACGAGCACAGGTTATTAATGCTTGTATAGCGGCAATAATGGCCAAATACATATCTTCTATGCAAGCGCAGTAATAAATGTAGATAAAAAAAATTCAATCTTGTCACTTTATTCCCATTTTTTGCCGTATGCGTTGCCCCTTATCCAGAAAACTATGAACTAAAACAACATTGATGGAGAGGGCAGGGAAGAGATTGATTGAAAAGGAAGTAAGGAACCGAGGCGCTTTGATGTGCTTTGCTTTATGTATCGGGCCACATTTGCTCTGCTCTCCCAATTATTTATAGCCATGATTGTAACTTTTATACCCGAGGAGAGGACTGCGCATAACGCAAAAAAACTTGCTTTCTAGGTCTTTCGTCTTACACTAAAAATAAGATCAGAGATGTAATTTACCATCTTTGTCAGGACGTATCACAAAAATAGGTACGCAATGCGTACATGCGTCTACGTTTAGGGCTACGGTATACATTGTTTGCAATCACGTGACATTAGATTGATTTTCATCAATCTGGTTGATTTTCGTGAATTTCAAATACCCTTGCTAAGACAAACATAACGGTCAGCGGTGTGTCAACAGTGTTTGCCAAAAAGAACCAACTCACTAGGTGACGTCATGTGTAAACGATCTATTCACACAATCCGATTTTCCTCATGATACATATGATCTAATAACAACTATAGTAATTGCGACAACACATAACCAACTAGGAGGAAAATTGTGTCTGATTAATCAATCATTGAGATAATCATCAAAGACACTGGCAGTGTAATTAATATCTATAACATTAGAGCACATAGCAATATACCAAAACAGAAAACGGGCAATTTAATTTGATAAAACACATATTAAGAGCTTTTCAGAATGCCTGTTAATACCTGTAGGCATTTGACTAGTAAGCATGCAAGAATTTGCTACCATACACATTGTCAATTATATCTTTTATCTGCGTTTTATCACAGTCAACAACATAGCTAAAACTGATTGTTTGTCTTCACTAAAATTGGCAAGATTGTTTGACTTTGGTCAATAGGTGAGTTTCAGGGTGTTGCACGTGCATCATTTCTCAAAAAAACTTGCAAGCTCGGAAGCTCCACTTAAAGTAAACATACTGTTTAAATCAACAAAGTATAGGTACAGTTTCTGGATGTTTAACACTTATTCTGCTGTTGTTGGCTCGCTAGCAAGTCTGTTTGCCCTTGCTTACTTAGTGGGGAGCCCCCCAATTCCTTTGCGAAATGATGCATGCGCAATACCCTGAAATTCACCTATTACATCATAAACAATGGGTCCAAGATTTTCCTCAATTTTATTTGCTATGCTAAGTAATAATGCATGCAACACACACAGTATAGCATACTACACATTTCAAGACAAAAAGCACCCCTTTTAATTTTTAGAAAATTATTTTGCATACTAATTTGAGTTACAGTATGTATACTTGTTACCCCTACTCTAACAGTTCAATAGTTATATATCTATCACTTATTTTAATAATTCTATTATGAAATTTTGTTTAGTTCATAGTATGTTCAGTTTAACTCAAAGTATTGATTGTGATTTACAGTTTTGTTGTAATTTTCCTGAATTGGTACAGTAGTTGTTTGCTCCCTGCGAGACAACTGTCACAAGCTATGAACACACACACAGTCAATATTTCTAAAATAGAAAACAAAAACAAAACACCATTTACTGAGAGTTTAATTTTGGTTAGAGTGCTTTATAGCATATACAGTTGTACATTTAATAAATATACACAGTATACTATTTTGATGCATATTGCAACAATGGATTTCCAGTGGATTTCAGAGTAAAAGAATCAGGGTATCTTTTCCATATTCTGAAACGATAAACTGTTTTGTCTGTAACAGTCTGGCCTAAACGCCTCTAAGTTGAGGACAACATGACCTTGAGTTGAGAGCAAAACAACTGCAAATTAATATATATTTCCTTTCAAACAACTCTGATTATATTGATTCATACATACAACCTAGACAGTCCAATACAAGTACAACAGGGATTTCACATGGTGTTTCCACAAGTTCTGTATAGATTAACGTTGATGTGACACAATATAAGTTATAATTAGCTCCTTACCTTGATAAAATCTTCCCGAAATGGAAAGAAACAACTTGTTTTCAATGACTCAATCGTTCGTAGACAAGATGGACGAAGCACAGAAGTAGAAAGCAGATTGACGCCATATCCATTAGATCACATTACCCTGACACTTCTTGATCTTGGTCTGTTGACAAGAACTTTTTGAACTCTTCGAAATTTTTGCATAAAAAGCTTGGTGCATCACAAGAACTCCAATATTTATACTACGTATCGTGTGACGTCCACAGAACGATTTATAGAATACGAATAGTAAACATTCATATATATATGACCAGGGTTCTTCGTACAGTTGTTTATGAGTTAGGCCAAATCAAAATGAGAAGACAGTCTATAATCTCCAGTATACAGAATTTGTTGTTTAACTAATGTGCGAAACTGCTCGAGCGCCACTCGTGTAAAATATAATAGACACGAAACAACACTCCACAAACTGACTTTAAATACCTCACAACATCGTCAACATGCCAGACCATGAATGTAAAGCTTCTAATATTTATTCACGCCTTCCGCTAGGCAGACAATAAATCCTTTCGTCCAAACCATATTTAATTAGTCGTGCATGCAGTTAAGCTTAGATAGTCCTTGTTTCAAGAAGAAAATTCATCGCTCTTTTACGTTTCTCCGCCATTCTTGTATTCGCCAGTCGCAAACAAAACCGGGGGTAGGCTGGGTAAACTTCTCTCATTCTCAGAGCTTAAGTGCTTCCATGCTTTGAAGGAAATTCCTTTTGAAACGAAATTTTGACAAAATGAAGGAAATTTGAAGGAAATGCAACTCTGAAGGAAATTTTGAAAAATAAAGGAAATTTGAAGGAATTTTTAAAATTGTTTAAAAATATTAATAATAGCACGTGTTTTCTGCAGTTTCTTGACTTTCTTTACACACTAACATCTAAAACCCACTTCACAACTCCCAAAAATACTCGAATAAAAGAATAAGGGAGCGGTCATTATTTATGGAGGGGGGTGGGGGTAAAAAATGGGGGGGGGGGTCACAAGTATTTAATTTACAAAAAGGGGGGGGTCATGTTTCATTTAAGCCCTTAAAGGGGGGGTTGAAAAATAAATTAATCATTCAATTTTTAAAATCATTGCTTTGTAACATTTTCTGTAGGGCAACTTTCATTAACATTTTTTGTAGAACAACTTTCATTTTCTATTTTAATAGCCAACAATATAAAACTCAACATGTTATTTTTTATAAAATGATCAATGTGTGTGCAAACTGCAAAGGTCAATAAATTAGTCTTCTAAAGTTAATAACCCCGATCATTATCAGCATCACCTATAGACTAGTTACTGCTGTGTGCTCTTTAATAAGTAACATTGTTATATACCAAAGACTTCGTTTGCCAATAATGAAATCCTATTGGTCAAATCATGGTCACGTGTTGTTCAACAAACTCAATGTTTCTTTCTGCCGAGGGAAACATTGCACTGTTTCCCTCTGACGTCGCTTTAATCATGCGTTGTTCACGTGAATACACGATTATTGCATCAGATCAAGAACTTTGGACTCTTCGGGCATTTTGAAAACAAGAGCTTGTTTCGAGGTTGTTTGGTACGAAATAGTCCATTTTCCGAAAGAAATAATTTCTATACATATACAAGAAGGTCTGAAAAACACTTGGAGAAATTTAAAGCTGTTCTTAGTGTCGAGTCTGGTGTATTCGTTTAGTTGAAAACGGAGACAAAGTCAAAGTGTTTTGGTAAGTCTTTTCGCCGTTTGCAAATTTCAAGGCAGTTTTGTATTTTGTATTTTAAAAGTCTTTGGTATATAACAAAACGCTTGTTGACTTTTGCCTCGAGAAACATCGAGTTTTACGGTCCCTCAGGCTTCAATGTCGCCCCCGGGTGACATTGAAGCCTTCGGGCCCGTAAAACTCGATGTTTCCCTCGGCGCCAGTCAACAAGTGTATAGTATATACTGCGCTTTTTTGGAGGGGGGGGGGGGGGTCACAAAAAATAAAAGCAATTTTCTGGGGGGTCACTTGAAATTCGTAGGCCTTAAAGGGGGGTCGAAGGTTATTTTTTTCTTTCAAGTAAATTATTTACCCCCCCCCCCCCCCCCCCACCATAAATAATGACCGGTCCCTAAATCAGCAACAGTGCCAACAGAACAACAATCTATTCTATTAATAGTCACTCAATCTCGTAACCAGGCTCTAGTTAGGGAGCCCTGAGCAAATTGATCTTTCTATTCTGTCATTATATCAGTATAGATTTATACAAGTAGTTACCACAAAAAAATTTAGGGTCAGTACGTAGACAGTATGCTGCTCAACCTCGTACCCAGGGCCTTTGGTGGGAACTGGGCCAAGATGGCGAATAAAACAAAATGGCGGGACCAAATGGCCCTGGTGGAGGCTAGCTCAAAATGCGCAGTGTATTGCACATTTTATTAACTAGAACTCAGTTCTTTACACAGTAATTATACCGTGTGCAGGAACAACCAACAAGGTCAAAATACAATTTTAAAAAAAATAAAAAAAATAAAACCATCTGATTTACGCCATAAGCTCTTGACCAATCAGAGGCTGAGATAGCCATCTTGGCCCAGTTTCCTACAAATGGCCCTGGGTACGAGGTTGTATGCTGCTTACTGCTTATAATTATTACAGTTAACCCTAATAACTGCTTATAAATATTACAGTTAATTCCTCCATGTTTGATTATTTGTAATATAAAGTATAAAAAATTAATTACTAGAACTTTATCGTGACATCATAGTGATGGTGCCATGATGCACGTGATGCATGATGTTTGATTATTTAATACTGTATGAACGAGGGTAGAGTGTTCTTTCACTGATTTCAAGTACAAATGTTACAAAACTGTGCTTCGTTTGATATTTTTGAAGGAAATTTTGGTCAAAATCAGGACAAAAAAAAGGAAATTTCAGATTTTCAAAGTGGAGGCACTGCTCATTCTCGATATTATTGATATATCCATAGATATTAAATGTACACTCGAATGTACAAACCTGTCTGTTATCGCTGTTCACTGTGTTCACGGGTTACGAGGTTTAAGCGATATTATACAATTATTGGATGAGGTTGAGCATGATTCTGCCGAAGCCGAAGGCTGAGGCGGATAATCCAAACCGAGGCTTGATAACACAAGCTATCATGCGACAACCGAATTCAATAATTGTTTTATTATACAATTAAATTGAATGTAAGATAAAAAAGTGAATCATATCATTAGAATACTTTTTTTTTCTGTATATACATGTAGAAAAAAAATTCATGTCTACTTTCACACGATTTCTGCTTGTTATTTCATCTTCAAGAATGTCAAATACCGTCTTCAGTTTGACGTTCGCTTACTTTTTTCTCTTTCAAATACAATTTTCTCTTTCAAATACTACTTTAAACTCTAACAGCTGTATGTGTAGCTCGTTTGGTTTTTCTTTTTGGTTTTGGTGTCAACAAAACTTGCCAAATCCAGCCGATTAATTCACTTCTGATCATACACCTAAAGGTCCCGGCGGCCATGTTCGTTTTGCTCAAACCTCTGGCCAGCTCGCAAAAATTACATCATAGCTACAGACAATTTTAATTTTGATATTTTGTACACACGTAAAAACACGCAAGCTGTTACATACCTGCAAGCAAGTGTTTCACATTTTCACTGGTATTAGTCTTTCAAGTAACTGAAGTAAGACAAATGTGTCGAGCGCCGATATTTTACACCTAGTGGAAATCCAGCTTAACGTCTACTGTTGCTATAGCAACGTGTAGACGCAAAAATTGTTGCACTCGATCTCACAAACCCAAATAAATTAAATGAGGCTAAATGTAATTTAGGGAAGGTAAACAACGAGTCAATGCTAGTCAGCAGTCACTCATGTATGTGGGTATCTCAGCGCTCATCAGCATGGTCTGAGCTTGACTAGTTTGCGCATGCTATCTATTTAGTAGATACTTGGGATTTCTTGCTTTTGCGCTGTGTTGACCCACCCACCCACTCTTGATAGAATACCAGGTAAGTATATATTTTCACTGCTTTGACAGTGTGACTGGTGCCTGGAGGTGGGCTGTGGTGCGCGTGGTGTGGCCATGGTTACTTCTGATCAGGGAGTGGCATGGCACTAAGTTTAATAAACCGGAAGACGGAGGGGGCACATGCGTGAAGTGCTCTTTTTGCAACAGCAAAGTGCCCTTTTTATGATAAAACATGTGCCTCAAGTGTCCTTTCGAATATGTGCCCCTCTATCATTAACTTATTTCATATGCCAATGTATTTAACCAAGACAACAGTATAACTAAACCAAACTAAACTAACTTACATGTATATGTATGCTGGATAACTCTATCAGCTATATCTAAACTGTTATCCCTAGAGGTCCAGTAAGGGCCATCCCTCATGGGTCCAGTGTTACTACATGAGGAAACCGGAGTACCCGGGGGAAACCTGTGGTGTTTGGTAGAGTCAAACTGGAAGCACAATCAGATAACTGCTGAGAGCAGAAATTGAACCCGGCTCGGTGAAAGGCATGTGCACTAACCACTGTGCCACCAACATCATAGAGAGCATAGAAGTAAGAGAGCATAAAGGTAAGAGAGAATGTAGAATAATGGGTCTAGTTCTAGCCACTGTGTTCTAGCCCATAATTCCTCTTATTGACGTTATTTTCTCGGGGTAAAAAGGTAAAATTTACCCCTGAATGAGGAGTAAAAACATAGGGGGGTAAAATTATCTAGGGGTAAAATCTACCCCCATTTTGGGCCCTTGTAAGGGGCAACTAATAGTGGGGGTAAAAACTCCCCCCTATGTTGGGGGTAACCAGAACTGCAAGACAATGTTTTCGAAAATGGTGAATTTTTTCGAAGGAGTGACATGAAGATATAACTACAATTACCATTACATGAAGACATACAGTAACTACAATTACAGTTAATATAAAAGCGTATGTAGGCAATTTTTCTCAATTTTCTTGAAGAGTTTTTGAACACAAGTGTGTATAATAGGATTGTTTAGCAGATTGAAATAGACCTAAAGTTTACTTCCATAAGCTGGTAAACATCGTTTGTGTGTAAATTAAGGCGCAAAGGTGACTTAAACACAACCAAACAAGACTGACCTAAATGGGGCTGAACTGACTCAGAATTTAGTTCTTAACAATGTAACAATTTACTTTTCCCATTTTGCTGGAAATTCGTATATAGATAAACAAATGTTTGTACATCTTTTTGACCTACAACGGCTAGTGTTTTGTAAACTGTTATCGAAATAAATATTTTGTTTTTTCGTCGTATGACACGGAAACTGACTGGCTATTAACTATGTGGCAAAACTATTAATGTAAAAAAGCATAAACAAAAATTCACAGGATCTTTGAAATGTTTGGAAATGTTTTTGATCTGTCACACTAGTCAACACAAATGTTTTTTTAATGAAACCTTTCAAAATTAAATCTCAAATGTTGTGAAACTCGTCAAGATAATTATATAATTTATGGATAAGATGCCAGTCTGGAAAGTTGTTTTTTCGTACACCGGACGGTAATTAACAAGTGTGTGGTATTAACAATCAGAGTCCTGGCGATTGCACGCCAGTCCAAACACGGTGTTTATCTAAGCAAATATCTCAAACAACATAGATCGAAGTGTACACCAGCATCTTTTACCAAGAATTGTACACCAAATGTACACCAAAATTTGTGGCTGTACACCGGACTTGTCCGGCGTACAGCGTCTAGATTCCAAACTGGATAAGATGACTAATAAAACTGATTTAATGATGAACATCCCAATTTCATTATTAAATTCTGGTTGTAAAAAATATATTGTTTTTAGGTGGTTTCAAAAGGGATTATTTTTAGCAAGCCTTTACATGGCTTCCCTATGCATACATGTTTTGCAAAGGCAGAATTAAAAAATTACATTTATAATGGAGTCTGAGATAAAACAATTCAGTAGAATCGGATTCCAAAAAGAAGTATTAAACAGACCACGTTTCAGTTGAAAATTTGGAAATACAGCCAAGAAATCGACAAAGCCCATGAGTATTTTTAATAATAAAAGACTTATGGTTTGAACGAGCAAAGGGAAAGTACGAAAACGTGAAGCTGTATATTGTTTTAGGTTCAACGAAAACTTGAAAACAACATAAGGACAAGGTAGATCAAGGTATACTGAAACTGTATACCGTTAACCGTTCTTGGCGTTTACATAATTATTTATAATACTAAATACCGTAAATACAAATCCCCTACCGTTAACTTTAAAATGATTTTGAGACCACTGAGTGACCACAAACTGTCAAACACTGCAATTCAGATCGAGTTTTTGTTTACCATACGGCGTTTGGTTTCTTCAGGTTATCTGGTTTCTCTTCAAGATACAGTTCAGTAAATCGGCTGTTTGTAATCCTTTTCTTCGTTGTTCTTTTTGAATAATTTAACAGGTTAGTTACCAGTACCCTGCTATCCGAACTGCGCAGGTTTCAGAATTACTTTCAACTTTTCATCTCGCGTGTAAAGTGGACTCCACGCATGTCGAGATTAGCACCCTCACCGGGCCTTCGGCCCTACGCCCGGGCTCGGTGATAAATAACTATGGACTATAACTAGGGACTATTCAATTTTTACCCTCTTATTTTTACCCCTTAAATTTTACCCCATATTTCCAGGTAAAAACTACCCCCGAATTGCGGGGTAAAAATTACCCCCTTTTTAAATTGATTGAAATTTTACCCCCCAAAAACGGGGCGTTCTGTGGAAAACTTTTTACCCCCACATTTTGGGGTAATTTTTATCCCCTGAAATTTACAGTGAAATAAACAATGCACGCTCCGCCCGCGCGGGCAAAGCGGACGAAATGGAAAACAGCCTTTACCTCAGCTCTCTTGACGTAAGATAAACAAGACGCCTGGGTCAGGCGCGCGTTCACTCATAGTAGGTACTGCATGGCTGAACATATTTACGATCAAGTCATCAAGACAGTTGTCAGCCACGTCTGATCATTGTTTTAACTCATTCCTGTCCGAGGGCTTCCCCAGAGGTGAATAAAATCGTCTGGCGTTAGCCAGAATAAAATAATAAAGACCGATTCGGACAAGAAAGAGTTAGAGACTAGAGAGATAGTTTATAACTCATTCCTGTCCGAGGGCTTTCCCAGAAGTGAATAAAATCATCTGGCGTTAGCCAGAATAAAATACTAAAGACCGCGATTCGGACAGGAAAAGTTAAACTACAAAGTCAGCCAGTCACTTTCAAAATCTACCAACAATGTGCAAGAACACCTTGGTAAAAAGGCAAAGCTGTTCAACTTTTTGTCCAACCCCAAAAGTGAAAGGAGCAAAGAACTTACAACATGTCTCACTGCCTCACTCAGTCGCATGGCTAACAACTCAACGGAAGCATGAATAGTAGCGGAAGTAAAAAGTGCAAAAATGCAAAATCGTGACACCCCAAAAAAAACGAAACCGAGCCGAAACCTACTGTAGACTCACTCGGTCTACCACTGGTAGCCCAAGTAAAAAGATGAAAAAATGGCATTCATGAAACTTACTATACTAAAACATACCTTTTCTACCGTTGAACCATCTTTATGGAGTTTCAGCAAAACCCAATAAAAGTCTGGAACATCACTGAAACATTTATAAAAGCTATGCCACTTGACAGTCACTGTCCTTTCGTTTTCAATAATTTTGATATCTTCCGGCCTTTTCAGTTGGTGTTTCGCTTAAGAAAAAAATATAGTTATATTATACTGTAATTGTATACAATTATAATATAATCAATTAGTCGGTATACAGGTTATAAAGTAACGTTCGAACCTTATAAAAACCTCGCAATAATAATAGAACCATTCTTTTCGTTCAAGTACTAATTTATTTAGATATATGTTAAACTTGTCGTCACAATTAGCTCTTTTTCTATTTTTCTTAACTGATGTGGCACGTGAAACGGTGGAGGGTTGTGGAAGGTTACTTCCCCCGGTCTAAAAATGTCTCGTGATACAATTTTTTCTCTTTAGAAAACCTTCTTGATCATATTATAAATAATTTAATTCGCCCTCGCGCCTAGGGATTTATATCGCTATTAAATTATTAAAGTCGATTTTCTTTGTTCTTTCGAGGGCTTTATATCGCATAAAGCCCTTGAATAATAATTAGAAACGAAATGAAGAAAAAAACAAGGAAAATCTTTGTCCAAGGTGGAAAAAAAAGACAAAACTTTGTTGGAAAACCTCCTCAATAATAAATTAATCCTCGAACGTCGGGATGTATGCGATATAAAGCATACATCCCTCGTTCTCGGGATTTATCTAATTAAACTGAGGGTTAGTTGCTTGACATACACATGTCAAATTAGGCGTCTCATGCAAAAAATACGAACGTGAGTTTGCAAGAATTAGAAGAAAAAAGAATTGAGTATATTTCCATCATGTTACGCGGTTTAGCGCGTGAAATCACGCAGTACTCTCCTCAGGAAAGTAAGGGATTAAATCAGGTAACATTAACGCAGGGCATCAAGTTTTCACTCAGGGATAGGGCTAGGAATTTATTTCGTTATTGATAAAACAGCTCAAAATTGAGGTAACCAAAACGTTGGTGTGAACAGAATTGAGCCAACCAAAAGGTTGGTTTGTTCAAAGTTGAGGCAATCAAACGTTAATGTGGTCAGAGTTACGGCAACCAAAAGGATGGTGTGGTAAAGTTGAGGCAATCAAACGTTAGTGTGGTCAAAGTTGCAGCAACCAAAAGGTTGGTGTGGTCAGAGTTGAGGCAGTCAAACGTTAGTGCATGTGCTCAAAGTCGCAGCAACCAAAAGGTTGGTGTGGTCAGAGTTGAGGCAATCAAACGTTAGTGTGGTCAGAGTTGCGGCAACCAAAAGTATGGTGTGGTAAAGTTGAGGCAATCAAACGTTAGTATGGTCAAAGTTGCAGCAACCAAAAGGTTGGTGTGGTCAGAGTTGAGGCAATCAAAAGGTCGGTGTGGTCAGAGTTGAGGCAACCAAAAGGTTGGTGTGGTCAGAGTTGAGACATTAAACGTTAGTGTGGTCAGAGTTTCAGCAACCAAAAGGTTGGTGTGGTCAGAGTTGAGGCAATCAAAAGGTTGGCGTGGTTAACGTTGGGGCAACCAAAAAGCTGGTGTGGACAGAATTGAGGCAACCAAAAAGCTGATGTGCTCAGAGTTGAGACAACCAAAAGGTTGGTGGGGTCAGAGTTGAGGCAATCAAACGTTAGTGTCGACAGAATTGCGGCAACCAAAAGGTTGGTGAGGTCAGAGTTGAGGCAATCAAAAGGTTGGTGTTGTCAGAGTTGAGGCAATCAAAAGGTTGGTGTGGTCATGCAGATTTGAGGCAACCAAAAGGTTGGTGTGGTCAAAGTTGAGCCAATCAAACGTTAGTGTGGTCAGAGTTGCAGCAACCAAAAGGTTGGTGTGATCAGAGTTGAGGCAATCAAACGTTAGTGTGGTCAGAGTTGCAGCAACCAAAAGGTTGGTGTGGTCAGAGTTGAGGCAATCAAAAGGTTGGTGTGGTCATGCAGATTTGAGGAAACCAAAAGGTTGGTGTGGTCAAAGTTGAGCCAATCAAACGTTAGTGTGGTCAGAGTTGCAGCAACCAAAAGGTTGGTGTGGTCAGAGTTGAGGCAATCAAACGTTAGTGTGGTCAGAGTTGCAGCAACCAAAAGGTTGGTGTGCATGGTCAGGGTTGAGGCAATCAAAAAGTTGGTGTGGTCAGAGTTGAGGCAATGAAACGTTAGTGTGGTCAGAGTTGAGGCAATCAAAATGTTGGTGTGGTCAGAGTTGAGGCAATCAAAAGGTTGGTGTGGTCAGAGTTGAGGCAATCAAAAGGTTGGTGTGGAAAATGTTTTTCACACTTCAATAACGCAAAATTCAGCACTAACCTTTCAGTCTTATATCTTGCTCTTCAGTGTAGTTAACTCCATCACTGATCAAAAATCCACCCCATTTTCGACCGTCATCACGTATACAGTCTTTAAGATGATGTATAGCGCACATAAACTGTCTGCTTGTGCTGTTCCACGCACTGCTCAGCAATGCAGACGTGTTCTTCGTAAGTAAAACATCAGCATTGCCATTACTGTTTAAATATTCGTTTAAATTATCTTCGTAGGTTACAGTGGTGCCAGATAAAGGTAAAACGGTATAGTTCGCTTCGCAGATTGTTATGTTCACTTTGCAATCTTGAGAATCGTGATATTCACCAACAGGACAGTACAAGACACGAAATCGAATCACATCAGACGTACTCTCTAACCGAGGACTGATCTCCCAGTACAGGTAAACAACGTCGTCAGTTATAACAGTTTTCTTGCTCGACACTGGAATTAATTTTAAAGAAAAAGGTTTTAGTGTTTGTAGAAAAACAAAAAACCGTTTAAGTATAGTTTAAATATAGGTTAAGCATAGTTTAAGTATAGTTTAAGTATAGGTTAAGTATATAGGTTAAGTATAGTTTAAGACTTAGTATAGTTTAATTATAGGTAATTAAGTATAGTTTAAGTATAGTTTATAAGTAATAGATACAGCATGAGCAGCCGATCTGTATCTGATTTCTTAAAATACAAATGCATCTAAGTAATCAAGTTCACCAACTATTTTAGCGATATACTCTATTTTAGCCGAGAAAATCGAAGCTAAAGTTTATGTAAATCAGGACGATTCTGTATCCGATTTACAACCTCTGCTACGGTATTGATTTCTTTTGTGTTTTCCTCATGAATTATTAATGAGTTTTTTAAGTAATATTTAAAACATGAGCAGCAGTGTTTTATCAGATTTAAAACACGAGGCGATAGCCGAGTGTTTTAGATCTGATAAAACACGTACTGCGAATGTTTTGAATAGCTTCAAAAACGACCCATTTGGTAAGTTCATTGGCGTAGTAAGTTTGAAAAATAACGTTGTCTAAGCCGAGAAAATCAAAGTTAAAGTTTATGTAAATCAGGAGGATTTTTTATCAGATATAAAACCACGGACATCGTACTGATTTCCTTTGTGTTTTCCTCGTGAATTATTAATGAGTTTTTGAAGTATAGTTTAAGTACTATTTAAAACACGAGCAGGAGTGTTTTATCAGATATAAAACACGAGGCGAAGCCGAGTGTTTTAGATCTGATAAAACACGTTCTGCGAGTGTTTTGAATGGCTTAAAAAACGATCACCATTTGGTAAGTTCGTTGGCGTAGTAATTTTGAAAAATAACGTTGTCTAAGGCGAGAAAATCAAAGCTAAAGTTTATGTAAATCAGGAGAAAATTTTATCAGATATAAAACCACGATACGGTTATGATTTTTCTTTGTGTTTTCCTCATGAATTATTAATGAGTTTTTTAAGTACTATTTAAAACACGTTCTGCGAGTGTTTTGAATGGCTTAAAAAACGATCACCATTTGGTAAGTTCGTTGGCATAGTAATTTTGAAAAATAACGTTGTCTAAGGCGAGAAAATCAAAGCTAAAGTTTATGTAAATCAGGAGAAAATTTTATCAGATATAAAACCACGATACGGTTATGATTTTTCTTTGTGTTTTCCTCATGAATTATTAATGAGTTTTTTAAGTAATAGATAAAGTACAGTTTAAGTACTATTTAAAACACGAGCAGGAGTGTTTTATCAGATATAAAACACGAGGCGAAGCCGAGTGTTTTAGATCTGATAAAACACGTTCTGCGAGTGTTTTGAATGGCTTAAAAAACGATCACCATTTGGTAAGTTCGTTGGCGTAGTAATTTTGAAAAATAACGTTGTCTAAGGCGAGAAAATCAAAGCTAAAGTTTATGTAAATCAGGAGAAAATTTTATCAGATATAAAACCACGATACGGTTATGATTTTTCTTTGTGTTTTCCTCATGAATTATTAATGAGTTTTTTAAGTATAATTAAAGTATGGTTAAAGTATAGTTTCAGTATAGTTAAAGTATAGTTAAAGTATACTGTTTCAGTATAGTTAAAGTATAGTTAAAGTATAGTTTCAGTATAGTTAAAGTATAGTTAAAGTATAGTTTCAGTATAGTTAAAGTATAGTTAAAGTATAGTTAAAGTATAGTTAAAGTATAGTTTCAGTATAGTTTCAGTATAGTTAAAGTATAGTTAAAATATAGTTAAAGTATAGTTAAAGTATAGTTTCAGTATAGTTAAAGTATAGTTAAAGTATAGTTAAAGTATAGTTAAAGTATAGTTTCAGTATAGTTAAAGTATAGTTAAAGTATAGTTTCAGTATAGTTAAAGTATAGTTAAAGTATAGTTAAAGTATATAGTTTAAGGGGGTGTTTATATGGAGGGTACCCGAGGTAGCCCGCTTTGCTGATATGATTTTTATTCTGTTTACGTGCGTGGCTTGCTTGTCTGTACTGTTGTGCTAATTACGTAATTTATCAGTTCTGGTAAGACACGAAGTTGAACAAGCAGAACTTGTGAATTGTTAATATGTCGAAAAAAGCTGATAAAAACACATTTTGTCGCGTGATCGGTGAGCCAGCCCGGTTAATCGTGTTTACATGGGAGAAAAACAACCCGGGCAACAAAGATCTCGGTCTCACAAAGCAGTGACGGATCCAGGGGGGTTACGGGGGTTGCAACACCCCTGGCCTATTATATATGGTATATTATATTATATATAATATATAAATTGTGTTTAGTGTATAATATAGCGTATAAAAATCACTATTTCTGATCCTAATATTGTCCCCAAAATGCAGGAAATAGCATTTCAGGGTATCAGAAATCAAAAATGTTCCGGGGGGCATACCCCCGGACCCCCCTAGAGGTGTCAACCCCTTCTTTAAAAAAATCCTGGATCCGCCTCTGCAAAGCGAGATCCCGGCTAGGCTGGCTGGCTCGGCTCTCGTATAAACACCCTCTATAAGTATACTAGTTAGATTTGTACACTTTTGCAAAAATCCCTAAAAATCTTTGACAAAAAAACTCATATCTTTGGTGAAAATGAAACAAATCTGCAACCTCGTACCCAGGGCCATTTGTAGGGAACTGGGCCAAGATGACTATCTCAGGCTCTGATTGGTCAAGAGCTTATTGCATAAATTAGATGGTTTGATTTTGTATTTTTTTTTAAAAATTGTATTTTGACCTTGTCAGGTTGATCTTGTCCTATAATTAGGTGTAATTAGGTATAATTATTATGTAAAAGACTGAGTTCTAGTTAATAAAATGCGTAATATACTGCGCATTTTGAGCTAGCCTCCACCAGGACCATTTTGTTTTTATTCACCACCTTGGCCCAGTTCCCTACAAATGGCCCTGGGTACGAGGTTGAGAAATCTGCTGAAAACGTGTTCTGACGTGGAATTTGACGTCATACGCATGTTTGTCCTCTAATAGGTTATGAGAAACAACCAATAAAAATGCACATAGAAGCCACTTTATTGTGTAAAAATAGTTATTACACAATGGACCATTTGCACAATAACGTGAATGGCATTGGGTGACTACAACTACCAGAATGCTTTTCCAGTATTCTAGGGCTTCAGCCAAAAGGGATGACTCAAAAGTACCTGTCCAGTCCTTTCACGGCTTTTCAAAAATATGTTGTCATATTTGTTTTTGCTAAATTTGTCATCAAGCTTCAGCGAGTCTCAAAATTTTAGCAATCTGTTCGATACCCTAACAACAACATAAACCCTAACCAGACATATTTGACAACATACTTTTGAAAAGCCGTGAAAGGACTGGATGGGTCCCTTTGAGTCATCTCTTTTAGCGAAACCCTAGAATACTGGCAAAGCATTCTGGTAGTTGTAGTCACCCAACGCCATCTCACGTCATCATGCAAATGGCCTATTGAAAGTCAAGGTTATCACACAACACATACTAATCAGTTGTCGGATAACAGATTTAATGCTAATCTGTTAGAGCATGAAATAAATTGTGAGAGTCAAACGATATAATGGTTTATGGATCAAAACTGATGACTATCAGAGCGGCAAAATATTAACTAGAGAAAACAAAATAAAAACAACAACAAGAAAACAAGTACAACACTACCAGCACCACAACCACCACCACCACAAGCAACAACAAAAACACCAATAATGACAACAGCAATTACTCAGCAACACCACCAACAACCATGGCTGGATATCAATGACAACAACATCAACCACAAAAGCAACAACAATAACAACAACACAACAGCAATATCAAGAATGGCTAACATTAATAATTTAGAATAACAATCCAGATGTTACATAAGCTAATCTCGAATTACAAAAATAGGCAATTATAAATCAGTACTATCCACTAATTTAAAATTCAGAGATTATGACTTTTCAATTACCATGGCTTTAGAAAGGAGCATGGCCAGAACCAACACCACCCTGTATTTGCCAGTGTATTTAATCAAGACCATTATATTCAATATTTATATGTTAATAAGTATGATAAAAAGTGTTGTTTTAATAAATGGACCTTCACTTTTAGTCTTTTAATTCTTTGTATTTTGCAAGTGAATTTCAGTTTTACTTGTAGTTTTATTTTGACAACAATAAATTTGTTTAACTTGACATGCTTAATCAAACCACATTTAGTCTAGTTTTTTGAGTTCCACAAACATATTAATTAAAAAACATCTATACACTCACTGTTTAATATTTTGAAACTTACAGAACAATCATGTACAATTATTGCTTTATTTCTTACTTCATGATGGCTCATTCGTTTCATTCAGTCATGGTGCACAAAAATCAGTGCCTTATTTATAGATGTTCATTTTTCGTACATTCACATCTTCATATTAGCCTCCTTGAGCAGACGTTGCGAGGCGCTTCAATCTTCATATGGGACCATTTATAATTCTAACATTACTACATTAGTCATAGACAGTCTCACAGTCGGTCTGTTACTGAACCTGTAGAAAATGCTCACGTATTTGTATTTACATTCTAATAAAACTACAGTCATAAAAGTATACAATATATCTGTAATATGAAACTCGTACTATTTACATAAAACATGTTTCCTGATGTACATGTGCAAATACTTATTTCAGTCCTTACAACAATATTGAATGCTGTGTCCCAATCACACGTTGGGAATGATATCAGATATCTAATCATGTGTGCATGCAAATTAACAATTAAGTATATCGGACGATTATGTTTGTAAAATAAGCAAAAACACACAAAAGTTGCATGGCAAAACCACACAAAAGGTTTTCAGTGAGTGTGCCCGAATATGTATACAAAACAGTATAGTGTTGCGTATGAAGACAGTATGCGTAATCGGTTGCATATTAATAAATTATTATACAGATTAATCATCCGAAATCACGCAGTAAAACGCCCGAACTTTGGCAATTTGTTTCGTTGAAGATATTTTTATTCCTTGGCGCGCAATTAATCCCGCGCTACATCGTCAGTTTAATAAAATTTAGACCAGAATAACAGGTCCTTATAAACTACCAGTTGCTTTTAAACACAAATATTCAAATCAACGAACCTTGTCCGCCTTGAACAGCTAAATCAGAGGCCAACCAAACAATGGATAGAAAAGTAACCAAGAGTTCAGTAGTAGATCTCATTGCGGTATTGTAGCCATCATGAATATCTCCGGCTATAATATTAAAACATTTGGCGCTGGGACAAGTTCGTTCTAGAGTCCTCCAGAGCACACCAGAGGAAAGAGCGGATCATGTGGCTCTGTGAAAAGTGATATAGCTGGATCATGTTACGTTTAATATATAAAATGTGACAAGTGAACTGACTGTATATAAGAGCTTGATCTGAAAAGCATAACTTACGTTAGGTTATACGTATACAGCTGATTAAACAAATTAGCGCAATGTTTTGTTTTCATTTTTATTCTTTTAACCGACAGTAACAAAGTAATCACAAACCTTGGGTGCCAAAAGTTTCTTATTAGTAAATGATTTATTTTCGCCCATCATGCATGTATGCATTTTAACTAATTACATGTGAATTATTTATTTGTTGGGCTAGAGGCCTACTAGAAACCTAAAAGGCTTTTTAAATAAGACCCCTATAGTGGAAGATATATTCATTAATCTATTTACATATAATCAGTTCAAAAAATTTACAAGTTTAATTAAAGAGAATTATATAAAAATATAAGAATAAAGAAAGAAGAAAATTATTATATTTACAGAGAGTAATAAGTGCAGTATAATGAAAGTATTATTAAAGTATATAAGTAGTTCAGTATATATAAAAAAGGTATAAAAAGACAAGCTAGTTAACGAAATTAAAAGTTACTAATATTAATATTATCTGGAGATTAAAATGCAGGATCCAATGAAAGCAATATAATGAGAAATAACATAGTGACGTGCTTACAGTGGATGGTCGGGCGGGAGCCAAAGATGATTAAAATCACGACAGAGTTTATATTCGTCCAAGTCTATATAATCCACCATTCGTGTCATCCCTGACTTCACGGAAATGAAACATCATAGGCTAGTACTCCCATGACCCATCCAGCTCGTTCTCATAAGGCTGACTGAGGTGAGTCTGAGAACAAAGATTAAGCATTAGGCTACGTCGACACATATCCAGATTTTTTTGAAAACGCAATTTTTTTTATCCGTTTTCAAAACTGATCCGCGTCCACACGTGAACAGGAAAACGGCGTTTTCAAAAAGTTCCACTTTGGAGATTGTCTTCGAAAAGTTCCGTTTTTGATAAGCGCTTTATCGTTTACGAGTGGACGGAAGGCCAATCCGTAACAAAAAAGTTGCGTTTTCAAAAAAATCCGGGTACGTGTGGATATGGGCGTCCGAAGCGGACAAAATTATGAACACATCAACTTTAATCGAACACACACAATAAACATTCGAACACTCACAACAAATATTTCAACACTCACTATAAAAAATTGAACACTCACATTAAATATTCCAACACCGCACACACAATTCGAAGTTTCGTGTATATAATGTCAAGAGTCAACACAGACAAAACCAATTTCATCTGACATTCCCCAAATTCCGCAGTGCTCACACAAAACATCAATCTCGTTAGTCGTTCCCAGAGCCCACGTTCCCCACCCGGGAAACGAGAGACTTGAGATAATCCGTTTCACATCGATATTTCATTGGCTGATGAACACAGTGAACTCTATATAATTCTTCTTCCGGATAACAAGAATCCTGTGATGGCGTGAACGGATTATCCCAGAGTCTCTCGTTTCCTGGGTGGGGAACGTGGGCTCTGGGAACGAGATTGACAAACATTCGAAGTGTCACCATTCTCGTCCCCAGAGCCTCTCCAAGTGTCACACAAAACAGTCGAACTTAGTCCGCAAGGGGTCATCCATAATTAGCATGTTAATTTATGTTGCCAGTTAATTTTTTACGGGGGGGATACTACACTGCATAATTACTGCTTGTTTACGTTTGATGGCGAACAGGGCCAGGCTGTTGGTGGTTTGCAATCAATCCCTTGAGATTTAAAAGACAAAATACGGCGGCCATGTTGGAGGAAAACATACTCCAAATACAATATTCTTTTGTTAAAGTTCCTCCAACATGGCCGCCATGACGTCAAGTGCAAACAAGAATGGCTACCTAACTTCGATAATTTTTTTCAATCTTTGGAAGGGAACTGCTTTCTCGACGTGTTTACCATAGTTTACGAGAGGATTAAACGGCACAGTTTGACGAGGACAGTTTGGTAGATCACTTCTAATCTGACTGTTTGAAACTGCAGTCGAAGACGGAAGGCTGAGAAGCGTTAGCATTATTCTGGGCAAACGAAATCTCTGATTTATTTCGCTGTATACAGAAGAAAATTGTTGTAGGGGCTGCTCTTGTTCAGATTGTCCAGCTTGAAACATTTCCTCGACTATCCCAGGAACTAAAGACTGAATATATGCTCTTCCGAGCAAGAAAGGCTTGGCGATCTTGGTTGCCAAATTATAAGATTTTTAATAGGCGGGAAAACTCTGATATCAGTGACATATCAACAAACGTAAACAAGCAGTAATGCAGTGTAGTATCCCCCCGTAAAAAAATTAACTGGCAATTAACATGCTAATTATGGATGACCCCCTGCGGACTAAGTTCGAATGTTTTGTGTGACACTTCGAATGTTTTGTTAGCCTGCGAACCCAGACGTATTTTTCTGCCCTCGTTTTTCGCGGGAGGCAACGAGGGCAGAAAAATACATCTGGGTTCGCAGGCTAATGTTTTGTGTGAGCACTGCGGAATTTGTGGAATGTCAGATGAAATTGGTTTTAATTGTTTGTGTTGACATTACATACACGAAACTTCGAATTGTGTGTGCGGTGTTGAAATATTTATTGTGAGTGTTCGAATGTTCTCAGTGTGTGTTCGATTAAAGTTGATGTGTTCATAATTGTGTCCGCTTCAGAAGTTGGTTTGTCCAATATTTGAACAAGCAGAATTATATTTATATACGGCTGACACAATTATATAGTTCATCAGATTTTGTTTTGTTTTGTTTTCTTTCTGGATTGGTAATGTCGGACGAATAGCACTTAGTTCTGTGGTTTTAATAGTCATGGGACGCCTAAGGTATCTGGTTCGACTGTATTTCGTGCATGAGTTAGAAAAAAGTGAAATCATATCAATATTTGCTTTTAAGGTGGCTCCATACAGTTTCTTGAAAAATGGAAAATACAAGTTTGAGATTCCAAAACACGTGATTAAACAATTTGGAAAAAGACTAAAACTAAATGTTATGCATAGTTAAACAGTCTGACAATCAAAAACTGTTACCAAATAAATAGCAACAGTTGTTGCTATGGCAACAATGACGTTTCAAAATGGCTGCCAGTTACCCTTCAAACTAGTTTAATTCGAAAAAAACTTTGGTGACCCCCAATTTTTTTTTCTTTAAAACTTTTCTTGAAGTATGAGTAATCAATAGGCTGATTTAAAAAAAATTCTGTAGAACGAAATTTTTTAAAAATTAACAAACATGATTTTTCTGGAAAAAAAAATTAGTCGTTCTACAAAATTTTTTAAAAATCGGCCTACTGATTACTCATACATCAAGAAAAGTTTTAATGAAAAAAAACAATTTTTCGAATTAAATTAGTTTTAAGGGTAATTGGCAGCCATTTTGAAACGTCATTGTTGCCATAGCAACTATTTGATAGTTTACAATAAAATTGTCTTTGCCGGTCTGAACTCAACTGATATAAAGGTCAATCGCATCAATAAACGTTTTTTGATTGACTCAATTATTTGCCTTGTCTTTCATTTGCCAAAAAAACCCACAAAAATGCTAAAAAATAATATTTGTGAACTCATTCAAAAAAAAATAGGCACGCTTGTGTGTCAGACTGCTCGTACTGACTCGGGATGTGATCGAAAAAACCTTCTGAAATTTGATTGGTCCCGAAGAATATTCTATTGTTACTAACATAGGAAAACCTTGCATGACGACATAGTACCTACTTGCGTGAGCAGTATAGATACAACAAAAGGTCCGCTATATGCGTACATGTATCTGCGCCAAACCATGCACCACTGTGAGAATCTTGTTAAGATCTTGTAAGATCTTGTGTGATCTTGGAAAATCTTGTAAGATCTTAAGAAAAATCTTATAAGATTTTTACACGTAGATCTTATAAGATTTTAGCGAGAGCTTATAAGATAATTAATTAAAGAGAAAGCCACACGTTCTCTGACCAAAATAATTTTTTATCATGACTCACAAAAACTGTGGTAGATCACACTCACAAGTTTACTATAAGTCACGTTAAAAATACTTACCAGTTTTATGAGCAATATCCCCTGTCTCCAAAATGTTTTAGTGCAAAGCTTTGTCGGAAATATAGAATTTAACGGCTAACTGCATGACGATATATCCCAGTACGACCGTTGAGCCGGACACCGCGGGTCTAAAGTATACTCCTGAATCGTCTGTAGGTTTGTGCCATTTTGGAAACTTATACCGTTAGATAGAGCGCTAATTCTGTACAACAAATGTGAATTAGAAAAATCGTAGAATAGCAACGGAGCCAAAAATCTGTTTGAACTGAGATGAGCGCCAAATATCAAATGGCAATTATCGGTCAAACGCAATCATATTTAAAGTATCCCTGAATCGTCTGTAGGTTTGTGCCATTCACGAAACTTCTACAGTTAGATAGAGCGTTAAATACTCAACAACATATGTGAATTAGAAAAAATCGTATAGAATAGCAACGGAGAAAAGGCTATTTGAACTGACATGAGCGCAAATATCAATTGCATTATTATGCTATACGACTTGGCGTACGGGCAAACGCAACAATTTTAAAGTAGCCATGTCCACAAGTTGCTCGGCAACTTTTGTAGCTGCAAGCAACTATTTAGAAATTTGACATTTATTCAGCAATTTTGACAATTTTAAGGAACAACTATCTGTGTAGGTAAATTAAAATTTTACATTTTCCTTGTTCTCGCTTAGTTTATGCTTAATAATAAATAATTTCAGCTTTAAAATGAGTTCTTCACTCAACATGGTTTATATGCATAGTTATTAAAGTTTATGGTAAACTTTATTTTGTCATCTTTTACGTTCCGTATTTAATGCACCGTAATATGAGCTAAGATCCTGACAGGGGAATTAACACCGGAGTTATCGTCTTATACTCTTATCATATTTAGTCTTCAGATTCATGAATAGTTGTTCCGTTTCAAAATATCAGGGGGCAGCTTTGGAAGAAACATTAGAAGCACGAATCATACTAAAGTACAATGAGAGTCAGAGGACGAAAGCTGAGTGAATGTTGTAATTGTTTGATGAACAGTTTATGACATACAAATCTTTAATTAGATTCAAAAGCAGTGGCGTAGCCAGGGTCTTGTGTTGGGGGGGGGGGGGGGACGAGAACCTTGGTCTCCTATGGGGGGTCCGGGGGCATTTTCTCCGGGGGGGGGAAATTTTGAATTTCTAGGGTCTCTAAAACACTATTTCCTGCATTTTGAGGCAAGTATTTAAAAGTAATATGAAAGCCTTAAATTACATAATTTTGTTAAAATCAAACCAGAACATAGAATGATACGCATCTGAATATCTTTAGATTTATTTATAAGTCGTAAATGTAAAAACAGGTTGGAGTCATTTTGTATAGACCCTTAGTATTGTAATTTATAGCATATGCATGCCTGCAATATATATATAACACATCACTGATCTACTCACTTGGACTTAAAACAACTGTACCCCCCCTACAAGTTTCTCCACGGATTTAAACCTTTCATGAGAACGGTCAGTGGAGACCATTGGGGGGCGACCGCCCCACCCCCCCCCCCCCCCCCACCCCCTCGCCTCCCCTTGGTTACGCCACTGTTCAAAAGTTTAAAGTTTGTGTTTGGTTTTGCAGTAAATTGTTTGTAATAAATCTAGATTTTTGTTTCTTTTGGATATGATATACCGTGTGTAGTTATATATCATTAACCTTGTTTTAAAAGCACTCATTGTTTTATGGCTTTTATCAAGACAATTGTTCCCACATTTTCAAAAAAAATGTTGTAGACACCAACATGACACAAGGCATTTATCGTCATATCTCCTAATTGACAGAGCAAATGAACTAGCAACATTGAGCAACTTTCTTAAAAAAGGCCATTTTTTTGAAAAAATGAGCAATTTTTAAGCAAAATTTAATAATTTTTTAAGCAACTAGTTACTTTTTGCAAAATTTCGAGCAACTTGTGGACAGGCCTATTTTAAAGTATCCCTGAATCGTCTGTAGGTTTGTGCCATGCACAAAACTCGTACAGTTAGATAGAACGTTAAATTATGTACAAGATATGTGAATTTGAAAAAATCGTATAGAATAGAACCCTGAAAATCGTAGTATTTTAATCCAAAACTTTGTCGCTTCGGAGGACTTCGTGATATGGCGGACGAAATATTGTAAACATGATCGGATTAAAAATACTTGTTTCCATCGTTCAAACTGACAGCTCGTAAGTGACACCAAAAAATTCTGAGCTTTGATTGGCCCTGATGTAATCGTCGCGCATTGGTTATAGTTACACAACAGCACACACTACAGGTGAGTGGTTACACAAAAAAGTTAACACACACACCCACAAACACACAACACAATAGCAATATATCTGCTGCGCAGATACAAACAACCAACGCCTTCTTGCTCCCATATTACAAATTTTCATGATGAAGGTATAGCCTCATTATGTGGCAGTGCAGTATATTATAAGTTATAACTTCTAACCCGTTACGGCGCAACGCATCAACTCTACATTTGATTGTAATTTATAACTTGAATATAAATTTTAAAATGTTGTTTTCTCTTGTGGACTATAGATTTAATACACGCAAACAATCGGGAAAAATTGTTATTGTTTTATTTATGAATTGTAATGGAAGAATTTGTCAGATTCAAAGACAGAAAAAACCGTCGCTCGTGTGAAATTGTACTGAGTCAGTCTTATACCGAAGTGATGTAGTCTGCGCCAAAACGGAATACGATCTCTCCCAGCTGGCGAGGATCAGTCTAATTTCGCAATAAGAAATTAGCAATTTAGTTTTATTAAAGTCATTCAGTCGTTCAATTCGGTGAATTTGTTAATTTAAAACTTTGCAGATCAAGAAATTATTATGATGAGTATAAAACAATATACCTCAGATTTAAAAAGAGAAAAATTCACATAACAAAAATTTCTTAAAGGGTATTGGCAATAAAAATTAAGTTTGTCTCATTTGAAAGAACTCGTCAAATGGTATAAGAAGACCTTTTACAATTTTTCCGTATCTGTTTTGGTTTTGGAAATATTTCGACCAAACTCAGCGTGCTGTCCGCCATCTTGTTGTAATATTGGGTCTAATTAACTAAATTGGTGACGTCACAACCAGGGTAAACCTGATGAAACTACTCCGTGGGTGACCAAATTTCCACGGAAGACTTTTTAAATGTTGTGGGTCAATTTAAAATGGAAATAGCGCAACAAAATCGAGTTTCTAGCTCATAATGTCATAAGATTGGGAAGATAAAAATTTCACTTTACCCTGGTTATGATGATGTCACATGCATATCGAAAATAATTCCAAAATGGCGGACAGCAGGCTGTCTTTGGTCCAAATATTTCCAAAACCACAACAGATACGGAAAAATTGTAAAACGTCTTCTTATACCATTTGACGAGTTCTTTCAAATGAGACAAACGTAATTTATATTGCCAATACCGTTTAAATCAAATTTTTAGAAGAAAGTGTGTATTGATAATGTCCTGCATATTTTGCTATATAGTCAATAGTGCAATTTTTAAATAGATTTCCCTAAAAAGCCCCTAAAGCCCCACAATATATATGATCATGAATTAACTACATTAAGTAAAGGGTGCATGTTGATGGCAGAGCGGTTAGCACGTGCTTTTCACCTCTGCGATCCGCCTGTTCGCAGTTTTTCAATAGCGCTCCGTTGTGATGACGTCACTATTTATGTTTGTCCGCTTTTACCCATAATTCGTGCGGTCCGAACAATAGATAATGGCTCATATTAGGCGTTTTTGAGACACGGACGGTGACTGGAAGAACAGGAATACAATACAGAACTACTGAACCGCGCATTCTTTGAAAATACTTTTTTTACCCAAAACAAAGGCTATGAATAATCACATATCTAAACTGTTAGCTTATAAGCTTAAATTTCATCTTTATTCCTTTATTTTATTTTATATTGTAATGTAATGAAATTATCCCCCTTAAAATACAAGTTTCAGTCTCCTTTAAAAGTATGTCTCATTGTAGTAAAACAACGATGACAGGCCTCAACGTTCTAGAAGTTCCCGTCGTCTCAAGAACGTGAAAATGCTCTCAATGACGTCTTGTGTAGAACGACGACGGCGTTCACTTTGCTCTTGGAATTTTAAATTGCTTATTATCATTGTTTTGAATGAAAAATGCTATTGAATTACAACGCCGTCCGTGGCTGTAAAACGTCTGTTGCTTAAGCTCTCTAATGCTGGTCTTTGTAAAGCTACAAAGGTTGACTTTAACTATAGATCTCTAGGGAGAACACTTATGTCTTTAGATCTAACTGATAAAGGGAGTATCCAATAAAAATAACGTTAGTTTAGTTTTGTTTATATTAATAAGTCTGAAAAAAAAGTGAAGAAAGCTTAACAACCTCTAGTTTTAAATAGCCTACCCAGCACTCTACTTTTTTACTATTTTTATACAACAGTGACATTAATTGCGGTATAATAAGGCCTCTGCATGGATACTTTGTAGAAAGAATCTTTTGTGTCTTCCACACCCCACTGTACAGGAAAGGTTATTCAGCACTCACTTGATGTTGTGACGTATCACGAAGAGTATCATAGGCGTAGAGTTTTGTTTTTGTCCAGGGGGGCTGAAGTGCTGAACAGGACCTTTTTACGAATTTTCCAGTGGGGGGCGTTTACAAAAAGGGACTCTTCTAGGGGGGACCGGGGGCATGCCCCCCGGAAACTTTGGAAATTTAGAGTCTTGGAAATGCCATTTCCTGCAATCTGAGTGGTGATTTTTAAGAACACTGAAGGTCATGAAATGTCATAAAAACTAGTTAAAATACAACACATTTCAACAATTTTTCGATGTTGTGTTTACTGGGTTGACTTATCGCTGTTTTGGGGGTGCTTTTGGCTGACAGGAATGAGTCTGTAACAGTTACTTTAGCCTAACGAGTAACCTATAATTTGTGAATGGTGATTGATGAGTCAGTTGCTGCAAAATTTCTGGGGGGGAGCCACCCATTAAGATTTCTCGGGGGACTGAAGCCCCTCAGCCCCCCCCCCCCCCCCCCATACTCTACGCCTATGAAGAGTATTGGAACGGTTAGGAAGAATTAGATACAAGATTGGGCTAAGAATTACAATTAGTATCAGTAAAAATACTGAACAACTTTTTTGCAAAACAACTTTATCTTTATACGTCTATCCCTACTTCAAATTTAATTTATATATATATATATATATATATATATATATATATAATACAAAACAAAACAAAACGGTAACTCATTTAATTAATGATTCAACGTTTTTCGACTAACTGATTGTAGTCATCATCATTGACTTTAGTCGAAACACTCTATCTTTAATAAAATGTTTACCATCTTCGGAGTTACCATTGTTTTGTATTTTATCAAAATATTCAGAGGTTCCCATAATTATATATATATATATACTATAACACTCCCGTTGCTCTCAAGTTTGTATCCGTTCTTCAAAAACTCATTAATAATTCATGAAAATCCAAAAGAAATTAATGTTTAATCAGTGTCTTTATATGTGATAAAGATACCTCCTGATTTACATAAAATTTAGCTTTGATTTTCTCGGCTTAGACAAGGTTATTTTCAAACTTACTACGCCAATGAACTTACCGCAAGTGGTTCGTTTTTGAAGCCGTTCAATAAACTCGCAGTTCGTGTTTTATCAGATATAAAAACACTTGGCTTCGCCTCGTGTCTTTATCATCTGATAAAACACTCTTGCTCGTTTATTAAACACTACATCAACTAACGAGAGGACCACCGCACCTCCACTTTAAAATACTAGGACGAGATGAAGGTTAAAAAGAAACACAAACGTTGCAATTTAAAGAAGTCACGGTTAACTGACTATTATATTTTTAAATACTAAAATATTCGAAGCTAGCTATAGTTTAATGACTTCCAAAACTTCCCAGTACTGCTAAAACTGAATTGTATGATTTGTATCCTCTGTGCTAAAGTCAACTAAAGGTACAAAAGAATATTATATTAGATGCTATTGTATACGTACCAACCAACATGGCCGCTGTGTCTTTGTCCTCTAAATCTCAGGGGATTGATTGCAACCCACCAATAAAAACATTTATTTGCATGACGTCGTCGTTGAGGTCAGTTACCGCAGGTGCGGCGGAAAAATGGGTTACTGATTCAGTGAGTGCAAAAGAAACAATTGCGCAGAGGCCGGGGTGCTCTGCTATTGAATTTGTCCAGAGACGCATATACTATAGTAAACAAACCTGAGTTTCTTGCCTAAGCTATGCCCAAAGACTTCCCCCCGTTCATCACCTGTGAAGACTTATATGCTTGCTCTCGTGTACTGCTTTGACTTATACCAAAGCTGAGTGAATTACAATGATGATCATATGGTGTGAACGTCTTGTTTTAATAATTAAAAGAAAAATCTTTAAGTTGTATACGTAATTGCCACGTCCACGTGTTGTATGATGGTTCCCGCGTTGCTTATCGATTCATTGCTCCGCAGAGGCTTCTCATAGTTCTTCGTTTCGCTTTAATTTATTGGGCTAACAAGGGAATATTTTGGAAAGCTGTTCACTTCAGACCGAGGTAGTCAAGGAAAGGGATAACCGGATAAGGCCCAGGTCAACTGTCGAAGTACAAGTAGACCGCACATGAGGCGGCTAGCTATGGCTAGGAGCTCCAGGTCCGTTAGACAAATTATCATCATATACACGCATATAGCCGCTTTACCTTCATTCTTTTGAATTCTATTGAAGACAGACAAAAACTCAGAACAATGAGGAAAACTGAGTAGATCAAATTCAGAAGAATGAAGTCGTGGCTATATGCGTGTATGGTATTTATGCAATAGACCATTTGGTATTTGCACGATGACGTGAGATGGCGTTGGGTGACTACAACCACCAGAATGCTTTGTTAGTATTCGAGGGTTTCGGCTAAAAGGGATGACTCAAGAGGACCCGTCCAGTCCTTTCGCGGCTTTTTCAAAATATGACGTGAAATTTGTTGTTTCCAAATTTGTCGTCAACTTCCAGCGAATCTCAAGATTTTAGCAATCTTTTCGATACCCTAACCACAACATAAACCCTAACAGATTAACCTGAAATATGGTTTACCGCCTAGCTTTTTGGAAAAACATTTGACAACATATTTTGGAAGCCACGAAAGGATTGACGGCTCCATTTGAGTGATCCCTTTTAGCCGAAACTCTAGAATACTGGCAAAGCATTCTGGTAGTTGTAGTCACCCAACGCCATCTCACGTCATCGTGTAAATGGTCTATCGGTCTATACGTTTGGCTGCAGTCGATGACCAAAAGATATGTCTCTCCAGTTTTATATACCTACTTAAATTAACTTAAACCATATGCAGCTAGTAAAAATACCAATGATCAGGACTAATACCGCCATGCACCCAGTCATTAATCCCGGAAAAACAGTGCGAAACTTTGCAATCACTATAGATCTGATTCATAAATGGCCACTGATTTATCACAGTAATTCACAGGGAGCCCATCTTGGCAATTCGTCATGCCAAAAAGCGCGTGGGCCCTGTGGCGGACTCGAAAGACGCGCGGGGGACTGTGGCACACTCGGTCGTGGTGTGTAAAGGAAAATAATGAAGGGATGAAACACGAATCCTTCCTTGTTTTGAACATCGTTTTAAGCGCCTAAAGGGTATTCAAATGGTAAGATAATTGAGCGAAGTAGTTGTGATAATGATTCATTTATCAAATATAAATCAAAATGATGCAAAATCTCAACTTTTAGCCGTGATTTTGCAGCTAAATTACATATCGTATTTTCGGGAGATGTGTTCCGCAAGTAGCTAGGCCACTACATCGTCGTTGACACTTCGGATAGCTACGAAATCCTACGATAAGCTTTTCGGATAAAGCGGGAAGTCTCAGGATTATTGATTTATTGCACATTCGCCTGACTCTGAGTTTCAGTCGGTTTCAGTATTCGAACGGTGGCTCCCGACGATACGAGATGTCCTGGCTACTTGCGGAACACATTCCACGATGAACGTTTGGTGTTTCATCCCTTATATTTTTTCCACTCCCTCCCCCCCTTTCCCCCCGTGTTTTCCTCTTTTCTGCCTTTTTCCCCGCTTCCGGTAACCGTTTTCCGTTTTTTTAAATCCCCTGCCACAGTCCCCCGCGCGTCTTTCGAGTCCGCCACAGGTGCCCACGCGCTTTTAGGCATGACGAATTACCAAGATGGGCTCCCTGTGAGTAATTCTGGTAATTCTCGTTGTTGTATAAAAACGTTTTTAAATTATAAACAAGAACAAAAGGCTAATATTAATGCTCACGCTGACAAATAAATTACATTGGCGCGGCCATTATGAATAGAGTGTATGACGGTGCAAAAAATCATATATACGAAAGAGGTCATGGTCAACCTGTAACCTGCACGGGCACATGCATGGTCATAGATATATTTCTACTAAGTTACCCAGCCGCAACCACAACATAGCCCATTAGCCCTACTCCAGTCCCAAAAATACACTTTCAGTCAACCCTTCTGATCATACGTTAATGCAAGTCTACAATCGCTAGGATCGCTCAAAAATAACTCAGTTGGCAATCGTCAGGCCCGGATTTACCGATAGGCTTACCAGGCTATAGCATGTAGGCCCACAATTTGGACGGCCCACGTTTTGGGACGAAAAAAAAATAAATTAGACACTATTTCAAAATTTCCCCAAACTTTATTTTCCCCGAATTTTATTTTAGCCCATAAACTATAATTAATTGTTCTACTTGTATAATTAATAATAATAATGTATTATTAATAATGTATAATTAATTATTCTACTTTATAGAAATATTTCTTAAAAATGACGAGAAACTCTGTTAAAAAATGGGATTTCAGACCTTTATATTTTGCTCAAAAGTGTCCTCAAAATGCGGGAAATGCTGTTTCAGAGACCCAAAATTCAAAACAATTCCGGGGGAGCATGCCCCTGGACCCCCTAGAAATGTGTCGTCACACTTAGCCTGTAGGCCCAAAATTGGTAAATCCGGGCCTGGCAATAGTTGCGGTCATATATGTATATATATATACATATGTTCTAACAATCACCAAAGCTATGATAAACTTCGAATATACGACAAATAATAGAACCAAATTTAAAGTGAAGGACGGACAATTAACAGGTATGACGTCAATTTATCTGAATCAACAGCAACAACATGGAAATGGAATGCCTATTTTTATGGGTAGTCCATGGCAAATTGGTCATGGACAAAGTCCCTCGCTCGCCTTTTCCCACGACCGTTTCATCCAGAACTTGGTTTCAAAGTAATTTTTGTTTCAAAGTAAAATTTGTAAAAGTAATATACTTTTAGAAATAAATGTAAAATAATTTTCTATTGTGAAGCCAAAACTGTGGACTGACAAAAGTGTGAAAAGCTCCAAACTTTTTTCTCTTTGAAATATCTGTCCAGTCTCCAAACAATGTTTCCGACTCAGGTATACATTTAATATTATTTTGACGAGAGCAAGCGGAATGAAAAGTTGGGATTGTGGTAGCAAAAGAAAAATACAGTCGAACCTCTATTAAGCGGCCACCCTCTATTAAACGGCCACTTGTCAAAACCCCTAAAATATTCCCTGTAATTTACTATAGATTACCCCTCTATTAAACGGCCACCTCAGTAAGCGGCCACGGCCACCTATGAGCGGTCCCAATTCATATTTCGTATTGTTTTTACCTGTATTAAACGGCCAGCTTAATTTATATCTTAGGCACAATTTTTACCGCAAGAGAACCGAAACTAAAACTTGAGCTAAATAAGAGACCATAGAACACTTAGTTGCTGTCAGTAAGTACATGTATTTCATTCAACACATGTCACTTGAAACCTCATGCCTCAAGTTTACATGTAATCAAATTCAAAAACATTGTCGGTAATAAAAATATCTGCATGTCCGGTGCAGAGAAACACTACTCTTTACTTTGCGTCAAATTCCTCCTTGTGCAGGGATTTGGCGTGCTGAAACTCTGTGGAATTTCGCACAGTATCATGGATATGAGGAGCTACAATCCTGGACAAAACTGTTGGGCCACTTTGCCGATTTTGACGATTTTCGGATAGTGTCCCAAGCACTTTTGTCCAGGATTGTAGCTCTATCAATTTCAAAGACAAATTACTTGCTTTGCGCTTTGAAACTCAGTGCACCGCAGCGACAGATGCACATTGATAAATACTATTTTAAGCCAACATAACTTGCTAGGCGTCAGTATACATATACATCGAACGTGTGGCATTTTTGTTATTCGTTTCGTTGCTCCTTTATTTTATTATTTTTTTCGGTTTTTTAAAACTGTTTTGTTAACTACTTGTTGGTTTTTTCAAAGTCTACTTGTTACTGTTATCAGTGTTTTAGAATTGAATAAAGGGCATTTGACCACACCCAATGCCCATTGTTGGCGTCACTCTATTAAGCGGCCACAAAGCCATTCCCCGAAGGTGGCCGCTTAATAGAGGTTCGACTGTATCTAAGTTTCCAAATTCGTCTCTATTGATGATATTGTCCTCGTTTTCTTCGTAAGTTTGTAGCCCACAGTCATTGCCGCTGACCATGTTTGTTTCAAAATAGCAGATCCCTGAGATCACTATCATCTCTATGGGTTTAATACAGGGTTACAATTACTTCACGAGCAAAGGATAATGCTAAGTAAATTCTACGAGCGATGTTAAATCTTTTATCACACGAGTAACCATGGTCGTGACATGCATTAATCAACCATCCGTTATCTCACGACTCACCCACAATGAAATAGATTATCTTTTTAATAAATTTACTGCAAAAAAAGCTTTAAGAGCTAGAAATCAATACGATAGGTGATGTAACGAGTAATTATCACACTCTTACGAATATTTATCACACTCAGTTAGTGGTTATCATACATACCTATGTGTACTACCCAGTTGACTAATTCTATTTTTGGTATACAATGAATTGTGGGCGTGTCATAAGATAACATACTATATTTAACAAATAGATTCCATTTTGCCGTTGTCTGTTCAGTTATAGATGCACAGATGACGTCACAACGTGGTAAGAACAAAAAAGTGGCCCACGAGACGCAGTCGAGTGGGTCACTGATGTTCTTACCACGTTGTGACGTCCTCTGTGCATCTATAACTGAACAGACAACAAAAAAATGGAATCTATTTGTTTTATACAATAAAAATTTAAAAGGTCTTTGTCGAAACTCGTGCCGGATTTTGGGGCATGTCATCAGTCTGATCATAGACAATCCAGAAGACAGGGACTAGAAACGCCACTGATTTCGCGCGACTCCTTTCGTGACATCCGTGATATGATTTTCAGCACGTAAGAATTATCGGTTGTCAAGGCAACCGGCTTTAAACCAGAACAAAAACGATAGTAAACATACGCGGTTTATGCAAATTTATTTGAAGAAGATACGTGCTATAGAGATTTTTGAAGTTTACCTGTCAACAGAGATATATTTTCAAGGTATGTACGTTTTTTAATGTTTATTCTTACAGTAAATAGCGATTATAATTCTCGTCTTGTTTTGCTCTTTGTGTCAAAATGGCGCACGTAACAATCACGCTAGTTAGATAGAGCTCTTTGGAACCCTGTAACTTTAAACTCAGATTCTCAGTAGCCCTCTCCTTTGGATATTTTGAATCTCTGATGGGATATTTACGAAATTAAAGCAGTTTCAAATTGTCAATCTAGTGTAAAAAGTGCTTTACTTTCGTCATTACGTACACGAGTACAAAAAAGTCGCCATTGTTGTTGTCGAAGTATGCTCTCAAAAGGAACCCTGTAACTAAAATTTGAAAGAATTTCAGGACTTTGTATTTTTATATTTAGAATAAGAAAAGAATTATCAACGAAACTGCCGCTTCTTTATTATCTGTATAGTTTTCTATTAACCAGAAACTCCCATTGATTGTGCGTGTAGTGTTCACGACTACAACAAAGTCGCCATTTTTGTTGTCGAAGGATGCTCTCAATAGGAACCCTGTAACTAAAATTTGAAAGAATTTCAGGACTTTGTATTTTTATATTTAGAATAAGAAAATAATTATCAACGGAACTGTTGCCTCTTTAATATCTGTATAGTTTTATCGTATTTTTATCTTTATTTATATCGTATTTTTTTTACGTCCTGGTTGAGGTTCAGTTGCCCGAATTTGAAGTTCTTTGGGTGAAAATAAGACCTAATAGACTTCCACGTGGTATACCATGCATAATTACTGCTACTATTTATCATCCCCCGACTTCCAACGACAAATTACTCCTAGATTACTTGATTGCCTCGCTAGCAAAATTGGAGAGTCAATATCCTGGTTGTGGCATTATTCTCGGTGGTGATTTCAATCATCTAAACATTAACCGTATTTTATATCAGTTTAAAATGAAGCAGCTTATCAAGACCAATACCAGAGGCAATAATATACTGGACCTAATCATAACTAACATTCCCCAATATTATCAAAAGGACAATCTACAATCTTTTTCCCCTTTTGGATTGTCGGATCACAATGTCTTGTTGTTAACCCCGAAGGATAGACCTACTTCTGCCAACCGTAGAAAAATGATTTTAAAGAGAAATTTAAGTGTAGCTCGGAAAAATGAACTTGGTCGATATTTGAGCTCAATAAACTGGGACATAATTGATTCAGGCAAAACTTGTGAAGAAAAACTCTCCTTTCTGGAGGACATTATCAAAATCGGATTGGATTTTATTATGCCAATTGATAAAGTGAAGTTTCACCCTAAGAATGCCCCCTGGGTCACACCTAATTTTGTTTACTTAATCAAATGTCGACAAAAGGCTTTTCGAGACCAGGACAGTGCCTCTTTCCGACGTTATCGCAATCTCGTGAACCAAGAGAGGAAAAAATTACGGAGTAACTATTTTTCCAGTAAAGTTGAGAATCTTAAGAATGCAAAGCCATCTGCCTGGTGGAAGGAATTGAAAAAACTGTCTGGTATGCAAACCCCTACGCAATCTGAGAATTTGATCTCTCAATTACATATTGACAACATCGATAAAGAGAATTTATTGGATATTGCGAACAGAATCAATTCAGCGTTTGTGGAACCTATGCAAGAATATCAACCTCTCCAAGACAACCCATTCACCGACACAATAATTGGCCCTGACTATGAATTCACAAATATTACAGAAATCTCAGCATATAACATCCTCAAAAAACTTAATGTCCGGAAAGCTAGTGGCCCCGATGGAATTTCCAATTGGATCCTAAAAGATTATGCTGAAATCCTTGCGAAACCTGTTTGCTCTGTCTTAAGTAGCTCATATAAGGAGCAGAGGTTACCATCATTGTGGAAATATGCAGATGTCACTCCACTTCCGAAACAAAAGCCAATTACGGATATAAACAAACACTTGCGACCAATTTCTTTAACATCTTGCATTTCCAAAGTTGGTGAAGAATTTGTCGTTTCCAACTACATAGCACCTGCAATCCTGAAAATCATTGATCCCAACCAATATGGTGCTATTCCAAAATCATCAACCACCCAAGCTTTAATCTCAATGATTCATCGATGGTCCAAAGCTACGGACAGTTCTGGCGCTACAGTAAGAGTCATATTATATGACTATAGAAAGGCTTTTGATCTTATCGATCATAACATTTTAATCAAGAAAATTAATGATCTACCAATCCCCCGTAAAGTTGCTTGCTGGGTCGTAGATTTCCTAATGAATAGATACCAAAGGGTCAAATTGTCTAACGTTTATTCAGACTGGGAACGAGTACCATCTGGAGTGCCTCAAGGCACAAAACTAGGCCCTTGGATATTTTTATTAATGATAAACGACCTCCGGTTAGATGGCATTGATACATGGAAATACGTCGACGACACCTCTACATCTGAGATTATTCATAAAGGCACAGATAGTAATATCCAACTTAGTTCCTCTGAACTCCAGGAGTGGTCTTTACAAAATAGATTCCAAATAAATTCAAGCAAGTGTAAAGAATTAAGAATTGACTTCAAACGGCAGAAGCAACAATTTATTCCTGTTATGGTAAACGATCAACCAGTTGAAGTGGTCAAACATGCTAAACTACTGGGTCTTACTATTTCTAGCTCTTTGAAATGGAATATGCACATTGAGGATACCATAAAGAAAGCCAACAAACGTTTGTATTGCTTGGTACAACTGAAACGAGCAAAAGTCCCAGAAAAAGAAATTGTACAATTTTATTGTACTTGTATTAGGCCCGTATTGGAATATGCATCACCAGTCTTTCATCACTCTCTACCACAGTATTTGGCAGATGATTTAGAACGTGTCCAGCAAAGATCATTGGGAATTATATTTAAATGCGAAAATTATAATAAATGCTTAGAGTATTCTGGGACTGAGACTTTAGTCAATCGAAGACAAATGTTATGTCTGAAGCTGTTTGATTCAATAATATCAAATTCAGATCACAAACTTTATAAACTTTTACCCCCAAAGAAGAAGCAGACATATAATTTGAGGCACAGACGTTCTTTTAATTCTTTTTTAGCACGTACTAACCGTTTCAAGAACACTTTTATACCACATATGTTAAATAGTGAATAATGTCAATTGTACTTTGTATCCTGTCACCAATTGTAAATATTTATATAACCTACATCATTCTTGTACATATTACGTAAACATCTACGCAATTCAGCTCCAGCTGCAAAGTAGGTTTTTTAATAAACATCTATCTAACATCTATCTATCTAAATTTATTAACCAGAAACTCCCATTGATTGTGCGTGTAGTGTTCACGACTACAACAAAGTCGCCATTTTTGTTGTCGAAGGATGCTCTCAATAGGAACCCTGTAACTAAGATTTGAAAGAATTTCAGGACTTTGTATTTTTATATTTAGAATAAGAAAATAATTATCAACGAAACTGTTGCCTCTTTAATATCTGTATAGTTTTCAATTTACCAGAAATTTCCATTGATTGTGTGTATGATATCTGAGTTTATACTTGTAGAATGTAAGAAGGTCTAACGGTATACTATCTCAACAAACTGTTTAGATGCCATATAGAAAAGGCTATTCAGTCAAAAAAAGGTTCAAGTTGAAGAGAATGGAATCCAAATGAGAACTGCAACATTCTCAATTTAAATAATTTGTGCCAGCACCGGACTGGTCTGCCAAGCCTTGGCAACTTGCTAGCTTGGTGGTGTAATGATTGCCAGCTCGAGATACCCCACTGGGGATTACGACCCTCCAAATTTAGTACTGTGTACATCTATTTACTGACTTTATCTATGCATCCTTATATCTTGCTACTACACAGTGCTGTTATTAATGGGATTTATGCAATAAATAATATTGAAATTAGCTGTGTGTTGTTTATGTGGCTCCAACCCCCCGGTTCATTGTGGCTATCTGGTCACGCATGGCACACATGAAGTATCACACTCCAGCGATTAAAGAATCAGGCACTGTTGAACAGAGGCATGTGATACATGCATGCTTAGAAGGCTGATGCAATATCTGGAACTACTAGTCAGGGTTTCCTGGGCCCGAGCTCAGCATTGTTGGCACCATTTCTCGAGTGGTTCAAAACAATTTGTGTTTGAAAACAATTTGTGAATCACAGATTGAATGAAAAGCTTGGTACTAGGTTGCTGAAATAGTGCTGGATTAAAGGTAAACCTCAAATTTTCTGACAAAATCAGGATCTGAACAGAGGACATGAAAAGCTTGCCACATGTTTCATGCTGATTGGTAGGTAACTACTTCAAATCCCCTGCTGTTGCTGCAAAGTTTAGCTAATATGATGTGAAGCATTTTCACATCACATAGTCTTCTATATTTTGTAGCATACATTCAGCAGAAGAAACTATTTTAGGACCATGTTAGGATCCTTTAATTTTGTTAAAGGGATCAGATATTATTTCAATAAGTGTTTCCACCAATAACCGTTCACCATCATTATATAAGTTGGTGATCGAGTATTTTGTATCACTGGTATGAGGAATCTCTGTATTAAAAAACAACAACAAAAAAACAAAAGCTAGGAAGGGTGAAAATCCATACAGAATTTTTTACAAAAAACTTATACCCATTGTACACTGAATTAATTCCATCTGCATTTTGTGGATATTACTGTATTTCCCCAAACTCATTATTCCATAAGTTTTATGTATTGTTTGATCTGTGCATGTTTGAACAACTTAATATACTACAAGATATTTAACAGTCTTAACAGTACTAAAATCGTACAAAAATATTAACACCACATACTACAATTCATAGTTTATTCCATATATCTGTAGTTAATACAAAATCATTTATACATATACTGTACTGCATTTATACAAATGAAACAGACTCACTTTCTTTTTAAACATAAGCTTACTGTAGTTTATATGACCACTGTGAAGTATGCACCACATTCAGCCTTCGATTCAGCCTTCGATTCGGCCTTCGATTCAGCCGTCGATTCAATTATCGCATCGTATTGCGAAGTTATCTCCATATTCATCAGGTGGTCGCTATTGCAGAATATCATACAAAAACACAATTTTCTCAGGCGCTATTCTATAGGATTTCTTCAAATTTACATATGTTGCACAGAATTTCATGCTCTTTCATCTGGTATAAGTTTCCAGAGTGGGATAGAACTATGAACGACGCGAGAAGGCCTTAAACAAATCGCGGCGCGGCGTCATTAATACGACTGACGGGGATTGTGTTGCATATTCCAGATTACCTCAGAAAAAGTACAATTTTCTCAGGCGCTATTCTATACGATTTTTTTAAATTTACATATGTTGTACAGAATTTCACGCTCTTTAATATGGTATAAGTTTCCAGAGTGGGATAGAACTATGAACGTAGCGAGAAGGCTTTAAACAAATTGCGGCGCGGCGTCATTAATACGACTGACGGGGGTTGTGTTGCATATTCCAGATTACATTAGATATAAACACAATTTTCTCAGGCGCTATTCTATACGATTTTTTTTAATTTACATATGTTGTACAGAATTTCACGCTCTTTAATATGGTATAAGTTTCCAGAGTGGGATAGAACTATGAACGTAGCGAGAAGGCTTTAAACAAATTGCGGCGCGGCGTCATTAATACGACTGACGGGGGTTGTGTTGCATATTCCAGATTACATTAGATATAAACACAATTTTCTCAGGCGCTATTCTATACGATTTTTTTTAATTTACATGTGTTGTACAGAATTTCATGCTCTTTAATATGGTATAAGTTTCCAGAGTGGGATAGAACTATGAACGACGCGAGAAGGCCTTAAACAAATTGCGGCGCGGCGTCATTAATACGACTGACGGGGATTGTGTTGCATATTCCAAATTACCTCAGAAAAAGTACAATTTTCTCAGGCGCTATTCCATACGATTTTTTTAAATTTACATATGTTGTACAGAATTTCACGCTCTTTAATATGGTATAAGTTTCCAGAGTGGGATAGAACTATGAACGTAGCGAGAAGGCCTTTAACAAATTGCGGCGCGGCGTCGTTAATACGACTGACGGGGGTTGTGTTGCATATTCCAGATTTCATCAGATATAAACACAATTTTCTCAGGCGCTATTCTATACGATTTTTTTTAATTTACATATGTTGTACAGAATTTCACGCTCTTTAATATGGTATAAGTTTCCAGAGTGGGATAGAACTATGAACGTAGCGAGAAGGCCTTAAACAAATTGCGGCGCGGCGTCGTTAATACGACTGACGGGGGTTGTGTTGCATATTCCAGATTTCATCAGATATAAACACAATTTTCTCAGGCGCTATTCTATACGATTTTTTTTAATTTACATATGTTGTACAGAATTTCACGCTCTTTAATATGGTATAAGTTTCCAGAGTGGGATAGAACTATGAACGTAGCGAGAAGGCCTTAAACAAATTGCGGCGCGGCGTCGTTAATACGACTGACGGGGGTTGTGTTGCATATTCCAGATTTCATCAGATATAAACACAATTTTCTCAGGCGCTATTCTATACGATTTTTTTTAATTTACATATGTTGTATAGAATTTCATGCTCTTTAATACGGTATAAGTGTCCAGAGTGGGATAGAACTATGAACGACGCGAGAAGGCCTTAAACAAATTGCGGCGCGGCGTCATTAATACGACTGACGGGTATTGTGTTGCATATTCCAAATTACCTCAGAAAAAGTACAATTTTCTCAGGCGCTATTCTATACGATTTTTTTTAATTTACATGTGTTGTACAGAATTTCACGCTCTTTAATATGGTATAAGTTTCCAGAGTGGGATAGAAGTATGAACGTAGCGAGAAGGCCTTAAACAAATTGCGGCGCGGCGTCATTAATACAACTGACGGGGGTTGTGTTGCATATTCCAGATTTCATCAGATATAAACACAATTTTCTCAGGCGCTATTCTATACGATTTTTTTTAATTTACATATGTTGTACAGAATTTCATGCTCTTTAATACGGTATAAGTGTCCAGAGTGGGATAGAACTATGAACGACGCGAGAAGGCCTTAAACAAATTGCGGCGCGGCGTCATTAATACGACTGACGGGGATTGTGTTGCATATTCCAAATTACCTCAGAAAAAGTACAATTTTCTCAGGCGCTATTCTATACGATTTTTTTAAATTTACATATGTTGTACAGAATTTCATGCTCTTTAATATGGTATAAGTTTCCAGAGTGGGATAGAACTATGAACGTAGCGAGAAGGCCTTTAACAAATTGCGGCGCGGCGTCATTAATACGAATGACGGGGATTGTGTTGCATATTCCAAATTACCTCAGAAAAAGTACAATTTTCTCAGGCGCTATTCTATACGATTTTTTTAAATTTACATATGTTGTACAGAATTTCACGCTCTTTAATATGGTATAAGTTTCCAGAGTGGGATAGAACTATGAACGTAGCGAGAAGGCCTTTAACAAATTGCGGCGCGGCGTCATTAATACGAATGACGGGGATTGTGTTGCATATTCCAAATTACCTCAGAAAAAGTACAATTTTCTCAGGCGCTATTCTATACGATTTTTTTAAATTTACATATGTTGTACAGAATTTCACGCTCTTTAATATGGTATAAGTTTCCAGAGTGGGATAGAACTATCAACGTAGCGAGAGGGCCTTTAACAAATTGCGGCGCGGCGTCGTTAATACGACTGACGGGGGTTGTGTTGCATATTCCAGATTTCATCAGATATAAACACAATTTTCTCAGGCGCTATTCTATACGATTTTTTTTAATTTACATATGTTGTACAGAATTTCACGCCCTTTAATATGGTATAAGTTTCCAGAGTGGGATAGAACTATGAACGTAGCGAGAAGGCCTTTAACAAATTGCGGCGCGGCGTCGTTAATACGACTGACGGGGGTTGTGTTGCATATTCCAGATTACATCAGATATAAACACAATTTTCTCAGGCGCTATTCTATACGATTTTTTTTAATTTACATATGTTGTACAGAATTTCATGCTCTTTAATATGGTATAAGTTTCCAGAGTGGGATAGAACTATGAACGTAGCGAGAAGGCCTTAAACAAATTGCGGCGCGGCGTCATTAATACGACTGACGGGGATTGTGTTGCATATTCCAAATTACCTCGGACTATTATATATGGAGTGGAGATTATATGTATACAGTAGAAACATTCGAATGCTAAAAAACTTTTCAGCAAAGTTGCTGACGAGACACATTCTGAGGACAAATTGAAAAGAAAAACTTTTATAAATATTGAATTTTCGTCTAATTCAAAGTGTTACAGTATATAAATCATCGTCCATGCACAAACGCAATCTGGAGTGCATGGTCGAGTGATTTAGTCAGAATGGATGACGTACGCTTACCAAGTAAATTTTCCATACTAGTATAATGAGATGAAAATGGGCCCAGGAAATTGGATAAACAAACGAAACGTTAAAAGACATGTTCGCCGATATCAACAAAGAAGTGTGCACCGTTTCCTAGTCACAACAAGAAGAAGTTACCATGCAAGCATGACCGTTCACAGTGAAGATAAATAGTCCACACCGTGGTGCAAAAGTTTGGAAAAGATCATTAGTATGAGATATACCAAAACCTTATCTACACCTAGAATCAGTAAAGTCGTCAGACATCATTACGACGGAAGAACTCGTCCAAGGCAGGATACACAACTTTCCACTGTGGCGTCAGCGACCGACCTATTGCAAAAAAAAGTGGACTCTTTGCTCACCGTGGCTTGATCACCAACAAAGGAACAAAGGGTTAGTGAAAAAAGACACGTCACCATTATCATTACAACAAGGCCGATGACCATGCACTTGTAGTAATCACATTTAATCAAAACAAAAATGTTCCCGAAATACAAAGGTTGAAATGTCTTTGCAAATGTGAAATGTTTGTCGAGATTTATGTAAAAGATTACCAAATTTAACCACGAGATATATTCGAATTATCACGTGCATCGACGACGCGCCCATACCAGACGAAACTCCGATGCAGATTGTTTCGCATTGTTAATAGCCGAAGTAAACAGACGTCAGATACTAAAAGAAAACAATTCCAAACTCAAGCTGAGAAAGCGAAAATATTAATATATGTAATCAAATATTAACAATTGAACCAACGTCTTTATTTATATGATATATTAATAATGTAAGAATTGAATGACAATGGAAAGGGGTTTTGGTTTATACATTTACGTATAGACTTCATATCGAGTCCGTTTTTCCAAATGCGTATTAACATATTACGCGAGGTACAGCACATCAATCGTGTGCGTGCTTTCATAAGCATATCAATGAGCGACAATGTATCTCTTTTTAATACGTAAGCATCTTTAGTTGCTTAATCAGTGTACGTATATAGTGGATGAATCAATTTGATTTTCTAACATATAACTAACTCCTTGTTTGTTCGAACTGCATGGTATCAAACACGCTGCGAAACCTAGTATCCAGGGTCTTATCTCGGTGCTCTAGCGAATCAGGAGCCTCGTAAAAAGACACTGGGTATGAGTTTGACACGCTGCGGTGATCTGCATTTAAAAAGACGGATTCGGTTAAAATCCTGGGATAAACATGATGTAATACAAGAAGCACGTTGTAATTAGAATTTATATTAAATCAAAGAATATATATATATATATATTTACTATATATATTAACATAAGAAATAGCAATAGAAAAGCCATTGTGAAAATTGTGTTATTAGTGAGATCTGAGGTAATCTCAAATACCCATTCTTGCATGCATAGTATTAAAGAAGCCGTGTTGCAACTTGTTTAATTAAGGTTTGCCTCATTCGCGTTTATAGGTGTATGCCCCTCTGGACAAATAAACCAAATTAAATAGCATGAAATTCTGTACAACATATGTAAATTAAAAAAAATCGTATAGAATAGCGCCTGAGAAAATTGTGTTTATATCTGATGAAATCTGGAATATGCAACACAATCCCCGTCAGTCGTATTAATGACGCCGCGCCGCGATTTGTTTAAGGCCTTCTCGCGTCGTTCATAGTTCTATCCCACTCTGGAAACTTATACCATATTAAAGAGCGTGAAATTCTGTACAACATATGTAAATTAAAAAAAATCGTATAGAATAGCGCCTGAGAAAATTGTGTTTATATCTGATGTAATCTGGAATATGCAACACAACCCCCGTCAGTCGTATTAATGACGCCGCGCCGCAACTAGTTTAAAGCCCTCCTGCGTCGTTCGTGGGTCTATCCCACTCTGGAAACTTATACCATATTAAAGAGCGTGAAATTCTGTACAACATATGTAAATTAAAAAAAATCGTATAGAATAGCGCCTGAGAAAATTGTACTTTTTCTGAGGTAATCTGGAATATGCAACACAATCCCCGTCAGTCGTATTAATGACGCCGCGCCGCGATTTGTTTAAGGCCTTCTCGCGTCGTTCATAGTTCTATCCCACTCTGGAAACTTACACCAGATGAAAGAGCATGAAATTCTGTGCAACATATGTAAATTAAAAAAAATCGTATAGAATAGCGCCTGAGAAAATTGTGTTTATATCTGATGTAATCTGGAATATGCAACACAACCCCCGTCAGTCGTATTAACGACGCCGCGCCGCAATTTGTTTAAGGCCTTCTCGCTACGTTCATAGTTCTATCCCACTCTGGAAACTTATACCATATTAAAGAGCATGAAATTCTGTACAACATATGTAAATTAAAAAAATCGTATAGAATAGCGCCTGAGAAAATTGTGTTTATATCTGATGTAATCTGGAATATGCAACACAACCCCCGTCAGTCGTATTAACGACGCCGCGCCGCAATTTGTTAAAGGCCTTCTCGCTACGTTCATAGTTCTATCCCACTCTGGAAACTTATACCATATTAAAGAGCGTGAAATTCTGTACAACATATGTAAATTAAAAAAAATCGTATAGAATAGCGCCTGAGAAAATTGTGTTTATATCTGATGAAATCTGGAATATGCAACACAACCCCCGTCAGTCGTATTAACGACGCCGCGCCGCAATTTGTTAAAGGCCTTCTCGCTACGTTCATAGTTCTATCCCACTCTGGAAACTTATACCATATTAAAGAGCGTGAAATTCTGTACAACATATGTAAATTTAAAAAAATCGTATGAAATAGCGCCTGAGAAAATTGTACTTTTTCTGAGGTAATTTGGAATATGCAACACAATCCCCGTCAGTCGTATTAATGACGCCGCGCCGCAATTTGTTTAAGGCCTTCTCGCGTCGTTCATAGTTCTATCCCACTCTGGAAACTTATACCATATTAAAGAGCATGAAATTCTGTACAACATATGTAAATTAAAAAAAATCGTATAGAATAGCGCCTGAGAAAATTGTGTTTATATCTAATGTAATCTGGAATATGCAACACAACCCCCGTCAGTCGTATTAATGACGCCGCGCCGTAATTTGTTTAAAGCCTTCTCGCTACGTTCATAGTTCTATCCCACTCTGGAAACTTATACCATATTAAAGAGCGTGAAATTCTGTACAACATATGTAAATTTAAAAAAATCGTATAGAATAGCGCCTGAGAAAATTGTACTTTTTCTGAGGTAATCTGGAATATGCAACACAATCCCCGTCAGTCGTATTAATGACGCCGCGCCGCGATTTGTTTAAGGCCTTCTCGCGTCGTTCATAGTTCTATCCCACTCTGGAAACTTATACCAGATGAAAGAGCATGAAATTCTGTGCAACATATGTAAATTTGAAGAAATCCTATAGAATAGCGCCTGAGAAAATTGTGTTTTTGTATGATATTCTGCAATAGCGACCACCTGATGAATATGGAGATAACTTCGCAATACGATGCGATAATTGAATCGACGGCTGAATCGAAGGCCGAATCGAAGGCTGAATCGAAGGCTGAATGTGGTGCATACTTCACAGTGGTGTTTATATGTTCACAGACAATCCAGAAGACAACATTTGTCTTCTGGACTGTATAAAGGTCTGTTACACAAGTCAGTTAATAGGAGTGAAGAGGTGTTATCTCTTAAATTACTGCCTATGACAATTTGTAGCAAGAATTAAACCATAATTTTGAAGTTTTACCCAGAGGCTTTGTGCTCTCTTTTTACTTGAATGTACGTACTTAATTGTGTTTTCCATCTGAAATTGAGAAATAAAAGGGATACATCAAAACATAATTTATTAGATTTTTAATTCAAGACAAAAAATGAGCACATGAAAACGTTTAACACAAGGGAATAATTAATTACCTTCATTTTCAGTTCTTTCTCCGTCTTCGCTACTTGAATCTTCGCCTTCGCTTTCACTGTCTTCTACAAAATCTATCTCCAATATCTCATCCACTGCATCCACTGACCTATATATATAACTGGACTGCGGGTGCTGGCCAAAAATGTGTCCCCATTTTCACTTTCAAAATGGCGGCATTTATGGGTCCTTCTGCTAATGGTAGCGACCACTGACATGTACTTATCGTAGGAAAAAAGAATATTTATGTAAATACAAAGCGATATTCTTACTATATTAATAAATCGTTCCTATGCGAGGGCTTCCCCAGAAGTGAATAAAATCGTCTGGCGTCACTGCGTTAGCCAGAACAAAATACTAAAGAGTAAAGACCAATAAATTCGGACAGGAAAGAGTTAATGCATGCAGGTTGGTCATTGTTAATTTCTTGTGGAACGACTCAAGAGGCCTGCTGGATTATTTGTCTGACCAAATAGGAATATCGCCTCCCATGTAAACACCCCCTAAGAAGAACTCGGTACGCCTCGCTTCTTTACGATTTTCTCGTGATCTTCAGCGATTCTTTATAGAGCTGGCGACTTCACAAAACGAAATGTTTGTAGATTTCCATGACCATGTGTATTGACAGTCTTGTTTATTTTATTGCCAAGTGTTCGTGCCGTACCGCCGGCCGGCACGTCTTTAATTCAGACTGCTAGAAAGCTACAACAGTAATTGTCTAGGATTATTATATTGTAGTTCAGAACTACAATAAGACTCTTATCATGAAAACATCCCGGGCCGCTCAACAAATATTTTGTTTACACAAACTCGAGACCAGGACGATATTATGCTGACTTGGCAAAAATTCTGACAGAAAATTCGACAAAGTTTGCCTAGTCCGTCTACTCCGAACGTTTTCTCAAGAAATAATCCACTGTAGAAGTTATAAAATATATTGGCAGAAAGATAATTCACCTTACTATAACATACGTGCAGTTTATCCGACCAAATAGCTTAGTTTCCCTAAAAAAAGTGAAATACTAAACATGTCCAAATCATAATAGCGGCCGCTATTTTGAAATTTTTTCCCGTATGTATTATAATGTCTTCTCCGAATCTTTTCTCGAGAAATAAACCACTGTAGAAGCTATCAAATATACTGGAAGAAAGATAATTCATCTGGCTACAACATACGTACAGTTTATCCGACTAAATAGCTTAGTTTTCTTAAAAAAAGCGAAATACCGAACATGTCCAACACGAACTAGAGATTCTTAGGTATCGGTCAGCGACCTTCACCATTAGCAAAAGGACCCATAAATGCCGCCATTTTGAAAGTGAAAATGGGGACACTTTTCCTAACTCAAAGGTAATAGGAGCACGCAGTCCAGTTATATATATAGGTCAGTGATCTCATCCCAGTTGACCGCATCCGCCATATTTTATTATTTTGGTATTAAACGAGCCCGCAAAATGTATGCACAGACCGTATCACGGATATAACGCGAGAAATCAGTGGCGTTTCTAGTCCCTGTCTTCTGGATTGTCTATGGTCTGATGAAGAAGGAAAAAGGCAAGTCAGCTGACGTGATCTGACGTGACCATGTGTCTGTCCTCTAATAGATCATGGCCAACAACCAATGAAAACACGCATAGCAGCTAGGGTATTGTATAAAATTATATAGATCAGCGATACCCAGATACTTCCAAGATGAACAATATATATTCTGCATGAATGAGGCCTTGACTACATGAGAGTACATTAACTATAAATATCTTTGAAAGAGTGACTAAGCCTTAAGTTTAAAATCTAGAAGGTATGCAGCCTGGTTTGATAATTTAATACTCATCATATCACATACTCATCATATACATACGCATCATACAGTGCTGCAAGGTTAGTACTTATATTGTCTCAAGCAAATTCTGGGATTCGTTTCACTGATGGGCAACATCCACTATCAATTTATCTATAAATTGCACATTAAGCCCACCTATATAGTCAGATAAAACAATCCAATGTAATATAATTTTGGTTTAGATCTAAAAAGCATAGCAATTTTCTAAATAATTAATTAAAACAGGGATTCTGTCTGTTCTCGTCCTAATAATCGCTCATTAACAAGTCTGAGTTGTTCTTTGAGATTATCAACCTCTTGTTGAAGTTCTAGTTTCTCTTGTTCTAATGTTTTCACCTTCTGAAGTACTTCAATTTCTTTCAGACGTCGAACTTCGCGGCTCTTTCGTGCTCGTTCCGTGTTCTGACAGCGTTTTTTCCAATACGCATCGTCTTTCATTTCGTCCGGTATAGAACGTTTTCGCGACCGCTTCGAAATAGGTCTAGGATCGTAGTTCACTCTCGACGGTCGATAATTCCAGTGCAACCGTTCTGCCAAATAATCGGCTTCTTCTTTCAGAGAAGTATTATAAAGCGCTGCACTGTTGCCATGGGTCTTCATCTTGCTGTCGACAGCCAAGTATTTGTGCTCTGGCCAGTCGTTTGAGTCGATCGACTCTGATTGGATCTCTAATAATGGACATGTATCGAACAAGTCAACGAAGTCCGTTTCCTTGAACGCGGCAAATACGTCGTCACAATCACTGCTATCAAGGCTATCAGTAGAATCGTTTGACTCGCTTAAACCTGACAATTCGCTGCCAAAGACTAACTCAGCACCTTCCATATTCTATATATACTGGCTCCCTTCCTTCCACAAAGACGAGTGACGATGTTGACTGATATCGATGATGAGATGCGCTTCCACTGAATATTTGTTAGCTTTATACAAAGATCAGTTGCCCCCTGTAGAATTATGAAAGAAGGTGACGAAGCGGCTGTTCCTTAGTTCTAGCCGATTGCGTAGATATACTGATCGCCAGTCATAAGCATACGGAAGTATATACAAACGTATTTCCTTCTTGAGTGATTTCCGATTGTTGTCTCCCTGAACGTTTGCAAATGATGCTTGTCTAATGCTCCACTGCAGTGGCCTATTTACAATATATAAGTATCTAAATTTTCGAGCGTGGGTGAGACTACCCTGACGTATATGCTAATTGAATATTCTGTATTTTCTTCATGTATGTAAATAACTCGCTTATCTTTTTACTGTTCAAACACTGAATAAATGCTTGATGATTATTAGGCGCTATTTCGAAAGGATGCATCGACATCATATACCTTTCAATATGTCACTTACTACTTGAAGTAAAAATTTGTTGGGCAAACTAAGGAAGTAAAACTCTTGGGTCAGTGTTACCACCTCCATGTTCAGTATTACATGATTGAATGAAGAGTTGCAATTGCCCGCTAGCACATGATAATTGGAATGTGTCACTTGCCACTTGGGTTCGATAAATCTACAGGCAATAGTATTTGCATATTGCTAATATTGAAAGGCAAATACTTAGATCGACCAGAACAATAATAGTATTTAGTTAATAACCCATAAGAATGTGTGGTCGTATTTTTTAATCACTGCTGTGAAACGCAGAAATGCATACATAGTTTGTTTGTGTTTATATATAAGTGTCTTAAAAGCCACATAAAACATTCCGTTGGATAACGTATAGTTTGATTGTGTGTGACTTCCGGAACATTTAGTTGCCAATGGATAGCTGAAGTAGTTCTTTGTAAACCCCTATAGGGAAGGTCTTTAAAGCGTTTTCGATACTCGTTATTAGTATGTGTACATATTGATTCAAGTAAACCCTTTTACCGGCAAGTATTTGTGTTTAAAATTTCAATGCATTTCTCTTCAGTCCTATGGCTATGAGCATAGTTATACTTTATGCTATGAGCTATATTATCTTATTTTCGTGCAGCCGGCATCCCCCGTATTGCAATTGTCTAATGATCTCATCTTTTGTATTATTTCTATCAATTTCATTGTAAATGCAAACATTGATGATAACAACAAACACGAAATAATTTGTGTCGTGGAATAACAATACAAATAATTATTTCAAATATATGAAAAATATATGAACGATTTAATAGCGAAAATAATTTGATGTTGTGACCGATATTGTCACAAAAACAGAGATTGGTTTAGCTAATAAGCCTAATATATGTAACTTCGCAGCATCCATGCCAGCTAGATAGGCTAATAGTCAGTTCGTTGACAGAACTTATAGTTTTATTGTACTAGACATGCATGCCTATAAAACTTGTTCAGAACTCAGTCCCACGATCCGATTAATCGGATATTTGAAAGATGACAAAGGTCATCCAAGGGTTTTCAAACGCAACTTTTCAGCTTATCAAAAAGGGTTTTCAAGGTCGAAAATCCAATAACGTTATTTATTTGCCTGAAAACGATCTATCGTGGATTGATAGCAAAGTTCTGTTGTTATTAAAAGTATAAATTCAAACAAGTAATGATAAAAAAGTTAATATTTTAGGGGTATATACTTGTACAAAACGGTACATATCATTACGCGAAGATGGGGGACACGTGCGAACAACAAACCCACTTGGACCTTGAACGGCCTCCAATATAAAATTTAATTGATTCATATTGTGCAATGCACTTGAAGATTCAGTCACATTATTTCTTCGCCGACTGGTAATTCTTTATGGTGTAAGTAAGACACTGCAGTAACAGTTGAGTGGGTTTTAAAGGACATTTCCAGCCGTCTCAAATCTGCGATTATTAATATAGAACCGACACTATATCATATATGCTGGAATTATATGGACTCATAACCATGCAGACCGACCGACCGACCACCCGGCATGCATGGGTAGATCGACCTCCGTCGTTCGATGCGGCGGTTTATGGCCCAAAGGTCGACACAAGGCCATTGACATATATCCGCTGAGTCACGCACGTTGCATTCCATGAAAACAAGGAGTCAAAGATTTAGTGTAAACTCGCATATTTGTATAGTTCTCCCTTTTCCGTATAATTTCAGAAATCTTTGTTGTTCTGAAGTTCAAGCTAGAGTAGCATAAAGCAGTACAAATTAGACTTTCTCAATATATGCGTGCTGGTGGCATGCAGAATGTTTTTATTTCTCAGCTATAGTCAGTATAGAGCCGTTGAATCTGACAGCAATAAGACAACCATTGTGGCATCAGCTTGCGGAAGCTACTCTCCAAATTGATGGACATGCTTCATGCGTGCAGACGCGGGTGTATCCGTGCACGCGCAAGCTATTTGGAGACTGCAAAGTATTACTTCGCTGGTTTTTGAAAGTGTTTCAGTTTCCATCTTGTTGTACAGAGTTAAACATATATTCAGCTATAATCTAAGCTTATTATTTTAATAGTCAGTATGTTCGAAGCTTTTGGCTTCCAGCCGTTAGCTTCCGTGCCTACGAAAGTATGGACCCGCGGACCACAGTCGTCTGGGACTATAGGGCAAAGATTAGCCTTCAAGTGATGCTAAAGATCTCTGTTACTATGGCGATGAGAGGCCGTTGGCGCCAGCGCGTCCTCCAGAATGAAGTATAAATTCAGACGTCTTAAGAAAAAAGTCGATAGACCAATGATACTGCATAGTTTACTAGAGTCTTCGGTTTGTTTTCAGCTTAGCCAGGTCCTAGAATACTGACTTATAATAAACCCACAGCTAGTTAGCTGATGAAGGTTTTTTGATGCGTTTATTCATGATAATTATGCAACGACCTTCACCTTGATTATCTTCATAATATTGATTGTGACTAAATAAATAAATACTTGAAATATTACTCACAATATAACTAACTCTTATCGGTTTTACACACTACCATCATATTTTGTGAACTTATGTTAAAGCTCCCAGCAACGATTTCGCTGGTTTTAAAGTAATTGAATACGCATGTTCTTAGTATTAACCGACGTGCACGTGCTAACACGAACACTGATAGCGACGCCATCTTGAAATCACGATGCATTGTGGTCTATCCGGTAACAACTCAAGGTAGTATATAGAAACACAACATTATCGCAACAATGTGTCGATATAGTCTTTTTCTATATTGCCGGCATTATAGTAACATCTACAATGATTGGCGGACGTATAAGAATTATAGCTTTGCCTTTGACACTTGTCCAAATATATGACATGCGAAAATGAGTGAGATTTTTTTGCAGACTCGGCAATTTTGTGAGTTATCTCTAATATATTAACAATTTATCCAAGTCCGAGACCGTCCTTTATATATTAAAATGACACTTTACCTTAGTACAGTATAGTTGTGTTGATGCAGCCTCCGGCGCCTGCTCCCGAGAATTCCGTTAATTTCTTGGATAACGTGAGAAAAACTGCGGATTTTTTTTAAGTATTCGCAGCTTGCCGCAAGCCACTTTCTGCGATGACTGGGAAAAAGGTAGCCTGCGCGCAGACTTATTACCCAATCCCCCGCCCCGCGTGTGGGTTGGAGAATAAGTCTGCGCGCAGGCTACCGAAAAATTGCCAAACAAGTTGCATGAAAAATCGCAGTGTAACCACAGACTATGTACCTCTATTTTGTAGTGTAACTGTGTTACTTTAGTCAGAGTAAAATACTAAAGTGTATAATTTTTTAATTCAAGGTAAGGCTCCTGGCAACGACCTTGAATGTAGGTGAGTTGCAATATAAACATTACTATGCTAGCCTGAACAGCAAACTGAGGACTAAACTTTGGTGTTTCTAGATCACTAATTGGTTAAATTGCATCTCACAGCATGTGATATAAACCAAGTTAAAACTTGTATTGTATTGAGTTGTCTAGAAAATTTCTTTCGAGTTTCTTTCTTTATTTTTGTCAATGCGGGTAGCATAAATATTTGTTTGTTTCAAACTTAATGCCAAATCCGCTTAAATCACGTAAAATTGTCTGGCGACAACTTTTCTCTGCAGACTTCTTCGTTTCGCTTTTATTGGAATAACAAGGGGATATTTGGGGATACGTGGAGAGAATAGGGACGGAGAATTACCGCAAGCGCGTCTAGCTAGCTACTGTTCAATTTAGCCTCTTAAAATTGTCTATTTGCCAAAGATAAAACACTCTCAATACATTTGCATTCTTGGCCATGTTGTTAAATATCTATGAGTCGTTGGCCACATTCATGCACTCTTCCCGTGGAAAGTTGGCACTATATTAGATCGAAACATGTAGCATAAACAATTCCATTCTTCCCATCACTTCTTGCGCGCCCCTTTGTCTCAATACCCGGAATCGTCAGACCTTTGCGAAAGAGAGTGTAGGGTAACAGTGTAAAAAAGTTGTTACAAAAATGTACAATTGCTTGTTAGCCCTATAATAATATACATGAAAAAATTCTCAATTCTGATTGGTTGAGAGCAGTGCAGTTTTGAGGAAATACAGTGCAGAAAAAAGGAAATACAGTACACATTTTTTATTTTTTTAAATTTGTACAAAAATCATTTTTGACTAGAAAAAAAGCTCTTCCTGTTAAAATTTTTAATGTATGTTATTTGCACAAAGCATTTTGATTGGAAAGATTCTCTACATGTTAAATTTTTTCATGTATATTATTAATAAGTAATAGCATGATTTCTTGTGCAATTTGAAAAAAAAACAGGCACTCGTGAGTTTTTCAAAGACCTCAAATAGCACTCGTCCTTTGGACTCTGATAGTCTTTGAAAAACTCGCTCGTGCATGTTTTTTCCAAATTGCACTCGAAACCATGCTATTACCTATACTTATTAGGAATGTCCGCATCCAATATATATTGCACTGTATTGCATAGTGGCCATAAACATTGATTAAAAAAATAGAGTACTTCAGCAGAGGATACTGCTCGAAATATTCGAAGTAAAAGAAAATGTTAGCACTTCTCGTATTTACTTTTCTTTTAAAGGACATTGGCAACAAAAATTAAGTTTGTCTAATTTGAAAGAACTCATAAAATTGTAATAGAAGATCCTTTACAATTTTTCGTATCTTTCTTCGTTTTCAAGATATTTCAACTTGTTTTATTAGTAAATGAGATGGTCTCTGACGTCAGGAGCAGGGTGCAGTATTTTCACACGTAGCAAAATCAGTTATATCTCTGAATTTGTTCAACGAAATCACTTGAAACTGCACATAAAACCGCCTTGTGACACTGAACATTTCATAACTGATGTTGCTTTGTGTAAAAATACTGTACCCTGCTCCTGACGTCAGAGCCCATTTCATTTACATATTAAACATATTGCAATATCTTGCAAACGAAGAAAGACACGAAAAAGTTGTAAAAGATCTTCTATTACAATTTCACGAGTTCTTTCAAATTAAACAAACTTAATTTTTATTGCAAATACCCTTTAATGTATTGCAATGAAATTAATACAGGTTGATGGTATGCTAAATCCAAAGTAGAGACCTCTGCCAGAGGGAAGAAAATATCAAGCCAATACAATTATTTCTTTTCGAGTATAACAGAGTTCTAATATTGCTGATGTCAGCATAATTTTCTGAAGATTCTCGTTGAAACTATCAGTCACTTTATATATAGGCATTCGTTTTTAGCTGCCATATTTGTGTACCTCTGTCAGCTAAGTTCTAATGGCTCAAAGAGTAATAATAATAATAATAATAATAATAATAATAATAATAATAATACTTTATTCATCAAATACCAGTACAGGCACATATGAAAAGATATTTACATAAAAGTACAGAACGTACAGTAACATGAACTAGATAATACCATACAAACTATGGTTAAAAGTGTAAAGGGTATAGTAATGTGAGTTAAATAATATAGCTAGGAGTACAGTGTATGGTAATATGGGTTAGACAATATAATGACTATCATATAATGAAAGAATATCATGAAAATATTTTGATATTATTTTCATGATAGACTTATCGTGTACATTTATTATAAATAGAAAGAAATCCTTTGTGTCAAGTAAACGGAAAGACGCGTTGACACTGTATATATTATTTATAAAAGTATTTCGAAGCTCTACAAACTTTTTGTTGGAGCAGGGCATTAAATAGTGAAATTCATCACCGATTTCATTCGAGTGACATAAAGTACACTTTCGTTCCTCGTAAGGGGTTTTGTTATATCGGCCAGATTCAACTGGTAGTTTATGTGCGGATATTCTCACTTTTGTTACTGCCTGGCGGTGTTTAACATTACAAATTTCGTGAAGGTATTCTTCAAAGCCAAAATTATTCTTAACTTGTACGAGAGTTCTCAGTTTACCATTAGAACGACTTTGTTGAATCTGACCTTTCCAGAAATCAGTAAAGTAAATGAATAATTTATTTTTTATATATTTACCTAAATTGTTTAAACTTTCAAGTGGAAGAGAAATAACGTCTAGTGATCTCAAATCACATAATTTTAAAACATTATATTAATGTTATATTTTAAAACATTTATTAATTTTAAAACATTTAAAACATAGTTTGTGAAAATAACGGCTTGGGAATTAGTTCGAATATTAAAACTTGTTGCCTTTCCCACAAGAGTGTCTTTATAATCTGGGGTTTTAATTCGTATCCAATACTTTGTCACTAGAGTAGAGATCTGTACTATCAAAGGGACTCTACCTAGTTCGCCATAGACAGCTAAATTTGTGCTTTTAGAGTGGACTCCAAGAATACGTTTAAAAAATTTCAACTGTAATGATTCCAGTTTATTTACTATACTGAAAAATTTCTTTTGAAAAAGTTCAAATGAAGAGATTTTTCCCAATAGGCATACTCCCCAGATTTCACAACCATACAATAAAACTGGAACCACTACTGAGGAAAATAGTTTTAGTAATGTCTTTATCGGTATATTCTCTGCAAGAGTTGTGAGTTCGAGTTCCCGTCTAGAGCTCAAAGTTTTCTGAGTATTGGCTATTGCAACTAACGACAGCTTGTAGATAGATAGATAGATAGATAGATAGATAGATAGATAGATAGATAGATAGATAGATAGATAGATAGATAGATAGATAGATAGATAGATAGATAGATAGATAGATACTTTTATTTAAATAGGGTAGCTCATTCAGCTTATAATGGTATCAATAGAGACCCTATATATATACTACAATATCAACTAAACAAAGCTATCAAATTCATTAATAATTCAGAAAAAAAATTCAAAAGAAATGAATATTTAATCAATATCTGTAGATCGCATACAGATTCGTCCTGATTTACATAAACGTTTTCCTCAATTTACTTAGCTAAAATCACTCCAACTTGAAAAATAGCCGTTGAAAACATGGCTAATTACATGTGTCCATTTGATTAAGTACAACTAAAGCATTCGCAGCCGATCTGTATCTGCTCGCCTTGTAAATCAGATACAGATCGCTGCTCATGCTTTATTACATAAAATATACTAAAAATTATCTACACAGCACTAAAAACTATTACAAATAACTTATTATACACAATGCAGCCATGGTAATAAAATGATTTCTTGCTGCTTTCAAGTTTAACACTGGAGATGACTGCTCTGTCTATATATAGTAGATCTATACTGACAGTGTCTTTCTTCAGTTTAAAATAATTATGAAAAAGTCCACTCAAACAACATTTTACAAATTTGTAAACATGCCTTTCACGCCTGCTTTATATCTTCTAAAACTCATTAATAATTCATGAGGAAAACACAAAGAACATCTATGTTTAATGAGGGTCTATATATGTGATATAGATTCCTCTTGATTTACATAAACTTTAGCTTTGATTTTCTCGACTTAGACAATGTTTTTTTTTAGAAAAATTACTATGCCAATGAACTTACCAAATAGATCGTTTTAGAAGTAATTTACAGAATTCGTGTCCGTTCTGTATTGGGATACAGACACTCGATCGGCTTCGCCTCGTGTCTGTATACCCCGAACAGAACGGCCACTCATTCTGTAAATATAGTACTTAAATATCCTAGCGCTTCATTAGTACTACCTGATGACCTTATCATTATACGGGCTGCCCGTCTTTGCAATATTTCTCTAAATTCCCTGAGTTGACTTTCCCACAGCAGTTCCATAACAGTGTCACAATAATCAAATACTGGAAGAGTAAACGACTTATATATCGTCTCGCAGTGTTTACGCTCACATTATTTCTGATTCGACTAAGCATCCCTACTGTACATATATTATATAGGGTGCATATTTCAGCCAAAATAGATTCGCTGAACACTAACTAATATACTTGTTATAATTATGCAGAACTACTTACCGGATGCCAGTTACTGTAGGTTCTTAAAAATAGGTATTTAACTTGAGCCCCATGTGAAACATAAAAAAACCGCCTAGAAAACAAAACAAAACATAATTACCCTTTACATGTACCGCTGAGAGGCAACTATACATATATTAAATGCGGTTTTGGTATTTTTTTTAACTGCCAGTTCCCGTTTCAAGGGGTCTCAGTATTTTGTTCTGTAGGCTATATATATAACACCAGACGATTCACTCATGGGGGAATTTACCAGGTGCGGTTGTGAAAAGAGCAGGTATTTTTGCATGTTTTTTTTTATTTTAAATTGAGTGCTTAAATACAGTATCTTTATGTCTCAATAATTTGATTAATATATGTACTAGAGTTTATACAAGTTTTAGCCAATTAATTAACGTGTCTATTATTTGCTTTGTATAGCTTAGACAATTAAGTGGCGGGAACTCCAGCAGAGATATAAACATGCCATAACAACCATCTAAAATTAGGTATAAATATAAATAAGGAAATTTCAATATAAATTGAACCTAACAATTGGAAAATATTTAGCCTGTGTACAGCCTGAATATACACCTGTAATGCAGTCTGTGAAAACTCGCACGATAGCTTGTCGACACCCCGCTGAGCTTCTCAGATCAACGGCAACTTCAACACTATTAACTGTGATTTAAGTTTAAGCCATTGTTTTATAAGTTTACTAATTACTCGGGCTACCTGTGGTATAGCCGAGTCTAGGTTTCGGTGGTGTTACTTTTTGCGTCGCGATATTGACCCGACAGGCTTTGCAAAACTGTTCACTAACGGCTGGTTGAATTGTCAGCTAACTTACGGGGTTGTCTATAACTTCACGAGGGTTGTCTAATGATCGCTTGAATCTACCGAATCTAGCACTGTAGGTTATTTTGTACTTTTTAACAAACGCTTAATATGCGCACGCTGTTGTGCTGTTTCGTGCATAGACTATGCCAAGCTGCATTGCTATGAGTAGCCCGAGTGAACGCCTAAGTGCAGGCGTCTTGTTTGTTTTAATGTCTCCAAATTACTTGAAACGTTTCCGTACTTGTTGTGCGGTACTCGTGATTTGCTGACTAGTACTCGTGTCACGAAATTCTTTTCTCGGCCGCAAAAGGAAATTTGAATTAACGTTTAGATCTGTTTACATCTAAACTAAACCAATTCTTCTTTGTAAATTTAGTTTATGCGAGTTTTAAAAGCACAGTACGATCCTAATCAATCGCGTGATCAAGCCCCTAGCTTACTGGTCTTAGTATCTTGCACTCATTCTTTGATGTTTTTTTGTTGATGCCGCTTTGAATATAAAAGCAATTTGAAGTATATATATTTATATCTTCTTTGACAAACCGGAAGCGCCATTTTATGTATACAATAGAAGGAAATAGATACCTTCTAGTTTTAATTCCAGTTCGAATTAAACATTGAGTTGTGTATACTTCGAGCTTTTTGGCGTGTCAACACAGAGTTTTCCCTGTGACTATATAACCCGCAACCACGAGTCACTCTTTGAAAAATATTAAATGACCGGGGCAATCCCCAATTCAAGTAAAATAGCTAATCGTTAACCGAAATGTGATTATCTGTATAGATCGTTTTCACTCACGTGATCGGTGGTCCCATTGGGGCCACAGAATAGAAATACAACCAGAAGTCCAACTCGCGTCGGAACCTTTGAAGTTTATGTCCTCGCGCATGTCGCCTCGCTCATCTTGATTCCTCGCCTTCCTACGCCATCCTGGCAAGTTCCCCCGGCAGTTTGGACCTTCAAAAGGTTAAAACTGCCGGGGGGAACTTCCAAGGATTGCGTAGGACATTGCGTAGGATCGCGTAGGATGGCGTCGGATAGCGTAAAATATCGCGCCTGCGCATTGAAGAAATGCGGACAAGTTGTCACTCGAGTTGGACTTCTGGTTGTATTTCTATTCCATGTTGGGGTGGTGAAACAATATACGAAATATTTGAATAAGAATACACCAATATGGCCGCCATTTAATTGTTTTGGTACACCAATATGGCCGCTGTGACGTCAGATGAAAACGATCTATAGGTCACTGGGTCCAATCCAAACAAAAACCTTAGTCAGTATAGCAACTTTACTGCGTCTACCACACTAGGGTTTTTACCATCTAGATAATTATACCCAAACACCCGCATAAATAAACCCCTACTTTTTCAAGTCAGGTAGAAATGGTTCTTATATGTTGGTTCTTATATGTGGGAGAAATCAGGCTGAAGGGTCTTAAAGTGTTTATGTAACCAAAATTAAGTTTGTCTTATTTGAAGGTACTTTTGAAATGACAAAGTAACATCTTTTGCTGTTTTTTGCTTCCTTGCTTCGTTGTTGAGATATTTCAGTTTGTTTTATATGCGAAACTAACCAGTGACATCACAACGTGCATAATGACTTACTGGGAAAGGTTATATATATTTTCTATACTAAACGGAATCAGTTGAAAATGTATATTTTTGTTGTTGTAAGGGTAAAAACACACACACATAACTGTTTCGAAGTGATTCTGTTTGATAATAGCAAAGATATATAACATTTCCCAGCAAGTCATTATGCACGTTGTAATGTCACTGAAAAACAGCAAAATATGTTACTTTGTCATTTCAAAAGTATTTTCAAATAAGACAAACTTAATTTTCGTTTCATAAGCACTTTAAGGAGAACGTCCTTAATACAATAGAATTTTTCTCACACAACAAAGAAAATGAATAATTTTTAGTCCAAAGAGTAATCCTAACGCCCTTCTACATACAAGGGGGCGGCGTTAGGGTTACTCGGTTATTCAGATCATTTTCACGTTTTTTCATCTTTCCAGGACTCGTACAGCAAAACCTGTTAGTTGAGTTTGACTTGAAAAAATCCTTTTAAAACCCTAAAGCTTTTGGATGTTGAATATTCAATATCACGTAAATGATTCGTGGTTTCTGCTAGATACTGAAGTTTAGATTGCCGTCGTCGTCCTAGCTTGCTTAAGGTGGCTCCCTACGGTAATTTCAATAGGGGACTGGTGACTAGAAATCGTTTCGCTACGCATGCGTAAATAGCGATCTTGTCGATTCGAAATTCTATGACCGCGTTGACATAGATGTTAGACTTGTAGACGTTTTCTTCCGTGAATTTTGCTAAAATTTTGTAAATAAGTAGTTAATAAAAAGTTCTAAAGTATATATAATTTTCAAAAATTTTCATAAGACAGAACTTTTTTAAATCGATAATTTTTATAGCGAAAAATCTGTCCATACAACCTCTCTGATTTTGTGCAAGGATATTCTCCACAACAGTACCTATCATCTCAGCAATTTTTAAAAAATTTCACCGAAGCAAACTGAAGACATGCCGCTTCAATTATGCAATATTTGAAAATATACCAAAGTTCCAACGTCATTATTACCATGGTAACAGCAAATAATTGAACTTTTTGATAGAAATTTTATATCTGCGATAGTTCTGCTATAGTAAGGTCTACTTAGTATTTATCTAACAAATTTTTAAACTTGTGAATAACATTAGACAATGAGCGTATGAAATAGCGCGTATTTATTGAAACTATAGGGAGCCACCTTAAGCTCCCTATTTATTTTTATAAAATAACATTTTGAAAACGCAAGCAGCGATTGGTTAAGGTGGCTGATACAGTTTTTTAAAATTTAAATTTAGATGTATATCAGTTTGACACTGTCAGATTTTGCATGTTTAAGCTTCATTCGACAGATACTGTTTTATATAGATAAATTAATATTTCTAATTCCGTTATTTTTAGTAACATTGAGTCAGTTGCTATGGCAACACAGACGTAACAAATTCCCTATAAAATGGCCTATTACCTCGCGTATTTGAAAAAATAAGCACGGTGACCCCCAAAAAATCTGTAATGCCAATACTTTTCAAAAGCAAAAAATAACGTTTTCTTTAATAACATTTTTTGGCATTACATAATTTTTTTAATTTTTGGTATAAAGAAAGATTTTAGCGATAGTAAACATCATACAAAATTTAAGCATAGGTCACCGGATAAAATACCGAAATACACTGGATTTCTTTTAGAAATTTGTAGTTTTTGGTGGCGTCAGCATTTCACGCGCATCACACATAATGACGCAAGATGGCGTCAGCAGCTTGCATACAACATGTCATTTTGATTGTTCTGATTGCGCACAGGAATTGTCACGCGAGTTTGTTTTATTTCTCTTAAGGTTTTTCCTGACATTCGCGGAATTTGATGAAATTACTATGTAAAAGCCGTGTTTCTATAACTCTATGGAAAACATATGGATTGAGGATACGCCATACAATACTTATCATTCTAATTAAAATTTGTACAGAAACACCATCAAACACCATCCAATACGCCATCCATGGAGGGTAATTATGAGAATTTACGCTTTTTATTTTGATTAATTTTAACGTTTAACCTCTTTTTTGACGGGTTATTTTATGAAAGAAATAGAAAACATTTTTTCCGTGTTTTGAAACAGTTTTGAAAGTTCGCTAGCTTTTGCCGCCAGTTGATGCCATCCTACGCCACTCCACGCCATTAATTTTACGTCATTCATGATCTACTCTTATAAATGTACGGAGCCCAGCCAATTAGAGCGTGCGTAGAGGACACCTTATTTTATAAATATATATATGAACACTTGTGGAAGTTTGGAAGAACTCGAAATAGTGTGGAAACACTCACCCTGCGGGCTCGTGCTCCCACTGTAATTTCTCGTTTTCCCAAACTTCCCCTCGTGTTTATATAACTCTATATAGAAACACGGAAAATGTTTTCTATTTCTTAAATAGAGTACATGAATCTGGTTAAAAAAAAGTATATTAATATATCCAGAACACAATGTATTATACTAATTATTCTTATAAAGAAGCAAATAAACATTAGAATATACCACCATTTAGTATTAAATAGTACACTAGTCAGGCATTGATTTAGTAGTAGTCTAATATTTGTCTCCAAAAGGCATGCTCTGTATCTGTGTGTTCTGAGCTTTAGTAACTTTTTCCCATAATCATACAAAATAACATTTTGGGCCCATTGAGATTTAACTGTGTAGCCAGGCCTCATTCACGATAGTTGCCTGCGAGATTACCTTATAATTCTTGGTTTTCATCTGACGTCACGGCGGCCATGCATATTCGTGCACCGAAAAAATGAAATGGCACCCATATTGGTGCACCATTCTTATTCAAACATTTCGTATTGTTTTACCAACCTAATTAACCACCAATGTTTTAACCAACCTACCGGCTACCACCGATCACGTGAGTGAAACCGATCCATGGAGGGTTTCACGATAGCGGCCACCATTTTTCACGTAGGGCAAACACAATATATTTTAATTAAATGGTATGTGACTTTACATTCCATAGGTATAATATATAGTTTGCCCTACTCGTAAAATAGCGGCCGCTATCGCGAAATCACCTAACCCAAGCAAAAACCCTAACCCTAATTAGAAATCAAGTTTTTAAGCTATTAACTATGAGCTATTAAAATATTGACCAATATCAAGTTGGATCAACTCTTTTATTTAATAGCGCTAGTTCAACAACTCGAGGCAGTCATCTTATTGATCTTAAACGAAGCGTGGTAGTGAACTAGCTAGTGGGTCAGGTGATGAACTTGGTTTCTGACTAGGGTTAAGATATTTTTGTTGGGGATGAGTGACATTATAAAACAATTTCACAGTCAGCCACCTTGAATATAAGATCTGATTACACATCCAAATCTCTGACGCACGTATCATCTTCGTTCCCAGGCCCTACCGAGGTGGCGTACGGCGTACGGCGTATGTATATGTCACCATCTAGTTATGTATCAGTTAAGTTATTTATAATCTACCGCTATAAATTATTCCCTTCACTCTGAAGATGTTACTGGACAGTAACGAAACGTCAGTCAATAAAATTTAATATGTTTGATTATTGGTTTCTTGTTTGAATAGCGAAGTGCACAGTTACTATTTATAGACCAAAACTCAGACAAACAAACCGAAATTGAATCTCTAGGGATTTCTAATGAACCATTTTCTTTTGTTGGAAATGCAAGAATAAATTATAAACTCAGACAAACATGAATTCGACGTCATCTGTGCGCTTCGCTATTCAACAGTGCCTCTTTTAAGAATAGTTTGCTTAACAAATAAAACATAACGCACGAGACGATAGTCGAGTGCCTTTACACTTTTCGTGTTCAAATGACGTCAAAGGTACTTATAAAAGTACATATGCACAGGAGCGATATGTTTTATTTGTTTTATAAAATAAGTAGAGGAAAAATCAAACCTAGGGGGCGATTACATGGACCGGGCTGGCCCGGTTAACCGGGCTAGCCCGCTTTATATATAAAACGCATGTTGTTTTAACATTTCGATTACATGGCAAGCGGGCTAGCCCGGTTTGCCGGGATCCCAGTTGTCGCAACCGGGCTAGCCCGGTTAACCGGGATGAAAATGTCCATGTAATCGTTTTCAGCCCGGCAAACCGGGCTGAAAAACTGTTGAACTCGCTTCGATACGCGTTCGTTTGCTTGACTGTGTGAATAAATAGTGCTGAAAGGAACTGAAATAGAACATCAACGTTGTTTGTGTGTTTTGTGATCAAAGCGAAGATTTAATAAATTAATTAGTCTTCGTGAAGACGCTTTCCTGGGTTAGCTAAGACTTTAACAATCTTTTTAGTAACGATGGGCTTACAAAATAAATAATAGACTAATTAGTGTAAAACTGAAGTAAAACTAACGTAGCTTTGCCCTTATTTACTTGATAATTGCGAATTTCGGCCTGAAATCATCCCGGCTTACCGGGCTAGCCCGCTCCATGTAATCGTTTTGTAAACTCATCCCGGTTAACCGGGCCAGCCCAGTCCATGTAATCGCCCCCTAAAAGTAAGGTCGTTTTGGAATTTGGCGGGCTTTTCCGGCCAGCTGACGCCATTTTACGTCATTCATGATCTCTGTCTCTTATAAATGCACGGAGCCCAGCCAATCAGAGCGTGCGTAGAGGGCACCTTATTTTATAATGGGCAATAATCATTTTAACCAGATATACATTTAACAAATAAAACATAAAGCTCCGTGCATATGTACTCTTATAAAGGTTCGTTTGACGTCATTTGAACACGAAAGAAGTTGAGTAGAGGCACGAGGCAATAGCCGAGTGCCTTTACACTTCTTTCGTGTTCAAATCACGTCAAACGAACCTTTAAAAGAGTACATATGCACAGGAGCGGTATGTTTTATTTGTTTTATAAAATAAGAGGGGGGAAAATAAACTAAAAGTGGGATAGTTTTGAAGGTTCGCTAGATTTTCCCGCCAGGTGACGCCATCCTACGCCACTTCACGCCATTTTACGTCATTCATGATCTTCATACTCTTATAAATGCACGGGGCCCAGCCAATCAGAGCGTGCGTAGAGGACACCTTATTTTATAAATACATATATATATATATATATATGTCTAAGTTTATGTATCTGTAGACTTCGATAAAAATAACAGTTATTCTCTATTGTTGTGTTAAGCCCTAATCAAACGAGAACGCAAGTCATCGCAAGTAAGCTTATGATGCCAGCAGTCAAACGTCGGCACAAGTCGTCGCAAGTTCTGCACTTCCGCTAGTTCCCACGCCTTTTCGTTAATTCTCATGGTAGTTTCTATGGCGACGGAGCACGAAAGACTTGCATCGACTTGTGTGTTGTGTTCAAACGTTTCGCAAGCTCTCGCAAGTTAAAGAAAACTTGCGATGAAATTTGAACAAGATCAAATTAGTCGCAAGCTAACGCAAGTCGCAAGCTGGCGGACAAACGAGACACAAGCAAGCACAAGCTAAAACTTGCGATGACTTGCGTTCTCGATTGATTAGGGCTTAAATGGAAAACCTAAATGGACATATTGATCTTGATTTTAGTCAGTTTTCAAAAAAGAACCAGCGATTACCATATGGTGCATAAATACAACACACGTAAGCGTCATAAGTCAGACCTTCTCTCTGTAAAAGACTTGGAGACTTCAAAAGTTTTCATACAGGATAATACAAGATTGAGATGACTTGGATAAGGAATTAAGAGATGCCAGAGATGGAAAATAAATCATTAAAAATTAAGCTCAGACACGTTTTATGTAAATTTTAATATTTTTATGGTATATATTATATTAAGAGATTATTAACCAACTAAGGAGGTGTTTATATGGAGGAGGGCCAGCCCTCTTGGTAGGGCTAGCCCTAGTAAGAGGGCTGGAATTTACCTCGCGTTTACATGAGCTTTTTTGGTAGGGCTAGCCCTAGTAAGAGGGCTGGAATTTACCTCGCGTTTACATGAGCTTTTTTGGTAGGGCTAGCCCTAGTAAGAGGGCTGGAATTTACCTCGCGTTTACATGAGCTTTTTTGGTAGGGCTAGCCCTAGTAAGAGGGCTGGAATTTACCTCGCGTTTACATGAGCTTTTTTGGTAGGGCTAGCCCTAGTAAGAGGGCTGGAATTTACCTCGTGTTTACATGAGCTTTTTTGGTAGGGTTAGCCCTAGTAAGAGGGCTGGAATTTACCTCGTGTTTACATGAGCTTTTTTGGTAGGGCTAGCCCTAGTAAGAGGGCTGGAATTTACCTCGCGTTTACATGAGCTTTTTTGGTAGGGCTAGCCCTAGTAAGAGGGCTGGAATTTACCTCGTGTTTACATGAGCTTTTTTGGTAGGGTTAGCCCTAGTAAGAGGGCTGGAATTTACCTCGTGTTTACATGAGCTTTTTTGGTAGGGCTAGCCCTAGTAAGAGGGCTGGAATTTACCTCGCGTTGGCTTGTTTACTGACTGTGCAACTTTCCCACGAAGCCCGAAATCATGTTTTCGCAAATACGATTTGAATTTATAACGAACACATGAACAAACACAACTTGTAAAATAAAAACTTGACCAAAAAATATTAGTAAACTTTACCATGTATACTGAGCTTCGATTTGCTAACCCTCCTAAGAGGACCAGCCCCCTTGAGTGCGTTTACATCATGGGAAATTTCCAGCCCTCCTAGGCGAGATCTCGGGTTGTCAATAGCGAGATCTCGCTTAAAGCCAAGATAATAACAAACCAACTCGCTCGCTCATCGACGTCACGAGCATCGCTGTATCTTTATTTTTAAATTTCTACACAATTTTTTTGATTCAAGATTTGAACTACTACCAAATAGCAATTTCCACCGATACCATACTAGAAACAAGGCCAAATTCCACTTACCTAAAGCTAAGACGAACTGGGGAAAACATAAATTAATTTATCACGCTCTGAACGATTTTAACAATTTAACTCCTGACTTTCATGACATTAAGTCACTGTCATTGTTCAAACTTAAACTTGGCAAATTATCCTCTTAACTGCTACTATATGTAATCATATATTTTTTACTATCTTATATTTACTTATTTCATGGGGCCATGTTACACAGGGCCCCATTGAAAAACACTTCGGTGACATGGGCTCCCTGTTAAAATATTATTATTATTATTATTATTATTATTAGGAGGGCTGGCCCTCTTGTCATGTAAACGCAAACAAATTTTTACAAGGAATTACGCTGAGAGGCGGGATCTCGGCAAAGCGGGCCAGCTCTCCTCCATATAAACACCCCTAAACCAAGGTCTTTACAGTAAAGACCGAGTCTGATGTTTTCTCGTACAGACTGAGTAAACGAGGATAATAAATCGTTTAATATGTGGCTATTTAGTCAAGTCTTTTGATAGTTATTGTATCCAAATTAGTGAAAACCTTAGACATTCACGCCAGCAACTAATACTGATCAGCGTTTCAAGAATTCCTACATCCTTTTTATCGTTTTTCAGCGTTTCAAGAATTCCTACATATAATTGATGGCAGTTTGCAATCAATGCCATGAGATATTTAGGAGACAAAGATACGGCGGGCATGTTGGAGGAAAACATACTCCAAATACAATAGCTGCTAATGAATTATTTTGTTAAAATTTCTCCAACATGGCCGCCATGACGTCAAGTGCAAACCAAGAATAAATTAATTTTTAAATATAATTTAGCTCTTTAGTTTTCTCCTACATACTTTTAACTTGTATTCATATATTTTAATATATTCTTTGTATTACAACTTCTAATATTGTAAAAACTTTGTTAAAATAATTTTGTAGCATAGGAGATGTTTATCCTATGACGAATAAAGACTATTGATTAATTGATTGATTTGATTGATTGGAAAAGACATCCGGGACAGCGGTCCGGATACGCATTATTACGAACCGCGCATTGACCAATCAGAACTTTCAGGATTTTACAAAGTTATATAAGTTATATGCTGATATTTCTTACGCTTTTTATGTAACATTTGTACTTAATTAAGGTGAAGTAATACGAGCAACAAATTGCTGTAACATTGTTGCGTTGCAAGTTGAATAGCGTTGTTGCACGCACTACCACCCACCTTAAACATTGTCACGCAACAATGATTTAGTTGTTGTAAGTTGAATCAACATGTTGCAGCAAGTAGAACTGGAGTCTACTTTTTTCAACAATTTTTTTCCAACTTGCAACAAAATCATTGTTGCGTGGCAATGTTTAAGGTGGGTGGTAATACGTGCAACAACGCTTTTCAACTTACAACCCACAAAGTTGCAAACATTTTGCCCGTATTACCTCACCTTTAGGATATTTTTACTGATCTGTCGCTTGATTACTTATTTAGTCATTTGTTATCTTATTATTTTTTAGGATCATATTGTAAAATATATTCACGTGAAATAGATTTCCTAACAAAACATAGTCACTGCTGATTGTTGTTATAGATTTTGATGGAAAACATTTTAAAGAGAGTATGGCATGTGATGTTTTTTTAATAAAAAAACGCGCTGCTGCATGGATTGACAGATTCGCTTAACTGTCAACGATTTTGCTGAAGAGTGAAATCTATTGGACATTCCCAGCTGGTATTCGGCTGTACTCAAGAATAAAATCTAATAATGGTTATTTTGTTGTCAGGGATATATATGATTTTGTTTCGTTAGAAGGGTTTGCGCAAGTCCATGATTGATAGCAACTGCATGTTATAAGACTTTCGCCCTTTATTTCCCATTGAATCATTGATCAATAATCTTGCGAAGAAAGAAGCAACAGATTTAAGAAAAACATTGTAATTAAAAAGCCACAAGGTTATTTCTTCGATGACATATACTCATTACCACCCAGGACGGAATGTTAACAATATGACTATATCGGTTCAGATATTTTTCACTTCATGCCTACACGTTAGGAATGTCGATCTTAATTCAGTTTATCCATAATTTCCAGGCAATTTTCTGTATGGAATTTTGAAATACTCATGGCTAATTATTTTTGAAATTGTTGTGTTTTCACGCAACAAACAAAACCAATCAGCCATAATACAACTTGTCAACTACGTTTCGACATTTTGAAAGCTCACATTCCCGAAGAAGGATATGCTTCTGCAAATATTTTTGACAACTTAACGAAGATATTAACTCCTTCTGTGTGGCATCCAACTCCCAAGTCTTACTCTAGCTAACGCCAGACGATTGCACTCGTCACAAGAAAAATACACCGACGGGAAAGAGTTAAAGGCCATGCATAACCTCAAGTCACGCATATACCCAGATGGAGACGACGACGTTTCTGGAGAAAATGTGCGTTACTTGAGGTCAAAAAATTCTCGATGAAAAAAAGTGATGATTAAAAAGTGATAGGGGTGGGCCACATGTGGTATTCGTAATTAATTACATGACTCACAGTATTTAGTTCAATAAAATGGCGTTGACTGTTGTCTTGAGTTACAGTTCGATGCGTTGAGTCCAGGATGTTTTGTTTGCATGCTAAACGCCAAACAATATCTTCTACTGAAAAGATATAATGCGATGCAAAGAATGGATCTAGGGTGCATGGTTGTCTTATTAAGGAAATTACTAGAGAGAAAACACAACATTCCCCAGTCTGGGTAGCCTTAAATGTCTTACTGGCATGTGTCATATTTTAATTGGGAATGATCGTAACTGAATATAAAGAGACTAATAACACAAGCCGGTATATTCGCAGTTTTAGTTGGATATAGCCATCAGTTGTAACGGTTATAGTTTCGTGTGTCTAATTAGTCAAGTACTGACACATTGTTACAACAAGTTTGAACACAAGAAAATGTAATATGCATTTTACCGGTCAACACCTAATCGTTCACTTCATTTAGGCATAAAATACAAGCAAAACCGGATAACATTTGTGGACCCAGCTGTGTTTTTCATAGAAGGTTTGCACATGACGTCACGTCCGCTATCTTGGTTGATTTTTCGGTTGCCATGCAACACTGTTGAGAAACCGCTGACCCCCATGTTTGTTTTCGCCCGTCGTCCGAGGTCACGTGATCTATTGTACAATGTCTACTAATCTCTTCCACAGGCATTTCTTCTTCACCTCAAAAGACTATAATAAAGGAGGAAGTACTGTATATACTACAAAAACGGAACATGGCCTTGTAGTTGTCTTTTCCCTAATTAGCAAGTCTCCAGATGTTGCACACGTGAATAACGCTACAAGTAAACGTCCCGAAACTATACAAGAAGTACAATTGAGCGGAGTTGCGATCCACGGTTAACCGTGAACGGCCTCTATCCGCCACTGCTGGCTTCGAGTGGAGCTCGCCAAATAATGCGCGCGCAACGTTTGGAAGCTCGGCAATTAATATTTCTCTTTTTTTTTATACTCAAAAATGATTGCTATAATTTTTCTTCTATCGGTTCATGCACACGGCCTGGCCTGTCTTCCATACGCAATATGTTGCCTGTAATATTTATAATTATTTGTAATAATAATTTAGTTATTACTCGGGCTACCTGTGGTAGGCCAAGTCTAGGTTTCGACTCCGTTTCTTTTTGGGTGTCACGATTTTGCATTAGCCACATCTGACTACTGATAAACTACAAAGTCAGTCAGTCTATTTCGAAATCTACAAACGACGTGCAAGAACACCTTGATCAACTTTTTGTCCAACTCCAAAAGCGAAAGGAGCAAAGAGCTTACAACATGCCTCACTCTGTCACATGCACCACATTCAGCCTTCGATTCCGACTTATATTTTGTGATTGCTGCAATAGCACTTACGCACTTTGGCAGTAGCCCGATCGAGCGGAGTGAACGCCTGACCCAGGCGTCTTGTTATCTATAATTAAGTCAATCTTCAACAGTTATTATTATTATTATTATTATTATTATTATTATTATTATTATTATTATTATTATTATTATTATTTGAATCAAACCTCCAAAACAACGTCAAACGGAAAGAAGATAAATATAGTGAACTAGTAAAACAGCAAAGTGAACATTTTAATGATGTAAAATTTATAAATCTCTCCATGAGCTGCCTAGGTGTTTTTGCGAATGAGTGTTCTACTTTTTTAGATATGCTAGATAAGGTTGGTCTTGATAACAAGCACCAAATGTACTGCGTAAGGAAAATGATGACTATTGCTATCAGAACTACGTATTACATTTTCTGCTGCCGAAATAAGGAATGGGGAAATCCCGAATTATTAGCTTTTTGAAATATTTGTATATAAATTTGCATGTTTTATTATATAGTCATTAGTTGTTATTATATATTATTAGTTGTGATTCAAGTAGCCAATTGTAAATTACCTTAATAAGCGAGATTTATAATTGTATATGTAGAAAAGAAAAAACATTTAATAAAGTTTCCATTATTATTATAATAATAACTTTATTAACACTTAACATAAAATATTATATTTACAGTACATATTCGGATAAAATTAAATCTGTTCGAATTCATCGTTTATACTATTAGTAATGATTAAAAGGCTAAAACTATATAGAGTCAAATAATAAAAAATAAAAACTAGAGTCAAATAAAAGATAGTCTACTTTCTCCACAGCTAAGTTCTATGTTCGTTTCCAATGCATGTCTTGATGAGGATACTCTAGTGCCTCTTATGCATGCCACGGCTGATCTAATTAGTGCAAACGAAAGGGAACATCGCATCCATGCCAAGGTAGTGCTGTATTCAGTGTTTCTCTTAGTTGCCAGCAGCTCGGCCATACGTTTGTATGCTGTTGACGTCTCTTTACTGAGCCCGCCAGTGGTGGAAAATATCAAGGGTGTGAAAGAGGCATTCTCAACTTCCCTAATTCTGTCACCATATTTCCGTTTCTTTGCTTGCTCCTACTTTCTATACAAGGCTTGGATGCTGGTGTTACGGTAGCTAGGTGCGTTGGGGTGAAATACCCTTATATCAAAATATGCACATTGCCGCCGACCCCAGAAACCCCTGGCTTTTATATCAGCTCTGGCATCGTCTCGTTTGTTCGCCGTTCTTGGAAGAATAATCTCTCCACTAAGAGGTTGCAGCTGTGGCTCTTTCGCAACGTCAGTACAGATTTCACTCAGCCAATCTGCTGTTAGGTCACGGATCTCGTTGTGACGGGCAATAATAAGTCCTCCGTGTGGGCAGGTCATGGCATGGTCAGCTGAGAAGCTTACTCCACAGATACAACACTGCGGTATATTTCTCAGTTGCCATCCATATCTTAGGCTAATGGCATCCCGAAATTCGCCTTTATTAAGGCTAAACCCCTGATCTTTTATTGGTAAAGCCGTTAACCATGATATGAGCCTTTTTCACCAAGAAGATCCATTGCTCGTTGCTTCTGCATGGATAGACTCTCTCTGATTTTTTTAGCCTCGCTTTCAAGTTGTTGATTCTTTTGTTTGCGCAGACTTGCTTTGATATTCTGTAATTGTGGCTTTTCAAACCATTCAGTCTGGTCTATGATCATCTTCTTCAATGGTTCGCTGATCTTCTCCGATGCAGTGAATTGGCGATCTGCTTCGAGTACGGGATTTGTAATGTTCAGTCCTCCGTGACGTGTTGGTAGGGAAAGAAGTTTTCTTTCCTCACGAGAACATTGATCCCTACCAGTCAAGGCTGGAATTAGATTTTCACTTATAGCATCTTCAAGTGGCTGCAGTAAAGTACCAATGTTTTGATTGGTTCGCATTGTATATCTCCATTTCCCTACAATGCCATGAGTAAGCAGCATATATGCTGAATGTGGATATATTTCAGCTATTTTAGCAAGCTTTACAATCTCATTAGTCCATTCATCCACTTTTTTTTTATTTAAACATATATAATCCTAACGTTTACCCAAGAGCGTATTGTTATTATTATTATTATTATTATTATTATTATTATTATTATTATTATTATTATTATTATTATTATTATTATTATTATTATACATGAATTTTACATGAATAAAAATATCAGTCCAACGATCCAACGATAAATTGTATTTATTTTCTTTAATTAATAAATCGAGCCTCAGTTTAGATTAATTTATTGTTCGTGTTAGTGTTGATGAAATAAGTAGAATCACTCAAAGATAATTCCATATTTTCGCACGACCATGCATGTAATATAATTATACCCTCGCAATTAATCGTCCAATCAAATCTCTACATTAGCGTCACGTGCCAGGTGCACAATTAAGGTATATTTACTTGTCAATTGCAGGATTATTTGTTCGATATAATAAAACACCTATTGGATTCATCTTCGCCCGATATGGAAAATATTTAAGTCTCAAATTTTAATATTAGGCTCGACCTTCGGTCTCGCCCAATATTGAATTTTCGACTTAAATATTTTGCCATATCGGGCTTAGATGAATCCAATAAGTTATAATGTATAAATAAATGTGCGTTTCAGGAAACTCACAATAGGGACTTTAAGATGCTAGGACGACGACGGCGGTTAAAACGCAAGATAAGTTTTACAATTTAAAGAAGTCACGGTTAACTAACTATTATATTTGGTATTTGAAGCTAGTCTCGTGACTTCCAAAACGCCCCAGTATTGCTAAAATGATTGTGGTGTCAGTATTGAAGTCAATCTCAAGCAACAGTTCTCATCTTTTGGTCGTTGACGTCGTCCTGAAAACGTGAAAATTCTCGAAGTGGCGTTGTATAAAGAACGAGGACGGTGTTGAGATTACTCTTGGGACTAAAAATTATTCATTGTCTTTGTTTTGCAAAAATAATTCTTTTGTTTAGAGGACGTCGTCGTTGAGGTTGACGTCCTAGCATCTTAAAGTCCCTAAACTAGTTGAAGAATACGCTAGTGAATACACTCATGTCTACATATTATAGTCTGAGCATGTGCATGAGGTAAAAACATCGTTTTGCTGCAAATGGTGCTCAATCCCCAAGAGATCCAAGGATCTGCGGTTTAACGTCGTTATTGAAGAGGAGGCAAAAGTCTTTGCAGATGTTAATACTAATTACTAAGACAGCATGAGTATAAGTATTCAGCGTAATACGTAATGGGAAATAACCAATGGCGCAGGGACGAATCTAGCTTATAAATTCGTCAGTGCGTGTAATGTACATACGCATACCGTATTTATTCCAATAGACGCCTACTATCAAACAACGCCCGTCTCCAATAGACGCCCCTCTACCGCATTCATCTTATTCAAAAAATCATGAGATTGCGTGAACATTTGTGATGTTTTTGTTTTTTTTAATAATTGAAATATCAAATTTTGAAATAAACGCCTTTCTCTAATAAACGCCTCCCTTTAGAGCTCAATTTTTCAATAAACGCCCAGGGCGTCTATTGGAATAAATATGGTACAGCCGTAGGCGTACGGGCAATTTTTTCCAGGGGGGGCGTTGAACCATTTGCCCAAAAAAATCTCGCAAGTTGCCCAAATTTTTACGAAACAACCGAAAACAAACGATGCTTATACGATGCTCTAACATGCTGAAAATCATGTTGCCTAGCACACGACTCAAAACTACTGATTTTATTCTCCAGTGCGACCTTTCGTTTGTCGATACAACTCATACAAGTTTTAATTTAATAACTTTTAAAAAGATCATTAAGTGCTGTGCATGTTGCGTTTTAGAAACTTTTAATTTTCAACTCACTAAGCACCAGCATAAGAGGAAGGAAAAAAAATCCTTTGGGATTTGACAATCTGGCACCGTACCGACGCGGCAGAATTGACAACAAAGCACGCGGTTCAGTAAGGACATGAATGAAATTTCTACAAGACCACTCGGCATTGAAATGAAAAATTTCAAAATTCTGACAAAAATAAAGCTATATAGTGACTAACCGACAGTACGGTAATTTATTCCGTTTTAATAGACATAAACAAAGGGGAGTTATGAAAATGCCGACTCGCACTTTGAGTCTCACCTTATTGATTATCAATAATATTTATCTTTTGAAAAAATGGAAACTTTTAAAAAACCCTTTGCCCAAATTTCTCTTGCTGCCCAAAAAATCCGGGATGCCCATCCCCCCCAGCCCATATATACGCCTATGGGTACAGTGTGTGAGCTCTAGAGTGATTGACTCGTCAATTTAAGTCAAACATGGTGGACCATCGACGGACGTATAGGCCTAAAGTACGTATAGATTTAGTCCCCTACATTGTCTGATCAAGTCTGATCTGGTCAAAAGACAGCGTATATAGAAAACTGAAACTATACGTATTTAAGGCCTACATGTCCGCCATGCTTGGTTTTAATCTTTGCTCGGTCGAGGAAGACAGTAGATACCCCAGTCTTCCCAAGAACCCAAACCGACTACGCGGCCAAGCTCATGGCGGAAACGAAAGTCCTAGAAACTAGACTAGATAGTAGATATCATTCCAGGTATATGGTCGAAACTTCAATAAGTCATCCTACTTCCAGAAATCAATGGTAGGGTAAATTATTTGAACGTCATTTATTTCCAACTTCATGCGGGACAAATTTAAAACTCCTATAAAGCTTTGTTTAGCCATAATGCACTACAGGTTTCGCGAATGGAATTTCGCAGTACTATTAAGCTCATAGTGTGCATTAAATCTGGGATTTCAGAAGAACAATATTTCAAACGTTCATAAATTTCACTAATTTTATTAATACCCCCCCCCCCCCCCCCCCTTTTCTATTAAGCCAATCTCTGGCGCTTGAATTAAATTCTGCCTCAGAGCATTAATAAAGATTCTCAGAGTCTACAATCTTTTTGGTCTGTACCCAGCTCTTCCCTTGTCAACTGTGCCGTTGTTTGTTAAATATAGCCGTTGTCATGTTGTTAACCAACTTCCGACCTGGGATTCTGGGAATGGACCGAAACTCCTAGCTGTAAGTCTTTCAAAGTATAGATGCGTTGTAAAACTTTTAGACGAAGGCGTTTAGAAGAAACTAACCTTAGTTCTTCAGGATTATTAAAAAAAAAACGAACACACGAAGCGATAACCATTGTTTCTGCGTCAAAACCGAGGCAAAACAAATCCTCCACTTCTGAACGTCTTAGTAGCCAATAAGATTGCAGTATTTGCAACAATAAAAGATTTCTACTAATTACAAATAACTTTTAACGCTGTTTTATAAAGGTTCAAGTATATGAATGGTGCGAGTTGCGACATATATACCGCTTCCAGGCTTACGGCCTTATAAGACTCCACGGAGTAGTCAGACGATTTTATTCTTGGTTTTGAAATTTGCTTTGACAAATTATGGCGGGGGAAAATTGACACGCTTCGCCCCCCCCCCCCCCCCCCCCCCCCCAGCTCCGCCATTGGACACATGCTAAGCTAGCACTACACCATGGAATACGACAGGTATCGTGTGGAATTGTAAATACTCTACAACGTTTCTACATTCTTCAACGCCAGGTTGATATGGTTCCTTGATGAAGGCATGAATTTAAAAAGTTGAATCGAAATAAAGTAAGGTTAGGTATACTGCCGAAACAGAGAACGTAGTAGTCTAACGTTTCGAGCGAAGGCCCTTCGTATATCTAACCTTACTAAACTTCTGTATAGCAGTATATCTAACCTTATTATTGATTCGATTGTTGTTTCAACACTGCCTACGCACTATACGCAGCACGCTACTTTTATTTCGCTATTTAAAAACTTGAACCAGATGCCTGATATTGACAAAAAAAATGGTGGTTTGGAATCGAGGTGTGTGTTAAAAATATTTATTGTGTTTAGTGTTTACTTTGACTCACTAACTATATAAACGTATCACTTCGTAAAAACTTATCCACATTTCGATCGAAAAACGTGAATGGCTTTCGTAAGTGGAATTCGCGACTAGATCAACTACGATGAAATTTGTTAATAAAAATATTTACAAAGGGGAAGTTATACAACCTCAGTACACCTACCAAATCTGTCCTTGTAATAAGACAGGGAAACTTTATCCTTAAACAAGACGCCTGGATCAGGCGTTCACTCGGGCTACTGGCAAAGTAGAGATCTCCTAGTTGCGCAAAGGCTCTATACCGCGCGAGCAAAGGTGGGAGTGGGCCGAGGAAGATCAGATGTGGTGCGTGAACATATTTAGGATCAAAGAGTTGTCAGCCACATCACTGCTAAATAAACTACAAAGTCAGTCAGTCAGTTTCAAAATCTACCAACAACGTGCAAGAACACCTTGTAACATATTTTTGCTTTTTGTTTGAAAATAAAATGCATGGATATATAGACAACAAAATGTGGGCCAAGTAAAATAAACCAAAGGCATTGTTTCTGAAACATTATCCTGAAAGGTTTAATAGAAATAGTTAAAAAGCTAGTCTAAGAGAATGCACCCTGCATGTAAAGATGGCCGTTCACATCCAATATTTCTTAACACAAAATTCCTGTTGATATTAATTTTTGGATTTTTTTTTTTTTTAGTTTTTATATACAGTATAGGTATAATATGATCAGCATGCAGTGGTAATCATCTCCATCACATAATAATGGTGTTAATGTAAACTAAATAGCTGAAAGAAAGGGGATGATTGTGTCGATCAAGTTCAACACTGCTTCGATAAACAGCAAGCAGACAGGTAGACTAATGGACACAGCTGTTGGTAGGTTATCACTTAGTTCATCATACACAACGGAAATTGAATTAAAGCTAGCTCTATCGAAGTTATTTAAAGAAAAGAAAAAAATCACTGGCTTTTTCTGTTTGATGGAACTATTTTCCCTGGTGAAAAATAATACCTGGTTTTCACCGTTATGAAACGTCCTGGGCAACACTTCTTGAGCTGAGTATACGTTTGTGAACCACTTCGAGGTTTTGAAAGTCCAACGCCCTAGTTGGTTATATAAGAAATGTCTGACAAACTGTCGTCAAAGAGAAAAAGTCAACATTTGCATGATTAGTATGATACGAGTTTGTTTTTGATCCAATGATCGGATTTCACACCCAAGTGAACCTACAGGAAAAATTGATTAAAACAAGGTCTGCCTATAGCTATTCCTCCTTATTCATCAACACTGTTTTCTTCAGCCCACCTCGAAAGATAAATGATAACCTTATCATTCATCGCATAGTATATGTCTAAATGCCACGTATTTTAATTTAATTTATTAAAAAGTTTATTCTGTTACAAAAATATCTTCATTATAAAAATCACATTGCTGTTAGGCCAAACTTTGGCTAATACCATATTTACATAATACCAATTTTTTTGTTAGCAAAATTTCTGCCACGCTCCAATGGAAGCTACAGTTAATATACTTCCGCAGATGCTTTGGCGCGAGTTGGCAGCCTGAACGCCGGTCGAGCACTTCCAAATTGCTCTGACTGTCTCCATCGACTGACCGGAGCAATTTCCTCTCTTCATGACATTTATGTCAAGAAGCTAATGATTTTTGTTTCAACCAATTTCGATAGGCGTGACATAGTCACGAAACTATTGCCCCTAACACTGTGAACTTGCAAGCTTATCGCTTTCCCACAACGAATGTTCCCGCGATATTGCCGAGATAACTCGTGCCTCGCACCAGGCCAAGATTAACTCGATACGCTATCGAAGGACCACGGACGCAACGGCCCGTTAACAGAGGACAACGGACGCTAGTCACCAGTGGTCGAAGTGAAGATTGAATGTTTTACAGCATTGTTTCACTGAGTTATCGAGTTGTTTGCCGAAATGGACAAAACAAAGTCTAAGAAATCGTTGCAAGATGTCCAAAAGCCGCGGTTAAAATCACAGCGTAAAAGTACGTACTCCAGACGGATGAGCGCAAACCAGAAGGAACGACGCAGGACCCAGAACATAAACACCGCTTTTGCAGAGCTGCGCAGATGCATCCCAAACGTACCCCAAGATACAAAGTTGTCCAAAATACGAACACTTCGTTTAGCGACGAGTTATATTGGCTACCTACAAGAAGTACTACTACAGACAGAGCAACGCATAGCCACGAGCAACACGCCATCTCAGCTGTCCAAGACTCCGACACGGGCGGCTAGTCTCCATTCAAACAGAAACCACAAAGCTGCGATCTTTTCCGTCAAGGTGAGATACATTAAAGAACAATTACATGAACATTAATGTTTACTTTAGTTATGATCATGAGAATAAAACCCACCCTATTAGTGTACAGTATAGTCTGCAACGTGTTTGCGGTTGACAGTCACAATCGATAACAATGTTGCCGCGTACGCCAATATGGTGTAAATCGTATTTTGTCAACCAGTTTTCCTAATGCGATCAAACAAATGAGATATCGGCATTTATCGCGCACACAGCTCTCGATTTAAAGTCGTGCATTCACTCTATAAAACCCTGCTGGGTAATCAGAATTTTCCAAAGCGCTTGGGTGCCATCATTATTCATTAATTGCATTTGCATACCACGAACTATTATCTCGGAATCTTAGCGTAAATTGTTTGTTTAATCAAAGAAAGGAAAGACTACTTACCATAAAGAACAAAATATCTTTTTGTTCTACGTTCCTTTCAGGTTTGAAACAACAAAAAGCGGGTACAAACACACTTTGTGTTAATTGAGACATTTCACTAACACAAAGCGGGTTGGAACAGCAATTAACTGTTAATCACTTTGTGATTCCACTGAAATGTTCTCTTCTTTGTCTTCGATGATGTCTGGACTCTGGAATCTTATGTACATTATCCCCATATGCACGCACACTGTATACACTCGAAAGACATGAAGAGTTATTTCGTCTTAGTGCATGGATTAGGTTTGTACTTGCCTGTGAACAGTTTTTTCTCATAGCTAAATAGTCCAATTGCTTCGGCCTGGTAGCTTGCCAATGCATCGGCAGTATAAATGTTGGGAGATTATAAATTGCAAAGGGTTTGTAATTAAAATTCTACTTAACGACTTCCTTTCCTTAACACGTTCTTTATGACCTTATCCTGAATCCTTAAAAACATGAGTGCGATTACAATCTTCTATTCTCGCCTGCAAGCTCCGAAAGGAATTCAAAAACAAAACAAAGCGTGGCTTCTGTAGTTGTAGACCTTAGGAGACGAACGTGATGTCTGCATTGTTCAGTACAAAGTACAAACACAGTCTTATGAGTAAACCGTCGAATGATCAGCAGGCGTAAATGCACTGCGCAAGACTGAACAAGACAAATGTGAAGAGTTTATCCAAGCTTTCGGTATTTTACTAAATCTAAGAACATCTGAATTTCCAATTGGAATTGAGATGCTCTACTTTTAAACTAACACACATAAAACTCACACAGATTGGAGCTACAGACTGGATTTCTAGCAAATGGATAGCTGTATATTTCATACAGTCGTTGCAAGCTTGCTCACGCTCATCAAACCCGTAACAAGTTGTTGGAGTTCAGTATAGAACCGCATGCAGCAGGTTCAGGGAAATTAAGTTGTAACAAGCCTCCCACCATGGCGTTTTTCGGGTTTGATGAAAAAACTTGCAACAAGTCTGTGACGAGGTGATCGATCATTGCCATCTGCATCGATCTGCAGAGAACATTTTTCTTGGCTCAACTTGAAACTAGCTCCGTTATAAATCGTCAAGTTCGCAGTGCACATACTGTATATTTGACATGTTTTGACTATTATTCATATATACATCTATCTATACAGATTGCGAATAATTTTTTTGCAATGTCTTTATGCCCAATTTGATTAAAACAAATTTGTGTCGAGTTTGTGATGACAGAATTCACAAATTATTCACAATCAACATGAAAAAGCATAAGTTATAAGACTTCACCAGACTTGTCGGAGAAACGCAATGTCGCAATTATTCTTCCCAAACCATTTGTCTTTGTCTTGAAGGGCTTGATAGAGGAAGTCTGCAATGCCAATGGGTTGATTAATATATATATATATATACTGTACTTGCATGGGGCAAGCTTGCATGTGGTGGCAGAATTCACAAATTATTCGCAATTTTGTTAAATAAAAATAATGTTCAAAACATATTGTTTCGAGTTAATGATGTTGCATGATGGACAGTGTTCCTCAGTTCCTGTTTCAGCTCGGTATAGTTGCTCCGCTATTAAATCTGAAACGCACTATGATTTACAGAAAGTTATTGACAAACTTGCTATAACGAGCACGGCCTTCCGTTGCCAGTTGCTGTATAAATCTGAAACGCGCCATGATTTACAGAAATGTCACAGTTTAACTATGAACAACCACTTACGTGGATAGCATTGTTGCCAGTTGCTGTATTAAATCTGAAACGCACTATGTCTATGATTTATAAGAATGTTAGGCCTGATTACTTGTGAAATAAGTACAAGCACAACGACGAACGCAAACGCAGTTAGTACTTCATTGTGAACACATTGTCCTTTCCATGCAAATGCCACATGCATACAACAGAGTTAACGCCATTGTGCTTATGCTTATTTCACAAACCATGCAGACCGCGGCTTTACAGCTTAACTATGCAGTAACTTGCTACTGTATAGCCTTAGTTGTTGCTAGTTGTTCCATTAAATCTGAAACGTGCCATGTATGATTTACAGAAATGTTACCGCGCTTAACCATGAACAACTTGCTATACGTGAATATATAGCTTTGTTGCTAGTTGCTCTATTAAATCTGAAATTTAGTCGACCGATGTGCATGCATGACCATGTTGCTAGTTGTTCTATTAAATCTGAAACGCGCTATAATTTACAATCTAGAGTAATACAATTTAACTATGAACAACTTCAGTTGCTATATGAGCCGCATGGCCTTGTTGCTGTATTAAATTGGAAACGCGCCATAATTCATGTCACAGCTTAACTATGTCTATGAACAACTTGCTACGAGCATAACGCCTTGCCTTGCCTTGCCTTGCCATTACTCTTAGACTATCAAATCTGAAGCCGCGCACCCATAATGATTTACACGCTTGTTACGTACGGCTTAACTAGGAATAACTTGCTACGACATCTCAGGACTCTAACAACTACAGGTTTGATGTTAGTAAGCTTGTAGTTGTAAAATCTTTGAGAACAAAGACATGCGGTATAACTACAACAGTACAACTTGAACATGCACTAGCTTGCTAAAAAGGTGGCGCGAAAAAACCCTGCACTTACCATTTGACTGAATTTTTACCTGTGCACTTATACCTTATAGACTCAAATGGAAGAGCAAAGATTACGTTTGAATTGAACTTGTTCAACGGCATGTTTTTTTCCCTTTTCGTTAAGCGCTTATAATGACTATGAATAGCATATACTGTATAATATATTATATTATAACATTGCGTATAGTTCAGCTTAGATATGGATCAATGTGACACCCCCTTGCCCACTCCACGCATGTTTGCCCACTCCACCCAAGTTTGCCCACTCCACCCATGTTTGCCCACTCCACCCGAGTTTGCCCACTCCAGTGGTAGACCACGTTTTTCTCACCTCTTCACAATAAGAGCCCACAGAGTTGCTTGCGAAGGAGGTTGGAAAGTCCAAAAATTTAATATTAATTACAATAGACAGAGTATGTACACATTTCTTCAATATTTTTTAATTATAAAAATGAGAACTACAAGTTAGTATAACTTATCGCTTGACATATGGCAATGGTTTTGACAGGATGTACACATAATTTATAATATACAAATATTAAATAATCATGCCTCTTGCTCTAATGCTGTGGCAAAACTGTCAATTCATAAATTTTCTTTTGTGTGTGTGTTTTTATTTGTTCTATCAGTTTGTCAATGAAAGATTAAAGACTTCAGGCAGAAAATAATCAGCGCCAGCTAATATATATATATATCATCGGCGAACTGCCCCTATATAATAGTATATAAATAGTCATTCTTTCAATCAGCCGTATAGAGCTTAATATTTTGGACCAGTTTCAACCCTGTGCCTAATATGTAATTTTATATAATCGAGAGTTACGTGGGTATGTAGAGTGCTACGGTATAGACAGTGTTTAGGATAAATCAAAGTGAAAAGGTGGTAAACTGCCGAGATTGATTTTGATAACGAAATACTGACGTTTAGAACGGGCACATTTTACTCTGATGAAGAACTCCGCTTGGATTTGTCTCTTGTTTCTCTGTTCCGTGTTTTACACAAAACGCCGCAAATATGTCAAGTATTAATTCGATGATTATATATTATCTTTGACTACAGTGATCAACGAAAATACTGTTTCTTTGTTATCTTATGATTCCAATTTGTATATTTTGTTAACCTGCGGAGTGTTACATTTTTACCATGACTATAACCTTCAAGTGTTAAGTACACAACTCTTTTGAAACGATAGTCAATATAGAATGAAAAGTTTCAGTATCACTTCAAGTTATTTTCGAGTGAAAACTGATTTGAGTTCCATTTTCGTGTGATGTTTATCTGAAGCATTTCCTGTCCTGGCGCATTCTCATAGCCCAGCAAAAAAGTAGAATGTTTGGAATTGTTGTGATAAGTTTTACACGGCACTTGAGAGTTGAGGATAAGATGCTTACTTAAATAGTTGCTAAATGTCTAGACACGAGTTTCGAGTAGTTCAATGGAAATATAACTAACATGTATACAAAAGGATTAATAACTCATTTTTGATACTTGAAACGTAGATACTATATAGAAACTCGAATACTCTACATGTACAGTACACAACATTTCCGAGGAAAGTTGCGTTCTTGAATCTTGGGCATATGCCCTATTAAGAGCGACTATCCGGTTTCGTCCAACTCTGATAGCCGTCTACGATACAACAAACATCTACTGTGTACTAAGCCATAAACCAAAATCATAAAATTTATGAACTGCCGAGATGTTTAGAGAACTGATGTAGCTCTGCATATATAATTTCAGGCCGTATATTAACATAACGACTTTATTATTAGTGTTAATAAACACGTAAGTAGTTTAGTATAGTGAACTGATAAAAATAAATCGAAGTTGAAATTGATAAGAAAATAAAGAAACATGACTATAGTAATGATTATATTAAAAGTTCAAAATAGAAGAGAATCAATGATAGAAAAGACGCGCCTTCGATTTAAATCAGTTGGAGTTTAACTTGCAGTCTATATATATGAACTATGTATATATATAAGACAAAGCATAAACCGAAAATAAACATCTTGAGTCAAGAGATGTTTATTTTCGGTTTATGCTTTGTCTTGTATTTTTTCAAATTGTCTGCTCACTCTGCTGGATGTGGTTTTTATGTATATATATATAATGCACAAGGCGGCAGGCGTGATAGTGATCCGCGCAAGAAATGGTTCATACTTGGGAAGTTGGAGAGCACTCAAAAATCTAGAGTTGTTCTCGGCTACGCCTCGACCAACTCTTACGCTTTTTTCGTGCTCTCCCAACTTTCCGCGTGCATCGATAACTCGATGGAGCACGCCAAACCATGAACCATTTCTTAAATTGTACATAGATTATACCTTCTACACTAGACATGTACTGTAGTCTATACACTATGTAGTTCAACGGTGTAGTTTATACGCTGTATACACTACGGTATGCTGATATTTATCTGTATATACACTTATAAGACTATATATACTATGTATCAGCAGACCACATACTATCTATACACAGAAGTCAACCAAAACATATTGACTCGAAAGCTAGTGTGGGTTGAACTCGCACCTTGAGATACTCATACGATGCGACAGTTTACACCCAACTATAGATAACTCGTCCTTCTACGAACGACACTCGATTCGGCTGCGCCTCGTTAATTATCTGCTCATATAGATACCTCTAGCCTGCGTAGCTGGCGGTATACCTCGGGATTGTTGTATCAGTCAATATATTTATAACAGTATATATGAAGTACACAAGTAGCCTTCTTCTAAAAGTACACACCGCAAGCCGTAGTGCATCACCTTGCAATCTGTATATTAATCTAATTGTTTATATACTGTAGTGTATAGCCAACAACTGGGTATATATATATGAGGTATTCAGCAAATAAGCTCGCAGCCGAATGAGGAAAAATGGCGGAATGATATCATTTTGCGACACAAGTGCCGTAGAGTGCTCAATAGTCAATATATATTGTAGATCGAAGATATACGTAAAATAAGATTTAAATTGGATTAATCATAGGCCCTTAAAATGATAAAATTCTCGATTGCTCGAGTTTCACGCCAGACTCAGAACCCGGCGCGCGTGAAACACAAATCACCAAGAATTTTATTAATTTTTAGCCACGTTTAATCCATTTTAAACCTTACTTATACATACACATGTATAATTATATAGAAAAATAATAATGCTACCGACAAAGTTAGAAAAAAGTTAGACCACCGAAAAACCGAAAAAGACACAGCTGTGCAATAAAACTGGCAAAACTCAAAGCACATACTTCTTATTATTTCAAGTGGATCTGGCAGTGGTTCTTAATTGCATATATCTAAAAATATTTTAGAAAGCATTAAATTAATTTGATTAATTTAATCCCTAGATGTGCGGAAGCCTTGGGCACTTCCTGAATGAGTTTTTCCCATAATTTTGGGCTATTGGTATTTAATATATATTTATAAAGCGGGTTTTTTATAATTATATAGTTAATTCATTTATACATGTAATTGGCTTTCACGCTGAATGAGACAAAAGGATGAGTTCTACTTGAAGAGAGTATTTAAACACAATTCGTTCTAGTGATTCAGCTGCATAAATTCATGTTAGGGCACAGTAACAGTGCAATGGCTGCACGTGAGAACTCAACCGTTACAGTAGCTTACTGAAATTTCATTCAATTCAGTAGAATTTGTACGCATATGCTATTGGAACCACGGTTTGCGACTTAATTGAACTGTAGTGTTCACTACAAATTAAACATAAACAAGACGCCTGTTTAGGCGTTCACTTCCAATGAGACATCTTTCTTAGGCTTAAAGCTGTTGATCAGTTCTGTTTCGTGCTCGATTTTGCGAGTTCCTTCTTTTTGACCAGCTTTGCCTTTGGCCAAAGTGTTGGTAGGTTTTCCAAGTAAGTTACTTATATAGTTGATCAGTGATGTGCTTGACACAACCACAGAATTATTTAGGAACATGACCGTCAATTTTCGAAAGGATCGATGACATCCATATATGGGTAGACTAGTATTGCGCAATAATTGCATATTCGTGGCACCGCAAAGAAATAATAAAAAAAAAAGAAACAGAAACGACTCGGCCGAGTAAAAATATCGAATATCTGCATTCCATCGCACAGACATATTGACTAGTATTGCCTGCAGGTTCGCAAAGAGAGTTATCTGAACGATATTCATCTCAAAATTAAGATTAATTTATCTTTTCCCAAGTTAAGATTTAGCCATATGGTTTAACGTAGATTACATACTGCTATTGCGAATAGCGCAGGAAATTGCGCCTTGGTGTTAAAATTTTATCCAGGCGTCTAACTGAAATTTTATTTGGCAACAATATTTTGTCGTTGCGTTGAAATACGGCAATCATTTTGATTTGGGTAATTATAATTAATTCTCAAGACATATAAAAGTGCTAAAGATGTAACTTGCATGGGTATACACAAAACATATAATATGGATACAATAAACAAAGATTAGAATGCTGAGACCGAGAAACATTTTGTAATAAATTGTGCTATAAATTTGAGCGACTAACGAATTATTGGCACGGATTTGCAAAGCCAAAGGTTTATATAGATATTAACTATACCCTATATATTAAAAAAGAATTAAGTTTATTACAATTACCTTATATCATTGAACTCTAAGTAAACTGGAACGCCAACTCCATAAGTCAGGCCCTATGAATGGATGAAGCCAAAAATCTTTAAATGTTAGTTTTTCTGAGTTTTGAGCTGTAATACTTAACGCTGAACGGTGGGCTGTATATGAAACTGAAGCTATTGAAAAATGCTATTTGGTACATTTTAAAAAGTTTAAAATAACGAGGAAACTTATACTATACATCAAATTGAAGCCAATGCTATTTCTAAAAACATACGTATAAAACAATGTATTTCAATCCGTTCTTTTGGAGTAATTTGTTATCGTCCCAAACAAAATATATGGCAGGATGAAAATTAAGTAACTTGAAGCACGGGAGCTACCTGCAAAGGGACTGGCACTGGCTTCAAAATCCCCCCGTGAGTTATCGTTCCAGTCTTTTTAGAGTTCAATGCCTTATATACGTACAATTCATTTTTTTCCAGTAATCGCATGCTTTGCCTTTGAAGTGTGTCGACCTATAGCAGAATAAACCACCCTGCTCTAATACTGTAATAGGATTGGACGCCCGAAACAAATGGTGGGAAACAATAACCGAATCTGTAAAACCTTTTAGTCAGACAGTGTTTAAGTACTAGAAAGCAAGATATAACCTCGGATTTAACCGTTGTCAACCACAACATTTCAAAACCAAAGACAGCACTTGATTTTCGATTAACATAATCAGCGTTTTCGCAGCCTATCTATGTATTTTAAAACTTGTTTAAACACTGATTATCGTAAACAACGGTTGAACAGCGTTTCTGCGATCGGCCCAAAGTCGTTATTTGCACAACAATATCTTCTGAAGGTTACCATCATTTTTATTTTTTAGATTAATTAAACTTTAATTAATCTACACATTAAACTTTAATTAATCTACACCACTATTAGCATCCAAATGAAACATTACCGTGACGTTTGATTGATTGACCAGATGCCAATTAAACTTATGCATATAATCCACTTATGAGCGGTATAACCAGCTGCTGAACGTTTTGCCGCTAGTCATTGTATCGGCATATCCAATAAATAGCTGTACCAGTAAGTTGGCAATAGTCCATCACGATCGGATATTCCAAGCTTATAGAGCCGGCACGAATTTAAAGAATAGCCAAAGTTTATATGACAGGCCGCAGAAATAAAGTGGATGAATTAAAGCAGTCAAAATGGGAAGCATAGGAAACTAGGAGCAAAGTGAAAAGGTGGTAAGAATATCTGCAGTTTACCATCTTTTCACTTTGCTCTATTCAAAACCTGACTGCCTACAGTACCCAGCACTCTACATTCTTACACTCATAAGAAACTACGATTTCTCGAGCTTCGTGTGCGTGTGTTTGCCCGCCTTTTTTGCATACATGTTCACACTGCTTAATTCGGATTAATTAAGCAAATACAACAGTCATCAGTCGAGTCGATCGAGATTTGAGAGACATGATGTTCCGTTGATATTTGATTTAATGTAACTGAGTGTGAATAATGGAGTGGTTATAGTTAAACAAGCACTTCAACTCTTTATGAATTCCAACGACATAAAACCTCGAGCGGATTGCAATTAAAACACCCATACTATTGATTTCAAGAAGTTATTTTAACTCCAAAAAAAATAAAAAGATCTCATTTTACAAGAGTTCAGGTTTTAGAGTTGTTTTAACTCCAATAGTAGAGTTAACGAAAATGGAACTCCAACTGACGATATAGTTGTAATTTTACTCTATGTATAGAATTACTGTATAGATCAACTCCACCAAGAAAATTAAATTACTGTAACTCCAACACTGAAATTTAAAATAAGGGGTAGTGGGTTACCCAATCTAGCAGTTACTTTAACTTCTGCATGATGGAGTTAAAAATTAACTCAGTTAACTCAAGGTCTGGTATAGTGAAAAGTTACTCTAATTGATGGAGTTAAATTTGATATTAAGATAGAGACTAGAATTTAACATTTAATGTCCATTATGGGGCAATATTTATAGCTTCATGTTGATTTAACTTTGATTTCAAAAGTTATCCAAGGTATTAGGAGGGTTACAGTAAGTCGTACAGGAAATACATATTGGATTGCTATGATCATGGAATCAATGTGTACTGGTAACCAAGTTGACACCAGTATGTACGACATACTGGCCAAGCATGCATGTTATTAGCTTATTACAGCATTATGGAAAAAAACTTGAAAAAAACTTATTAAAATATAGTCATATGGGCTGTTTTGAGCCCTATGATTGGCTAAACCACACCCCACTCAGAACTTCGGAAAAAAGGTTGACAACCAGTTGAAAACTGTTATCTCATGAATGGTGCAAGCATCTCTATTTTACAATACTTGGGTTTTTAAGTGAAATTTTCTTTGTTAAAATAACCATGTTAAATAACCATGTCGACATTTCAAATGATTTTATCACCTTACAAACCTATATACATTTTTACTAATTTATACCTATCTATTTTGATATTTTTTTCATTTTTTTTGTTGTTGCAAAATAACCATGTTGACATTTCAAATGATTTTATCACCTTACAAACCTATGCATTTTTACTAATTTATACCTAGATCTATTTTGATATTTTTTCATTTTTTTTGTTGTTGCAAAGAAACTGGCATCACAAAGTACTTGATCTGCTTTGCTTGTTTACCTATTAATTATATTTGATGTTTTATATAAATATAATAAATGATATTTTCTTTTGAAATAAGTAATAAAATAACAAACATTTTAATCATAAAGTTATAGTGTTGTTGTGTTCACAGTATTTCTTGCTGCATTTACGCAGTAGTCTCCCCTCAATGGTCTCTAAGACTGTTCTCTTGAAAAGTTGAAATCCATGAAACTTGTGTGAGGGGGGATGGGGGGGGGGGGGGGGTTAATATCTATATTTAAGTCATATAAATCAGGCATACATATACCATAAATTACAATAGTAAGGTTCTATATAAAATGCCTCCAACTTGTTTTAACATTTATGTTCTGGTTTGATAACAACAAAATTATGTAATTTATGGCTTTCAGATTACAGTAGTCTTAAATACTTGCCTCAAAATGCAGGAAATAGTGTTTCAGAGACCCTAGAAACCCAAAATTTTTGTGTTTCATAATAATCAACACGGTGAGATTATCATGAATAATGCATCAGTCAAATGGTCAGTCCACCAGTAATGACTCTTTCCCTGGTCTTCTGAGCATTTGCAATTTTTTAAAATTTTGTAATGCAAATGGACAAGGATTGGGAAGAAAAAGAGCAGATGCCCACCCAGAGGTAGCAATACCTTCCAAGGAAATGTTTCTTTTAAAAAAAACATCCTCAGTTTTGACCCTACTGCATTAGTGATATTTGTCAGGGTGCAAAATACAGTTCACAACTCACATTCATAATTGCTGCTTAAAATAATCAGTTTTTAAACCACAGAAGGTGCATGGCTATCAGTTGTATCAAATACACAACTCCTTGACCTTGGGGGAAATGGTGGACACAAATGCCAGCCCTACCCCTATCCCCTATCAGGTGCACAACTAGAAAATATTGAAGGTAGGGGTAGCATGACAAAAAAGAGCAAAATCCTTCAGAATTATAAACCATTTGGGATACTACTTCATTATGAAAAAATCCCCTCTAGTTGCACCTCTGCCCCAATCAAAAGCCCACAAAATAAATACCCCACATTGAAGGGGGGTGGGGGTGGGGGTGGGGTGGTGACTGATCAATGCATAATTTACTGCACATATAATAGACTATCAAGTCCATCATGCATAATCCATATGAGATAACAAATTATGTTATTGTCAAATTAAATCTATTTCAATAAAATAATTACTCTGAATTAAAATATGTTGTTCACTTTTATCAGTTTCGGTTTTTTTTGGACTCACCGTTTCACTTTATAAAATTTCAAGAAAAAAAACTTTAACATTAATTCTTATCAAAATATTGATAATTCACATATTTTCACAAAGAAAATAATTATAAAATCCTGATTTACAATAGATTTAATAAAACAAACGTTCATGAATTTACTGGTTCAGTATATTAAAATACGTCAATATTTTGTTTCTGAAAATCTCGGCAATTCACCACCTTTTCGTTTTTAATATAAGTTTAATATTGACAATGTCAAATACTCAAATATACCTTTGTCAACAGCAAGTGTAATTTTGAAATGTGTTTTGTTTGCAGTTATTTCGGGTTTTAAACGAACACAGATAAACAATTTAACGATCTTACCATTAATAATTTCCATTCTAACCATTTTGTAGCCGTTTTTGTTTTCTGTAGAACTTATTGCTTCGCCTAAATGTTCAATTTCTTCTTTTTCTGGCCCACTCCGTTATAATTTCGGCGCCATTGTTGCTTAAGGTGGCTCCATACAGTTTCTTCGAAAATGGAAAATACAAGTTTGAGAGTCCAAAACACGTGCATAAACAATTCGGAAAAACAATAAAACTAAATGTTATACATAGCTAAACATTCTGACAATCAAAAACTGTTATCAAATAAATAGCAACAGTTGTTGCTATGGCAACAATGACGTTTCAAAATGGCTGCCAATTACCATTCAAACTAATTTAATTCGAAAAAAACTTTGGTGACCCCCAATTTTTTTTCCATTAAAACTTTTCTTGAAGTATGAGTAATCAATAGGCCGATTTAAAAAAAATTCTGTAGAAGAAAAACTTTTAAAAATTAACAAACATGATTTTTTCGGAAAAAAAGTTATTCCTTCTACAGAATTTTTTTTAAATCGGCCTATTGATTACTCATACTTCAAGAAAAGTTTTAATGAAAGAAAAATTGGGGGTCACCAAAGTTTTTTTCGAATTAAATTAGTTTGAAAGGTAATTGGCAGCCATTTTGAAACGTCATTGTTGCCATAGCAACAACTGTTGCTATTTATTTGGTAACAGATTTTGATTGTCAGAATGTTTAACTATGCATAACATTTAGTTTTATTGTTTTTCCGAATTGTTTATGCACGTGTTTTGGACTTTCAAACTTGTATTTTCCATTTTTCTAGAAACTGTATGGAGCCACCTAAACAGAACCGCTGGCTCTGATGATCATTGCTCGTGCTATACTACGCATTTTGTCATTGGTCAATTTCGTTAAAAGAATGACTTTCATTGGTTTAACCCAGAAGTTTATATTATTTATAAACTCCTGCAATATAGCCAATGAATATAGCCAATGAAATTCAATGATTTGCATTTTATACTACAATCTTTATACTCCTTGTTGCACTTCCCTTGGCTGGCATTTGTAATCAAACATGGTGAACCGGTGAACTTTCAACTTTGTACATTCATTCCAATCCCCTACACAACATGCTCGACAATGGGCGTCGCCAGCTTGCAGCTGGGCCGGCGCCCATGAGAGACGCGGAAAGAAAAAATCCTCTGATATGAGAATTTTTCAACTTCTGGCTAACCATATAGATCCCTAGTATGCGTACAACCTGAATAAACATCTTGGTAATTCAGTCTATGAAAATTTGCAAGATACCTGCAGAGATACCTGTAGTTTGTCGAACCCACACTGATCGAGCCTCTCAGATCTGGGAAGTAGATTCTGATTGGTCTAATGCGCATGTAATCTATAATGGTTTATTTGATTTTATTATATAAAATAGAGTGTTTTATTGATGTTTCCGCCACTAATAAAAACGATAATCTCGTGTCGATTACCGCAGAAGCGCCGGAAGCAACTTAGGGCAGCGGGGGCAGAATGTGAAAAAAGGGGACTTTCACCTTACTTGGCAAACAAGCAAAAGGAAATTTTTGATTTAGTGGGAGAAGCTGTCTAGCTGTCTTTATTAATTTAATATCTGTTACTGGAAGATGCACACAGACTGACAGACTCACAGACACTTTATTAATATAAATTGCACCTACCTCTAATCTATAATTCATGACCATTTCCATTTTAAATCGCATATTCACATATGCATAATGCATCGAACTCACTTCGTCAATCGTCGATCACGACGACCAGCGACGATAATAGCTCGGGTTCCTCCTAATTACGCATCTCGCTCGTAAAATTTAAATGTTTTTGCTTTCCGAATTTGGGCAGTATAAATTTTAACTTAGAGTGATAAAATAAATTCAAAAGCAAGTATAAGATATTGTATTTAGCAAAGGGCACACAGCTGCCCCCATAAGCAAATTAAGGGCAGCTAAAATGGCGGACATACTGGTGTTATCCTATTGGAATGCAAATATATTCTTATTCAAACATTTTGTATTGTTTCAACAATTGGGCCATGCATCAATCGAGTGAAAACGATCATATATATATATATATGTGCATATGCATATGTATATAAAGGGTTCTGTTGATATATTCTTGCTTTTCATCTGACGTCACGGCGGCCATATTGGTGCACAGAAACAATGAAAATGGCGGCCATATTGGTGCAAACATTTCGTAGCCCCAACGGTGCCACCGATCACGTGAGTGAAAACGATCCATACCAATGTTATTGGCCATGCAATTTTTCATCTGACGTCACGGCGGCCATATTGGTGTAGCGAAACAATGAAATGGCGGCCATATTTGTGTACCATCTTTATCCTATAGGAATTTAGCTTTATCCTTATTCAAAAATGTCATATTGTTTCACCACCCCAATGGGGCCACCGATCACGTGAGTGAAAACGATCCATAGGACAACATATACGCCAAGTTATAAAGATAATCGAGTTACAGAGGACACTGCTATTTTGAGCTCTCAAGGGAGGTAAAAAATAGTTCGAGATCGATAGCGGGAGTTCGAGACAATAACGGGGTCAATTTAGGGTACATTTTACTGTAGAACAGTGAAAAGATATATGGATGGTAAATCAACTCTTGCTCGAGATAGCGAGGTTTTCGAAGAAACCGGAGTTTGAGATAGCGAGGTTCTACTATATACTAACATTTGGTTGGTATATTCTTGCAACATCTTCAGAGTAAATTATTACATGTGTCAAAATAGAAGTCGGGAAGATTATTGTACCTCATTACACATTTTACCTCAAATTTCTCTTTAAATACTGATTTGTTTGAGAAGATATATACGATACACTCGAAAGCCGTTTATTATCCGATTTAAAAACACCTCAAAGTGAGTTAAAAAACTCGGCTATCGCCATGTTTCTCAACACACTTCTCGGTGTTTTCAAATCAGATAATAAACGGCTTCTCGTGTATGATCACAGGTCGCCCAAACACATGGTGTGAGCAGTTGTGTATACAAGAATTTAAGTCAAAATGATAGAATATTTCCTCTTAATTGCTTTAAATTTTTGAAATATACTGAAATATATAGTGTACTTATCTCTAGTACAAAGTGTATTTGTCTTACTGACGTGGTTTCGGTGAGATTTTATAAACCGTCTGGGACTGCACGCAGGCTACATAATTATAAACCCGACATAGCCATGTTTTATTATTGAAACGCGAACCTGACTACCATACGAATAATATATTCAACAAAATAAAAGTTTATGAACATTACTGTTTTACCTACATGTTTATTGTGTCAATACGTTTGTCTTTGTGAAATTTTGGATCATTCCGCCAATTATTCCTCGAGTTTCGAAAACCCGATGTACACTCCACTGGAACATCGGGTTTTCGAAACTCGGGGAATAATTGGCGGAATGATCCAAAATTTCACAAAGACAAACGTATTGACACAATAAACATGTAAGTAAAACAGTAATGTTCATAAACTTTTATTTTGTTGAATATATTATTCGTACCACCGGTGGCTATGTCGGGTTTATAATTATGTAGCCTGCGTGCAGTCCCAGACGGTTTATAAAATCTCACCGAAATCACGTCAGTAAGACAAATACACTTTGTACTACAGATAGGTACACTATATTTCAGTATATTTCAAAAATTTAAAGCAATTAAGAGGAAATATTCTATCATATTGACTTAAATTCTTGTATACATAACTGCTCACACGATGAGTTTGGGCGATCTGTGGTATGATATATTACTTATCACAATCTTTCCGTTCATTTACTTCATTCTTATGAAACTACGCATATGGCTAATCAGTTAAATACTAATCGGCTTATATAGCATACTAATGAGTACTCTTGAAGTTTCTTTTTCGGTAAATTAAATAAAAAAACAGATCATTTCATTGCAGACGAGTTATGAGATAAGACGATTTCGAATGATTATATAAGCATCCTCGGCTAGGTTTCGAACCCATGAGATAAGATGGTTAACTTAAGGTGGCTCGACAATCTAAATCATGAGATTACTTTTTTTTTTCATGAAAGGTTTTGCACAGGTCTCATAAGCTTCATTTTAGTAGCTTCATTTGAAAAGCTTCATTTGAAAAGTTTTATATCCTCAAAGTTTACCAGCGACAAAACCGTGTTTCCAATTACAAAACCTATAAATTTGCATAAAATCTTCCGCTTACTGCAGTATTTTGCCTTTAATCAACGGTGTAATACACTACACTTAAGGTGAGGTAATACGGGCGACATTTTTCTTCAACTTTCAACGCAACTTTGTTGCACGTATTACCACCCATCTTAAGTTGAAAAAGTTTGTTGAAAAAAGTAGACTCCAGTTCTAATTGTGCAACATGCTGTTTCAACTTGCAACAAAATCATTGTTGCGCGACAATGTTTGCATTGAGGTGGGTGGTAATACGTGCATGCAACAACGCTTTTCAACTTGCAACGCAACAATGTTGCAGCAATTTGTGAGGCCTGCGCTATCGTCGTACAATAGACAAATTTAATTCAGACGAATTTATGACAACAAATTTAACATCGTAAAGCTCGTGAACATTGATTAACCTTTATTTGTTTAATCATAGCTATAGTGCTTAATATTTCATATTTTTACTAGGATGACGAGAAATCGGACAAAACAAAAAACGACGTTGGTTCCTGGCCTTATTATTATACGTGGAAATTCAACATTCCCGGCGACTCATCACCTTGACCACGTTGCAGTCGTATACAAGTTAACGTACCACGGCGGACTGCAGCACGCCCATGCAGAGCTTATGGTGACTTTGCTCCGACCATACTCGATGAAATGCATCTTTGGCATATAAATATTTGGTGCATCACATTATGCACCCCTCACCCAAATCCTACTTAAGACCTGAACAACGTTTTAAACCTCGTCGATTTATGCCACGTATTTCTTCCACATATAGGCATAGTTAGGAATCTTCATAAAACCAACCAGACTGTTACAATTCTGCACTAATTACTGTCGTGGTAATAAAAGTATTCCCAAAATATTGTTGCAATAGGCCATTTGCACGATGACGTGAGATGGTGTTGGGTGACTATACAACTATACCAGAATGCTTTGCCAGTATTCTAGGGTTTCGGCTTGAGGGATAACTCAAAGGGACTCGTCCAGGGCCTTTCGTGGTTTTTCCAATATGTCGTCAAATGTTTTTTTCCAAAAAGGTAGGGGGTGAACCAGATTTCTGATTAGGGTTAGGGTTTATGTTGTGGTTAGAGTATATCGAAAAGATTGCTAAACTCTTGAGACTCACTGAAACTTGACGACATGCATATTTGGAAAAAAACAACTTTGACGACACATTTTGGAAAAGCCGCGAAAGGACTGGCCGGGTCCTTTGAGTCATCCCATTTAGGGCCAATCTCGTACCCAGCGCCTGCGATCCTTTTGGCTACTACCAAGAATCAGAGGCTCTGGGAAACTCCGATGAAACTCGTCATCTGATTGGTTAGTTTGAAAACAGTAAAATTTCAAAAAGTGTGCACGTCGCTAACTTGTTTAATCGATTTCTCGACGTTCTGTAACACATAATTAAACACGACAGACCCAAAATATAATTGAACACATGAAATAATTCAAAACAGCAAAAATTCCGACAATTTACAAGTTAAAACTATTATTATTGTCGCTTCGTCCCCAAACAAACATCCATCGTCCGACTCGTCTCGTAATTCTTCGCAGTTTCGTCTCAGAACTTTAAAATTATATCAGAGAATACAAGGTCGATGTAGTTTAGCCAAAATTCCTGGCAGAAAGTACAATTTCTTACCTGAGCGGCTGAGCCGATTACTGCCGAGTGCTGACGGCGACGCGGACATTTAAAACACACTCGTCAAATCGTCTGGTTGACGATTTTGAGAAAAGCGAAGAAAGGCCATTTGTATCCATTGTATTGTCGAGAGCTTTGTAAAACATGTTGGGCCTTTTTTTATCGGTAAACAAATATTTTTCCTGGTCTTCGCACAAGCGAACGATCGTCGATGATTGTTACAAATTATAGGGAACTGGGAACTGGGAACAAAAACCCAATTTTGGGGTCTTTTTCATCGGAGTTTCCCAGAGCCTCCGTTCCTTGGTAATGACCAAAAGGATCGCAGGCTCTGGGTACGAGATTGATTTAGGGCATGTTTATATGGAGCCGAGTTACCCGGCAAGCCGAGTTGAAAAAAGATGAGTGCTTATATGAGACGAGTTACTCGGCAAAGCCGCCCACGCATTATAATGGTTTCACATTCCATGAGTAGTTTCCGATTGTCTTCATAAGTGGCGCGTGCGCTGTTGTGACGAATTCAACTCTGCTAGCCGAGTTACCCGGCAAGAAAGTGTTTATATGGGAATATTTTCATCCTGGCATGCCGAGATCTCGACTGTTTTGCTGGGATCTCGGCTAGCCGAGTTACCCGCCTGTCTCATATAAACACTCTGCCGGGATAGCATTGAATTTCTATACATGGCGGGTAACTCGGTTTGCCGAGTAACTCGCCTAGCCGGGTAACTCGGCAAAGCATGGGTATAGTTGTAGTCAAGCAACGCCATCGTACGTCATCGTGCAAATGGTCTATTGCAATAATATTTTAGGAACACTTCTGCTACCATGCACGATGGTAAAAGAATGATCACTAGACATTAAAGATGTAAATATGAATGATAAATATACTATAGAGTTTAATAATAGATTTTTCTCAATTTTCCAATGTAAAATATTATTTACAATTAATCTATATAGCAGACGCATGGCAATGCATGTGTTGTACATATTCCACAAATCATTCACATGTATATGTTGTGCTTGCAATAGTTACACGCGTTGCGAGACAAGGTTGTACTAATTATTGCAACAATAAAAAGTGAAAAACTGCAAAGAAAAATAAAAGTTTAAAAACGAAAGTGTTCCATCAGGTACTCGAACTCTCTCGCCTTATTGGGGCCTCTCTTATTCATAGCGCAATCCTTGACACTATAGAGCGTTTTCATCTGACGTCACGGCGGCCATATTGGTGTACCAAAACAATGAAATGGCGGCCATATTGGTGTACGGTATGGGAATTAGCTCTTTCTTATTCAAACATTTTGTATTGTTTCACCACCCCAATGGGGCCACCGATCACGTGAGTGAAAACGCTCTATAGGTGCATAGTGTCATAGTCAATCGAGATATGGTCTGGAAACTCAGCTAAAGTCTTTGGTCTATCTTTTTGTTCGCCTTTATGCATTTTTGTGCACGGTATACGGTCACTGAACACATTGTATTTTAGTATAATGAACGAATTGTCCAATAGAGCGTTTTCACTCACGTGATCGGTGTCTCCATGAAACAATACGAAATATTTGAATAAGAAAGAGCTAATTCCCATACCGTACACCAATATGGCCGCCATTTCATTGTTTTGGTACACCAATATGGCCGCCGTGATGTCAGATGAAAACGCTCTATAGCAACGTTTTAGTTCAATCACTCAACCGTGCTATTTAAATATTAATAAACCTAAAACAAAGGATGTGCACGGTGTAAGGTACGGTTCAACATAAAATCCCAGCTTATTATAGGCGCTTTGAAGTTTGCCGAGTTTCCAGACCATATCTCGATTGACTATGATGGTGTGCAACCACTCTCTTGAGATTAGAAGGACAAAGATATTTTCGCCATGTTAGATGAAATTATAATTGCAAATCATGAAAGACTTTTGTCAAATTCATCCAACATGGCGGCAATGACGTAAGATGCACACCACCAATAACCACAACACGTCGCTATAGGAGGCTCAAACGACTTTCTTTTTACATGTAAAAAAGCTTTATTTAACTCATCCCTGTCCAAACATTTCCCCAGAAATGAATAAAATCGTCAGGTGCTACAATAAAATAAGACAGGAAAGAGCTGAAAGATCTTAAAATATTACCAGGGGTGCTATAAAAAGGGTACAAAGGGGAATCGAAAGGACATTGGGTTTGTATATAGATCGTTTTCATCTGACGTCACGGCGGCCATATTGGTGTACCAAAACAATGAAATGGCGGCCATATTGGTGTACGGTATGGGAATTAGCTCTTTCTTATTCAAATATTTTGTATTGTTTCACCACCCCAATGGGGCCACCGATCACGTGAGTGAAAACGATCTATTGTCGACCGTAAATAATGATGGGAAAGATTACAAAACGGCAAATATAGATGGGGCACCAAGACTATTGAAAATCTTGAGATGTATTATCTTTGCTTTATCGTTGAAAGAAATGAGGTGGCTGTTGTGGTTTCCGCCATGTAATCTAAAATGTTTTTAAAATTGTTATACACACGCACGTGATGGTGATTTACTTTGACAATACATGTAACATTGTAGTTAAAAGACTTATTACACATGTTACATTTGCAACACATTTCATTCAACTTGTACTTATACAATGACGACTAATGTAGCATTGCAGCTATATATAGGCAGCTTCTATAGACTTACTGGAACTGTTAAGAGTATTTATGGTAACACCACGTTTATTATTTATTACTTAGCTTTCAACCTGTTGATTCAGATCTTCATCACGCAGAGCAAATACTAACAAATTTGCGCTCTTGTTGCTGTATGATTTCTGATGTATGCAAGTGGTCGAGTGGGGCCTGAAAAGGCGCCGTTGAACTAGGCAAATTTTCTTGCAACCCAACGATGCATCGTTAATATATTTATCCAAATATATATATATTTATATATATATATATATATGTGGGTACCGTGGGTACCTATTAGCGATAATGCAACGCTCACTACCCTTGTGGAAGTTCGAGCACTCTGGGTCCATGCGCATTTCACGCTATCTGAATGTACTTCACCGATGCTGTCCCACATGCGGTTGTCACCGACGATCGCATGTGTAGAAGTAATTGATGAAATTCATTCAGATTGTTCCAAGCTACACTGATGAGCTGTAGTACAGCGAAACACCGTGTCTGTAGATTGAACTATATATATATATATATATATATATATATTTGAGGAATGAGGTGTTCTCCGAGTGAACAAAAGCATACCGGGCTGCAAGCGAAAAATTTGCTTGACCTATCAAAGGCGCTCTAGGCAGCCGCCATAGCCGACACAGTTCAGACCCCGGATCACAGCTAATTAAGATGTTAGGTGTTCATTTTATGGAGGGAGGAAAACCGGAGAACCCGGCGAAAAACCCTCGAAGCACAGGAGAGATCAACTGCAACTCTACTCACATGCAGTTCAAAGCTCGACAACGGGGTGATTCCCAAGCGGTCACCCATCCAAGTACAACCCCGTCTAACCAGGCTTAACTTTTTGGTGAGAGGCAGCGCGCTAACAGCACACGCCACCAGTGCTTCCCTATATATATATATATACACACAGTGCTCAAACACATCGAAATGTGGGAGCATGTACATGTTATGAATATATATATATATATATATATATGCATGTCAGAACAACTCACTGGCGACCAGTAGAAGTTGTGGATTCAGTTCCCGTTTCAAGTGCAGTGAACAAGTCCAAGCTACGAGTTACAATCCAATTACCTAAAACACTGTCATGTATGCACAGATGTTATACGTTTATTTAATATTGGCAGTACTAAGATGGATATAAGTAAATCTAAGTATAAACATCTTTTATAGAAACGGTCTTGCAAGTACCAATTCTTTTTCGACGAGCGAGAAGAATAATTAATACGTCAATACCGACCAAGGTATCAGCCGAACCCTTCTCATTACGAGATTATTTAAATAAAGAAAAGCCCAGTGTCAATTAAAAAGCATACATGAAGTAATTGATCAAAACCACCAAAGTAGAAGTCTTAAAATTTCTTGTGTAAAACTCGCAAGAACGTTCTATCAGAGGTCGATTGTTTATTTTCAGCAATGCCGATCTTTCTCTGGCGTTCTTCCGACTCCGTGGTAACTTCAGTCACGCCATAACGACGTCGTTTCGGTGGACTTGGGGGACACTGACCAGTCAAACAATTTTGATTCGTACTATTTTCGGGCAAATCTTCCTTCACCATATCGTCGACAAGGCACGCTTCTTGCGGTGAACTTACAAGATATACAGTAGACTTGTCCCCCGGCAAGTGTCGGCGAAACGCAGACTCTTTGACGTCGCCTGAATATCTACGTGTGCTACAATTAATTGCCGTCGTCTTTTCAGCGAATGGTATGCCGTCGAACGATTCAGTTTTCGCCACTGCCGAAGCTGACTTTGGATTCGTGTCCTTCTCCATCTTCACGTTTATATCACAGACGTGGGTTCCTCATTAAAATATCATTAATATCATTGACCAAAATTATACGGTCACCGACGCAGCTGGAAAACAATATAGACGACAAAAGCTAATACGTACGCGTTCTTACCGGTACTCTGCCACAAAGCCGACAAGCAACCAATTCCGCAATAACGTTTATGCAGTGAATCTCCACTTTAATCAGTTATTATATATCAGTATTGTTAGATACAGACCTAATCTGATAATATAAGTGAACTCTTAAAGAAATGTAGATTTCTATTTTTATATACACAGCCCATCTTGACATGCAGAAACAAACTGACATATACTGTCGCTCGTTGATGCGAAACTGTCATGCACATGAACTTTATTTATATCACTTCACACACGAGTGGGTTGTGGGTTACTGGTTTTTGCGTCTTTTTAATTGCAGGCAGAGTTAAACCATAAAATTATATTCAAGTTTTTGCATTCAAACACAATAAATATAAAAATTGGCTCAGGCTTGTACAGTACATATTAAAAAAAAACAAAAATAAATACATGCATAGACACATGCATTCACAAACACTGACATATTGCTTAGCTTTTTTTGAATAAGTATAGACAGAACCACAATCATTAAAGCATGAAGACTTCAAGTCGCTTCAAGTAAGCTCGTCTGTAAAGTCGACTGTAGCAGTGATAGAGTTAAATGATATATGGGCTATAACTCTTTCACTGTTATTTTTCTCCATTGGACGAATAAAATAAAAGTCCACTGTAGTAGTGAAAGAGTTAAACTTGCATGAATTAGTCAATAACAGAAACATAGGTTGACACATGTTTTACCAAATAAACCGCTTACGGAAGACTTCATGCATATCAATTCAAAGTATACACATCTTGAATTTCCTAAGACTATAGGTGTAACGTATAATTTCAACACACGTGCACGCTAAAACTTACAAAAGCTAACAAAAGTGGGCGCGCAATGTGGCGGCGGTCGAACGAAAACTGAAGACGTGAGTCGCTGTAAGTTTTGCAATATTTCAATTATATCAGCCGGCCAGCTATTCGTATGCAAAACTGAACAGATGTTCAAGAACACCGCATAGAAAGATTATCGATTCGTTGATCTATATTAGAATAAATTAACAAAAATAAAAAATTCAAAACCATTGCGGGTTCTTGTGTTTGAGTGTTCGTGTTCACACCATTTGATCCGATGAACATATTCAGTTTTTTTTTCCAGGATTACGACGATAGAAAATATTGTCGGGCCCAGATGAAAAGAATTAATTTTTATATTGTCTACGGGCCTATCAACTGCTAAATAAAAAAAAAATCATAATTAAAAATGTACAAAGTTCAATTACACAACATGTTAATTTTTTTGTTTCTATTGGCGAGGTGTCTGAAATCGATTCCTATAGCGACTGTCCGTAAAAATAAGAATTTAATTATAAACTCGGGCGGGGGGGAAATTATGCACAAGAAACTATATCCACAATATATAGTCCTATATTATCGAAGTATAAGAAGCTTTAATGCAGAACAAATCAACAACATGACTACAATACTAGGCAGGCTGAACATGATTTCGTTCCACCTAAACCCAGTACAAATTATCTGAAAAGGACGTTTGGTTACAGAGGCTCAGTGGTTTGGAATAATTTATCCGATGAAATCAAGAGTTCATCGTCACTTTCAATTTTTAAAAGTAGATTAAGAAGTTATTGTGTAAATAATAGTATATAGTTGTTCTTTTCTATTTATTCCTTTGTTGTTTTGTATTTATTGTATTGCATATAGTAGACTTGTACATACTTTTATATTTGTAACTACTGGTGTGAACACACGGCCTTTTGGAAGATCACCATGCATGTAATTAGGTGAAATAATACCGTGTTTTTAAATAAAGTTGAAGTAAGTAAGTTGTAGTTTGAAGTACTGTTTAATAAAGGAGCAGGGGTGTTTTACCGAGGTATACTGAAGACACGAGGTGATAGCCAAGTGTTTTATACCTGATAAAATACGAACTGGGAGTTTAAAAACGGTTTTAAACACGACTGAACCATTTCGTAAGTTCATTGACGTACAAATTGACCTTGTGTAAGCGGTAAAATCCAGCAAGAAATTTACTGAAAACGGAAATCGTGTCTATATATAACATATTTTAAGACATCGATCATTATTAAACATGCGTGGTTTCTTTTGTTTTTTCTTCATGAATTATTAACGAGTTCCTGAAAGTAGGCTTTAAAGTGCCTAAATCATGGTTGGGGATTTTACATATTTAGGATATTTGGGACCTTCTGGGAAGATTTGTAAAATACCTTCCTTTCCTAAAATTTCATCTACATGGACTTTTTTGCCGTTAAAGTTCACGGAAGTGACGTCAAAAGAGGAATTTGTCTATACAAAAACCACTTTACAGATTCCTCTTTTGACGTCACTTCCGTCAACTTTCACAGCAAAAAAGCCACGAAGATGAAATTTTAGAAAAGGAAGATATATTACAAATCTTCTCAGAAGGTTCCAAGAAACCCGCCCCGTCCCAGAGCGCCGGCTTTGCAGGCTAACAAACTTCTTTCCAGGATTTTCAAAGAATGTGGGAACCCTATACATACGACGTCAATGTCAAAACGTCCGCTCCTCCCTCAATACCTTATGCGCACTTCCCCATGCACATATATATAATATTTCTTTGCAATCCCTAAAAATTAAAGTCACGTGTACAAAGTACGCGTTCACTCATTCTCGTACTCAGAGCCTGGGGTCCTTTGGTCAAGCGACAAGGACAATCGGCTCTGACAAGAAGTAGAATGTCGAGTTAAAAAAACGTGTGGATTTAAGCCAATCACCGTACTACTTTACTTCGTACCGGCAAGCGAATGGCTCCTCGTCAACTTGTCGCTCGACAAAAGGACCGCAGGCTATTGTGTGTTCCTACTCTTATTACCACCACGCATGGCTATTCACTATTCTCGGTTGGTGCTCATCGTAGCGTTCAAACTGTGTCTTATCCTCACTTGTACGTCTTTGTTGTTTCGGTTTGGGTAGTCCTTCTTTGACGACGACGAAGTAATGCGTATAAGCCTTTCTCCCTGCACCAAACCTACCACGACCATGACGTATCATGTTCTTCTCGATGAATCCTCGACCAACGTAGGACTCCGCTAGCAAAATTATATCAACAATAACAAATGTTCATGGAAGTAACTTGATTTGCAAACCAATCTCTTTCAAATACACAAAAGACGTAAGTATAGGGTGTTACGATGGATATAAAACAACTCATGCTAGCGGCCTAGGGCCGAGGCATTAGAAGGCTGCAGGTTCGAACCCTATCTGGAGCTCAGAAATCTTTTCTGAGTAATTGAGCTTGACGAACGTCCAACAAACGTCTGATACATTAATCCAAGTCAAAGTTTAAAGATAAATTTCTTATTCTTCAAAAAATCGAAAAGCGTCACGGTCACACAAATGGGCATCACTTTTGATCGAATATCAAGTTTCATATTCGATGACTCATCTTTCTATATTCTTGCCAAACCCAGCGGCGATTTGTAAACAATTCGAAAGTATTTTGAAGGTTTATTACATGACCTTAACCTGTCTAAGTTTCGTATATCCTTGCGCAAATGACGCAACGATTTGTTTTAGAAAACAATGAAATATTTATCATCTCAGTATAGTGTTTCTGTTGCAGGCTGCAGCTGTCACTGTGCATATGCAAGAATGCAAGCTGCTTTTATCTTATTCAACTGTTTCAGCATTTCGATTTTTGACGCTAGTACTTGTATTACGTAGTACTCAATTGAAAAAGTTCGCTATTTCAAAGTATGTATAGATACCACATTCAGATAAATTATGGTTTTGAGATACAAACTTGCAAGTCTGGTGGTATCACAACTTATAAAATTGATTTTGGATTTTGCTGCCAGGAGGAAAAATGCTTTATCTAGGACTGACACCAAGCTCGCAGACGTACCGGTACATGATACATTAAATAAAAATCGACACATGAATGAACTAAGTAAGAGTCATTCACCGAGAACCGAAGCTTTTAGCCAAATACAGCCCGAGGGGCCGCAAGTTTTTTTTTCAAAGCATATTCAAAATAAACGACATCGCCAATATTTTATCGCTTTTTGTTTAACCCTTTCACGCATGATTTTCCGAGACTTCTCTTCTTGATGAGTAAAATCGTCTGGCGTTAGACAGAGTAAAAAGATAAAGTTGTTCCACAACAACGACGCGCATGAAAGCGTTAATTAGTCAATTATTGTTCAAAATTCAACATTTTTCAAGAACACGGGTCTTTTTCTACTCCATAGCCAGGCACTTCAACTTGTACCAACTTCCTCACGTTTTCCCGTCGCAAGAAACACGACCCCAAACCCACTCTATTTTGATTTATATATTTGAGAGTTTCCTAGTACATGGTCCTATCTACATTGTACGTACAATTAATATTTTGTATAGATCAATTAGTTGTGTGTACATGTACATACCAACCCACAATGTAGATACATCCAAGACGCCATGTTCAGTCTGAGCTTTCGCCTGGGTTTCCACAAGCACCTGAAAGATGACAGTAAAGAATCGAGTTAAGACTTAAGAACACAAGAATTTCTATAGTTACTGCCGTTATACCTATAACAGCTAATTAACTTTTCGCTAATATGTATTTGAAGGCTATAGGTGCCAAAATGGGCAACGACATGACACAATATCTTGCTTCGCCAAGCAGATGTAACCATAGCAACATTGCAACGGGTCAACCCCAGGCATTTGTCACACTGATCATATCAGTGGAATTTGTTGACTAATACTTACCACCTATACTCTGAATCGTAGATCTGTTTTTAAAGGGAGTGATTGGGTGGAACAAACAAGCCAAACAGCAAAGGTGAACAATGCCACACACGTTATACAGCCCACAGTGCACGTCACAAATGTCACAGCTATAGTTACCAGACTCATAGAAACCAACGTCAACTAAATTGACTCTTAATATTGCACGCCATCTGATCCACAATTCGACATGCGTTTACATCCAGCAAAGAGAGAATGCAACGCTACGTCACATCACTCTACGTCTCGCAACAGAGACGCAGCAACAGCAAATGATGTAAATATATATATACATTTGTCTATTTCCGATTTTGTAATAAAGAGTATAGTTGAAAGTGTAACGATGGGTATTAACAAAACTCTACTGCATGCTAATAGCTTTGTTGTACAGCCACAACAAATATCTACAATTTTACTCTGCAAATATATTATCTAGTGCTTTTTAAATGGATTAGATTCTATATTGCTTGTACGTTAACGAAACGTTAGATTTTAAACGTTAGCTCTTACGCCCGCGAAGTACACTGTACCTGGAGTACCAATATGGCCGCCATGCAGTGGCTTCAAAATGTTTACTTTTACCATAAAGGATGAGCAATCCAGTCGTATAGACATCAGTGGTAAAAACACTTCTTCGTAAAAAATAATTTTGACACGACGGTCGTTGTATTACAAATTATAAAATAAAGCGTCCTCTACGCACACTCTGATTGCCCAGGCTCCGAGCATTTATAACAGTATGGAAATCATGAATGACGTCGATGGCGTGACGTCGATGGCGTCACCTGGCGGGAAAAGCCAGCCAGCTTTCAAAACTGTCCAACTTTTATCTTGTTTTCAGTTCTTCTTATTTTATAAAACAAATAAAACACATCACTCCTGTGCATATGTACTCTTATACAGGTACGTTTGACGTCATTTGAACACGAAAGAAGTGTAAAAGCACTCGACTATCGAGCTTCAACCTCTTTCGTGTTCAAATGACGTCAAAGTAAACGTGCCTTTATATATAAGAGTATATATATTTGTATAAGAGTATATATATTTGTATGTGATCGTTTAGTGTGTGCAGTCATAATCATAACTAAGGGACCGTTCATTATTTATCGGAGGGGGGGGGGGGGGGTGTGAGAAAATGGGGGGACCTGAAATTTTTGCTACTTCTTTTGGGGGGACCCTGGAATAATTTATAAGTTCTTAAGGGGGCATGAAGTTTTTGTATTAAACAAGGATAAGAGTCTTTGATGATCAACATTATTATACAAACATTTCTTATTGGGAAAAATCATTCAGAAAAGCCTTTAATTGGAATTATTTTGTTGTTTTGTAAAATGTAAAATAAAAGTAAAAGTAAACCATAAGGCTCAGGTATTTAGATCCTGGTTGTGACTTACCATCCTTGGTGTATTGTGTTGGTGAATAGTAGTGGAGAATGGTTAATAATTTGAGGTTTAAGGTGTTAGGGTAATAATTATGATTGAGATTAAGGAGAAGGTTAAGGTGACAATTGGTTTAATGTGTGGGTCGGGTGGGAATTAACGTTGGGGTTAAGAAGGTTATATATTATTTTGGGTTAAGGTTAGGTTTAGGGTTAATGGGGTTGAATTGTGAGGTTTTATAGGTAGGGTGTGTGGGGTTAGTTTTAAGATTAATGCCAGGATTTGAAGGGTTGGGGGGGGGGGGCACTGAAATTATGTCAAATAAAAACAGGGGGGCTGCCAAATGTTTGAACTTTGCTTGGTGGGTACCTGAGGAAAAAAAGAAAGTTTGGCAATTTCTCACCCATCCCCCCCCCCGCCTTCCGATAAATAATGAACGGTCTCTAATTTACTGTTATATTGATGCAATTTGTAAGGATAATTCACACAACAACTACATGATATTAATTATTCAAGCCATTCAAGCATGCACTCAAAACGAAACAAGGATTGCAACCTCCGTCGTACTTTAATGTAAGACTGGTTGGTTCAAGGTAAAATACATTACTTTTGTCTTTTCATCATGAATTATTAATGAGTATTTTATTTAACAAATAAAACATAAAGCTCCGTGCACATGTACTCTTATAAAGGCACGTTTGACGTCATTTGAACAAGAAAGAAGTATCGCCTCGTTCCTTTACACTTATTTCGTGTTCGAATGACGTCAAAAGTACCTTTATAAGAGTACATATGCACGGAGCTTTATGTTTTATTTGTTTTATAAAATAAGAAGGGGAAAAAACAAGCTAAAAGTTGGACAGTTTTGAAATTTGGCTGGCTTTTTCGGCAAGCTGACGCCATTCTACGCCACGTTACGTCACTCATGATCTTCATACTCTTATAAATGCACGGAGCCCAGCCAACCAGAGCGTGCGTAGAGAACACCTTACTTTATAACATGGAATACAAATATTATAGATATGTACCTCTTTGACACTTTTGGCAGCTTGTTTGACCGAAAACTCCATTTGTTTTATAGCGTCTAACAGGGGTAAGTAACGGATCTATAAGGTACAAAGAAATTGTGTAACGAAAGCCATCAGTTCACCTGAGTAACAACATCCAGAGAGAAATACTTTGAAACAAACTCCAAGAGGTACCCATAAGTACTGGATGTACATGTACGGTACATGTCAAAGTACCTTCTTTATGTTTAAATATTTATGAGCCCCAGACGTAAATATATATGTTAACCCTTTAACGCTCAGTGTCCTATATATCGGACACTAAGAACAAAAGAAAAAAATAGGCATGCTACGCATGCATGTGTCCACCGCGCAGTTGCATTGTTACCTCGGACCCAATGCCCCCAAACCTCGCTGGCTATTGCATTGTCAAGAGTAATCGATAATATTAAATATTGTTATAGTTCAAGGCTTCCAGTGTGGGTAAATCAGAAGTATTATCAACATCAATAGTAAAAGGAATACGATTATACTAATTCCCGAGCCCAGGCATAGGGCCGAAGGCCCGGAGCCCGGTGAGGGTGCTAATCTCGACATGCGTGGACTATGACGTAGGTGAGGTCCAAGACAAGCACTCACTCACTCAATCAATCAAGCAAGATCACGCCGACATAGTGGCTCCCGCTGATCAGCGGTGGCCACAAAAACGAAAGAGGAAAGCAAAAACAATGGAAGAACTAAAGAAACAGATTTTAAGCGTTAAAGTGCTTATAAACCCAAATATGATATTACTGAATTTGGATTCTATATAATGTGTATAGTTGAATGCCAAAATATTATTTCATTTGAACTTTTATTTGTTGTTATATTGAGGTTTGTATTTCCAAAATGGTAATGAGAATGACGTCTATGTAGGCGTAATTTGCATACACAATGTTCTGTTACACGAGAAATATTACTCAATTCACATGTTAATGGAATACTTTAATAGTATATTGTATATTTTATCATTTTTTCATTAAAATCTTCAAGCGGTTTATCATAAGAAAAGAAAAAAACACACACAAATGCCTACATTGACGTCATGCTCATTACCATTTTGGAAATACAAACCTCAATATAACAACAAATAAAAGTTCAAGTTCAAAAAATATTTTGGCATTCAACTATTCATTTTATAGACACTTTAAAGGGTTAAAGTGGTTCTCTGATAAAAATATTGTGGGCATTGTTTTTGCATAGTCTTAAAGAGGATATGGTAGTTAATAAAATTGCAAAGTTCCATTTCAAAATTCGTTGAAGAAAAGGTGATATTTTACGTGTGAAGTTTTTATTTTGGAGCGCCGCCATTAAAGTGGCCGAGCTTGAGAAAAATGAGTTGAGGAACTTTATGACGTCATAGACTCAATAACGACAATGACCCTTTTGTTGACAACAACAATGATCTTTTGTTTTTGTTGAGTCTATGACGTCATTAGCTTCCTCCACTCATTCTTCTCAAACACGGCCACTTTAATGGTGGCGCTCCAAAATAAAACCTTCGCACGTAAAATGCAACTTTGTTTTGGAGAATTTCGAAATAAAACTTAGTGCACAATTACCCACTACCGTAATATCTTTAAGATTATGCAGCAACATTATCAACAATACTTTCTCAATTAGTTTCGTTCTTATCAGTTAAAATTAAAATTTTAAACGTTTCGTTATCGTTCATTTCACAAGAAGATTTAATAATTATAGATAGTCATTCTTAAATTGTACCAAATAGAAACACAAAAGAGGCCGTGAAAAACACCAAAACATTGTTAAAAGTGCTATGTCACGCTATTATAATTAGCTTTTCAGACTCTGAGCTGCAAACTTCAAAATTTAAGCTGTTTATCGATTCAATAATGGAATATAAGTCACCTAACGATTACGAAGGATTTCTGAACAGGAAGAATCAAATTTTCACAATATAATTAAATTAAAAACCATGCAAGATCACTTTTGCAATCTGTTTCAAACTCGCTCAATTTTGACCATCTGTACCTGATCTGTGCAGATTTCTATGACTTAGTCACTAGTATATTTCTATGACTTAGTCACTAGTATATTTCTATGACTAGTATTTCTACGACTATAGTACCTTCTTTGTGTTTTTATATCTTCCAAAACATTTTCTAAGCCAAGGCCCCGTCATGAACTTATCAGCTCTTGAGAAAAATGCAATTAAAGTGCGTTTCGCCCGTTATTGTGCAAGGCTTTGCGCGTTTTTATGACAATTTTGTGTGGATCAGAATTGTTAAAATTAGCATGACATAGCGCCTTTACGCCATCACTTTTCCTTTTTCCAGTGAATATTCTATCTAGGATAAAACATGCAGCACTTGCAGTTGCTTGTCGTGTCATATAGTCGCCTGTTGCATCGTATATTCATACAGAGATACAGGGCCATCAACTTTAATGCTTTCTTACCTGTTTGGCTAAAAGATTTAGTTTTCTTGGTCTAGCATCAATATTTCGACGACAGTTATAAATAACCTGGAAAACCCCACAACCAATTAGCCATCGGGAATATATTATATACAGTATATACTATAAGCACAAGTTTGCAATTTTTTAGCTTGCAACAACTTCTTACTAATTCTATTGGTTCAGGAAGATTCATTTGCTTGTCCTGTTCACTTTCTGTTTTACCAAGCCTCGCTCTCGTGACAGAAAAGAAACTATGTTCTGCTGACACGTAGTGAACGCATCTTGATAGCATTAAAAGTGGCGATCTGCAAAAGTAAACAAACATTGTTCATGTAATATATCAACAACGAGTTTGAGTGTTTCATCAGGGGATCCAAACACAAGAAAACATGATGAAAGCACGAGGCAGAAGATTTTATTCATGAGTGTGTGTAAAATTTATTCATACATAACTGAGATCTTAAGAATCGAGAATAAGAATTGAGATATAATTAATTGAGATTTAATTAAGATGAACACCGGTTTTCATCTAATGTTGGGTAGTATACAATTTTAGAGTATTTTACTGGAGTATCCAACTTCAATCAGGTGATTGAATGAACTATATTGCAATACTGATTATCTCATGAATGATGTGATCCTGCAATATCATATAAGCCATACCACGAAACCTGGCTTCAAACTCGAAGTTAGAGTAAAAATATTGAAATTCCGTAATCTTTAAAATTCTTTAGAAAATACGGCTGATTATCTCTTATCTTATAACTTCAGTATGAAACAAACATGATACAAATAAATACATTGCAAACGAGACGGCACTCAGAGACTGCATAACATGCGCTCAAAAACCGATTTCTACCGATCATATCTACATTCATATAATTACAGAATTTTTTATCTTTTAATGTTTCTCAACCGCTACATACGTATACTTATAGGGCCTCTTTATATGACCCCGGTATATCGGGATGTCCCAGTTGCCCGGGATAAATTTCATCCCGGGTTTATATGGAGTAAATAAAGTGCTCGTCCCGGTTGAACGGGATGAATTTCATCTCGGGTCAAAAAGCGCGCGAATTTAATGAAATAGAGCAAAAAACCTAATTCTACAATGATAGAAGTTATTTCACTTTGATTCAGTGTTTTGTCTCTAGACTTGACCGTTTGGACGAAATTCTGACCGTAATATTCAAAGTTACAAGCATTGCAGTTCAGTAAACTTCATGCCGATCTGCCGGGATGTTGCGTTTATATGGACAAACATTTGTCCGGCCTGACTGGGATCCGGTTGGCTTCAACCGCGATCCCGGTCAAGGCTGGACGTCCCGGTCTCCATGCATATAAACGCAACTTGGAAAATAACAGTAAATTACCTACAAGCCGAGATCTCGGCACACTGGGATCATATAAATAGGCCCTTAAAAAGTTTGTTGCCTGTATCAACTACACAATAATGCTAAAATAAAGAGATTTCGAGTAATACATAAAAAAAACCCTGTTGTTTGAAAACGAGCAAGTTTTGCATTGATTACTAAATATGGCAGATTCCATATTTTTGTGGCATGTATACATGTACCTAATTTCATAATTATAATTTTTTTATCTTTTGATGTTTCTCAACCTCCAAATGCTCATAAAAGTTTGTTTCACATGTGGATCGGCTGCATGTATGCATTTTCCACATCTCAATCTTAATTGACAGTTCTGAAAAAGATGGCGGCGGTACATTTAACCACAATGCTTGCAACCTCAAATCAGCTCAAATAGCAACTAATAACTACTTAATAACCGAGAGTGAGGTCTTTACGGTAAAATATCAAACCGAGGTCTTGCTGTATTGACCGAGCGATAGCGAGGTTAATACGTTCAAGACCAAGGTTTAATATTTTACTGTAAAGACCAAACGGTCGAGGTTATTAAGTAGTTTATTATATGGCACTTTTTATTTCAAAATCAATCATGTATTTCTTGGTCTTCGCTCTCTTTAACTTCGTCAAAACACCGGACTAGCGTTATTTTCTGTTGTTTCTTTCTCGTCTGAATCTTAAAATTTACTTTTATAATGTTCATCGTCATCTATTTTTTTTTTTCGTCGGTTTGCAGCAATAACTTTCTTACGTGTATTAGGATTTTTTGTTTTTTCCAATCGTAGGGCATTAATAATTTTCATAATGCCCGCTGGCATTACGGAGAAATCTCGCCACATCAGCAACCAATCACAGCGCGCGATTTCACCGGAAGTAATTCGAGCCATATAATAAACACTGTTTATCATGCTAAAATGAATTAAACAAGCAAGAACTTAATTCCTTAAGAACTTAATTCCAAAGTTGATCAATCCTTTTAAAATCCTATTTTCCAATTATTCTACAAGAAACAATATTGAATGCCTGCAAAGGATTGTGGTTAAACGTACAAGACGCCATCTTTTTCGGTATGGTCAATTGGTTGTTGGCATACACTGTACAGACAATTCGTGACAGCACTTAATTTTGACGTCACACCTACAGAGAATAACAGTTTTTTTTTGTTGTTTTTGTTTTTTATTATTTATAAATTTTATACAATATTTTGATTAAGACGATTGCTCCAAAAGCTATATAGCTTATCGAGGGAGCTTTCGCCATATTACACTTTTTTGACAAACAGGGCAAGCGGACAAGATGACAACAAAGCGCAAAGATGGACCAATGCAATTAATTAGTAAAATGATGCGAATCAATTATAACATTTTGGACGCTTAATCAAACTGCGTATTAACGTGAGAAGGAACATCAAATGGCAAACCATTTAGGAGCCAAAAAAGACGAGTCCGTTTCGAAGCATTGCACCAATTAAATGAGCAGCAGAGGCAAGCAAGTCTACATGAGGAGCAGCATATCGCTCACATTCAAAAAAGAAATGAGCCGCGGTTTCCTTCGGAATACCACACGCACAAGAAGGGGAAGATACACAATTTTTTAAATACAAATCGTTATTTAAAGTGCTATTTGCTAATCTTAAACGTGTATGGAGGATAGCTGCAATACGATCACCAATATAATATAAAGAACTAGGAAGTACAATATCTCGCGTGTATCTTGAAGCTACTTAAAGATGAGCAAGAACGAATGTCACTAGGTAAATCATTCCAAAGACTAACAGAAAAAATAAGAGACTTTTTAAAGCGTTCAGTTCGAGCGTAAGGAACAACCAGGTTGTCACTTTCTCATAAACTATAATTAGTTCTGGAACTAATTGTATCAAGACATAATTCTAGCAAATAAAGATTAATAATTTCTCAATGTAAACATTACATCATTTCTAGTACAGATAATAGCCAGCTCATTCTGCTTGCCCAACAATGGATATACTGTATGTACACTATAGCGGTTGCAGAACCACGAACCACAAATTTAAAAAGTATCAGTGAAGTATAGTTAAGTGAAATGTGACCCATAATGCCAAATAGTAAAATGTAATCACAAGTGCATGCTAATTAATTGGATGCATTGATCATGTCACATCTTACAGTGGTATTTCACAGTCAACATTCATAAAATTATAAATTAAGTAACAACAACACAAGGGACTAAGGATCACTTTTACCTAGCAATTACAGCCATGATTACCCCCTAGTAGATACTGTATATAGAAAATTTAGTATCCATAGGGGACCTGTACAGTACTGTATACAAAACTGTAACATTAAATATTACATAAAAATGTGTAAAATAGAAAATTAAAATGATAACAGTGTATAATAACTGCTACCCCCCCCCCCCCCCCCCCCCCCCCATTCAGGCTTCCAAAAATGCTCTTCCAAAAGTGCCTTTAAATACAGCTTAATAAAGTAAGCAGTAACTACAGTAGGTAGTAAGGCGTACAGTATTTAATGTATATTTGGTGCATTCTGCTTTTAGTATGTTTTGTCATGCAAAACTGGCTACTTCCCTGTGCATAATATTTCTTAAAAACAATTACAGTATACCTGTAGGACTCTACTGGATCTATAACATTAAGAATTATCAAGGCCTTGTTAATTCTTGATGTCATGTATGCTCTGCAACCTCACCCAATAATCAAGGTTGAAGTCTGTATTTTTATCTGCCAAAGCCAAAGGTTTATGTAGATGTAAACATTCCCAAAGAATGTAATTCAAAGGTGGTTCAGTTGCCTTTGTGGGCTTTTTCATTGTGGGCTCAGAATATGATAATCCCACAGTAGTTAAGCTAACCATATACTAGGAACATGCCATTAAATTATCTACGATATCAATAGCCAGACATCAAGCAAAATTTATATATACATATTATCCACAAACAGATCTTTTTGAAGAATTTTTGGTCATGCATGCATTTATATGACCATTAGTTTGAAGACTATTAAACTCTTTCCTGTCTGAATTGGTCTTTAATATTTTATTCTGCCTAATGCCAAAACGATTTTATTCACCTCTGGGAAAGCCCTTGGATAGGAATGAGTTACTGTATATCTCTAACTCTTTCCTGCCTGAATCGGTCTTTAGTATTTTATTCTGGCTAACACCAGATGATTTTATTCACCCCTGTAATTATTGCGTTACGGTACTCATGGATATATTTTGCAGGATTTGTGAATATTGTTAGTCATTATAAATTTCAATAGCATGGCTTCAGTTGCTATGGTTATGTATGAGTCAATTCCAAACATGACCCCCCAACCCCCTTGGGAGACTCCAGGGTATTTGCCTTGCATGGTGTTCCCAAAGGTTGAGAATTTTCCTGCTAAGCACTGCACCAGGGCTGGACATTATACTAGCACTCTAAAACCCCCAGGGATTTGATCCAAGCTAAGACTGCAAAGAATTATGGGTGTGAATGTGTCTTCGTGGTTTGCTATTCTTTCAGAAAGCAAAAATAACAAGAAATAACAAAAAAAAGTATCAACTAGGGTTTAGCTCAATTGTATTGATGTTTACTTTTTATATACATACATGTTTATTGTTGAAATTAAATAATTTAATTGTACTGGTGTGTGCTCCCGGAGTGGGGAATTTGTCACCTTTTCACAGACCAAGAGTGGGGAATTTGCCCATTACTGTAGTTTTTTTCCTGTGGTGGGGGATTAGCACTATAGTTTAAAAAAAAAAAAATGCCCAGGTTCTTTCCCGGGGGGGATGGTCATGTTTGAAATTGACTCATGCAGAATACAGCAAATACAACTAAAAGTGCAAATTTCAAGAGTTCTCACCAAGTTTCTGACCAATTATAAACAAAGATTCAAAAAAAATGTATAATATAATTCTTGATATCGTGCTCAACCTTTATCTTGTCAGAGCTCCTAAGTTGTGGAAGTGTGGAACATTTTAAATAGTGATTTTATAAGGAAGCGCGATGTTTCTTCATCTTTTTTTAAACGTAGTCTTCAAATTTGCTATAGGAACGCTCTTTTAAACATATATGATGTGGAAGAACCGCGTACATGGAAGTCCATTTGTTTAAAATGTAAAAAGGACAGACTGTTAGTCCAGCATGCTGTTTATAGTTGTTCTTTTGGGGTTTTTTACCCTGTGATATATTATTTATTTTAACTTTTACAATGTATCTATATACTATTTTAATTAGGGAATGTCGTAATTGGGGTAACCTGTGATGTACTCCCTTGTATATCTTATTACAAAAGCTCAATAAATCAAATCATAAATCAAACCTCGTCCAATATATTTTGGACGAGTTATTTCACTGGTTCTTAAATGGCATTATGGTACAGCAAACCAAAAAGATCTGTCTCACTATCTTACCTGCCAAGGAACAGTTGTTTTCTCATCATTTTCTTTTTCCACTCCCGACACTGTTCAGTGATTAATACTCGTTTGAATTTGTATAATAATTTGTCACGATAAACTTGCAAACTTTGCCGCCATCTTGAAAATCTCGGCCAAAGAGACTGGTACGGCATAGGTGACCCTAACCCTGGCCAAATTTCAAAAGAAATATGGGCCAGGTAACCACTAATCTCATTCTCGCGTCATCAGGGCTAAATCCACTTGTGACGATTGCAATTTCACTCATAGGCAATAAAAACGCACGAAAATTTCAACCAATAGGAAAGCAGAAGTGGTTACAGGCCCATATTCTTTGATTGGGCCAGGGTACCAGGCTAACGTGACCCCTGGCCCAATCAAAGAATAAGGCGTGAATGTCGTGGCCAGCCGTACTGCCTCTCTCCCCCCTTTCTGCCTCTCTTCCTTCCCTTCCCCTTCCCTCCCGTTTACCTCTTTTCCGCCGTAGAGAGACTTGTAGCAAGTCTAAAGACACCCTATTAGCAATAGCGTATATATATATATATATATATATATATATATATATATATATATATATATATATATATATATATATATATATGTACAGCGCACTTCAGCAACAGGTTTTTTTGACTCAAGATACATGACACTCGATGCGACCATACGGTATGTATATATTCTGTTGCTCACCAAAGGTGGTGCAGTGCCACAATATTTGTCCGACCCATTTTGGCGTCTTCTCATGGTAATTATTATTAATAGAAGTCATGAAATTTAACGGTTACAACAAGTTCATGCATGTATTGCATGCAGTCTAAAGTTTATCTCTTTCTCTGATTCTCCACCTAATTCAAACAATTTTCTGCTACTTTTTGGCGCCCTTCCAAAGACTTTGGGACCCTTCTGAAAATCTTTGCTGATAGAGAAGAAAGGGGAGGGGAGGGCCGAGGGGGCAGAGCCACTGGAAAACAAGATTTCGCAAATACATTCCCATGCAGGCTATATAATATATAGACCTTGTAATCGTGGCCGCCAAATTTACACTCTGACTCTGTGAAAAAATTTAAAAGAAAAATAAAGAAAACACACAAAAATACAACACGGATCTTGCTAATTCCCTACTGTATTTTTTTACAGTTCACCCACTAACAGTAGACGTTTTCAAGCCGGTTTTGCACTATAGGCGATGTTTTCGCTCGAATCGACTTTCTATTGTTAAGATTTCTAGTAAGTTACAGCCAATAGCCCATAACAATTATCGTTTACTATAACCTTGCTGATTTAAAGTGTATATGACACAAAAATGAACTGTCTTCTTGTGGTTTTTGTTTTACTTATATTTCTGTTTGTATAATGTGTACATGTCACATGTTGTGACGTACATGTGCATAATGACTTATCGGAGGTTGTAAATATTTTATGTTGTCAAACGAAATCACTTGAAATTCTACATGTTTGATATTGTGGTGTGGGGGTGGGGGACACATGCACCCACGGATTCTTTCGAATTAAGCTTGGTTTAATAATAGCAAAGATTCTAATAATAGGACAATTCAAAATAATGCCGATTTACCAATGTAATGCCCAAAACCGACTTCAACGAGAATCGAAAGAAGCAGAAATAATAAAACTACTGATTCCTGACTTGAACTCTAGTTAACATGTTTTTACCGCCGATATATATATATATTTTTTGTAAATAGTGGGCGTAAACAATACTATAGTAATATTTAGAAATAGCACTAATTAGCATTAGAATCCATTGACGTAGGACTTTGTAATATAATATTACTAGTATATGAATAACATACCACTCTTTAATCATTATTGTATTAGCACCTGAAGAGCTTATTAAAGTGAAAACGTTTGTGCGAAAAATGTTTTAAAGACGTGGTTTTTTATTAGTTATTTTCTTTTTGTTGTCACATAACAACTTTTTTTATATTACCTTTACTTGTGTTGAACCTCATCACTATTTTGTATATATATATATATATATATATATATATATATATATTATATATATATATATATATATATATATATATATATATGTAATAGATACAGCATGAGCAGCCGATCTGTATCTGATTTACAAGGCGAGCCGTAGTAAATCAGATACAGCTCGGCTGCGAATGCTGTATCTTTCTTAAAATACAAATGCATCTAAGTAATCAAGTTCACCAACTATTTTAACGATATACTCTATTTTAGCCGAGAAAATCGAAGCTAAAGTTTATGTAAATCAGGACGATTCTGTATCCGATTTACAACCTCTGCTACGGTATTCATTTCTTTTGTGTTTTCCTCATGAATTATTAATGAGTTTTTTAAATATATATATAACTTTCTCCGATAAATCATTATGTCACAACATGCGAGATTTACATGTCAAACAAACTTAAATATGTCAAAAACAAAGCAAAGGAACATAAAAACCTGCAGATGTTGCGTTGTCATTTAAAGACGTTCTTTCAAACAAGACAAACATAATTTTCGTGTCATAAGCACTTTAAGAAGCTTTCTCTATATAATTTCACTTGCTTGAAAGTTTGTAGATACTGTACGGTAAGAATACGCTGTAAATATATACCACCACTGAAGAAAACGTCTTTTACAGTAAAAATCCTTTAAATTTGTTCACAGAAAATATTTAAAACTGATCCATATTTCATCTATTCATTAAAATCGTTGCTTTTTTAGATTTCCCACATGAACTTGGCTGCAAATTCACCACAAACTAGTTCGAGTTGTCATCCAGAATAATGCTAAATAAGAAAAAAGTTAAAAAAACAAACAATATATAAGTTAGCAAATACAAGTTTTGCCATACATGCAGTTTTTGACATTATAAGTGGCTACAAATTTAACTCTGCGTGAAAAGATGCACACAAATCAAATCAAATCTAATCTAATCAAAACAAGACGTGACTAGACAAGACTTGCAACAGTGAACTGCACAACACGACACAATTCAACACGACACGACACAACACAACACAACACGACGCGACACAACACAACACCTCTGACACGACACGACACAACTACAACACAACACAACACAACACAACACAACACAACACAACACAACACAACACAACACAACACAACACAACACAACACGACACGACACAACACAACACAACGCAACACGACACCACACCACAAAAGACGACACAACAATTTAATATTCTTTCGTATATATATATATATATTAATATATATGTTCATAAAGTAACCCTGCATGATAATTACCTGCCGATGCAGTTAGCCAGCGGATTACCCCTTACGATCTTGGGGAGTCCCAAGGTCTTGAGGAGGCCCAGGGGCTCACACGCACGGTTTGGCGGGGCTTGTGTCTGTAGCGTTGCTGCTATCTTGCTGGCTTCGCTTGCTAGCCTGTTGCTCAGCTCACGAAGATCTGGCAGTTAACTGGCATTTAGATAGTCGGAACATAATATAAGGATCAATTGAAACATACAAGAAATCAGTACACCATAATGTACTCGCTTCCAGCTATATTTTGAAGTTTACAAAACACCACAAAAATCGATGCACCGCACCATACTGCAGCATTTTTAAGCTACTGGTATTGCAAATAATTATTTTAACGTATAAATTAAACTGTTTTAACGTACTATATATTGTTAAACCGTTTTATAACGTATATATTGTTATGCAAGATTTATTTTCAGAAAAAAAAATATGAAGGAATTAATAGCTAAGACAGGGTTTTTAAACTCAGCACACTATATGCAAGCAACAAAAAGTAGGTTTTTCTTGTTCGTTGGCCAAAAAATGTTTAATTCAAAAAACCCCTTAAGCTTAGTAGGTTGTTGTAAACCTTGATGAAATCTCATATTTCGGCCAAGCGGATTTCAATGACCCCGCGGCGAAAGGCACACCGCGGAAATAGCCAAATCTTGTTGGCTGCCAAAAAAAGTAGCTGAGAAACAGTCAGTGCTACGCAGGCTACCGAAAAACGTGTTGTTGCTGCTTATCAGTAGAGAGATACACTGTTTCGCGTGTTAGCACTTTGAGGCCTGGACCTCTCCCTGTCCTGAATAAAATCGTCTGGCGTTGGCCAGAATAAACCTTAAAGGCTCGTCGTCAGGCTTCAAAGTGTTAAGGGGGCAATACACCTGAATTATGTTTATTTACGGTGTTGATAGTTTGGTATTGAACCAAAGTATGGACAACCATATATTTTCTGAAACTACAGGAATTAAGCAATATATTAAAGGTGCTGTCCAGTCCGTTCTGCGCATGATTCGAATCTTTGTTTATGAGGACCCTCAAACATGACATTCGTAGATAATTACATGAAGTACTCAGTGTAAACCGTTAGAAACAACATGGCAGAAAACCAAGCGACTCGGATTTCTTCTATTTCTTCTGAAAATGTTTCGTTTTGGGTACAAGTAATGAAGAGGAAGCAAGAAAAGCTTACAATCTTGAATAAGGTATCAGTATATATTTTTCTAAATGGAGATGTAAACATTAGTTTCGTACATGCGCAGAACGGACTGGAGGGCACCTTTAAAGCTAAATTGACTTGGATTATTTACATTATAATTTACATTTGAGGCGATCGATTGTCAAAATGGCCTCACCCAGTATATGTTCTCAAAATTTTAACTCTTCAAAAACACATCACCAAGTTGCATCAAAAACATGTTTTAAAGTAGTTTAGGGGTAAACCTAAAATATGATGATGGGAATTTGTAGAATCAAACATCCCATTTAAAGTTCAACAAAGTGAAAATTGTGAAAGAATCACAAACATTTTTCCCCCCCACAAAATTCAGGTGCATTGCCCCCTTAAGAAGGAAAATAGTAAAATTTCTACAATATACTCGCGCGTCAAATTGTACTATATTTTAAAATTTACACAATAAATTGAGGCACAATGCAGGTTGAATTTTCAATGTTATATAATGCATAGTATACATTTAAGTTTGTGGACAATAAGGTAAAATATAAAATTAAACTTTATTTAGAGATTGGTTAAATCGATTACTTTTAAATAATACGTAATAAACGATGATATATTTATTGATAATTGGTTAATTTTTATATTTAAGCTTACCATAACGGAATGATTTTATTTTTATTTGTATCCATAAATAGATGCTGCTTTCTTGCTACAATAATTAACAAGATAAAATCAACTTTTAAAATAAATTTGTCATGCTTCAGTTAACGATTTTTTAAACTATATTAATTTATATATATATAGAGTTAATTATACATCATATTTCCTGATTTTGTTGACCTGGGAATATTATCTAAGAAATCGTAAGATAACCGACCAACACGTTCTCCTGCTAGAAATACCAATAATCAATAACTGTCATTTTAACCGGAATACGAGAGAAGAATAACTACTTAATAACCGAGAGTGAGGTCTTTGCGGTAAATTATTAAACCGAGGTCTTGCTGTATTGAACGATCGAGCGATAGCGAGGTTAATACGTTCAAGGCCGAGGTTAAATATTTTACCGAACGGTCGAGCTTTTTTGGCACTTTTTATTTCAAAATCAATGTTGTATTTCTTGGTCTTCGCTTCCTTTAACTTCGTCAAAACACCAAACTACCGTTATTTTCTGCTGTTTCTTTCTCGTCTGGTCACTAGAATTTCCTTTTATAATGTTCATCGTCGTTTATTTCATTTAGGCCTGCGCTAAACGTCGCACAATAGATGAATTTAATTCAGACGAATTTAATTGTTTGAACTTTATTCGACGAAACTGCGACGTATAACTCGATTAAATTTGACGCACGAATTAAATTAAATTCATCTCGGCAATTAAATTCGTCTGAGTCAGACTTAGGCCTAGGTCAAACGTCGCTCTACTCATGCGCCGAATCAAATACAATTAGATTCGACGTTGGAGCGACTGTAGAGCGACATGGAATCAAACCTCGCTCCAGAGTCGCTCCTAATTCGGTTTTCGTAAACAAAAGGTGCATCTCTATTTTGTATTTCTCAAGCAAGTATAAATAACGCTATCATCTCGACAGGCTTTAATCCATACATTGCACCAAATAGATTGCTCGAATTTAATAAAACTATACTATAATACTAAGTTTGATTTTAGTTTAGACGACGGGCCGCCGATATTAAATTATATACGTGACGCCTCAAGTTTCACTTTCAAATCCGCCGTCTGTTATACTTGTCAGACAGTCGTGGAAGAAGATGCTTAATAACTTCCTAACTACGCATTGTTAAAAAATATCATGTACGTATGTTCTTAGAAATTTCATAAGCTTTCCTTTGATGCATATTTTACGTTTTTGCGTTATGTGGAACTTTTTAAAACGTCCAAAATGTTCACACAATAATTACTTCAAACATGGGAAAGGAAATATATTTCAAAACATGGTGTGAACATTTTGGACATTGAAAAAATTTAGACATAACGCAGGAACTTGAACTACAACTCAAATAAAACCTCATCTGATTTCTAACAACATACTTACAAGATATATTTCCACGATGCTATCTTGTTGCATAAACAACCGACACGATATAGCGTATTCGAAAATGTGGTTGACTTTGTCTTTGTTCTCCACATTCTCGTACCCAGATCTTCGTTTAGTGCCTTGCGTCAAGTATCTGCACATGCTCAGCTCTTGTTCAGCCCGAATTTTAAGGTAAAATAATTTATGCATTTAGTTCGGCGCATGAGAAGAGCGACGTTTGGCTTGGCGTCGTTCCAGTGTCGCATAATGCGACAGGTCCTGCCGCTCCAAGTGAGCTCTGCCGCACTTAATCCACTCTGCTGCACTTAATTGAATCAAACGTCGCTCTTCTGTAGCACTTAATACATCTATTTGATTCGGCGCATGAGAAGAGCGACGTTTGACCTAGGCCTTATAATGCGACGATAATGCGTGTTCGAGTTACACAACGAATTATCGTCGCGTCCAATTAAATGTTTCTCTTCTGTCTGTCACAATTCGGCGCCATGTTTTCAAGGAATCGTTTTCAGGCTTCACGCGTCCAAGTAAACACAATTAAATTCGACTGAAACTCGACGTCGCATTACCGACGAAGTTAATTCGAATTAAATTCGTCTGAATTAAATTCGTCTATTTTGAGACATTTAGCGCAGGCCTTATTTTCGTGGTTTTTCGGCAATAAAAGTTTCTTATTAGGATTGTTTGTTTGTTTCCATTCGTAGGGCATTAACACTTTTCATAATGCCCGCGGGCATTACGGAGAAATCTCGTCACGTCAGCAACCAATCACTGCGCGTGATTTTACCGCAAGTAATCCGTGCCATATAATAAATATACTTAAATGATTACCTGGCCAATTTACCTGAACAATTCATTTAAGACCCATGTTTAACAATTTAGATTATTTAATAATAAATGAATACCACTTACATTTTCAAGGACGCCAATGTGCTGTTTGGACACACACTATTCGTTTCTAGATGACACCTCTTGTGCGTAATCATTTTGCAATCTACGTTTCATTAAATTAAGACAAAACTTAAAATTAAGGTCTTCGTTAAAGTTTGCTGGGTCATTTTGGTAAAGCGCTCAAAAATAAAATAGATATCGTTAGAAAGCTATTCATTTGTAGAATACAATGTTGTCTTTGATTTTGCGATAAACACAAACCAATACTAGTTGTGAATGTTTTAATTAAAACCAGAGGGCTTCACTCGGGGCGATTCAAGTAAAAAGCATTTTATTTTGTTCAAAATCTTTTTTTGTAGTTTAATTCCGAGATAAATTTCAAGCAAAACGGTGTCAGCGTCTTTTGATATGTCGAGTTTTGCTGATTTTATTGACGAAGTTGAAAATGCTGTTTTTCGACCAACATTCGGACAAAATAAGTCATAAAATCGAAACCAAGCAATAAATAAAACTAGATCCCAAGGATAGTGCAAAGTTTCTAGTCAAAGACAATAACGATTTTTGCCACGTGTAAGGACAGAGCTGCCACCCCCGCAACCTGCCAGCCCATTTTCTAAAGCAATGCCCAAGAATAAAATAATACAAGCCAAAACTCAGACAAACAACCCAAAATAGAATCTCGAGGGATTCTTAAAGAGTCATTTTCTCTTGTGAAGAACGCAAAAAAAATTGTGCCCTTCGCTATTGTTTTCCAGTCTGTTTAATAACATCAAGATATTTTTGAACTCCTTGAAATTTTTGCATAAAAAGCTTGGCGCATCACAAGAATTGCGATACTAATACGTATCGTGTGACGTCCAGTCGATCCAGATCAAAATTGACTAAAATCTGCCAAGTGGATGTAAAGATACATAAGTTTTTGTCGCCTTTACAAATAACGATCGTCTGATGATTATGTTGCTAGCTTCACGTTATGTAGACTTGCGAATCGTCTGCCTAATCACGCGCTAAGTTCACGCAGGTACAGATGCATGTAGAACTTAAACATTTCATGTTTAATATATGGCCAGGGTTCTCCGTACAGTTGTTTATTGAATGCAGCTAAGCCTAGAAAGTCGTTGTTTCGAGAAGAAAATTGATCGCTCCTTTGCGTTTCTCCGCCATTATTGTATTCGCCAGTTGGAAACAAAACCACGCGTGCGCAGTGCTATTCTAATATATTCCGGGGGAAAACTTCTTTCATTCGATATAGGATTTTACGTCTTTCAAGAAATACTCATAGAATCATAGATAACATACAAACCTGTCTGCTATCGCTCTTCGGGACTTACGAGCTTTAAGCGACATAAATATTTGTTGTATATGAAAGACTGATACTAGTGTTTCACATTTGCACTGGTTTTTCAACTACGACAAGTATATGTATGTCGTTAAACCTGGTAAATTTACCCCCCCCCCGGAAAGTTAACACGCTGTATCGTGTGAATTTTCGCCACTCATCACAATACTGCAAAGTGAAACTTTGCACTAAAAACGCTGACCGTTTTTCTGGAAATGTATCTCGGAATCGAACTGCGAAATTTTTTTTTGAACAAAATGAAACGCTTTGTTCTTAAGTCGCCCGAGTGGAGTCCTCTGATTTTACTTGAAAAATTTGCAACTATTATTGGCTTGTGTTTATCGGAAAATGAAATACAACATTGTATTCTACAAATTAATAGCTTTCTAACGATATCTATTTTATTTTTGTGGCATAAGTTCTGACGAATAGAGAGCGCTTTACCGAAATGACCCTGAAAACCTTGATGAAGACCTTACATGATTTGATTAGAACAACGAGAAACAAACATAGGAAAAAACCCTCAGTGCAACAGACCTGCCTAGCTAACAAATAAGCTAACAAATTAGATAATTTTGGCGGGCTAAAAATGACAAAAAGTGGCCTCGTATCGTGAATAGTTTTAGAAAGTCGATTGCAATGCATACGTAATAAAATAATAGTAAAAATAGTGTAAAATGTTACCTCGACATACATAACCCTGTTTTCCAAAATAACCGGTCAACGGTGACTCGCAAACGCTACAGGACGGTAAACTAAAGCAAGTTGAAAAAGAATAAAGTACATCAAACCGTTGATTAGTAGAGGGCCTTCAAAATATTACTTTTGATGGCATTTTTTGTTACAAGCAGGCAACCATGCTAAATCATATCGGATAGTGTATACTTTGAAGGTGAGGGGTGTTGGCAGTCGTGATTATTGATTTATATACTAAAATTTCGAGCTTTTTGAAAGCACAATGTGATGGATGGGATATATGTAAAGCGATGCCTATTTACGTTTGTGTATTATTTGAATTACAAATTCAGAATGCTATCCAATCAGCGTGCCTGAAGTTCTGATTATTCTAATTCGCATAGCTCACAATTATAAACAAACAAGAAACATGGCGCAAATTCGCCTAAATACAACACTTAGAAGAACAGCCACAACAATCTGAAAACTTTTTGTTACAAGCAGGCAACCAGCATAGAAATGTAGCTTAGACATTGATCAAGATGACTAGACCGGTTGCCTTCCGTGTATCACAAGATAATACTGCTGAACCGGTGAGTTAAATGTCTAAGGATATTATGAGCAATACTATACTATAGTACAAAAGCTAAGCTTTATAACAGTAGATAGATGGCGGTATCGACAAATTACAAAAATAAAACGAAGTAATTTACGAATATGAGACTTTCCTGTAGCTACCAGGTTTAATAAATTTCTGATTCTTGGCAAGCTTACCTTTTTGTGGCCTTTCTTCGAAGTATTATATTTAGGTGTATTCACGCCATATTTCTTGTTTGTTTATGATTGTGAGTTATGCGAATTAGGTTAAGCAAAACTAGAGGCACGCTGATTGGATAGCATTCTGAATTTAGCTAATTCAAATAAAACACAAATGTAAATAGGCAGCACTTTACAGATATCCCATCCATCACATTGTGCTTTCAAAAAACTCTAAATTTTAGTATATAAATCAATAATTACGGCTGCCAACACCCCTCACCTTCAAAGTATACACTATCCGTTACGATTTAGCATGGTTGCCTGCTTGTAACAAAAAATGCCATCAACGGGGTTTTTGAGACACTTTTATCGAAGTTGGCCGGCCGTCTATAGGCTCTTGAATTATATTAATGATTATATAAGTGATAGGATGATGATGATGATAATGATGATGATAATGATGACGATGGCAAGGACAGTAACAACAAAAGAATGACGCCAATGAGAATGATTATTACATTATCATAAACAACAACAACTGAACGGTGTTCAATAACGTATTATTATATGGCACAAGTTACTTCCGTTGAAATCGTGTGTTCTCATTGGCTGAGACGCGTCACGTGCCGGTCAATAATTTTCCGTAATCGACCGGTCGATTACGGATTTTGGTAGACATGTTGTTTGCAACTAAACAATGAAAGAAAACCGCAAAAATTTGGTGAATTCAATAACCTGAGGACTAAATTATGTGTGAGTGGGACGATGAGCAATCTGGCAGTGAGTTTTAGGATTCCGAAAGCGATGCCAACAAGAGCAACAACATTGAAAACGATGAGTCTATGTCACACGCTCGAGGTCACACTATTGACAAGGTAATGTAAGATGTGTTGTTTCAAAATACCATATAATAAACCTCTTATTAACCTCGTCCGCTTGGTCATTACGAAAAAATATCAGACCTCGGTCTGTACTGTCAAGACCTCGGTCTGATATTTTTCCGTAATGACCGCGCTCTCGGTTAATAAGAAGTTAAAGTTGAATTTGAGGACCATATTTTTAGAGCCTGTTCACATGAGGCGAGTTATCTCGGGGGTGGGGGGGGGCGGGGGGTAGGGTTATCCCTACCCCCTGAGATATCTAGATGTTAGTTTATTTGCATGTTAAAAAAGTAAACCGTTCACATGAGACCGAGATAACTCGGGGGATAGGGATAACTCGGTCTGAGTGATAGGGTAACCCTAGGGCCAGAGTAAATCCTACCTCCATGTGAACGCTTTCACCCGAGTTATCTCGGGGGGTAGGGTCAACTTCTGTATAATTACGCATGCGTACATCAACGCAGCTCTATCGTTACCCGAGATAACTCGGGGTGAAACGTTCATATGAAATTAGAGTTATCTCGGGGGTCAGGCGGCCTCGGTAGTTGCGTTTTATCATGTAAAACAGGGTCAACTTTGACCCTACCCCTGTGTTATCCCTACCCCCCCCCCCCCCCCCCAAGATAACCCGGTCTCATGTGAACAGACTCTTAGACGGGTTGATGTGGTTACTGTGAGTATAAAGATTATCAATAAACGAAACTAAACTAAACTAAACGAAACGAACCGAAACTAAACTAAACTTAAAGATTCTCGATGTTCCGTCAATTTACAGGAAATCGAACTGATAAATCCGAGAAGTTAATATTTTAAATCACGGATAAAAGATGGAAACTGCACCAAAAATATTTAATGTAGCCGGTTAAAAAATATTTTTTGTCATAAATATTGATTGCATTTCCTGTAACTATATAAATGTATATACTAATATACACCACAAAAAGTGCAAATTGCGGTTATATCACTCAGCCTTACCTGCCACCAAAGTGTTTAGCAACAAATAGATGATCGTTGCAGATATGCAGTTTAGTTCCTTTGTGATCAAAAGTACCTCTCTTCGCCATTAGTGGCGGGATTTGGTGATACCTAAAGCAAAGTAAGCACGTCATGTTTAAGTAACGAATGAACGAACGAACGAACAGACAAACGAACGAACGAATAAAGGAGCGAACGAACAAAGGAGAGAAAGGGCGAACAATAGAACAAACGAAATAAAGAACGAACGAAGGAACAAACAAAAGAACCAACTAACAAACAAACAAACAAACAAACAAACAAACAAACAAACAAACAAACAAACAAGTATAAACAGGCTGTATGTATAGGACTTTTGAACAGGTGAGCGTATACCCATTGCAACCAGGCACCGCCTGTTACGTCTAGAAGCCCGCTCATGCATACAGCTAGTATATCCAGGCAGTCAAGCAACTGAATCTCGTGTATTTAAAGGGCAATAGCACTAAAAATTAAGTTTGTCTAATTTGAAAGAACTCATAAAATTGTAATAGAACATCCTTTACAACTTTTTCGTATCTCTCTTCGTTTTCAAGATATTTCAATTTGTTTGATACGTAAATGAGATGGTCTCTGACGTCAGGTGTGGGTTAAAATATTTTCACATGTAGCAAAACCAGTTATATCTCTAAGTTTGTTCAGCGAAATCATTTGAAACTGTACACATAAAAACTCCTTGCGACGCTGAACATTTCATGTTAGATATGTAAGTGATTTTGCTCTGTAAAATAAAATAAAATAAGTAAAAAAAGTAAAAATATTTTACCCCACTCCTGACGTCAGAGACCATCTCATTTACATATCAAACAAATTGAAATATCTTGAAAACGCAGAAAGATACAAAAAAGTTGTAAAGGATCTTCTATTACAATTTTATGAGTTCTTTCAAATTAGACAAACTTAATTTTTGTTGCCAATCCCCTTTTTAACAAAATAAAACTAAATATAATATAATATATATAAAAAAACAAAACCATCGTCACTAGCAATAACATCAACTTACTTAACTTCTCCTCTGTCTTTGCTTTCGACTACTAAGATTGACTTTGTTCCCTCATATAAACTTGTAAGTGATACATCACTGCCTGATTTCGCTAATAAATGCATTAATAAATAAATAAATAAATAAATAAATAAATAAATAAATAAATAAATAAATAAATAAATAAATAAATAAATAAATAAATAAATAAATAAATATGTCGTCAAAATGCTCCGAAGTCTATAGCCCACACGTACAGGTTAACACATTATCATTTAAAAACGCAACTTTTTTTCTCAGTCCATATATACATACAAAGCGTTTTAAAAACTGTTTCGTGTTTGCCACCGTTTTTGTCGTTTATCTATACTATAGACAGTAGACCTAACCATAAAAGAAAACTGCGTTTTCAAACTAAAATGCCGTATCCCCTGTTTATACAAAAGAGAGCTAACTATCCTAGGAGGGCTGATCCTCTATGCAGAGATCCCGCCTATCAATCAAATCGGTTCCAACACTTGTTTTGGTTTATATGAGAGGGCTAGCCCTCCTAGGTTTACTAAAATTAACCCCTCCTGCATGGGTTTATTAGGGTTTAGTGATTAGTATGACTAGACTAGTCTGCTAAACAATAGCTTAGGTCTGCGCTAAACGCACAATAGACGAATTTAATTCAGCCGAATTTAATTCGAATTAACTTCGTCGGTAATGCCACGTAAATGCGACGTCGAGTTAAACGTCGAATTTCAGTCGAATTTAATTGCTTTTATTTGGACTCGTGGAGCCTGAAAACGACTTCTTGAAAACATGGCATCGAATTGTCACAGACGAATTTAATTGCCCAGACGAATTTAATCGAGTTATACGTCGCAGTTTCGTCGAATAAATCTGCGTCCTTCGCAATTCAGCCGCTGGCTGCAAGTAAGGATGATTAGCCCCCCAGTCCTTTATCCAAATAAAACATATCGTTTATGTGCATATGTACTCTTATAAAACTATGTTTGACGGCATTTGAACACGACAGAAGACCAGAAGTGTAAAGGCTATCGCCTCATACTTCACCTCGCCTTCAAATGGCGTCAAGCGTACCTTTATTATAACAACATGACCCTTGGTTTCAAAGAAATTATATAGATTACGTACTTTTTGGTGTTATTTTGTCTCCAGCACTAAATGAATGTCGGCTTTCAAAGGTAGAACTTGGTTTTTCTCCCTCTTCTTTTGGTAGATTAGACGGTTCAGGAGATGGCTTGATCCTCATACTAAATGCTTGTCGAAATACCTTCCTTCGTGTGTCCGGGGTAAGGTCTTCCATCAACGTCTCGTCCAGCTGCACCGGCGCTCCTCTTTCATCGACAGTATCAACGGGGCTTGTTGGAGAAGAAAGAGATTGTTCCGAGGCGGGTGTAATGGTTATCTGACATGGAGAAGATGGAGAAGTAGCTCGCCATGATTGTTTAGATTGCGTAGAAGGTGGTCTCTCATTGTCGTCTTTACGTTCGGCCTTCCTTGGCTTTACCTCGTTTTTGGCATGATTTTTTGATGTAGTGCGGCTATCCAATTCTAATTGAAAAGTGAAAGAAGCTAGTGAATAGTGATTCCGCGATCACGTTAAAAGCAAAGTGCAGAGAAGAGAGAGCGCAGAGTGCAGGGTGAGAGTACATGACGAGTGCATGACGAGTGAATTGAGATAACATGACAAGTGCATGACGAGTACATTGAGATAACATGACAAGAGCATTGAGATAACATGACGAGTGCATTGAGATAACATGACGAGTGCATGCAGAGTGCATGCAGAGTGCATGCAGAGAGCGTACAGAATGTATGCAGACTACATGCAGAGGTCATGCAGAGTGTTTGCAGAGTGCATGCCGAGTGCATCCAGAACGAATACGGAGTGCATACAGAGAGCATGCAGAGAGAATACAAAGTACACGCAGATTGCATGCAAAGTGTAGGCAGGGTGCATGCAAAGTACACGCAGATTGCATGCAAAGGGCATCTAGAGTGCATGCAGAAGGAATACAAAAGGCATGTAGAGTGCATGCAGAGAGCATGCTGGGTGTATGCAGAGTGCATGCAGAATGCATGCAAAGTGCATGCAAAGTGAATGCTAGGTGTATGCTAGGTGTATGCAGAGTGCATGTAAAGTGCATGCAGAGTGCATGCTAGCTGTATGCAGAGTGCATGTAAAGTGCATGCAGAGTGCATGCAGGTTGCATGCAGAGAGAATACAAAGTACATATAGAGTGCATGCTAGGTGTATGCAGAGTGCATGCAGGGTGCATACAGAATTCATGCAAAGTGCATGCAAGGTGCATACAGAGTGCATGCAAAGAGAATACGGAGTGTATACAGAGTGTATACAGAGTGTATACAGAGTGTATACAGAGTGTATACAGAGTGTATACAGAGTGCACTCAGAGTGCCCACATAATGCATGTGGAGTGCATGAAAGTTGCATGCAGAGAATGTATGCAACATGCAGAGAGAATACAAAGTGCATGCATAGTGCTGCTAGTGACCTCGGTTTCGGTCACTAACGTATACTTAGTAGGCCAATATCATTATTTATTAATTTAATTTTTTTAACTGCGCCCCTCTCCCTAAAGGCACCGCTCCTAATACGAAGCCAGTCCAACTCTGCTATGTGTTAGAAAATCTCAGGTGTCCCAACGACTTTTGAAATTGATTGAAATAGATTTAGCAATTAGCTAGGTGTATGCAGAATGCATGCAGGGTGCATGCAGAATTCATGCAAAGTAGATGCAAGGTGCATGCAAAGTGCATCTAGTGCAAAGTGCATACAAAGTGCAAAGTGCAATGTGCATACAGAGATAATACAAAGTTTGTATTATCTCTGAACAAAGTACATGCAGAAGGAATACAAAATGCATGCAAGAGGGTGCATGCAAAGTGTATGCAGAGAGCATGCAAAGAGAATCCAGAGTGCATGCAAAGTGCAGGCACAGAGTGCACGGAGAGAGCATACAGAGAGCATGCAAAGAGCACGCAATGAGAATCCAGAGTGCTTGCAAAGTGCAGGCAGAGAGTATGCAGAGTGCATATAGAGTACATATACAGAGAGTATGCAGAGAGCATGCAAAATGCATCAAAGTGTATACAGAGAGCATGCAGAGTTTATCAGAGTGCATATAGACAGCATGCAGAGTACATGCAAGTTGTATGCAGAGAGTGTATGCAAAGTGCATACAGAGTTCATCAAATTGCATACAAATAGCCTGCAGAGTGTATCCGAGTACATGCAGAATGCATCAAAGTGCACGCAGAGAGCATGCAGAGAGAATACAAAGTACACGCAGATTGCATGCAGGGTGCATGCAAAGTGCATGCAAAGGGCATCTAGAGTGCATGCAGAAGGAATACAAAGGGCATGTAGAGTGCATGCAGAGAGCATGCTGGGTGTATGCAGAGTGCATGCAGGGTGCATGCAGAGTGCATGCAGAGAGAATACAAAGTACATGCAGACTGCATGCTAGGTGTATGCAGAGTGCATGCAGGGCGCATGCAGAATGCATGTAAAGTGCATGCACAGTGCATGTAGATTGCATGCAGAAGGAATTCAAAGTGCATGCAGAAGGAATTCAAGGTGCATGCAGAGTGCATGTAGAGTGCCTGCAGAGTTGTATGCAGAGAGTGTATGCAAAGTGCATGCAGAGTTCATCAAAGTGCATACAAATAGCCTGCAGAGTGTATCCGAGTACATGCAGAATGCATCAAAGTGCACGTAGAGAGCATGCCAAGAGAATGCAGAGTGTATGCAAAGTGCAGGCATGCAGAGAGCATGCAAGTTGCACGCAGACAGCATACAGAGAGCACGCAGAGTGTATGCAAAGAGCATGCAAAGGAATAAAGAGTGCATGTAAAGTGCAGGCAGAGTGCATGCAGACAGCATACAGAGGGTACATTCCACCCTGAGTCAAATGCTATGTGGCAGTTGAATGCTACCCGTTGATAACTGTTTGCATGAAAAGTTAGAGAAATAAAACCGTTGTTCTCGGATGCTTAATCGAGGGGACGCTTGCCATTAGGGAAATAAATATCGCAAGCCTATCTAACGCCCTCCATGATTTTTACCTATTAATTCCTGCAACATTTCGTCGTGTTTCTCGTTTTCTTGAACCAAAATATCGTCATTTTCTGACCCAACATGGCCTCCAGTAGTCGGCGGTAAACCTGCGGAGACACGTTGTTCTGCCATTACAATATCCTCGCGACCAATACCATGATCTTCTAAAGGTTCAAAGTGAAACTGATCGTCTTCGTCCTCAACAATATCAAGTGTGGCCATACTGAAAACAACTTTCTGTGGAGATCTTTGAATCGTTTCTTCAACTAATAAAATATAAACTATGTGTTAACGTGCGTTGTAAAAGCGCTTTTCCTAGAGGGGTTTTTTTTTTTAAGCGCGCTGGTTGGAAAATTTCGAGCAACAAGACGCCCCAACCTCGTTCCCAGGGCCTTTTTGAAATTGCGAGGACGGAAAAGGCCCTGGCAATGGCTCGTCACAGCACCAGTGTAATAAATTAGCAATTTAGTTTAGTATGCAAAATCATTCTGAGTAATGACAGTCCCGTGGGAGAAGTTCATTGTAATGGCGGTCCCGTTGAAGCTATTTGGTCACAACTGGCACAAAACTATGCATAAATATGTTTCACGAAGAATCAACCAGGGCTTTTTCCCGCCTTACCAATTTCAAAAAGGCCCTGGGAACGAGGGTGCAATACGTCCCGTAATATCAGTGTTACTAGAAAGCTGTATGTTCATTCTTAAATTAAGAGCAGTGGCAATATAAACTAAAATTCATTTTTGTGGGTTAACATCATGTTTAATTTAGAAAGTTCTGAGCTTTTGGTCCGTGACCTCGGACCGTCTTCAGAGAAGTTACATTAAACGTTTGTCCACGTCAGCGAACTATTGCGTTGCTCTAACCCGCAGAAATGAATTTTAATTGTTAAACATCATGCAAAAGTTCAAAGAACATAATATAAATAAACTAAGTTTAAAAAAACTCGTGAAATAGTAAAAGAATTCCATTCTCCAATTTAGATCGCTCGATTGAGATGCTGTATCAACAACTCGTTTATTATGTTTCATCAGGAGAATAAAAAAACCCAAAACACTAAAATCACTCAGTCTTTGGCTTCGTGTTTTCGTTATGTTTCCTCGTGTTTGGATCCTCTAATGAAACATTCAAACTCGTAGTTGCTATATTACGGAAAACGTTATTTTGCTCACATTTTGTCACTCTGAAGCCAGCGAACTAACTTCTTCCATATCAGTACATTTTCGGCCACATATGAACAGCATTACTTATATGTATGTTATTAGTGTTTTCAGCTTGAGTTGGTAAAGTTTTTTCGTATGTTTTTGCTGTGCAAGGTGTCGTAAGTTAAACTCAGAGAAAAACTCTGAGCTCCAGACGGGACTTGAACCCACAACCTTCCGAATGCCAGCCGAACGCTCTAACCATTGAGCCACTGGAACTCAGATGGTAGACAAGGTTGTTTTGGATATTTATACACCTGGGAACTAGTCAAACCGTACGTATGTCACAAGTACTTCTTGGACTTCTTCGCATTGTGTCATTATTTACACTGTATATGTAAATATAAGAGCATGTGAAACTCTTCTAAGCTATATTAGAAAAACTTTTAAAAGGTATTTTGTAACAAAATTTAGAACGTATATCATATTTTAAGCTATAGGTTCAAATAAGACATTTTTTGCAAACATTGATTTACTTACCATCTGCAACTTCGTTAGCCACAATCGTAGTCTTGGCAGATTCTTCCGGAAACAAACAAACGGAAAAAGAACATATTAGGTTAAAGCCAAAAATAGGTCAAGAATGCATGGCATGATCTGATATCAAAACACATCGAAGTTAGTTGCAAATCGTCGGCCTCGCCTTGGCTTTTGCAGTTTTTGGTGTTTGATATCAGATCAAACACTCCTTCTCGTCTATGATATATTATTCAACAATATTGTTCAGCAGTGATGGTCAGCTCGGTTTTCTTTGATCATGCTTTGATGTACCGTGGTTGTTTATTTATAATAATTACTCCCAACCACGCAATCAAGTTAATGCCACGGGCTAATATATATATTAGCCCGGGGCAATTAACTTGATTTATGCGTGGTTGGGAAAATAACCAATGGCCAAGAATGTGATAAAGGATTTATCATTGCGACTGAAGTGTTTTTTAGACAACTCTGTGATAACGAACTCAGTATCTCAGGTTTTTTTTAGACAACCTCTGTGATCTTGAACTAAGTAGGTTAGTTACCTCGGGTTCGGTAACTAACCTATACTTATTTCTCACTATTTACATTTGTTAATAAGAGACATATAATCAGTACAGAATGTTTAGTACAGGAATTAAATTAGTTAATATCATACATATATGTGAGCAGTGATCAAAGTAGCTAAGGCTTTCAAGCAGCAAAGTTGTTAAAAAAGGAAAAATTTGAGTTAATGCATCTTCCCTATTGTCGACATGCCTAGTCTTTCATGCTGTTAACAAGTTAATCAGTTTATAAGTAATAGATACAGCATGAGCAGCCGAGCTGTATCTGATTTACAAGGCGAGCAGCAAGCGAGCCGTAGTAAATCAGATACAGCTCGGATGCGAATGCTGTATCTTTCTTAAAATACAAATGCATCTAAGTAATCAAGTTCACAAACTATTTTGGGGATACAGTCTGTTTTAGCCGAGAAAATCGAAGCTAAAGTTCATGTAAATCAGGACGATGCTGTATCCGATTTACAACCACTGCTACGGTATTGATTTCTGTTGTGTTTTCGTCATGAATTATTAATGAGTATTTTAATACAGCATTGATAACTGGAATGTTGTAAACAACTTATGAGGCACGGGTGGCACAAGCCGTTAACGCGCTGCAAAAGGGGTTAGTACTCGGATGGGTGACCACATTAGCTTCATGTGAGTATGCCTCGACGGTTTTTCTCCCGTTTTCCTCCCTCCGTAAATTCAACAACATAGTTCCCCAGATTTTAGTTAAAACCTACTAACTAGTTCCATCAAGGGGGCGAGGCCATTAGGTTATCAGTATCTAAATACTGTCATGTGTCACTCTCAATAAGTAAGGTCGCTTACTTACTTTATGGCTGAACAACATTGTTGACAACATTGGTCATGTTGGCCAGCACATGCATGGTTGTTACGCTAACAAGCAGAACGCTATTCAAGCCTAGTCGTAACAATTCTCTGTGTTTTTATGCCACTTACACACTGAGAACAATCCAACATAACTCCATCTCATATCGATAAATTCAGGTTTACTTTGAGAAAGCGTTCGCACTCATTTAGATCAATCCCAGTTCGCATTCAGATCGTTTTTGACTTACTTAGCTTAGATCAATTTTAGATCGATTTAATTAACTCACGAACGTGAACGGCTTCTTACGAATGCAGGAGGCATATTTTGAGTCATCTATTTCTAAGGATGAGAAACCGGAGGACATTCATCCCATGAGAGGTATTCACCCATAAGAGCCGGTTCATACGAGACAGAGTTATCTCGGGGGGTAGAAAAAACTCGGGGACTAAGGTCAAAGTTGGCCCTGCTTCACATCATTATAAACGCAACCTGACTATCGAGTTATCCCTGGCCCCCGAGTTATCCCTGGCCCCCGAGATAACCCTATAGCTTCATGTGAACGCTTTACTCCGAGTTATCCCGGGTAACAATAGATCGTTTGGACATGACGTCACGTCTGCCCTCTTGGTTGATTTGTCGGTTGGCAAACACTGTTGGCAAACCGTTGACTATCATGTTTGTTTTGGCACGGGTTTGGAATTTAACTGGAAATCAACCAAGATGGCGTCCGATGTCACGTGATTGCAAACGATCTACAGAGCTACGTTGATGTACGCATGCGTAATTATACAGAGGTTGACCCTACCCCCCGAGATAACGCGGGTGGCCCTAGGGTTACCCTATTGTTCAGACAGAGTTATCCTTATCCCCCGAGTTATCTCGGTCTCGTGTGAACGGTTTACTTTTTAAACATTGAAATAAACGGCTAACATGTGATTCTCGGGAAATAGAGATAACGGAAACCCTACCCCCCCCTAGATAACTGGCCTCATGTGAACAGGCCTTAACACCATAGATAATGGAAGGGGAACTGGATAGGAAACTTGAAACGATGTTGCGAAACCGGAAACGATGTTCGTACAACTTGCTATGGTAATTATACACTTATAAGCAGCTAATGCACCTAACGGGATGTCCCACATGGCTAAAATCCGACACTGCTGAACTTGTGATTAATATATCGCTTATAAGTGTGTAGTTACCATAGCAAATTGTGCAAACATCGTTTCCGGCTTCGTAACATCGTTTTAAGTTTCCTATGAGTATCCAGTTTCCTTTGCATTATCTATGTTAACACTGCAGAACCAAGCAGGGGACAGTGCTATTATGACAACAAGACCTATGAACGTTAACGTTCGTTTTGCTTTGTTAATGGCTCTTTTTTGAGGACATTTCGCACGACTTCAACATTATATTGTACACAAGACCCTTCGATCTAGTTTGGGAGGTCACGCACTCCCACAGCGTGAGAGGCACTTACTTGATGAAGAAGTCTGTGACTGTGTGTTTGTTTCAAACGCTTTTCCATCTTTGTCGTAAGTAAACTGCAAAAAGAAAGAAAAAGTTATACTAGAAAAAAGCGTTTTTCTATTACAACTTTTCCAAAATCAATATTGTATAAAAATACGAATCAAGGATTTGTACCCAGTTAAACCGCATGTATAATAAAATTACTGCATTTTGATTGTCGAGAGAAAAGCAATTGTTTTATTGAGTGCAAATTAGATGTTACCATGGTAAAAAAACCCCAACAAAACATGGCGGGACGTTTTTTTAACTGCGTTGAGAACTAACATGCACTGTCTGGAACGTGAGGGCCATTTTAAAAATACGACGTAGAAATTGAGTGGTATAATATGGGGTTATAGATATTACTCCGAGTAAACGGCAAACCATATTGAGCAAGCAGAGAAAAACACTTGACTGCGGCTGAGATTCGAAGCCGCGACTTTCGGTTATTAGTCCGACGCTCTACCTATCCTGAGCTACAAGATAATGTTGAGAGCAAGTCGTGGGATGATGGTACTTTAATTTATAATTATTAATGATAAAACAGACTAGTTTCTTCAATATCGACGACACAGTTTAATGAATAATAATTCATGGCTGCATAACCACAAGTCAAAATCAGAATAACCTTCACATATACGCAGTAAAAACGACCCCCCCCCCCCCCAGTTCGAACTTTATGCCATGCATGTGCATGCCCAAAAAACGCGTAGTATCAAATCGATACGAATGACCTTTATTAAACTTTCATATGTGAACATAAATTATAAAACATTTTCACATGCACATATGAAATTTTCATTTCATCTGTAATTTTCATTTCATTTGTTAAGTTTATTATTTATTTCATATGTGAAAATCTATTTCACATGTGAAAAACAATTACAAATATATGAAATTACTTTCAATTTCATATGTAAAATCAGTTTCGTTGCATATATGTAATGTTTCATTTCACATGCATATATATGAAATTTTATTTTCATATGTGAAATGACGTACAAAATTTTCATAAGGGATCTGCTCCTCCCAGGTACCCAAGGGTACATTTATTGTCAAATCTTCGAATATCGCTTTTATTGTCTCTACTATTAGGCCTGCGCTAAACGTCGCACAATAGACGAATTTAATTCGTCGGTAATGCGACGTAAATGCGACGTCGGGTTAAACGTCGAATTTTAGTCGAATTTAATTGTTTTTACTTCGGCTCGTCGAGCCTGAAAACGACTTCTTGAAAACATGACGCCGAATTGTCACAGACAGAAGAGAAACATTTAATTCGACGCGAATATAATTCGTCGTGTAACTCGAACAAGCATTATCGTGGCATGGGCGTTTGACTCAGACGAATTTAAAATATTCGTGTGTCGAATTTAATCGAGTTATATGTCGCAGTTTCGTCGAATAAAATTCAAACATTTAAATTCGTCTGAATTAAATTCGTCTATTGTGCGACGTTTAGCACAGGCCTTATAGAACATGGCGAGTTAGCATTTTTTATACAGCTTTTCCTGCAGCAATATAATAAATTAACCATGCATGCGTGTTAGTCTTGTTTGGGCAAGCCTCACAGCAACATTATCTAGCTATATAAACAGACGTCGGAACATCTCGAAATTAATCTGTGGCTCCATTGTTCTCACCCCTCGAGATTATATACCTCGAGATTCCATTATTTACCACGCATCTATATAAACCATAAATTGGACCAATAACCAGTATGTAGACGGTCTAAAAAGCCTTTACTTGGACCCCGTTTACACGGTTAATAAGGACAAATTCGAAACTGTACCGACATTTGAACGGTTTGTCTTTTTACACGGACAGAATAATCTGCTCACTTTGATACGAGACTATATACGCGTCTAGGCAGGCCCGAGCGGTTTCGCCTCTATAGAGCGTTTTCACTCACGTGATCGGTGGCCCCATGGGGGTGGTGAAACAATACGAAATATTTGAATAAGAAAGAGCTAATTCCCATACCGTACACCAATATGGCCGCCATTTCATTGTTTTGGTACACCAATATGGCCGCCGTGACGTCAGATGAAAACGCTCTATAATTATATATGTAAACAGGTGGGCGTAACCGTGTACCATGTATGTAAACGAGGTATTTTTTAGTTGATAATTTATTACAAATTTGTTTGTCTAATAATAATATACATGAAAAAATTTCTTAAAATTTGATTGGCTAAGAGCAGTGCAGTTTTATGGAAATACAGTGCAGAAAAAAGGAAATACAGTGCAAATTTTTGAAGCGAATAAGCCAATCAAAAACAATAAAAACTGAAAAGAGCCAATCACGTTCTACAACGGATTTTGACGGATGGCATTTTCCAACCTCGTGCCTAGGCTCTTTCTGCACAAAATAAACAAATATGGCGGCCAAGATTTTAAACGGAGAAGAACAATTCGTTAAAATTTGAAGCTAATTATTCCTTATTGTTGTCAAGTAAAGTACCTGCAAGAAAACTAGAAGATTCTTAGTGCTTTTAGTAAACTTTCTCGAGTAGTGGTAGAAGAAGCAAAGCGTTTTTAAACAACCAAATATACGACGAGTGGACACTGCTGAAAGGGAACGTACTGTAATGTAAGTACAGTTGACTTGGACATTTTTTCATGTATATTATTAAGTCATAGCATGGTTTCGAGTGCAATTTGAAAAAAAAAACACACTCGTGAGTTTTTCAAAGACCTCAAATAGCACTCGCCCTTTGGAATCGAGCAATTTTGATAGTCTTTGAAAAACTCACTCGTGCATGTTTTTTCCAAATTGCACTCGAAACCATGCTATTACCTAAACAAATAACAACAGAAAAATACAACAGTACACAAAATATTAAATATATAATTTTAGTTTTACATTAATACATGATCTACAGTATATTATTACAGTATATATAGAAACCCTATATGTTAACGTGCTGGCGTCGACTGATTACATTTCTAACATGGATAAACGTATTGACCATGGTGAATGACTATGCAGTTGAAAAAAACTGTTTGAAACTTAAGCCCCGTACAGACCAAGTTTTCCTTGACAAGTTTCTTGGTAGCTCTCCTTGCTCGTGTGTACGATGAACAATTTTTCCCCCAAACATTTTCCTTGACAATTTATAATTGCTCGTGTGTACGGCTGGACAAGTTTTCCTTGACGGCAATGGTCGCGTAATAAGCTTTGGAGATGATCTTGTCAAGTTTTCCTTGACGACTATACACACGAACAATTTTCCTTGTTCAAAAGCTGGCATGACCAGCTTTTCAACAAGGCTCCTTGTCAAGTAAAAACTTGTCAATTTGTGTAGTACACACAAACAAATAAAACTTGTCAAGGAAAAACTTGTCAAGGAAAACTTGGTCGTCTGTGCGGCGCTTTAGAACACTATTTCTCAGAACTATCTAGTATAGCCACTCGCCATGGTCAATACATTTTCCCATGCTATATTTAAGTTAAGTTTGTCACCAATTTGTTTTGTCATTAATTTTGTCACCGATAAAATCACTGTTTTGATTACATTTACAATAAGAAATATACCTGCGACTTTAAAAAACCCCCAAAAATATAAAGAAATTCAAGATAAAAAAAACTTTAAGAGTTCTATATGTGATAAGCCCCACGCTCAGCATTGTCAATTTAATCAACACTATACTGTATGCTGGCTCTGGAAACTGCAGATTGTACTGCTTGTACTATACTTCTTTTTGCCGACATGCCACTTTTCATATAGAACGAATTACTTGATCGCAGTCGAGATCAACCAATTTCAATGGCTTAATTATTTAATTTCGTTTTGCGTCAAACTTCAAACTAAATTCGGTTGAACCGATTTTCAGTGTTTCAGTGTTTATTTCCGTTTTTCCTTAGACTGACAGAACGCCTACGTCGATCGTAATGAAATAAGTCGAACTTAAACAAGACGGGCTTTTAAGGAACTTAATTCTCGAATAAGGTTCGTCCCATGAAACGTTCGACGTTTAGCTCGAGCGGAGCCTTAAAGCTTAAATTAAAAGTGTTTTGTATATAGCAATTCAAGTCAGTGGGTTAACATTAATTCACTTGTTGGTTAAAAACAACCAAACCCGCTACGCTTTCCAGCAGTGAACGTGGTCGCGGAATGTACATATAAAAGTTATACCCTAATTAAAGATGTCGTGTTTTGAATAAGAACGACATCGAGAATATTCTGATAGATATAGCTTAAATAAGTACACAAAAAAACGGCGGCGGTACGTGTTAAGGCCCGTTCACACGATCCGAATTGGATTCCAACCAATCTCCATCTTTTCATGTTGTCGGATGAAAATATAGAGCAGGTTCTATTTCCATCCGATTTTTCGGACTGTCGGATCCGACTGTCGAAAGGCCACTTTAAAGGTGTTCACACGATCTGATTTTGAAATCGGAGAGAAATCGGAATCGTGTGAACGGGTCTTTATATATAACAGGCTGCAGTTCGATATATTGGAGGGAAAAAACTATGGATATATAATATGGGTTTAGGGGGCGATTACATGGACCGGGCTGGCACGGTTAACCGAGCTAGCCCGGTTAACTGGGATGAGTTTACGAAACAATTACATGCATGGAGCGGGCTAGCCCGGTAAGCCGGGGATGAGTTCAGGCCGAAATTCGCAATTATCAAGTAAATAAGGGAAAAGTTACGTTAGTTTTACTTCGGTTTTACACTATAATTAGTCTATTTATTTTGTAAGCCCATCGTTAATAAAAAGATTGTTAAAGTCTTAGCTAACCCAAGAAAGCGTCTTCACGAAGGCTAATTAATTTATTAAATCTTCGCTTTGATCACGAAACACACAAACAACGTTGATGTTCTATTTCAGTGCCTTTCAGCACTATTTATTCACACAGTCAAGCAAACGAACGAACGCGTATCGAAGCGAGTTCAACAGTTTTTCATCCCGGTTTACCGGGATGAAAACGATTACATGGACATTTTCATCCCTGCCATGTAATTGAAATGTTAAAACAACATGCGTTTTATGTATAAGGCGGGCTAGCCTGGTTAACCGGTCCAGCCCGGTCCATGTAATCGCCCCCTTAGTGTATGCATGTGCTTCGTGGAAATGTAATTCTAATTTTTCAAGCTCGTAAACCTAAAGAGCAAAAGTTTGCCAAATTCCATGTTCCGTTTGCCAAATTCCATAGGCTTGGCAAACGAAATGACCTTTCTAAGTGTTAGACTATGCGTCACGTTGGCTTTAGAACATTGACTGAAGTTGTATATACGTATGAAAGCGACACTAAGTTGTCTCTTGTTTTAAAATTTTAAACCGTTTCCTGGATGAAAGAATAAATCGAAACGTTAAAGAAAGAAACCTTAAGGCTTAAGCAAGAATAATGACGTCAGATATATCTAAATAAATAATGATAAAAAAATGTTTGTGTGTCTTCCCGCATGTGTTTGTGTATTTAAGATCCCTAAATTAAAATAGGAAAACCATTGTACCAGTGAACGTTTTTAAACCTAATGTTATAAAGCACTTTATATACATATACAACGTACGTTGTATCACGGTGGTTGTATTTAATACATCCCAGGGCTAGGTTATAATTGGATTTTCATACATAAAGGGCATATTAGTGTATAAACGGTGTCAGTGGCACATACATTTTCAGCGATATAGAGGATTGTATTTCGCCGTTTCCCGATAAACCAACTCTTTGATTTCCTCTTGTGGTAAATCGTCAAATTCTGCTTCTGACCTGAACGGTTTTGGCGCCACTGGTTCGTTAGACACATCATGATAGCGCTCAAGATAAGGATGTGCCAAAGCCTGATCAACTGTAATCCGTTTTTGAGGGTTGAAAGTTATCATCTTATCTAGGACATCCAAGGCTGCCGGGTCCATGCCAGGGAACAGTTGTACCAGCGGTATTTTGGGTTTAAAAGGTAACGACTCGATATGTCGCTTGCTTTCTTCTCTATTTATAGACAGAAGATCGTCGGCTGTAGGAGAACCGATCACACTGAATATATTGTTGAGCTCGTCAAGGTAATGCCTTCCTGGAAAAAGAGGTTTGTTGGATAGCATTTCGGCTAGAATACATCCAACAGACCACACATCCACGGCTTTCGAAATGAAAGACTTGCTGCGTAACATGACTTCAGGGGCACGATACCACCTCGTAACAACATACTGACTTAAACTGCCATTGTTTTCGCGTTCAGGGTTGATTATTCGAGCCAGACCAAAGTCACATATCTTGACATAGTTGCCGTTGACCAACACGTTAGCCGGCTTCATGTCGAGATGAATTACATTGGCCGAGTGAATATACTTCAGGCCTCGTAAGATCTGGTAAAAGAAGCAACAAATGTGCTCTCTTGGCAGTCGTTGAGACTTCAGAATTTTTCGCAAGTCCGTATGCATTAAAGGCAGAACAATGTATATATCCTGAATGGCCATGTGTGTCGGGGCTGCTATAATATCCAAGATGCCTATAACATTGTCGTGTTTCAAACGGGATAGTATCATGATTTCTCTTAGTGCTTTTAAACCACTCGTCTCATTATGGAATGGACTAATCTTCTTGATGGCAACTCGTGTACGTCTGTGATTATCAACAGCAGAACACACCATACCATACGCACCTTCACTGACATATCGCAGATTGGCGTACCGAGGTGAAACAAAAAAGGCCTGGCCACGAACAGCTTCGGGATAGTATCCGGCAGCCATGAGACTGACAAAAGCTGGATAGTATTGCGAAGCGCAAAATGCGATCGCAAGTGTTTTGATACACTTGGGCGATACCGTATGTTCCTACTAAACTGACTCAGCGCTTGATTTCCATAAAACCGCTCATGCATACAGATAATTAGACATTTTAATAAAGCACGCACAACGGGAGATAATTGTGATACACATGTTCCCCGGCAACAATGCTCTCATAACAAAGCCAACTTTCAAACCACTAATTTACCAACCTTGTTTTGAATAAAAAATTAAATCGAAACATTAAAGAAGGAAACTTCAAGATCAATGTGAACGTCACCACTTGTGACATCACGTACAAGAAAAACCCGATGGCATCATTGCCATTAAGGACCATCACTGTTCTCGTTCGGTCAAGGCCCTGTTTACATAAAGTGGATTGAGTGTTCAAGTGAAATCTCGCATGTTGTTCTATACTTGCTGTGTTTACATGAAGAAGATTGAAAGTTTTCGATCTGATCGAAACGGATGACTGAAGTCAATCCACGCGATTCAAGCTTGAATCGGCTTGAATGTTTCCAACCTGATTCATCTAAACACGGTTGATTATCAAAATGACTTGATAAACATGCGTGACATTGGTGCGTGTCGTACAACATTGAGGAAAGCACAGAAAATAGTGCTTGGCAAAACCGAAAATAGTGTTTCAAACAGATCGGATTCTCGATGTAAACATCTGCTGGATTGACGTTTTTTGGATCCGATTCGACTGTGAATCCGCTTCATGTAAACAGGGCCTACGATTCCTAAACTTATACACGTTACAATAAATCATGCTGCATATATTGATATATAGTTTCCATATATAGAACTACGTACAGAAACTTTTATTTGTTTCTAAATAAAAACTTATTTAAAATTCCTTTGTATACAGTCACATAATTATACTTTGGCTCTTTGACACTTTGCAAATTTGTATATTATAAAAGAAAATGTTTCCGACATTCAAACGGGAATTGAATCCACAACTTCTGGTCGCCAGTGAGTTGCTCCGGCAGTTTACCACATTTTCATTTTCTAACCTACTTTTTTACATATATCATCTATGTGTGTTCGTTGCTAAATGTCTGATGATGCACGGTGCGATCTTCGGAATTTATATAACGTCAAATTGCTTTAAAACGTGTAGTGAAATGTTTACATTCGTGAAATTAATTCCTATAATTTTCAAAATATATGTATATTAAAATTTTAACTTAGTATGTATAACTTAGTAAAATTATAAATTGAAAGTGAAAAAAATCTTAACTGTAGTTCACTTTCAGGCATCTGCATGTCTGCCTGCCTGTATATATTGTAGTTTCCAATTCTAGAGTTAGGGTTTATGTTCGGATTGAACCTGCAAATATTGACATTTGTCATTGGTGTTGAATAAACAGAAGTTGTTTCGTATGTCGGTATCTATTCAAACATGTTCCAATTTCTACCGACCATCTAAAGCGTGAGGATGTTTCTTTGTTCTTAAGGTTAAGTGACTGACATATTTTTGTAAGTGCATGTACTCTAAAACAATTTACCTGTGGTTTTTAATGACGTCACAACTTTTCAAGTAGACTTCAGAATAATATTTCACACTTATACACTTATTGCTGCCTACTGGTCCGATACGTCTCACATAATCGTCTGGTGTTAACCAGAGTACAATGACAGAGCAAACTGCATGCACAGTGATGTTTAGTAAAGCATAATGGGCTCCTGCTCCGTCTTAACGCGGCTTTGGTGCAGTCTCTGATCGATTCCTAAATCCCAAAACAAATGCTCAAAACAAAAGCCCTGAAGCAATATTTTGTCTATTGTGCAGCCGACCTCTTGAATAACTTACTAACTAATTATAACTTAGGGCCTGTTTATATGATCCTGGTATACCGGGATGTCCCGGTGAACCGGGATCTCGGCTTGTAGATAATTTACTGTTATTTTCCAAGTTAAGCCGGTTTTCCACTAAGCGGAATTTTGCGCGCGGAGCGGAATTTTTCTTTGTCTTTTCTAATTAGTTCCACCCGAGAAATCACAAGACAAAGAAAATTTCCGCTCCGCGCGCAAAATTCCGCCTCGTGAAAAACAGGCTTAACAGCTTAAAGCCTGGTTTCCATTGAACGACGGCCTCTATGTAAAAAAACGTCTGAGGTGGAAAAATTTAATGGTAAAAATTTGGTCACGTGATTATTTTATTATTTGGTTATCACATTTGGGTGTGTAAGCAGTTTAAAGGCTCTTTCGGCAGCGTACCACGTGATATTTCGCACATATCGCGAAAGAGTGGCTGCATGTCGCCATATGGCGGTGAAAGTGTTTTGAATTTAATTCCAAAATTCTGAAGCTGATCACCGTGTTGTCTTTGCAATGAATACTGAAATATCGGCTGTGGAATTCCTGCAAGATGTAGTGGGGTGTAAGTGGGTAAGCATGCGTGGTACAAGACTGATGGCGCAGCCGTAGGTGACTGGCACTAGTTGAGCAACATCACTGCTGCGTTGAATAGGCTATCAGCCAGACACAGGTTGTGGTACACCCTGGAAAACGATTCACCCACCGTCCCTCCCTTTAATCAAGGTGGTAAAGGTATAATACTTTATTTTCCACCAATTTATTGGTGTGATCGGTGCAAGCAATACCGATGGGGGTTGGGGGTGGTGGTCAACTCAAGATCCTGTATGAATGGATCTTAACCTGGATCCAAGTACTGCTATTCTCCCCAGGCCCTCTCGGGCAACAGCTTGCTGCCTCCTCCGCAGGCCCTCATTGCATCATGGATTGGTCACACTTTTGAAATGGCCTGCAAGATCCTGTAAACAAAATGGCGAGCAATCCTATTATGCACAGTGAGACTAGGCCCTAGAGGCCACAGTTTTGAGAGGGCCTGCAAGATCTTGTATGTAAACTAACAAAATGGTTTCTGGCCGCTGTTCGACAAACGTACGTCCGAGTTCTTTAACTCTGTGACCCACCAGGAAATTCGGTCTAAACTTTCTTACAGATGACAATGAAGAAACCAGTATGTTTTAGAATTACAGACCTTCTGCCCACATTATTTTTAACGACAAAAATGAATTGAAGGAAAAAATATCTGCCGAACAATTTAAGCAAATTCGACGGTCAGGAAAGTACAGGTTTTCTTATTGTTTTTTTGTCACTGAGCTATCGAAGACTGTCAGCTGACCAAGAGTTAATGAGACTAAATATTAATTTTGTTAAATTGTAGGCTACAGTGTAGCGTAATTCAAGTTTTAACTGTTGTGGAAACCGAAAAAGTATGAACTCAAGAGTCTCCAGGTAGACTAAAATGCATTTTCGTTGATTATTCCTGCCGTAAATTGTCAAAGTTCAACCGCAATTGCTTTTTTCAACAATTCTTTCATTTTAAAGCTAGGATTCGTATGTCATAATTCTTCAATGTCCTTCAAAATCTTCGAAAATAGCCATGGCTATTAACAATGGGTAGTTAATTATGAAAATTTATTCCGTGCCAAGTTTTGCCAAATGTTTTTACAGGATCTTGCAGGCCCTAAATTAGACGTGTGTGAGCAGTCCATGATGCAACGAGGGCCTGCGGAAGAGAACAGCTTGCACCAAGCTTTCAAAATGGTAAGTATGGTGAACGAAGATGTTAACCATGCAGACACAGTGCTACAAAGCGGTGCCCTGTGGCGTTCAAAGCATCGCGTTAAAAATGTCCCGTCAAAAATGTCGCTTGCTATTGATTCCTAACGAACGAACGAACGAGATGACACACAGAATATAAAGCGGTTTGAAACTAGCTGCGCCCGCAAGCTAACTTTCAGGGCACCGCAATTATAAGTCTTTGTTTTACGTTATAATAATATGTTCACTCCCTATTGTTCGATCGACGCGCGCCGTGTTGAAATGCTTTGGTTTAGTCCACTAAAGGGGATTCTATATCATTGCTCTCGCTGAGACATATAATAAATATATTATTAACTTCGTTTGGTTAGTCTTTAAGGCAAAATTATCCGTTGCCTTTAATTTACGCGCCTGAAATAAAGATCACGGGCAGGAAAATGTTGCCGTAAAGACTTTCTGTCCTGTCAATGGTTTTACCGTTTTAGTAAAGACCAGCAAAACAAAAGTAACATTTAGCTTATTTTAAAGGAATCTCCGCATGTTTGCCGAGCATATAGGCACCATCTTGACAACCATTGTCTTAGGAAAATGCAGGAATCCCTTTAAAAACTATATAAGACACGACTTACTTCCAGGTTGATTTGTCCTGTCACATAACTGCTTTTCATTGAGATGGGAAGGATAGGAAGAATGAGTCTGCATGACTGATCTTTCGTAATCATAGCTAAAGGAACTATAACTTGACCAAGGAAATCGGAATCTGAAAAATCATGAAAAAAATAGAGAGAGAATAATAATACATGGATGTGCGGAAATATGACATTTATTTCGAGTGTTGACTAGGTAGGATATAACCGAAATAATGTATATAATTTATAACCGAAATTCACTTAGGAAAAAGGTGAGCGGTTACTAATACAGAAAAAAGACCCTGTAATTTAGCCACTTTCAATCTTTTTACGCACGTCACAAACACACTTCCATTAGTACAGCACTATGCTTTGAATATAAAGCTAAGTTCTTGCCTGCATCGCTTGACTTTTCAGAATAGTCATTCAAATGGAACTTTTTCCCTAGAAAGATCAGATAATAATTTAGTAGATATTTGTATGATAAGAATATCGGTAAAAATTGTAGTCTTGTAGTAACAGTCATACAGTACCAAAAATCAACACATTAATTCAATTAAATTCTACTCCACTCCACTCCACTAAACCCCACTCCACTAGAACCCACTCCACTCCACTCGACTTTACTCCACTTCACGCCATTCTACGCCACTCCATTCTGCACCTTTCCACCCATTCCTCTTTACTCTACTGCATTCTATTCCATTCCACTCCATTCCATGCCATTCCACTCTATTCCCCTCCATTCCATTTCACTCCACTCCAATCTAGTACACTCCATTCCACTTCACTTCATTCCACTTTATTCCACTCCACTCCATTCTATTCCATTCCACTCAATTCCATGCACTCCACTTTATTCCACTCCATTCGATTCCACTCCACACCATTCCATTCACTCCATTACACTCTATCCCACTCCATTCCTCTTTATTCTACTCCATTCTATTCCATTTCATTCCACTCCGTTCCACTTCATTTCACTCCACTCCATTCTATTCCATTCCACTCCACTTTATTCCACTCCATTCGATTCCACTCCACTCCATTTCACTTTATTCCGCACCATTCCATTCACTCCATTGCACTCTATCCCATTCCATTCCTCTTTATTCCACTCTATTCTACACCATTTCACTCCACTCCATTCCACTTCAGTCCACTTTATTCCACTCAATTCTATTCCATTCCACCCCACTCAATTCCACTCCACTTTATTCCACTCCACTGCAATCTACTCGACAAATCAAAAAATTTGAATGACATGCACGTTAAGAAAAAATGAAATTATAATTATCGTATAAAGTAACGACAAGTCTTTATACCTTCTAAAGTCTTTAACTCATTGTATACATCAAATGCTATTTCTTTTGTCTTTTTACTAATGTCTCTAAATAAATAAATTAATAAAAATAAACAAATAATTGATATGTAAAAATAAATCCGTTTCATAGTATTACATGATCTCAATTCAACGTCCACAAGACACGCACAGACTGACTGGGTTCTGTGCACTAACAAATATTAGTAGAAACTTACTAGTATATATATTATACTATTGCAAATACTGTACTTTGATTGGCTACTCTACTCGATATCCATTCGTCGATAGCTAGATAGTGAGTAGGAAATTGACTACCAGGACCCGCGCGGCCGTGCAGTAAAACAACATGGACGCCAATCACGGTGATGGATTATCCAGAGCCTTCGTTTGCGTGCGCGGCGAAGGCTCTGGGTACGAGATTGCATGAACGCAACAAGGAGTGGAATATTTGGTTTTCACACATAAACAAAGCTTATACTTCGTATACTTTTTGAAACTATCCGGCAAGGCAAGGCGAGGCGAGGCGAGGCGAGGCGAGGCGAGGCGAGGCGAGGCGAGGCGAGCTAAGCTAAGCTAAGCTAAGGTAAGGTAAGGTAAGGTAAGGTAAGGTAAGGTAAGGTAAGGTAAGGTAAGGTAAGGTAAGGTAAGGTAAGGTAAGGTAAGGTAAGGTAAGGTAAGGTAAGGTAAGGTAAGGTAAGGTAAGGTAAGGTAAGGTAAGGTAAGGTAAGGTAAGGTATACTAAGCTACACAAGCTAGTTTCTCGAGCTCCGCTCTCGTCAACTATTCTCTCATAGAAATTTCGAGCACATAATCTAATTGTTAAAGAGATTAATTAATAAGCCAAATAACAGTCACTTACAACACATGGGATTCGTTCCAAAAAGGGTCTTTTGATCCTTTTATGGAAATTGTTTTCTTTTTCTGTCGTGGTTCTCTGCACGTTATGACACAGTAAACATCAGGAATATCTACAAATAGAAAACAACAGGAGGGTTAACTGTAAGAAGACCAACAAACCAATAGCGCCGCAATTTCTATTTGCAAATTATTATCTATTAATCAGGGGAAAAATTACAGATGCATGTGCATGAGGGAGGCATTACAGGTGTGCATCGTCTTCGCTTAGTATTTTAAACTTTATTAGCTGTATTTAGAAATCAGAGGAAAACCATTACGAGTGCTTGATATATATTACATCTCATTTCGTCAAAAGGGATGAACCGTAAGCAAAATATTTATTGTTAATAAGCGCTGCTGTAAGCAAAAGTTTTTGTAGCTGCCAACGTTAAGAAATGAAGCTAAAGAACAGTATATTAGAAATTGTCCTGACACGCAAAATATCAACATATTTGTACCCGTTCCTTCTTTTCCCGTGAGTCCAGAAGCTTTGATAACTAAAAATCAGAAAAAAAAACCTAGTAACAACGCCGTAGGTAAGCAAAGTAACTAGTAATAAAAAAGACAGCCTCTATTGTCCAACCCAGTATATACAAAAGGAAATACTACTCAAATCAGTAGAGCGAGACATATAGACGATGTTTTCATCGCGTCCGAAGCGACAGTTTCGTTAACCGCAGATCAATTTCAAAGCAATCACGAGGTGTATTCTTATGTACCACGTGATAGCTTGTTTACAAGTTAACAATTGGATGTTTATCACTTGGTACATGAGAATACACCTCGAGATTGCTTTAATATTGATCCGCGGTTAATAAAACTGACACTTCGGAAGCGATAAAAAAACAATCCATGTCTCGCTCTACTGATTTGAGTAGTATAGAGTAGCGTGCCATAAAATGTGTAGAAAATAATGTAGTCAAAAATGTTAGTTCACAACATTCCACGACCATGTACTTTGTTCATATAAATGCGTGATCACACAAAGCTACGTGAAAAAGGTATAGATAATTGTTTGTATCATTTAGTATCCCAACAGGCTCTCAGGTCGAGCCAGTGAACTCTTTATAAACATATAGCTGCACAGAATAAAGAACTTTAAATTCTGTGATACCGTCGAATACCAAAAGGAAGGAAGGCTGACTCCAGTCAATCACTGGACGAAAAAGTGAGGCACAATTTTTGGACGTCAGTTTCAGGCCCTTACACGGCCATTTTGGATGTCAGCTTTAGTTTTCCGTACGGCTTGAAGATAAAACTCCACGAAAAATAGAACTTTAGTGGTAACACAAGTTAGTTTAATATTTCAAGCATTTCGAGAAGCTTTAAAGAAGGTGGTTTGAAGAAAAGGAGTGTGGCGAGACCTGACTAAATATATAGCCAAAAGTGTGATTTAAAAACGTCAGTTTAAAAACCGGACATGATATTTTACCCATTTGAACCGTGTTTTCGACAGTTTAATGTAGCTGCATGCATGGTAAGATGCAGGCTTTATCTTATACCGTGTGAAGCACTTGTTCTTTTCCGTATCCTGTGTAAAAATAGAAATTCGGCTGTTTTTGTGGTTCTTGGCTTTTCGTAAACAAAACTTGCCGTATATGGCCGCGCAGGGGCCAGAGAATACCCCCATGTCCGCCACTTTTTGCCTCACTTTTTGATTGGCAGTCAGTCTTCCGGGTCGAGCAAGATCTTCAAGAACGTTCACGGTAAAAGTACTTGGAAAGTACTAGGAAAGCCAGAAAGAGGTGTAATGCATGATTAATCAAATTTTCGATCATCAGATAACCCGCGGTGCTTTCCATTAACTAGTCAACATTCACCGATGTAATGATTTCCTTTCAGCCGTAATTTACAATTTTAATCGACATCAAGCAAGCAATAATCTAAAATCTGTTAAAACATTCAAAGACTAACCTTTTACAAGTAATTTTCCTTCTAGATCTACGCAAGATGAACTGGATTGAGGTACTGAACAAACAACACTGTTCTAGAATTACAAAATTAAAGGAATATATAGAAGTTTCATTGCAAAAGTCATTTCTGGCAAAATTATTGCGTTATTTTTTTTAAAGTCGGGAAAGAAGAGCAATGTTGCTGTAGTACTAATGGGAAGAAAGTTTAAAGTGCATATGAAACGAAAATTAAGTTTGTCTTATTTGAAAGAACACTTTAAATGACAAAGTAACATCTTTTGCAGTTTTTTGTTTCCTTGCTTCATTGTTGAGATATTTTATATGCTAATTTAACATTTTGATTCATATGCTAATTTAACATTTTGACGTCATGCATGTAGATATGACTTATCAAAGGTTATATATATTTGCTTATTAAATATAATTACTTGAAAATTCTATATGTTTAGTGTTGTGGGGAAAGCACATCCACATGCTTCCTTCGAATTAATCTGGTTTCATAAAAGCAAAGATATATATAACTTTTTTCGATAAGTCATTCTGCACATGTGACGTCAAAATGTTTAATTCGCATAACAAACAACCTTAATTAATATCTCAACGAGCCACGGAGACGAAAAACAGAAAAATATGTTACTCTGTCATTTTAAGAGTGCTTTGAAATAAGGCAAACTTAATTTTCGCTTCAAAGGCACTTGTTCAAGAAATGCTAGAATCGCCGGTGTAAACGAGCCTTAAAAATGTATTACCTCGTCGCTTGGTTTGCCATCCGTCAAAGGAATGTTGACTACCGTTTTACAAATCACTTCCTTTAGTTTTTCCTCAACTGCAGATCGTTCACCGTCCTAGAAGCGTAGAAGAAACGTCATAAAGGACATGCAGGAACGGATCAAAATTGACAAACATTGCAATTGTCACGCGTATGAAAAAGAGGTGTAACTATAAACTAAAGGCAAGCATAAGAACAAGCAATGAAACAAGTCAAAACTTGTACACTGAAGTCCACATTATATATGTTATTTTTTTGACTTGTGTTTTTGATCGTGGTCTGAAATTAACGGTCTTCGTAAACAATGATAGGAGTGAACAAGAAAAGTAAAGCATCGTCTGTCCGCCCTGCAGCCTCTTGCATATAACCATGCAACTTCGTTGATGCAAGATGGTCAGTAAACTTGCAGTGAACTTACACATGCTTCTACTGCTCTAGTTCCATAACATACTAAAACCTTTACCTAGTATTAGATTTATGATTAGATTAATTAAAAGGGTTGCATATTCGTATCTTGCATGTCTTCACACATACGGCTTACCGTACTTAACACTGCCGCAATAAAATGAACAACATTATCAACATTACGAATACCACCAACTTACGCTTCGTTTACCACCATATCCTCTCATCTAGAATTCAGGATTATCCTGAATTCTAAAGAAATCGAAACCCAAACCCCACCCAACTCTAATCCTAACTCTAATCCTAATCACAACCTTCGGTATCATAACCCCCTGCCAAGAGGTCCCACCTCAAGCTCGTCCCCAGGACCATCTGCAGGGGCTGGGCCAAGATGGCAGCCAAAAACAAAATGGCGGGAACAAATATAGTAGCGCATTTTTTATTCGGGCTCAGTCTTCACTAAGTTTATCGCGCCTAGTCAGGCTTTTGAAAACTTGAATTTTGAACTTTGCAAGTCAATCGAAAGCCTGACTAGGCGCGACAAACTTAGTAAAGACTGAGCCCGAGTAAAAAAATGCGCTATTATATGACGCTTTTTTGGCAGCCATTTGTTTCCACCATTTTGTTTTTGGCCGCCATTTTGGCCCAGCCCCCACAAAATATAAATTTCATGCATAAGTAATTAAACACGGTGCAGAAGTTTGTCAACACAGTTACAAAGACTTTTTGTGTCGAAGTTTGGTTTCTGTGATTAGAATACAGTTTTATTCCGGAAACTAGGTTTGCGTTGGTCTCCGACACAAACGTCTCGTTGATCACGTAATGTATCACCGCTGGAGTACGTGTATACCAGAGCAAAATTTGAAAATGACCAGTGTAGAACAATGGACTTTCGCACCAATAGCGGCGCCAGGGTAACAAGCTCAATTAAAAAGGTGATTGCGTAGTGTTGAGACACAATGAGGTAATTTTCTCTTTATAAATACTTTCGCGGTAACAATATCTAAATATAATCGTTGTCATATTGGTAAAAGCAACAATTGTTGGACGTATATATGTTCAAACATTATTACTTTCACTAATATTACAACGTTCATATTTAGACTCCACACTAAGCAATCACCCTTTTAAGGTGGCTCCATACAGTTTCTTGTAAAATGGAAAATACAAGTTTGAGAGTCCAAAACACGTGATTAAACAATTCAGAAAAATAATAAAACTAAATGTTATGCAATATGCATAGTTAAACAGTCTGACAATCAAAAACTGTTACCAAATAAATAGCAACAGTTGTTGCTATGGCAACAATGACGTTTCAAAATGGCTGCCAGTTACCTTCAAACTAGTTTAATTCGAAAAAAACTTTGGTGACCCCAAATTTTTTTCCCATTAAAACGTTTCCTGAAGTATGAGTAATCAAAAGGCCGATTTTAAAAAAATTCTGTAGAACGAATTTTTTTAAAAATTAACAAACATGATTTTTCCAGAAAAAAAAGTATTCGTTCTACAGAATTTTTTTAAAATCGGCTTTTTGATTACTCATACTTCAGGAAAAGTTTTAATGAAAAAAAATATTGGGGGTCACCAAAGTTTTTTTCGAATTAAATTAGTTTGAAGGGCAATTGGCAGCCATTTTGAAACGTCATTGTTGCCATAGCAACAACTGTTGCTATTTATTTGGTAACAGTTTTTGATTGTCAGACTGTTTAACTATGCATAACATTTAGTTTTATTATTTTTCTGAATTGTTTATGCACATGTTTTGGACTCTCAAACTTGTATTTTCCATTTTTCAAGAAACTGTATGGAGCCACCTTAATTGAGCTTGTTACCCTAAATAGACCACAATGCATTGCGAATCCAAGATGGCGCCGCTATTGGTGAAAAGGTCCATTGCATGCATACCGTAAACCTCCGAATATAAGCCCCCCCCCGTGTATAAGCCCACCAATTTATTAACACTCTCACCATTCCGAATATAAGCCCACCCGTATATATATATAGCATATTATGCTTGTTTATATGTTAACCTCGTGTTATATTGAAATAAAGTCAATAAATGTTTAATATTACTAACACAAAATCTTGTCCGTATATAACCCCACCACCACCACCAAAAAGTGCTTACGAACAAATATAAGCCCTAGCACAAGTTTCAAATTGGGATCGACACATTCGCAAATAGAAATGCGACCACGATTTTTTGTTTTGCCATGCACTAAGATAGTTTAATCAGTTGCTAGTCATGCAGTCGCATTCCACTAGCAATGATAAAAGGCATACTTCTTTTAATAGAAAAATGCTTCTGTTCGATCCGATGCAAATATAGTAAAAGATTAACGTTCAGAAGTCTAATAAGACCCCCGTTCACACGAGTCCGGAGCGAGTTGAAAACGGCGCTAAAGTCGCAAAACGCCGTTGCGTTCACAAGGCAATGGATCGAAATTGTTTGAAAACGGCGCTCTAACCGGAGCGTTTTGAAAACGATTTCTAAACGGAGCGAGATGAAAACGGAACCCTTGGCGGTGTCGTGTGAACAGAAGATCCGGCACTTTTTCGCTCCGCATTAGTACTCAGTTCCTAAATTTTCAGCTCCTAACCAAACGGCTGTCGTATTTTTCAGCGATGGAAAACTTTATTTGTCTTCTCGACTCCGGAAAGCTTCTGCTAAGAACTTGCGCTGCTGTTTGAACAATTATAACATTACAACAATGACTAGCCAGTATAAATAGAAGATTAAGTCAACAAGGAGAGTTCCTAACAGAAAGACTAAAATTGTAAACCTAGAATGCACTATATCACTTTGGTGGGATAATATCCTTTGAATTGCTCCTCGGTTTCCATTTACTTTTGACGAGATATAGCTATTTAAACAGTGGACAGCATTGAAATACTGGATGTACACCAGTCAACACTCAACATGCCAGACCATATTAAAGTTAAATATAAAGCTTTTAATATTTATTCGCACCTTCCGCTTCGGCAGACAATAAATCCTCTCGCCCAGACCATATTTAATTAGCCATGCAGCTAAGCCTAGAAATTCGTTGTTTCGAGAAGAAAATTGATCACTCCTTTGCGTTTCTCCGCCATTGTTGTATTCGCCAGTCGCAAGCAAAACCACGCGTGCGCAGTGGTATTCTAATATATTCTGGGGGGGGGAAACTTCTTTCATTCTTGGTATATTATTAAGATATACACGTCTTTCAAGAAATATCCATAGATAAGGTACAAACCTGTCTGTTATCGCTCTTTAGGGCTTACGACCTTTAAGCGACATAAATATTTGTCGTCTATGAAAGACTGATACCAGTGTTTCACATTTTCACTGGTTTTAGCATTTTAACTACGACAAGTATGTATGTCGTTAAACCTGGTAAGTTTACCCCCCGGAAAGTTTACACATCTATCTATGTATCTATCGTGTGAATTTTCGCCACTCATCACAATACTGCAAAGTTTCTGTGAAACTTTGCACTAAAAATGAGATAAGAACTATACGACTACGTCTAACGGTACCGGAGGAACTCGGAACTGTATCAAAATTTGCAACGTTCCGCCAGTTTACACAAAACCATATACAATCTTGGAACCGTGCAGTACACTGCATGCATACATAAACAACCGGAGTGGTGCATGCAAATTCCGTATTCGTCCGGTACTGTATAAACGGGGTTTAAGAATAGATGACTGAAATATATTATTATATAGAAAGAGGCAGTGGTAGTAACTAATTTTACTGTGTATGTTTACAACTGACAACTGTGACTACAATGCATTCAAACTAAAAGGCGTAAACATTTTTATATCATGGATGCGCGGAAATATGAAATTTATTTCGAGTATAATTGACTATATACTTCTGTTTATTATATAAAAAAATAGTCCTATTTCCCCACAAAAATAGAGCAGTAAACTCTAATACGTTTCACGATAATCGACAAATGTGAGATTATCGTTTTTATTAGTGGCGGAAACATCAATAAAATACTCTATTTTATATAATAATAGCCTCTAATAACTAAAGATAAAATTTAACAAAGTTAGACGACTATAATTGTTTACACATTGTATACAGATATATATTTATATATAATAAAGTATTTCAATGTATGTACATAGGTAGATCAACAGGTTGGTTTACCTCTCGAAACAAAATTCCAAAGTATTTCGAGCAATTAAATAATAAACCAATATATTTCAGCGTTCTTAACAGATCTAACCACAATCAATTACTCTAATCAAAATATTGATACTTAGACATGGTTTTGTGCCATAGTGTATCGAATAAGAGACACAAAATTATATATTGAATGGAATTGTATTATATTATAATATATTAAACAAACGCTAAGATTGTTTAGTGGTAGATAAGTTAAACAAAATGTCTCGCATAACTGGTTTCATATTTATATAGAAACTTCGTAAAAGTGCACACTCTTGTCGACAAAGAGTTCAAAAAAAACACAAAACACCTTCAATTTGAAAAACCCACCTCAGACACATATTTTACAACGCATTCAAGCGTTGTTTCTTCAGTCTTCTCGAGAAATGTATTCCCTAGGAAAGGCAGGTATTACTTCACAAATAGAACAGTAAACCAACAATAAATAATACTCTTTTTTCAATCAAACCCGAAGTACAAACCTTCGCCATCGGAAGATTGACTTTGTCCCATCCTTATACTTCTACAAAGCTCGAATTTTAGTGTTTTTCACATTGTATTTTTATTTATCACACGCAAAAGACTGGAGAGAAGCGCTTGTCGTATGTTCAGCGTTTAATAATTTATACACTAGCAAGTAAAACTAAAACAAAGCAGGTGTTTATATTTAAGAGTCTCGCGTTGACCGGATATAGGACGTATATACGTGCCATGCACGTTTAAACGCAATCTACATGCTTACATTGGTATAAATGTATATAAGTATAAAACTATCACAGGACTCTGCAGCCAGATAATATAACACTTTGCAGCTTGACGACGAGTCTTCAGTATTTTATTCTGGCTAACGCCAGACGATTTTATCCAGCACAGCGAGGGAGAGGTCCAGGCCTGAAAGTGTTAAAACCTATATCTCTTTAACACGTTGAAGCCTGACGACGAGTCTTTAGTATTTTATTCTGGCTAACGCCAGACGATTTTATTCAGCACAGGGAGAGGTCCAGGCCTCAAAGTGTTAATAGCTGGTTTACCAAATGAGATAAGACTTAAAACGGATTACTGCAATTTATTATCGCGGCGAAGAACTATTTCCTTAATAATAATTAATTTTAGTTATACAGTATATTTATATTATATTTAAACGACTTAATTGGCAGGTAGAGCGTACATATATATGCGACGTCAATGTGTAAGTGTATACTTATAATAGTAGTAAATATTAGTAAGCGACGTGCGTGTAATAATCAACTTCACTCCTTTAGTTAATATATGTAAAATTGTAAATGTTACATGTATTTTTCTTAACAAACACAAGAACAGAATTTCTCCTCCAAATTCGTACAATCATGCATCACACTGAGACTATATATAGTATATGTATTTATTTAGATAAGTACTGAGGTTTCCATGGAATGGATAAAACAAATAAAACTCGTACGTTTCAGATTTCCGAGGCTCTTATTGGCAGACCATTCTTTTTCACTAGTGAAAAAAACTCGTATCCGCGTATGGACCACAAAAGATAATTATGATAAACAAGAACTTCACTGGAAAATAATCACTAGCAATAAGATACTATATTGCTGTATCAGCTGCCACCATAATCAATTCCAATACTCAATCATATAATAAACAAATTACGCATGATGAATGGTTTGTATAATTTTATTAGCTCATTATGACGTACACTCCCTCATTCGTTTTATAACACTTCACAACTCGTGAGAACAAATCGTACGCATGTCGCACGCATTCACCTTAAATTAATCTACAGATATAGGCATCAACATTCTCTATTTAATAGACGTTTGCTGGACGTTCGTCAAGCTCAATTACTCAGAAACGATTTCTGGGCCCCAGACAGGGAACCTATCTGGGACTCAGAAATCTTTTCTGAGGAAATCGTTTCTGAGTAATTGAGCTTGACGAACGTCCACCAAACGTCTGTCACATTACACCACTTGCAAACGTACCACATGCACTACATGTATACGTACAACTTATCATACTCTATTTAATTATCGAGTGTATAATTAACATACTACAGTTCTTCTAATAATTTCTTATTAGGTGTACCTTAGTGACCCAGTAAAATGTATATCCCACCTTTAAGTGCATTATTCAGACATCGCAACTATCGTAGTATCGTTCACCGTAAAGTAGATTTCGAGATCGTTTTGACGAGAAAATAATTATTTTTAAACTGTAATAAGTCACCAAGAAATCGACCGACATTGTTTGTGAATCATCTATCAATGTTTCCTAAGTACAGAATATCGACGCCCTCCCCCCTCCCCCCCCGACATGTATATACGCCACTTCGAATATAGAGAAAAGTCAGCCGTAAAATGGTATCCGAATGACGAAAACAATGACACGTCACACTGGAAAATAGCACCAGAAATAAATACAGTAGTACTAAAAAATGTTACAAGATGCGAAAAAAAATGTTACAATATGAAAGAAAAAGGTTGCAATATAAAAGAAAAATGTTGCAATATGCGGAAAGAGGTTACCATATAGATGGAAAATGTTACAATATGCGGGAAAAGGTTACAGTGTGCTGGGAATAATTACAATATAGAAAAAATTGTCAGCGGTTACTACTATGGTTAAACGGACCCAACTTAGATCGGTCACTCTATCAGTCATTGATGTAGGAGAGGCCCGTAGTGTAGTTATTGTAAGTCAGTGGTTTCTCCAAACTCTAATGCACTTGTAGAAACACAATATCGCAAAAAAAACCGAAATAAAGCAAAACGAACAAAAATTATAATTGTGATGTTTAGTGTATTTTAGTATATATATATATATATATATATATATATATATATATATATTAGTATATTTTAGTGTGTTTAGACTTTAGTGTGTATTATACAGTTGCAAAGTTTCAAGTGATTCAATAATCCCAAAGATACATGTCTTCCCAAACTTACAATGACCTGTGTATGATTTTACATCATAGTTTATCTTATTGGCATTATATATAAAAAACTATAGAGAACAAAGTGTGATATGAAAAACTGTAAATTAAAGCCATTATTTATCACGTTTAGTTGATTTTGGAGATGAAGGAAACTTTATTAGATAATTATATTTTTTTCATTAACCATTTCCAGTTCCCATCGATCCGGGGACTATTCCGTTGATGAGTAAAAGTCGTCTGGCGTTAGCCAGAGACTCAGAGTAAAATACTGTAAAACTATAATATACAATCAGTCTGATCATAGTCAATAGAGATATGTCTGGAAACTTCAAAGCGCCTATAATGAGCTGTGATTTTATGTTGAACCGTACCTTACACCGTGCACATCCTTTGTTTTAGGTTAAAACTCTATTAATATTTAAATAGTATATATACTGATTGAACTGAAACGTTGCTATTGGATAATTCCTTCATTATATTAAAACACAATGGGTTTGATGACCGTGCACAAAAATACATAAAAGCGAACAAAAAGATACAACAAAGACTTTAGCTGAGTTTCCAGACCATATTTTGAATGACCGTATGGTCTGATATGGAAAAGAAAGAGTTAACTGTCATACACATACACATACGCATACAGTGATATACAGACCATTTACCTCTGATATGTCGTTGGAAGAAACTTTCAGCTCTGGATCTCCGATGAATTTTACAGTCAGGTCATAATGTGATTGTCTAACCAGTACTTGAAATATAAGCTATAATATATACAAGTAATAAACAAAAAAACCATTAGTCTAGTTTTACAAGTATGCGGAAATAGATGACAACACCCAAACACAACACATAAGCTGTAAGGGGCAGGACGAAGGCCAAATATTAACCTTCGTTCTAATACCCTCGAAAAATTTAGCTTGCCCCACGTGAGCAACAAGGCAAACACGCGCCTGAACCCTCGTAGAAACTCGAGGTGTACCGTATTTATTCTAATAGATGCCCACTATCAAATAAACGCCCCTCTCCAATAGACGCCCCCTCTACTAATAAAAAAACATTTAATAAACGTCCCCCTCCAATAAACGCCTCCCTCCAATAAATGTACCCCTCCATAAACGCCTCCCAAGAATAAACGCCCCCTCCAATAAACGCCCCCCTCAAATAACCTCCCCCCCTAGAACTAAACTACTTAATAGCAAGATGCGCATTTTGGCCCAAGGCCATATACCGCATACAGTGTACTTTGCAAATTTACATTCATCTACATTATATATAACCCCAGTGTTTGTTCCTTCACCTTATTCAAAAAATCATGAGATTGTGTGACTTTTTTTTTAATAATTGAATTATCAAATTTTGAAATGCTGCCATTTGCAAGCCACCGTTAGGCTTGCGATTTTTTTCATGTTTGTTTACGTTTGAAAGTTGCAAGTTTCACCAGAAAACGTTGAACGTTCAAAAACAAATCAATCAACTTGCGGCGTCATGTTGACAGGTTTCTTTGAAATGACAACGCAAGTTGATTGCTTTGTTTGTAAACCTTCAACGTTTTCTGGTGAAACGTGCAACTTTCAAACGTAAACAAACATGAAAAAATCGCAAGTCTAACGAAGGCTTGCAAATGGCAGTAAACGCCTCTCTCTAATAAACGCCCCCTTTAATGGAGCTCAATTTTTCAATAAACGCCCAGGGCGTCTATTGGAATAAATACGGTAGTTATACCGTAACGTTTACCCGTGGTTTACCCCAGGGCGTAATACAACTTTCAACAACGTTCAAGTCCACCATCATTTAGTTTTGTTAATTTTGATATACTTGCCCAGTAGTACACAAGAGCAAAATTTGTCGAGAAAAATAGTGTTTACCATAGTACAAACGAGAAAGTAAAGAAAACGTGGTCATGCGCGTGGAGCTTTATATGCTATTAGTTTTAATTTAGCCAAAATTGACTTTTATATTCAAACTTCTGCGCTGTAAACTTCAAAATTTAAGCTGTCACTTACAACAACAAACTATCACAGATTTCAAAACATTCGAGATCAAACTTTTTAAAAGTCAAATTGGTTTATGAAAACCGCTGTAGGAAACTTCCTAGTGAACTGGATCACATTTCTTAATCTGCCGAAATTAATGAAGAAAACACCGCAAATCGCAATGCGAATACTCGTTTGAGAAGCAAGATCAAACACTCGACCGACATAACCTCGGGGCTACGCCATCGGTTTTCAATTGCTTTCTCGTGTTTGGAACCCCTAATGAAACACTCAAACTCGTGTTTGATCTATTACTTCTAGTATATGACATTTGTGTTTTCATATCTTTTAAAACCACTGATGTTTTAGGACAATTTTACTTGTGTTGGAATTGCTAAGAATGGCGCGATATAAGAGTGAAATATATTTACTTGCATTAGTTAGTACTTACCTCACCAGACAATTTAGTTATGTTGACTTCTACATCAGATGACTTAGCTGGTGAATTATTATTGTCACATAAAGTTATATAAAACCCAAGTCTTGTTGTCTCAATGTGCAAGGCAATGCACTAAAAGTTAACAGTAAAATGGAAAAAGAAAAAATACACCAACAAGTTAATATTATATAATACACTTAATGTCTGCTCCCGAGGGAAACAGTTAGTTTTGTTTTCCCTCGAGTCTCGATGTTTCCCTCGACGTCTCGAGGAAAACAAAACTAAATGTTTCCCGAGGGATCAGACATTAAGTGCTTTGTTATACAGTGTGTATAAAAAAACCCCGGAACCCTTAGAAAATAAATTAGTATTCTGTTCAAACAACCTAGCTATTGTAGTAGTTTGAAAGCCCTATAAACACCTCTGAGCCACGGATGCTTAAAAAACACGGTCTTATACACCTGGGAAATTAAGATAACTTGAAGTGTATATGTATGGTGAAAAAAATATTTAAAAGCTTTTTAATATGCTAATTTTTTTTATTTATGTGCTAATTAATTTATAACGCAGCGCTTTTAGGGCTTTCAAACTATACTACAATAGGTTGTTTTAAAAGAATACTAATTCACTTTCTAAGGGTTCCGGGTTTTTTTATACACACTGTATATAGCTTGAGTTTCGCTGAATAATTTCGACGTTTATCAAGGGAAAGTACACAAAAGATAAACTGAAAGATTTACCAAAAATATTACGCCTGGCTTCGTAATTTCACTTCAACTAAACAATCATGCAAATATGAGTCTCAGAACAAAAGAACAGCAATACATTTCTCCAGTTAATCTTCACACATGTTTTGAAGACCTATAAATTATCTTTTTTGGTGAAGAGTTCTCGCGGGCAACAATTGCAATATTAGTGACCGAGTGGGCAATAAGTTCTCAATTGTTGCCCACTCGGTCTACATTGAAATTTAGCTAAGGTCATGTGACCATGCACAAACCAACCAATGACAGTCATAATTTTATCCAGCAAAACTCTAGCTATATAACAATTATAATTATTATATGACTTATTTCGTGAGCGGTCCGGAACGCCAAATCCAGCAATTTGATTGGTTCCTGAGCGTTCTGGAAACGGTTCCGGACCGCTGAAATCGGGAATTTTATGGCTAAAGAACTTCCGAACTACGCGTTATTCAAATATATCAGGTAATTTGTTTAAAACATCAGCGAGAAGCGTAATCTAATTATGAATATCAATTGTTGTTAAAAATGTTATAAGCTCTCATTTGATCTATAATTCAAGTTTCTGCATTATGTAAAACTTTTTAAAATTAAGCGCCCAAAATATTCGCAACATTTTTCTTAAAAAAAAACCCCCCAAAAAGACCACGTGTGCGCGTATATAGGCAGTAAAATATAGAAAATATGTTGAAAATAAAATACTAAGAAAATGAGTGTATAATAGAAGTTAAGTGTAGGCCAATGAAAGAAATAATTCTATGGCCTGTTTGTTCGTAAGACGTTATGGATAAATCTTTTGTATAAGGTGCAGCCAGGCAATGGTTGTGATCGGGTTAGTATAGTTGTTGTTCTAAGTTTGTGTACCAGCTTTCCAGTGCAAGTCGTTGTCCGTAGTTGGTGCAATAACATGCATTCTGTCGAGTCCCAATCGATATTGTGCTTAGTTCGTCGATGGTTCTTTGTTGCTCGTTTACGTTCAGTTAGTCTTCTTTTCAAGTTTCTGCTGGTCTCTTAAAGAGTCTTTTAAAAAATTTGAAATCTAATGTTTAAAAATTCTTAAAATTTTATTTAAAAATTGCTAAAAAAATCATTGCTGATAACCGACATATTACTGCCGATATTTGCCAATACCGATACCAATATTCCATAGAATAAGAGAGTAAAGTCCATAAACACTTCCAAACTGATTTTACTAATTGTTCTAGGTTTGTTATTTCCTTAGTGTATTAGAAGATTAACATATATAATCCAAGTATTTTTTAAAAGGTGGTAAAAAAATTCCCCTAATGCACACATTGTTCTTATGGTGATGCTGTTATGTATGTGAAATATACGGCACATGTATGACAGTTTGTTAAATTTTTCTTTGTCGAAGACTCATATATTTTGGTTCAAAATTAAATATTAAGCGCACCTTCCCAAACAACCATTCACTCAAAAATAAGCACCCCCATTGAAATCCTAAAATTAAATACAGTAAGTGCCCCAGGCTGGCCAAGCACCTATTCAATTATATTACGACAATTGAACATTATGTAATGTTTAATTAACACATTGGGTTTAAAACTATAAGAGCACAGTCCAAGTGTTTTTGACCCAATAAAACATGTGATGCAAGTTTGTTAAATAATTCCAAAAACAAACCCTTTAGTACCTTCGGACTTAAAGTGTACAAGATATACGGAGTATATGTAAGCCGTTCTTGACAAGAATTACATACATATACATTGGTTGCACGTTGACGCTGCATGTTGATGAATATGAAATTTCAGCAATGCTTGGCATCATTTCCTGGTTGAGAGTTTACGATCTACCATCTGAGCCTCTGAGAAAGTTTGATTTACGTGATAAAAACGTTGGGACAGCATTCATTGTCGACCTCCACATCGTCGGAATGACCATGATTATATAACGTTACAATTGGTCATTCCTACAATTTTGCCATAACATTCTAGATGTGTTAAAAGTTTCGATTTTGTTGAGTTGTATTAAACTACATTATTATATGGTTCTGTCACGAGAGCGGTCTTGGACTTTCCTGCAATTTGATTGGTTCCTGCATGAGCGGTCTTTACAAACCGGTAAGGACCGGTCGTTACAAAAATTGAAAAACAAAATCTGATTAAGCAAGTCAAGTTAAAATGTGTTCAGATCTCGTGAAATGAATTTGCCGCGACGAAAATATAAATACAATAATGTTTACGGTGATACTTTGGTTGTTGACAGTTTTTGTTGAAAGTCGGCTACTTTGGTCTTTGCTGCTTGTGTACTCTTGGCCTTCAAATAAAACTAAAAAATATGTAATGAAAACCTTATTATAGCCTCACTTATAGTCGGTCTTTACGGCAAAAGTATCCTGTCCTTGGTCTTTTTGCACAAACCTGTCAAACCTCGTTCCTTCATCGCTTGGTCTGTGCTAAAAAATCGCGGGATAGTAAAAGCCATATAAAGCTATAGACATCTCGCTCAGTCAATGAGCTTTTTTCTAGTACAACAAGAGTTAAGAGCTGTGAAATATATCGCCATGCGTGTTGCTTGAATAATTGTGCTTTTAATACCGGGTATACACTTGGATATATTTGATCTCTCCTGTTGGGACTTTGACATCTCAGATGATGGATCAGTATTTATTCATCCTATTTGAGATCAGGCTTTATCTTGTCGTGTTCCCTCCATTCACAATTACACTTCTTGACATCTAGGATGCCGTATATGTATAGATATACTGGCAACTTCTTAGTAATTTTAAAAAGAAAAGACGAAACACGCGCTAAAGTTAAAGTACAGAACACTGCACAATACCGTGTATTTCAGCATCCATATACATATATAGATCAGATCTTCTTGATTTGCTAGATATATACTTTCAATCAGAAAGTTCTAACTTGCAATTCGTTAAAAATTTCTGAACGTCTTCTTGCTTTGCGCCTTCTTCGATCTCTTGCAATGTGGTTGTGGCTACAATACCGTTCAGATATACTGCACGTATCGTTTTATGGTACATATAAAGAAGGGCGTTAGCCGGATCAATGCCCTTTGGGTTGGTCGTCTTCAACACGCAAAACGACTAATTGCCCCCCCCCCCCCCCCAATGGTCTCCCAGACCGTTCTCACGAAAAGTTTAAATCCATGGAGAAACTTGTAGAGGGGGGGGGGGGGGGGGTACAGTTGTTTTAAGTCCAAGTGAGTAGATAGTGATGTACGTGTTATATATATTTCAGGCATGCATATGCTATAAATTACAATACTAAGGGGCTATAAATTACAATACTAAGGGTCGATAAAAAAGGACTCCAACCTGTTTTTACATTTACGACTTGTTTATAAATAAATCTAAAGATATTTTAGACTAATGTGTATCATCTATGTTCTAGTTTGATTTTAACAAAATTATGTAATTTAAGGCTTTCGGATTACTCTTAAATACTAATTGCCTCAAAATGCAGGAAATAGTGTTTCAGAGACCCTAGGACCCCCTAGGAGATCGAGGTTCTCACCCCCCCCCAAACCCAAGACACTGGCTACACCACTAGAGTCTTGCTTTTTATCTCACTAAATCTTATGGATGCTTCCAAATACTCTCAATTACTTCCTCGATTAGCCCCACCATCACTGCCATGTTTATGAAAATTATTTGCAGTCAGCAGTGCTATCGCTAGTGTGCATGCCCATGAAATTATTTGCAGCAGAAAATTATTTGCACTCAGTTATTTGCAGGTGAATTAACCAATCAGAATGCGGGATAGAAACCAAATGAATGATAATGCTGGGTATTCACCGATGTACTGACTGAGGTGAAAAATTGTTTTAGCATTAATACCTCATAAATGAAATAACAAGACTAGTTTAACATTCTTAATATATTTTTCAGTATTTTTATACAAGACACAACCTCTAGCAACTTGGCGTCTTGGCGACATCAACAAAACAGTTTTTACAACTTTTGAATAAATTAATGGCTACAAAATTGTAAAGCAACATACCTGTGGACACTCTTCTACTTAATTTTGTTGACTTTTCTCATTATTCTACTACATTAACCATGTTTATAAATCAACAAAATCTCCAGCTTGAGTAAACATTTAGCAAAACTGTCCACCATTTTGTTTTGCCCGCTGGTGAATAGTGCAGGATATCCTGAGCTAGAGGAACCAATCAGATTGCGTGAAAAGCCCTATTCACCTGTGAGGTATACGCTAATACTATAAAATAATAGTAACTAATTAAACTATACCTGACTAGTCCCACAGGCATTGGAACAGTAGACATTAGTAAACTTGGGAGGTAAACTTCCTGGAACAATACCATTTATCTTGCATTTTAATGAACTCTAAATTGATCACAAAAAAAGAGACAGACTTACTGAAGTACATATAACGGTATTGGTACAAACTAAACCTAATTCTTTGTTGATCAAGTTGGCCCAAAATAGCCATTTTATATACCGTACACGTACTGTGGTACTGCGTGTCTACCCTCAGAAACAATAACTCTTTTAATGTAACAAACATATATTACAAAAAGACACCCACCCTTGCTCAATCACCATATCCATGCAGGTTTAGCCTGCACAGCCATTGTGCCATTTTACCTTAAAACAATGGGCATTAACCATTGATAATTGAGATTAATGGGCATTAACCTGTATGATACAGGCTTGGACTGACGATCATAGAACAATGGTTAATGCCCATTATCCATGTGCTCTGACTTGCATATGTATAAAATTTTGCCCTATTCACATTGTGCCATGCTCTCTGCAGTTATTGTAAGAGTATACACACCATCAGGCCTCCCTTCCCCAAGATTTCAATTTGTGACAGCTTTTGATACATTTCTTGGGAAGACAATAAAATATAAATACGCACTCCATTTTTGAAAATAATAAACAAAATTTTTTTTATATTTTAATACAAAAATTTAAATATACATGTTAAGTCTCCTCAACAGTTTCAAGTTAAATGCAATCAATGAGAATAAAGGCTTATTATTGTGGCTTAATAAATAAATAAATATATATATATATATATATATACTATAAGTGGGCTAATACCTCAAATGTTGATGGTCGCTACTGTCAGTTTCACGCTGGGTGATCTTATATTATATATATAATGAGCGATCTTATATATTATATATATATATACATGTATATATATATATTTCTAAATGAACTTACGGTACCAAATAGATCGTTTTAGAACTAATTTAAAGAATTTGTGTCTGTTGATTCTGTATTGGGATACATACATGCAGGCACTCGGCTTCACCTCATATCTGTATACCCCAATACAGAACAGCCACTCATTCTGTAAATAGTACATATAGTATATATATATATATATATAATTATATATACAGTATATATATATATATATTTATTAAGGTGGCTCCACACAGTTTCTTGAAAAATGTAAAATACAAGTTTGAGAGTCTAAAATACATAATTAAACAATACGGAAAAAGAATAAAACTAAATGTTATGCATAGTTAAACAGTCTGACAATAAAAAACTGTTACCAAATAAGTAGCAACAGTTGTTGGTATGGCAACAATGACTTTTCAAAATGGCTGCCAATTACCCTTCAAACCAATTTAATTCAAAGTACGAGTTTCTTGAACTATGAGTAATCAATAGGCCGATTTAAAAAAATTCTGTAGAACGAAATTTTTAAACAATTAACAAACATGATTTTTCCAGAAAAAAAATTCATTCTACAGAATTTTTTTTTAAATCAGCCAATTGATCACTCATACTTCAGGAAAAGTTTTAATGAGAAAAAAATTGGGGGTCACCAAAGTTTTTTTCGAATTAAATTAGTTTGAAGGGTAATTGGCAGTCATTTTGAAATGGCATTGTTGCCATAGCAACAACTGTTGCTATTTATTTGGTAACAGTTTTTGATTGTCAGACTGTTTAACAAATACTTAATGCATAACATTTAATGCATAACATTTAGTTGTTTAATCACGTGTTTTGGACTCTCAAGCTTGTATTTCCCATTTTTCAAGAAACTGTATGGAGCCACCTTAAGCCACAATAATTTTCCCTTTATTCTCATTGATTGCATTTAATTTGAAACTGTTGAGGAGACTTAAGGTTTACATTTCAATTTTTGTGATATATTATTCAATAGTGAAATAAAAGTAGCGTGCTGTGTAGGCAAGTGTTGAAAGTCTTGAAACAACAATCGAAATATAGTAAGTACGTAGTCTAACGTTTCATATTAACTATTAAAACTAGGCGAAGTTGGAGTATAATGTGGTTTTCCCGAAGTGTTGAAAGTACCTGCACATGACATGTATGTTTTAAATATTAAAATATTTAGTATTAAACATAGTTGACTGTCAAACAGATATCTTGACTCTTGAGCATCTGTTTGCTTGTCAAACATGTTTTCAAGTAGATTGTTGAGAATTTGCATACATCCAACTACAAGGTTACGTTTCATGTGATAACTGTGATACTGGTATTATTCTGTACGTAAAATTCTGATTAAGTTTAAGATGATAATTGATATTAATGATACCTTTTCAGACTTCAGCTTCTCGTTGAGCATTGTCAACCAAATCTTGACCAAATCAGGCGTATTCGAAGCGTTCATATTCAACCAGTTTAAAATAGTATTAATCCAATGACACGACTCAACAGTTACCCGTTTGCCATCCACATAAACTGTCCGCACGCCGCTAGAATTCTTCGAGATCTGATCGCCATCTCCGACTTTTGTTCGCGTCCTCATATCGAACACGGTGATAAGAACATGGACAATCAATCCAAGAACAACGGTGTGTAAGACGAGCAAGTAAATTTTGAACTGAAGACTTAAATGGCCCAAGCTTACGAAGCTCATGATGGCTTGGGAAAACATGATGCCTACTTCCAGTAACACCGGCTACCACTTTTATATAGTATGGCTATTGAACATGTAAATGAGTAAATCCGACTGACACCACCAACGCGCAGACCGATGAGACGATCAGACAGCCTTTGTATTCTTGCCGCAAGACTGCCAGCTCGACTGCCAGTTTGAACAGATCATGACACTGGAGAATTATAATACATATCCACAACGACTTACTGCAGTTTACTGCACATTCACAAACACATAAATAGCATAGATAATACGGACAGACAGCACGACAGCAGCGGACAGACAAGAGTTGGCAGCTAGTGACGGCTGCTTCCTTGGCAGCACAGGGTAACCCACAGCAACGGATACGCTTGCACAGATCTATTAAATGCATTTAATATTCACCAAATTTCAATCTTAAAAGTGTTCATGGAAATTCATGGATATTTCGTAAACGGTAAAAGAACAAAACGAGCTCAGGACCAGCTAAGGCATAAATCTTGGGGAGTTGGGGGATGGAAATGTTGTATCCCTCAGATTTTTAATCAAATAGCCAAAGGGGGAGGGATGAGGGACGATCGACTATTTTTATTAGTGCTACAGTTTGGCCCTCCAAAGGCCTTTGACAAAAAAAAGTATTATAAAGAATTGATAGGTTCATAGGGTCGTTAGCTACAGTTTTGAGGCAGATGACAAATGAGTGGTTTTAACAACATGGACCGGGCTGGCCCGGTTAACCGGGCTAGCCCGGTTAACCGGGATGAGTTTACAAAACGATTACATGGAGCGGGCTAGCCCGGTAAGCCGGGATGATTTCAGGCCGAAATTCGCAATTATCAAGTAAATAAGGGCAAAGCTACGTTAGTTTTACTTCAGTTTTACACTAATTAGTCTATTATTTATTTTGTAAGCCCATCGTTACTAAAAAGATTGTTAAAGTCTTAGCTAACCCAGGAAAGCGTCTTCACGAAGACTAATTAATTTATTAAATCTTCGCTTTGATCACAAAACACACAAACAACGTTGATGTTCTATTTCAGTTCCTTTCAGCACTATTTATTCACACAGTCAAGCAAGCGAACGCGTATCGAAGCGAGTTCAACAGTTTTTCAGCCCGGTTTGCCGGGCTGAAAACGATTACATGGACATTTTCATCCCGGTTAACCGGGCTAGCCCGGTTGCGACAACCGGGATCCCGGCAAACCGGGCTAGCCCGCTTGCCATGTAATCGAAATGTTAAAACAACATGTGTTTTATATATAAAGCGGGCTAGCCCGGTTAACCGGGCTAGCCCGGTTAACCGGGCCAGCCCGGTCCATGTAATCGCCCCCTTTATTTTATATAATAAGTTTAGAAATGAATCGAGAGGCAGTGAGAAGGACATGCTGACTCGATCATTGAAAAGTACTTACGGTATAGGTAAAAACATATTTAGTTTCGACTCGAAACAAAATGTTACTTGAAACTTTACCCATTTGTCATCATACCTCGAAATCGTCAAGGATTGTCTTATCTGTGAAAAGAAAAGTTGAGTAAACTTTTTCTTTGTTATTAAATCTGGAATGCATAGCTTTTCACTTATTAGACACTTGTTGAACTCAAAAGGAAAAGAAAGAATCGAATCGAACGAATACCAAAAAATTTGGCCAGTAATTGAAGATTTGCTCCTTCGTGCGCCTGCTATGTAATTGACCAGCAGTAGCAAAGCAAAGCATGCGTATTGCCGTGGTATTGCTTAAGTGTCATTATTTTATGTTGTCCTTTTACAGTTATCAGTATTTATCTTTCTTTTACTGATATTGTATCAACCTTGTAGTCTACTAGTTTGTAGAATACCTATCCACTTTCAAAGTTGTGTTTGTACTGATGCCAGAGTACATATTGCAAGAGCTGTTCAATCAAAATTATTAGAAATGAGTGATTCGATTCCCGATGACTGGCGAGCGCAAGTCATAACGCAACAACAAAAATAATAACGCAACAACAACCAACATTCGTAGCTTACTTGTTCATAACTTGTTAACAGAAATCGTAAAAAATAATGGTACTTCTTCTCCATCCTGGCGCGCATGTTGTTCTTATTCATTGTCATCATTCGGATATGCACGTACAACGTCGAGTAAGCTCAGCAATATTATCGACCAAACCAGAAACCATACGGGGCCGGAACCAAGTTCTCGTATTTTGCGACAATTTCGGAAAATTCAAAAGTGACGAACCGAAATTTGCTTGTCATTTAAAGCGAATGACACATCAAAATGACCGCAAATACACGACGAAGTGAATATGCGCGCTCTTTTTTCGATTAACGCATGCGTTTGGAGAAACACCGCAAAACATTTAGACTGTTGGCTCAGATACGATGTAAACAAAGGTAGAAATAGCGAAGTAGGTGACCAAAATATAACTCAAAAGTGACGAAGCTTATTTTGCTCGTACGGCTGAAAAAATATCACCAGCATGTAGCCAAGAGTTCATATTTTAATAAACCGTGTGATATTTTCAGGATTGTTTTCTATATTTGGAGAAAATGGCAAAAATTTTAAAAAGTCCCTATGAAGTGTCGTTGGCGTTGCGCGTAATCCCCCGCAGTTGGTAATGCGATACACTGAGCATTTCTTAACATATTTTTTGCCATCGGTGAAGTTGTCTAGTTATTAAAGTAAACTGTGAATCACACTTGTTTTGTAAACTAACTCAAGTTAAATCGAATTGATAGGGTACATCGTGGTTGAGTGGTAACGCTGCTAACTGACGCCATGACCAAAAAATGATGACGTCACGAGTGGGTGCGAGATTCTCAGTAAAGACCTATACCTAATATAAACGAGTTTTCTGATTGGCTATAAGTAACCAACCACATTGTCGATTATCAATTTGTTCCCATGCTCCTTAGGTTATCTAAGCCAATCAGAAGCCTTCTTAGGTAGGTGATGATCCGTGAGGTTTGGATGGCATCCTAACATTCGAGGCTTTGAGTATAAAAGGTAACGTACGTAATGCGCTATTAAAAAACACATTTTAAAGTGCCTATATCATGGTTGGGGATTTTACATATTTAGGATATTTGGAACCTTCTGAGAAGATTTGTAATATATCTTCCTTTTCTAAAATTTCATCTTCATGGACTTTTTCGCTGTTAAATTTGACGGAAGTGACGTCAAAGGAGGAATCTGCAAAGTGGTTTTTGTTTAGACAAATTCCTCTCAGATGAAATTTTAGGAAAGGAAGATATATTACAAATATTCTCAGAAGGTTCCAAATATCCTAAATATGTAAAATCCCCAACCACGATATAGGCACTTTAAAACTTTTGCCCAAAAAGTGCTGTCATAATATGGGAAATCATCACCCCCATCTATTCTATTGATGTAAATTTATACCCCAATCAGATCATAGAATACTGTTGAATGTTGATAGATAGTGTTTCATTTGTTGCTGAGAGTATGACAACAATGACGTTTCAAACTAGCCACAAATTTACATCTAACCCAATTTATTTAAAAAAACAGTTTAGTGACTCTCGAATTTTTTTGCACAAAAAAATTCGGTATATCTAATTTTATAAAACTACTAAAGCCATGTTTTTTCTTGGGAAAATGAGACTTCTGAGACAAGACAAAAACCAGCTACGCAGGCTACAATACATAATCAAGGCAACCAGTAGATTTTTACCCAATGTATTAGAATGAAGCTTGGAATTGCTCGGGTGTGCACCACCAAACCTCTCATAATTTCGACTAGCTATTCATTCAGCTTAATCTTCAGCAGGATAACAAAGCAGTGGCGGATTACCTATGGGGCAAAGGGGGCATTTGCCCCCGGCCCCAGATTCTGACCGGCCCAAAAAAATGAGTGAATAAAAAGATTATGCAGTTTCTCTTTGAAAGTCCGAACTAGCCTGAGAAAATCACACGCTATCTCAGCCACGGGCCCCCTTCTGTTTGAAAGCGGGAGGGGAGTGGCCCTAGGCCTGAGGCAGCCTAAGTACGAACCTCCGATGATCCGATCAACCTACGCTTTCAGTTCACCGTACTCCGGGGGAACACCGCTGCCAAACGTTTTGCGCATGTGTGACGTCCAAGCTCGTCCTCGAAAAAAGAGCTGGAAAACACTGAAATATTTGGACTGGTCCGAGAGTCCGACACAAAAGTTAAAATTATAAGCATACTACCAAAAAGATAAGGTAGGTAATTTGTGCATGGCTTCCTTGTCAATATTGTAACATATTCTGAATTTACCCCCTTCGTAATTTTCTTTACCCTTTTTTTAAAACACAAATGAATAGTCGAGTCTTACTTAGTCTTCACTGTCTGGTTGTTGTCGCCACGGCTAGTTCCCACTTCTCTTGCAATGTTTACTCAGCGAATTCACGCATGCGCAAACGTTTGGCAGCGGTGTTCTCCGGGGGTGGCTCTCAGTCTGTGACCGGCCCTAAAATATTTATGCCCCCCGGCCCTGGAAAGGTTAATCCGGCACTGTAACAAAGACAAAGAAAATTACTATTTGACAGATACAAAGAGCTAGATTCAATCTTGTATTATTGTCGGTTTCAGCTCACGTTTCAACGCGCGGTACCGGTTCGGAAGTTCTTTGCCAAGTTTCAAATTACGTTTCTAAATCCAGAAGCTGATTTATAAGAAGTTCGATTTGATGTTCGATTCGATGCTCGAATGTTCGATTCGAAGTTCACCTTTACGGAAAAACTTCCGTCGACCAGACTTAATTTTTTTTTATACGATTTCTTTCCGAAAATATGTTTTTAATCATTTTGCAATTCCAAATTACCAACTGCATGTATAGTCAAAGAATTATGGCGCAAAGCTGAACTTCGAATCGAACATTTGAGCTTCAAATCGATCGAACTTCGTAATGAACATATTTGGAAACTCTTTGAAAGTTTTCATGGCGATAATGTAATATAGATACTACGGTTCCGGTTTGAGCGTGGACATGCGTAATTTGTAACGTTACTAAGGCCAAACGGTATTGTTTCTTCGCACAAACGTCGCGTTGTGGGGTTTGTCAGCGTAATGGCCGATCGGAAAAGCACTGTGGAGTTCTTAGCTTCACTTGACGAAGATTTAATTGTGTATAAAAGATGAGTTATAAACATGCCCACATTTGCTTTGAAAATTTGGCGCTCGTTTCAAATTGAAACACTACCGTTTGGCCTTAGTAACGTTACAGTTTCCGCTTAGCAACATGTTAGTTTCCCGCGTGAAACGTGTGTCGTCAAATTACGCGTGTCCACGCTCAAACCGCGTATATTTTTTTGTTTGCTTTCGGCCTGTTGACTCAGGCCTTTATCAGAGCAATCGAGCGTTATTGCTCTGACGAAGGCCTGAGTCAACAGGCCGAAAGCTTAACAAATACAAAATTACTAGTGGTTACCCGTGAAAAATTCACGGTCTTGAAAAGGAAGGTCTCTTTGTTTAGAGACACAGGTGACTGGATCGCACTTGTGGGCCGTGTGGCACAGCTTCGGGTTTGATTCGGATATTTTGAGTATGTTCTTCCTTTCAAAATTAACATAAGAAACGTTACATTACTTTTCCCCCGCTGTACAAAAAGCGAAGGCGATGGTTGTGAGTATTGGGCTACTTGTGGTCATAATCCAAAATGGCCGCCAAGTTAGCGATGGGTGAACGTTTTGCCGGTCTTCGAAAGTGAAAACGCTACTGTCGAACTTTAGGCTTAGTTTTGGTTCTGGTTTAGTTTGAATGGGCCAGGTGGTTTGCTAGCTTTTCCGCGGACGGACGGACAGACACGGCTATTAATAAATAGATACGTGGTGTTTCCATAAAACGTAATCTATATTATATTTGGAAACGTAATTTGAAACTTGGCAACAAACTTCCAAACTGCGCGTTGAATTAAAAGTGAGATGAAATCGACAATAAATAACGAGCTATTCAACGCTATGAGTATACAATTTTTTGTTGTACAAACCTATTCATACGACCATACGCATTACTGACAAGATGAGTTGTTAATCAGTTGTTATTTCTATATTTTCAGGCTGACTGTTTGATTTCAAGTTTCAGAGAATACAACCTTTATTATTTCATACAAAAAAACTGTTGAACATTTTTCACTAATACAAGATTTAGCTAATCCCCTTTGAACCACCGGCCCAACTGGTGACACAATAAAAAACTAAAATGAACAACAATTTTAGTTAAAGTCATATATAAAATAGACCTATATTTACAAATAGAACGAACATATTTTGAAATCGTAATGCATTGTAGTCTATCCAGGTTAACCCAAGCAACCTTGTGCCCAGGGTTTTCTCTATAATAATGAAGCGGAGAAGAGACCCTGGGTACAAGATTGGGTTAACAAGCTCAATTAGGGCCTGCTTACAAAACCTAACCCGGCTAATAAGGTAACCATGGTGGCGTGACCCTAGCGTTCTTGTAAACACAACAAACATAAAAACAAGAAATGTAGGTGAGCTAGGGTACTATAAAAATTCCACATGTCATGTTCCAAAATCACATGTGATTTTGGAACATGACATGTGGAATTTTTATAAGGGTATATACGTACGTAACCTGGGTGCTATAGGGTACCCCTACCTCCTTGCACGTAAACAGGCCCTTAAAGGAAATGATTGTGTTTCTTCAACTCGGACTTGTGTATACAGTAGGTAATCGCATGTGGGGCAGAGTAAATTTCACAAGTGTTCTCAGTTTGAAAGCTATGAAAACCGGACGAACCATTGTGATTACTTGTTAATAATATTGAGGGCAACTAAAGCTTGGCGCACACGCTACAATTTTAGTCGGCTGATTTTTATCGGCTGGTCAACCGATAAAAAGCGGTGTTTACCATAGCATGTTCTAGGGATTTTTGGTGAAGGAAAATTCGAGTGTAGAATATATACATTTTAAGACCAGACCGGGGGGACCAGTTGCGAAAAATGCAACTACACAGACCTTCCGGCAGGAATTGAACCCACGACCTTGCGATTCTAGTGCAATGCTCTGACCACTGAGCCACGGAGGCCGTTGCCGAGAGCTAGTTGATCGCGAGTTCTGTATACATTGAGGTGGTAAATCCAGGAGAGAATTGGGTTTATTACCCAATATTGAGCATTTCACTCGATTACATAGCATGTTCTAGGGATTTTTGGTGAAGGAAAATTCGAGTGTAGAATATATACATTTTGGGAATATCAAACCAGTTTGATATTTTATGACGAAAATCGGCCGATTAAAATCGCTCTGTAATGACACCGCACACGTAACGATTTTGATAAAAAAATTTCCTAGATTTAGTCGGTTGATAAAAAATGGTAGCGTGTGCGCCAGGCTTAATAACATAGCCAAAAATCAACTTTGCCTTATGTTAACTTAGAGATGTCGTTTTTCGCAAGACATCTACGAATTAAATAATGCGTCTGTATGTAAAATATTGCTTTTTCCCATATTTATTTAGTGGTTTCCATAGCAGTGTCGTGATGGACATTCTTTGCCTGACATTTTTCATCAATCAGTGCTCAATTCATTTTTTACATGTTTTTTAACTTAGGTAAGCGTTTAAATATATATAACCTTTCTTTGTTGTATATTCTTTACATATTAGGTAAGTCATAAAAAGTATTCAACTGCTGTTTTCTTCAGTACTATCTTTAGCCGGACTCTTTCCAACAATGTCTTTTGATTCCTTGTGTATCGTCTTGTGCGCTGCCAGCAGATGCTTCCGTTGACGGTTTTTCACTGTATCAGGAGAAATCAGACAGAATTAGTACATTTTTAATAAAAAAAATCTGAAAGTAATAGTTCAAATACTCGACGCCTTTATAATACCAAGATTTCGAATTCTGCCTCGTATTTTCAATTTGCTTGCATGGTTGTATTTAGAAATCAGAGGAAGAACACTCACACGTGTTGGATATGGAAGCACGGGTGGCGAAGAGTTGCCTCTCACCGCTGCGATCCAAAGTTAAGCCCGATTGGACGTAGTCTCCTTCGCAGACGTTCTTTGGGTCGGGAGGGAGAGTCCGACCCAAAGAACGTCTGCGAAGGAGACTAGATTGGACGGGGTTAGTACTTGGATTGGAGAAACGCTTGGGAAAAACCTTGTGACGGGCTTGAGTTTGGAACTCATGTGAGTAGAGTTATTGCAGTTGATCTCTCTTGTGCTCTGAGGGTTTTTCTCTGGGTTCTCCCGTTCTCTTCCCCCCGTAAAATAAACATTTCAATCTTAGGAGGCAACCTTGTAAGAGACCTCGAGTTCTATTGTTGTTGTCAGTTGTTTTTACTTAAACCGAAAATTTCAAAGTAGTATAAGACTTTGAGAAACTTAAAACGTTTCTACAGACTTCAATTGGATGCACAATACGTGTTTTCATTGAAAGCAAATTTGCTTCTTTTCAGCTTCTTTTTAGTTTAGATTTTCACCATACGACACTGATTATGTAAAACAACCACTTACCTTTGTCTCTTACTGTAATTTTCTGTACTTCAGGAAGAAGAAATGCGTGCACTAGTTCAGAAACAATTTCTTCCGATTGTAATCTCGTTTTACTAAAAAAAATTAATTAAAAAAATTAACATTGATCTTGTCTTTATATTTTTAAACATATAAAATACTCCATTCAGTTTGTCACGTGAGCAACTTTTCTATTGTACCAATTCTATGCACATGAAACCCACAAAACAACAAGAGAAAAAAAATATCGCGGCAAAAAATGTCGTACATGCAGACCATTCTTTATATTTGCAGCAATTCTATAGCCCTACTATTTTACCAGAGAGCTTATAAGACGTCAGCGCGATCTTTTTCGCTTAGTAAAAATCCAGCTAAAAATTATTAAGGTTATCTTGTTCTAATTTTTGCGGATACTGGTTGCTATAAAACCAGATCCGCTATGTCATGAGCTGAGATGCACTGGACTATGTTTTCTTGGAGTTGTTATCATCAGACTTCGCCAAATAACCATATAAAAAATTAAAGATTGCTGTGGTGATATACTCATTAGATAAAACCAGTAGTATAACAATCATTGATCCAATCCAGGTAGATGGAAGCATTAAATAAAGGCTAATACAACGAAGCCTTTTCCTGAGTTTTTTAACGTAATAGACTTTTATAGTGTCAAAATAATTAAAATTAGTATCTGCAAACATGCATATACGGTATTTACAGTCAAAATGGAAATACCTTCCCACTTCCGCAGTTGGTTGTGTATTACTGTATTTCTGTAGCCGCTACTGAAGCGTGAGGAAAGTCTAGCGATAAAAGTCGCCAGTTCTTGATGTATATTCGTCTGTTGGTATCGATTTGGGATAAACATTGCATGGGAAGCACTAAGGGAAGCACTGGTGGCGTGTGCTGTTAGGGCGCTGCCTCTCACGGCTGTAGTTAAGCCCAGTTGGACGGGGTTAGTACTTGGATGGGTGACCGTCTGGGAATAACCCCGTTCTCGAACTTGAATTTCATGTGAGTAGAGTTTAGTTGGTCTCTCCTGTGCTTCGAGGGTTTTTCGCAGGGTTCTGCGGTTTTCCTCCCTCCGTAAAATCAACACTTAGGTCTTAGCTTATGTCGTGCACTTTAATCATGAGCCCCTGGCTCGGATGATTGGGCGACCACATCCTGTGTTTAACGACGTTAAATAAATCATTACTCATTACTCAAACATCTATAGTATTATGAATAAATGCCATTGAAAGCTAATGTACAGTTTTCAACAAAACAAATTCTCAGACTTCGGTAGTGGCTACAGAAATACAGTAATAGGCCACGAATTACAGAAGAAGAAGTGGGAGGTATTTTTGACTGTAAAAGAGTGTTCTCCGCCTTGCTAAGCAGAACGTATAACCAACTGAGTCATGTATGCATGCATGCGTATGTAATATACATTGCTAAAAAGCAAACTATCTCGTTCTTTGGGCGAATAAAAATGAAATCATTTTGCTTTCTATATAACAGGAGTAAAATCTTCAACCATGCAGATCGAGTCATTTGGTAAGGATATATTTTACTTACGTTCGTTCCATTGCGTGCGCCACTTCGTTAATTTTTATGGCTTTTTCTTGAATTTCTCTTCTTGCCTGTAAATAGTGTATATAGAATATAAGTTAGAGCTAATAAAACATGAAGCACCCTGTGGAGGACGTGCCCCATGCACCTCGATCTTTCACGTACTGAGATGAAGTAATATACCAGTGCCCAGACCTCCGCGCGGAAGACAGACAGACAAATCAATTACTCTGCCCCCGTGGTGCATACGCACACGCGGAGAAACAACGTATATTACGAGATTATTAACCGAGAACATGTTCTGTGCGGGAAAATATCAGCCCAAGGTCTTCATAGTACGGACCATGCATATACCGCAGGCGAGGTACCGTCGTTCGTAAGAAAGACCACGGTTTGATATTTTCCCGTACAAACCTAGCCTCGTACAAACCGAGCAAACGAGGTAAATAAATAATTTATTTTAAGCCCTAATCAAACGAGAACGCAAGTCATCGCAAGTTGGCAGTCACGCTATCTCAACCAGCCGCTCTGAATAATTTCCCGAAAATATTATGTACCGTGACAAAGTTAAAACTTGTTTGAAACACTCATGAAACCTTTATTTTGTTAATTTGGGTGTTCGAACGACCGCCACAGAAATTTGTGACTGCCAACTTGCGTTGACTTGCGTTCTCGTTTGATTAGGGCTTTACGGCTATTTCAAGTTTTTTAAATATTTACTGTATCAAAATTGGTACAATGTTAAAAGTGAAAACCTTAGAAATCCACGCCAGAAAAATCAACATCCTAGACAGTGGTCCGGATACGAAAAAATACGGACAGTGCTCAAGACATACGCATTTTTACAAACTGTTCGTCAACCAATCAGAACTCAGGATATTGCAAAGTCATATAATAAATTGAAGATATTTCTCCTTTTTACAGAAAATAAATCATCTTGTTGACTTGCCGCTGTGCATACAACCGTCAGATTACAGTCGTTTCGTGCAGTGGTGCAAATAGCAAGTAAAAAAAACAAACACCCCCTAGATATGTTTACATATATATTTGAACATGTGAAGGAGATGCACATGATAAAATGTGTAAAATGTCTATTATGTGTAATTTTCATAAAAAAAATTTAAAAGAAATTTCAGTCAAAGAATAAACCTTACCCGACTCTTAAATAAACGTCGTTGTAAATATAATATTTACAAATGTTAATAGTTTCATAAAATCTACTCTCGTTGGGTTGGTTAGGTGCAAGTTGCAGACCGAGGAGGCCTGGGAGCGGACTGTGGTATGTATTTACAATTATTTTTTTAGATTGCTATCTGAGTTCTAGCATATAGCATTCAGAAGGTTGCGGGTTCGAGTTTCGCTTAGAGCTCAGAGTTTTTTTTTAGTATTACTAACTAACACAGCTTGTACAGCAAACAACTGACAATTATTAATTTTTTATTTACAATTAATCTAAATCATTTCCAATATAAAAACTGCCAACAAATACAAAACGAAATCATGTCCAAAACACTTTGTGTAATTCAGCATATAAGTAACTATGCATGGGTAAGTATTTTAATATCACTTGGATGTGATGTCAGCTTTCCCCAGAACGTTATCGTGCGGCGAAAGTACTCCATAGAGCTTCGGTATTAAGAAAAATTTTAAGTAAACTGAAAAGATCCCAGCCTCCTAAAACACGCGAGACGTACATCCAGTACTGAGAATGGTACTGTATAGCTTTAATCTTAAGCAGTCACGCAAGTAATCGGAAAGCCAAAACCGTGAAAAAATTGGTTTGCTTAAGGGCAGCATGTTTCTATACGTTTTTTATATTTTTTTCCCTCACAAAAAGAAATGCAAGACAATTCTTGTCTGCATGCATGCATCAGAAGTATATAAAACAAGCAAAGTACAAATAATTTACAGGTATCATCGTTCTAAAAGTAAAGCTTTTACACTGTAAATGCAGTTACTGCATGTACCTGTTCTTCTGCCGTTTTGTCCACAGTTCCCATAATAATATCTTCAAGATATGTACCAACGGTTTTCTGATGAACTTTGACAACCTACAAAAAAGCCGTACAATGTAATACTATCCATACCCTGCGAGCAGAGCCTTCTTTTCCTTATTTCTTCGCTGAGAGGGGGGAAGAAAAGTAGGCTCTGCTGTATTCGTGACTGGTTTCCATTGCGCAATGCGCATGCATGTAAGTTGCTTGGTTACAATCTCGAACCCAGTCCCAATCAGAGCAGAAAACAAAATGAGAACCGGTTAAACGGGTCTTAAACGGGTTACTTCGTCCTAAATCTTGGACGAAGCCAAACACGAATACAGCAGAGCCTACTTTTCTTCCTCTCTCTCAGTGAAAAAATAAGGAAAAGAAGGCAGTTGCATATTAAAATTTCATAACTTACTTAAGTATAAAAAGTCTTATTCCAGAACCCAATTGCATAAATTGAAGATCTTACTTAAGTGAAAAACCTTATACTTATTTAGTGTTAAAATGTTAATGCTTTAACGCTCGCGGTGGCGAGCGGAGATAAGACCCTGGGTACGAAGTTGCCTCAAACGGAACGCCGACTCACGATCGGAAATTGCGGCTGTCGACTGGGACCTAATCCAGGCTGACCTGGATTAGCTACGCATGCGTAGAACGAATACACGATCGGAAATCGCATAGAAAATCGGCCACTTTCATGGGGCAGTTCGCAATCCACGTGCGTGCTGGCTCAAGTGAGTTCTGAGGACATTTGAAACTGATGAATTTGAGAAGGGTAATGGGTTCGTACATCGCGAAAATTCCACGAGTTGTCAACAAACCGTATTCTATGGCAAGCCCAACCTTCGTACTATGCGCTCGTAGAAGAATTATGGTCGAGCGACGATTTTGAGCGGAGATGTTTGACTTTGAGCTCGGGGTGTTCTCGCTCCTGTCGGCCGTGTATTGATGACGTTTACACGCAAGATATTATTAGTAGAATAACGAGAAAAGTCAACAAAATTAAGTAGGGTGTCCACAGGTATGTTTCTTTACAATTTTCTAGCCATTAATATATTCGAAAGTTGTAAAAACTGTTTTGTCGACAAATATCGAGTACAGAATACAGAATACAGATTTTAATTACTTCTTCCCACAAGGGGCTTTTCAAGAGCAATTTACATTACTAAATTTCAAGTGGCAGAGTCGAAGGCATATTAAAGGCGCTCGAAGCAGCCGCCCTACGACACATTTATGACACACATGTCAGACCACGAATCACAGGCCTAGGTGTTGATTTTATGGAGGGAGGAAAACCGGAGAACCCGGCGAAAAACCCTCGAAGCACAGGAGAGACCAAGTACACCAAGTGCCCAAGTTTCTAGCGGCCGTGTCTTGTATAAAAATACCGAAAAATATAAGAATGTTAAACTTGTTATTTCATTTATGAGGTATATGCTAAAACAATTATTCACCTCAGTGTCGGTGAATAGTGTGGGTATTCACCTCGCCGAAGCGGCTCGGCGAATATCCAGCACTATTCACCTCCACTTCGGTGAATAATTGTTAAATATCTCTAGTATCCTCTTCAATGGATCCATTATTTTCCTTTATCTTCACTAATTTGATCGTATGAACCAACATGTACCACAACGCTCCTTCGCTCCTGATTCATCTCGCGCCAGCCTCGCTTGGTCTCGCGTGTATTGATGACGTTTACACGCAAGATATTCGTTCTACGCATGCGTAGCTAATCCAGGTTGACCTGGATTAGATCCCAGTCGACAGCCGCAATTTCCGATCTGCCTCCTCCACAGGCCTTATTGCATCATGGGCAGGTCACACTGTTGAGAGGGCCTGCCAGATCCTGTAAACAAAATGGGGACTGATCCCATTATGCACAGCGAGACTAGGCCCTATAGTTTTGAGAGGGCAAGCAAAATCTTTCCGGCCGCTGTTCGACAAACGTACGTCCAAGTTCTTTTAACACTGTGATCCACCAGGAAATTCGGTCTAAACTTTCTTACAGATCATGGCAATGAAGAAACCAATATGTTTTAGAAATACCGACCTTCTGCCGATAATATTTCTAGCGACAAAAAGGAATTGAAGGAAAAAATATCTGCCGAACAAAAGCAAATTCGACGGTCAGGAAAGTACAGGTTTTTCTTATTGTTTTTTTTTGTTTATTTAGCTATCGAAGACTGTCAACTGACCAAGAGTTAATGAGATTTAATTTTGTTAAATTGTAGGCTATAGTGTAGCGTAATTCAAGTTTCAGTTGTTGTGGAAACCGAAAAAGTATAAACCAAAGAGTCTCTGGGTAGACTAAAGTGCATTTTCGTTGATTATTCCGGCTGAAAGTTGACAAAGTTCAACCGTAATTGCTTTTTTCAACAATTCCTTCATTTTAAAGCTAGGATTCGTATATCATAAGTCTTCAATGTCCTTCAAAATCTTCGGATATAGCCATGGCTATTAACAATGGTGGTTAATTATGCAAATTTATTCCGTGCCAAGTTTTGCCAAATTTTTTACAGGATCTTGCAGGCCCTAAATTCGGCGTGTGTGACCTGTCCATGATGCAATAGGGCCTGTGGAGGAGGCAGATTTCCGATCGTGTCTTGCGTGTAAACGTCATCGAAATACACGCGAGATCAAGCGAGGCTGGCGCGAGATGAGGGGCGTTGTGGTACATGTGGGTTCATACGATGAAATTAGAAAGATAAAGGAAAATAATGGATCCGTTGAAGAGGATACTAGGGATATTGTAGGATATCAAACATTTGCTGACTTGAAATAAAATATGGCGGGAAAATTAGACGAAGAACAAGTATCGAAAACTTCCATGTTAAATGACTAAAATCTGTTGTTTGTTGGCCGTTTACTACCCCCAAAAGAAGTCGGGTTGTTGTTTTTTGGCAGACGCGTGTACCCAATTGACCTTTAAAACGGATTTTAAAGTTCGAATCAGTCGTGGACAGTATACCTGACGACTGACGAAGTGACGAGTCGACATAAAACAAACCCAATCAACTATGGAGGGTGAATAAATATCTCAACTATCAGATAACTTTGATTGATTTTGTCTTTGTCTTGATTTTGTTTTTGGCTATATATGGACAGTTCACTTGTTATTGTTTTGCGCGTGTGTGTGTTTAGAATTTAGTAAATTTCATCAAGCTCGACCGACAACTCACGTGAGCCAGCACGCACGTGGTCTGCGAACTGCCCCATGAAAGTGACCGATTTCCTATGCGATTCTCGATCGACTATTCAACGGGGGCGGGGGCGAGCGGAGATAAGACCCTGGGTATGAGGTTGCCCCAAACGGAACGCCGACTATACGCAAGCTATTCAACTAGCTGAGGGTTACCTGTTTGAACATCTCGTCTTCTTCCCTACGTCGTCGTTCTTCCATCTGACGTCTCCCACTCTCTTCAGCTTCTCTCATTCTCCTCTCTCTTTCAGCAAGCATTGCAAATGCTTGGATTCTACGAGCCTCCTACACTCAATAGAGAAAAGACCCAGTAATTAGAACAACTATATACATTCTTATATTATCAATATATTATCATGGATATATTTGTCACTATACGAGTTTAACGCGATTTACATAAGTCATTTATTATCCAGCTCAATATAGGTAATTCAATTTGTCTTTTTCCTTTGCCTAATGAAAGACTTTTAAGGCAACTACTATAATAGAAAGGCGTGTGACAGATTCAAGTTTTCAACCAGTAAAATGATTGTGTTCACTGTAACTCGGAATGTCGCTTTATACATGTATTTTTGTTTAAGTTTTAGAAAACTAAGAAAACTCTAGGATATAGCCTAACACTAAATTTTGTAATGTCAGGATGTCCCCTTAACGTAGTTAGATTATAAAATTACGTATGATATCGCTGCTGTACCTGTAAACGAATTAGTTCTTTACTCAGAAAATCAAACATATCTGCGACAGTTGATCCTTCCATTTCAGAGAGCGCTTCGTCAACAAACGAGTCCTGAAAAAAGTTAGAAATTAATAGGTAAGTAAAAAGCGTTATACGCCATTAAATGTTGTGCTTTTTTTTCTGTTTGGCGTTCACGTTATACGTTGCGTAATAGAGTGTTGTATAGCAAATGTTAAAGGTCAAGGTAGACTAGTAGGCTAGATTACATGAGGCTAGGTTAGCCTAGGTTCAGTTAGTCTCCACTGAGCTAAGCTAGGCTAGGTTAGGCTAAGACTGGATAAGACGGCACTGCACTGCACGACACGACACTGCACCGCGCCGCACTGCACGACACACCACACCACACCACACCACGCCACAACACACGACACCACAACACAACACAACACAACACAACACAACACAACACAACACAACACAACACAACACGACACTGGACTGCACTGGACTACATTAAGATGGATCAGCAAGAAAAGGTAAAACCAGTGACATGCAAGAGAAAAACCAGAAACAAGCGTTTGGGTAAACAGAGCTGCAAGAGAGTAGGAGTACCGGTAAGAGCAGGAGCAGATAAAGTATAGGAGCAAAAATAGAAGCAGAAATCAAAGAAAAGTAGTTTAGGAGTGGGAACAAAAGTAAGAGCAGCAGAAGGAACTTGAGTACTAAGAGCATGAGTAGCAAAGTAGGATCAATCTAAATTTAATTTAATTTATTATATTATAATATAATTTAATATAATTTAATTTAATTTAATTTAATTTAATTCAATTTAATTTAGTTTAGTTTAATTTAATTTAATTTAATTTAATTTAATTTAATTTAATTTAATTTAATTTAATTTAATTTAATTTAATTTAATTTAATTTAGTTTAGTTCACTTTACTTTAGTTTAATTTAATAATTTAAGTTTAATTCTTCGTACCGCTTTGTTTGCTACCTGAGTTGACCATTCTGTTTTCTGGAATGTCAAATTTAATAGTACAACATAAAATAAAGGCTACAGCAAGAACTACGTTGACGCAAATTAGGAAAGTTTGAATAGAAGAACCAACCAAATAAGCAAAAAGAAAAGCATAGATGAAATCAAAAGAAAATGATACATATGAATAAATTGGTTGGAAGATAAAAGAAAAAAAAAGCAAAGAAAGAAAAATAAACCATTTATTACATAAGAATTACAGAAAAGATCTAAAGTGAAAGAAAAAATACTAGAGAGGAAATAAGAAGAAAAAAAAGAAAAAGACAGAGCAAAACAAAACAAAACAAAACAAAATGACAAAAATAAAAACACAATTAAGCTAAAGACAAAGATCAAAAATGCATTTATATTATAGGCCTGCAGGGGGATCCCAGTAAATACAATATTTAATAAACTAGCCCCACCTTATGCGTATCCAGTCTCCTCTGTCTCTGGCCACTTAATACAGACTGTCGTTCACTTCTTTTCTCCAACTGACCAGTCAACTGCAACGCGTGGGTACTTCGAAGCTCTTTTATCAATTCAAGTCTTTTTTCCTTTCCTTCAAACATCTGCATAAATATCAGGGAAAACAAAACTTTGTCATATGCAAACGTTGAAAGAAATAAAATGACAAACAGGTCGCAGACAGTCATGCAGAAACTAACAAGCAAATAGAAATATAGTAAGACTGGATATACTGCCGAAACAGGGAACGTAGAAGTCTCGTTTCGAGCAAGGCTCTTCGTATTTTGATTTGTGTTTCAACCAGCCTACGACTATACTATTCTGTTTATATGGAGGCGAGTTAAAGCCTGGCCAAACGCTTTCAACATCGCATTCAACATTGTTGAACGATGTTGAATAATGTTGAAAGCACGAGTGGCCAAATGAACTCAACATCGTTCAACATTCATGAATGACAATTAATTGAACGCGGGCTACCACAAAAGCTGGAATCGACAATATCCCGCATGGCGCATGTCTCTGTTCAACAAAGTTGAATGAAACAATAGAAATGTTGAACGCGTGTTGAATCGTTCAACATCATTCAACACCATTCAACAACGTTCAACATCATTCAACAGGGGTAGGGGTGGCCAAACGCTTTCAACATGTTGAATTCAACAATGTTGAACGATGTTGAATGAAATGTTGAAAGCGTTTGGCCAGGCCTTTACTCGGTCAGCCGAGTTACCAGGTTTGCCGGGATAAACTTTACATTCTGTTTGTATTAAAGCGAGTTACCTGGCAAGTTGTAATATTTGAGATGATTATCATCAACGAAAGTGACATCAAGCAACCATTATAGAAAATTTGTCCCGCTATGTCGAGTTACCCGGGGAAATGGGAAATATGGGGAATTGTTTATTCATGCACCTTGCCGAGATCCTGACTGCCAGTGCCGAGTTCTCGCCAGGGCGAGTTACCCGTCTGTCTCATATAAACACTGCGGTGGGAAAACAGTGTTTGCTCTATCGACCGGGAACTCGCCATGTGCCGAGTAACTCAGCTGGCCGGGTAACTCGCCTCTATATAAACAGGCCCTTAACAAGCAAATAAGCCAGATAGATAGATGGATGTGCAGAAAAGTAAACAAATGTAAAAAAAACGAAACGGCAAAAACAGACGGACAAGCAGGAAGTCGTGCAAACCACTACCAAGCAAGTTCAACGCACGAAAGACGTAAGCCAGTCAGATTTGGCTCAAACGAGATTTTGGATATTCGGTATTATAAAAACTCTGAAGTCATTGATCAATCCTAACCCTATAACGATCTAAACTCAAGTCAACCCTACGATAACCTTTGGTCTAACGTATGTCTCATGTTGACTGCAACCCCTTCCACCCTTTAGAAGCGAAATAAAATGCAACTGGAAAAAATACAATCGGACTCAAACTAAAGTCTTTTTTGTCAAATATTTACACGAGTGCAGACATAGAAGTAGGCAAAAGCACGTATATACATACACGAATTTGGGAATATGCATGGTCATAGACATAAACATGGCCACGGACAGTGGCGTAACTTTCGGCTAGGGTGCCCCTGGCTCAAACTGAAAAGGGGCCCCCGGCCCCGGGGGTCCTAAGGCGAGAAGTGCATTTTCGGCGATTTCTGCGAGGAATTTTCCAAAACATTAATCGGTATAACAAGGGGAGATTCATCATTATATATATCAAACGTTTGTTGGATTATAAGAATATTTATGAACCCGTTAATACCGGCAGGTAAAGCCGTCTTATATCAAGAATATAGTCACTGACGAAAATACCGTAATCACGTAACTACATACAAAACAAACTAACCTGACTCTTACACTGCTGCATTAACAGCAAAAATAAAACAATTTGTTTTTATGATTTGGGTGAACACAAAAATGGTTAGTCTAACTTCTAACTGCATGCGCAAAAACGGTAATTTGACCGTGAGCAAAAGGCCTGGGACAAGCAGCAGAATAGAAATCCATTTTCGTATCTTTATTAACCTGTTGCAACGTTCTGTATTTTTTATGAAACTGTTTGAAACCTCGTACCAATATTTAAATGATGGAAAGCTATATCCAGTTCAACGACGACTGACGATTTCCCAATAAATACGTGAAAATGACGGAATGTTGGAATCCCCATAAAGGACATCCGATATCCTGGCTCAGGGGCCCCCTGTGACCCCCCCCCCCCGGGCAGCGCCTATAGGAGTTACGCCACTGGACACGGATACAGTCACTGATATGTAAAGGAAGACTGCATGCATGGAGTAAGTTGTTGGACAAAATCAGAAAATGAAGCTCGCAAAATGTCGATTTGGTCTTTTGTTGATGGCGCCGGTCAAGCAATTATGTTGGTATATAGATCAATACAAAAAATGGACAATTCGGGACACGATGCCATGTTTTTGGTTGTAAAAAGCGAACACACATGCAGTTAGTTCTTTAGTAATAGCGGCTTTTGGCTTCTTTTTCCAAACAATAATTTCTCGATCCAGTCAATTTAGAGATCAGTGGATACAGTTCAAACATAGATACGGTCATGGAAACAGCCGTGTACAAACTATGGCCGATACAATTTTATAAAATAACATGTATACTACGCGAGCCCTGATTGGTCAATTGCCGTGTTTGGATCAGAGTATCCAAACACGGAAAATTCCCGCCAAAACGATTTTTGGAAAATGTCGGACAGTATATCATATTCACTTGTGATTATTTTATAAAAGAAATACCAAATGGTTTTTTCCGTGTTTGGAGACTCTTATCCAAACACTTGGGAAATTGCTCGACTTTCGAAAAGCTAAAAACACTCGCCTACGGCTCGTGTTTTGTTACGCTTTTCTCCAGTCTCGCAATTTCCCGCGTGTTTGGATCAGAGTATCCAAACACGGAAAACCATTTGGTATTTCTTTAATCCTGAATGATTGACAAGGTTTATCATGTGAAATAACTTTTGCGTTCTCTTACCATATTTTGAATTGCTCTTCCGCGTAACACTTTCTGTAAAAATATAACGGCAAGTTCTTCGTCTTCCTCAGCCTATACCATCAGCAATAACAAAAATAAATGAAAAAAGATTGGATTAACCAGTATTTATACAATAACATGAATGTTTAACAGCTAATACGGAAAAGGAAAATCAGATAACTAACCAGCGTTTTTTTAAAGACGACGTGCACGTATTTAATCAAAACATGTGGTTTTTTAAGAGCTTCAAAAACAACCCATTTGGTAAGTTCATTGGCGCAGTAATTTTAAAGTGCCTCTATGGTCTGTGGGATCTTTACATATTTAAATAACTTAGGTTAAAAGAAAATGTTTCCCGAAATTTTTTCTCAAAAATATTAAATGCTCGCCCATTAACAGTGCTCCGAAGTTGGCCAAATCAGCCCAAATGGCACCATTTTGAAAGTTAGACAGTTTTCTTGGGCCTGGGCTCTAATTGATAGATTTACGTCACATTTGCGTCACAGTCGGAACACCAACATTTCTTCCACCGAGTCTGAGTCAGACGAACTATCTTGGAACATATTGATGAATATATTTAAAGTTTTCATTGCTTAAATAAAGGTTTAAGAGACGCAATACCAAAAACACACTAAATAGTCAGAAGTTCGGTTCCGACCGTGACGTCACAGAGCAAACTCGCACCATGTCCCTAATGCACGGTCACAGTTATAGAGGTACCAACTTTGACGCGCTGTTAATGGGCGGGGATTTAATATTTTTGAGAAAAAATTTCGGGAAACATTTTCTTTTAACCTAAGTTATTTAAATATGTAAAGACCCCACAGGCCATAGAGGCACTTTAAAAAACAACGTTGTCTAAGCCGAGAAAATCAAAGCTAAATTTATGTAAATCATGAGGATTTTTTATCAGATAAAACTACAGACATTGTAATCATTTCCTTTGTATTTTCCTCATGGATTATTAATGAGTTTTTTAAAGTAGAAGTATAGTATAGTGGTATTATTTTTCCAGAATAGACAAACCCAATAAGAAAGAAGTAAATGTTTTGATTAGAAATCAGGTTAACTTTTCAGGTCTTACAATATTTACGAGCTTGAGATAATTTCGAACATAATCGCAGGGACAGTGTTTCGCCATAATCCAGTGTAACATGAAAGATAGCGGCATGCAGCACGTACTTTTTACTAAAATCCAGTTTGCGGGCAGGAAAAGCTATACTTAAAAAATACCAATAAACAAGAGGGCAGCCACAGCTAGACTGCATATATACCTCCGCCAGCGGGTTATTGAGCTGTTTAAAAAGAAAACGAGCCATCCCGCTAACCAGGCTAGCTCACGAGACTGACACATGTATGAACAAATAAAATGCTTGATTGCACTCGTACCAAAATTATGCAAAAATGTTTGCATAAAGTAAATATAATTGCACGAGCGCAATCAAGCATTTCTTCTACACGGAGAAGCTTACAGAGTTTTATGAAATATTTAGCCAATTTTTAACCAAATTCAACCAAATTTTAATGGATTGGTCGTTGGTCTATGGCCAATCCTTCTACAAACTTTCATGAAAATCGATGCAATACTTTAATTTTGAGATATCCTGGCGACAGACAGACAAACAAACAAACAAACAAAACAAACAAACACACAAACAGACAGACAGACAGACAGACAGACAGACAGACAAACAGACAGACAAACAGACAGACAGACAGACAGACAGACAGACAGACAGACAGACAGACAGACAGACAGACAGACAGACAGACAGAAAGGGGTAAAACATAACCTCCAGACGGAGGTCACAGACAGACCTGGCAGCACGTTAAAATTTGCAAGAATGTTATCATTTAGATTCACATTGACATGTCAAATAATCTTTAACTCTTCCAAGAATTTATTTGGGTTGAAAACATACAGCCATCATATTTTTTATTATGGTAGATTTAAAAAAGTGGTGGCAATTTTTGTTATAAACCTGTGTTCTATAATCTATATGTTCTATAATCTATATGCACCAATTCCTAAGTTAGGAGTCGTAGGATTAAGGTTTGTGTTGGTGTTCAGACTTACATATCGTGTCTGGGTTACTTTTGAACATGAAATAACAACCCCGATTTTAACGGTCATGCGACTTAATTTACACAACTAGAGTCTGTTCTTTTCACTTTGCGTGAAAACAAAACCCCAACAAAACAGGATAGAAACCTGCATGCAAGACACTTACCTGAGACGGAACCAGAACTGACGGCGTTGGAGGTCTGGGAACTGGTTTCTCAACCTTCTCGAGGTATCTCAGAGGTTTGGGTGGATCAACAGGTTTTTTAGCAAGCTCTACAACCTTCGATACCTCGTCCAACTCTTGTTGACGACGCTGTTTACGTTTCACGAACCCACCTTTGGCCCCAGACTTCGGTTTTGGCGCTTGAACTCTTGGTCGCGTCACAAAGTCGGGTAGTGCGGCCTCGAGTTCCAGCAATCCTTGGTACGTGGATAAATAACTGCTCTTGACAACGTACTGCTCCGAACCACGATCAAGAAAGACACCAACCCGAGACATTGGAGCATATGTTTGAGAGTTATAACTGGCGTAGTCTTTGATCACGTCTCTACGTTCAAGCTTTCCTTCTACCTGCCTCCTCTTTTCTGTAACTTTGCGCACGGCTATATGGAATTTGAGAAAAATAAGTTTAATTTGTATAGCATGCAATACAGAAAACGAGCAAGACTGAGAAAGTGCGATCACGCCTTCATCTTGGGGTGGGATCGCAATAAAATAAGACGAACGTTTTCCATATATGAACGCATATTTGCCGTGCTGGCCTACACCCAAAACAAACCAGATAGACTGGGAAAGTAGGATCCAAACATAATATCGGCGGTGGGATCGCAGTAAAGTGAGACAAAAGTTTTAACTGACTTCCTTATGGAATAGGGAGGGAGAGATAGACTTTATTACGAAAAAGATTGAAAAAAATATTAGGTAAGTAGTAACAATGCGAGGTGTGCCAAGATATTTTGTCACTGATTGTAGATTAACATTTCCTAGTAGTAACTTCCCAGTTAGGAAAGCAAAGATTAAAATGCGCATTTTGTCTCCATCATGCATGAAATAAATCAGCAGCCCCGTAGCCATGCAAACTAGCATACTACGCGAGACACTAGATGTATGGATATCAAATAAATTCCCAACGCAGCCAGGTGAAGAATCAGACATAGTTTAACGCTACTCTGGCTTAAACGTTTTTTGAACGTAGCTTAAAAAGTTACTGTTCATGACCCAACGTTTCGACACTCCGATCTAGGGGCTTCATCAGGGCTTTCACGTTGGATCATGAACAGTAACTTTTTAAGCTACGTTCAAAAGCCAGAGTAGCTTAAACTATGTCTGATGCATGGATATATTTTTGTTTCGATACCTTTAATGTGTTCTGCTTCCAATTTTCTGAATTTCCGATCCTTTTCTTTTTGCTTATCTGACCTACGAAAAAAATTGTCTTTAGACTTTTACTGTTATGCATAGCAAGTTGTGTGCAGTAGCAAATCTAGGGGGGGGGGGGGTCCGCATTTTCGGCTGCTCTTAAAAAATATCCTGGATCCCTCCCTGGTGTGTTTTATAACGTTTAATCTTATAAGATTCAAAAAATACTAAAAGTCGGCACAATAAATAAAGATAAAACGAAACGGTTACACAATGTTCGATGATAAAAAAAATAGTTTCAAGAGTTAAAAGCACTTCTAAAACCTCCTACTGAATCTAAACGCCAAGGCACAAATGATAAGTATAATCAATCGTACTGAACAGTGGAAAGTGATCAGAATTGTCTTCATTACCAGAAATTGATGACAAAATGTCCGCCGCTTAAGGGCTAATTTACATACAGTCCTTATAAAATGGCATCCAATTTTGAACAGTAGATATATTATAGAGGGTAAATATTAAAATGAAAATTCTGCTAATTGAGTATCTCGCCTACTATTTGCCGACCTCGCTATCTAAGTAACAGCGATTTTCAAATTATTCACTTCCTTATTTCTTTAAATCAGGTATACCTATACGATCCGCCAAATAACTATATCTCTCGAGGTATCGTTTGTCAGTGTTTGAGCCTCCATCAATCATGGTGAGTTAAAAATGCCCATTGTCTTGTTGTCATTACAAGTCGGGTAGTTGTTAAATTACTAGAGGTATAGAACTTCAGCCAATTTGGTCAATATGTAATCTAATACATGCAAGAGATAAAGGTTCCTCTATCAACTCTCGATGATTTGACCAAAGACGATTTTGAAAGTATCAAACAAAATCCTACCGCAATCCAGTGGTGCATGACCTACTTTTTTGTTTACTATTTTCAACACAATTTGGCAGATCGTAGATATACCTGGTGAAAATAAATAGGTAACTGAATGATTGGATAATGGTTGTTGTTTAGATCAGGAGGTCGGCAAATAGTTGGCAAGCAGAATTCTCACTTTAATATATTCGCCTTATATATTTACTGTTCAAAATGGGATGCCATCTTCTAAGGAATACATGTACATTGCCTTTCAAGCGGTGGCCATTTTGTCATTAATTTCTGGTAATGACTACGTGCGCTGTGATTGGAGAAAAGAAGAAACCAAAGAAAAAATCCGAATAAAATTATTCCCAAAAGTTAAAATAGATTTCTTCACTAGAATATCTTTGACTAGATACCCACATAAAGTGGTGACCTTATTTTCTCAATAATTTTTAATTTCTGGGAAATACCCAGATTATTATAGGTACTGCTACCCACATAAAGTGGTGACCTTATTTTCTCAATAATTTTTAATTTCTGGGAAATACCCAGATTATTATAGGTACTGCATGTATAGTGACCCCATTCTTCTATTGATCGTTTTCACTCACGTGATCGGTGGCCCCGTTGGGGTGGTGAAACAATACGAAATGTTTGAATAAGAATAGAGTTAAATTCCCATAGGATAAAGATTGTGCACCAATATGGCCGCCATTTCATTGTTTCGGTGCACCAATATGGCCGCCGTGACGTCAGATGAAAACCAAGAATAATTAGAATTTCGGAAAGATACCCACTCTATGTGGTGACCCCATATAGTTCCTTTTACCTTATTTTAAGAGATATCCACAAGTGTTTTGGTAACCTTGGTTTATAATAGAAAAGTTGACTGATTTTCACTTTAAAGCAGACTAGCACTATTGGGCTCTTGTTGGTACGTCAAAGTCGCTATGTTGGGTGGCAACTTCAAAGTATAGCGACGTTTAGTGGACCAAATAATGAATGGAAATACTTTTGTTGATATGGATTTGCCACCCAGCTTGGGAATACGTGCAAGAGGCTCAATACACTAAGTCTTATTAACGCAAGTATTTAGTGCATAGGCACCAGTCCCACCCTAATTCCTTTCACTAAAAGGGACAAGCAACAAGGGCAAAGTAGCTTTTAATGCTTACACTCTTACACTAAGGGTCTGAGCCCTGAGGCCAAGTATTAAGAAACAAAATTCAGAAATAAAGCCAACTACCAAAAAGAAGACCTTAAAATTGGTATAAGTATGCAAAGTTTGAAGATGTTTCGAAAATCAAAAGAATATATTTCATACTTCGCAATTTGTTTTTAATATTCTACTATTTGCCAATTTTTGGTCATACTTGGCAAGGTTCTCTTTTTAGTGTAGTGATTGTGTTTATTTCTTAAGTCTAGTAGTTTTTAATTCTCATTGCAGCCTCAGTTTCTTTATTGATTTCGAAAATGTTTATACTAAGGATACTGCAGGTCTTACCATAGCCTATTCAGTCGCTTAGTTGTCATCTCGGCGTGTTCATTCTCTCGCTGCTGAAGAATTTTCTGTAAAACCTGGAGTCTAGCTTCTTGCAGCCTTAAAAAAAGTACATAGACAATCAACATACAGGAGCCTAGTCCAATTATTGTTTTGGGGGGAAGAGAGGGAAGATGTGTAACGCAAATTTCATTAATCTAGAAAAACACTTCGAATAGCGTGCCGTCGAGCTGCTATTTATAGCACAAAATGCGGACAAACAAACCAAAATTGACTTTCAAATGATTGCAAATGAGCCATTCATTATCTATTGTTCTGACTGCAAGAAATATGGGTAAAAGCGGACAAACTTAAATAGTGATGTCATCACGACGGAGCGCAATAACATTTGTTTAGCTTTCCTAAGAACAATTCATTATTACGCAAATATAACAGAGCTGTGGCTAGTATTTGAAAAAGCAGGACCATAGTCCACGGCCCCCGCCTGACGTACCTTGCGAGCGTGAGAATTTAATGGCACACAATCACAACTTATTGAACAGCGTTTTGTATTCATGCGCTTTTTTATAACTAAATTGTATAAACCATTGTTTGTCGGCTGACATAGATTACGCATAAAACATCACGATGGTAATGCGAGCACTGTTTGCGGAATCAGAACGCAAGAAAATTAATTTTGACATTTGGTATATATAGGAATACAAATTGTTATGGTGCAGTGAGATAATTTCATTTTCTTTGGGCTTACTTTTCTATTTCACTTTCTCGAAATTCCCATTCCCTTCTTTCCTGTTCATCCATCATTTTTCTCCTTTTCTCCAGATTCTCCATATCATTCAGACTCGGTAGAGAGGCTTCCCTGAAAAAAAGGGGAAATATTTTAAAATTTGTTTTAAAAAATAAATCGTCGTTTGTAAATAGACTTATTTTTAACTATAACTTATTTATATGATGTAATTCTTAACTTTTTATAAACCTTATCTTTGTAACTTAAGATATGTACTTTTATCTTTTGAATTAAAAAAGACTTGGATGGGATGCTCTCTCTCATTTGCTCTACTTAGGTCTGCTATTTCATGCATCAGAGGCTCGAGAGCATCATCGCATCGAAGTCCGAATACGAACACGAACATTGAATTTAGTATTGCAGAAAGTCTATTATCTTATACGTAAAATTTAAATTTTTTT